>CAWUFW010011796.1:0-588610 GCA_963921515.1 Calotriton arnoldi
CGCACACATTGAAAGCAATGGGCCGGGCCGGAGGCACCGATCGGTCCATTGCAGTTCAACGCGCACAGGGGTACAACGCGTACCCGCACACATTGAAAGCAATGGGCCGGCCGGAGGCACCGATCGGTCCATTGCAGTTCAACGCGCACAGGGGTACAACGCGTACCCGCACACATTGAAAGCAATGGGCCGGCCGGAGGCACCGATCGGTCCATTGCAGTTCAACGCGCACAGGGGTACAACGCGTACCGCGCACATTGAAAGCAATGGGCCGGCCGGAGGCACCGATCGGTCCATTGCAGTTCAACGCGCACAGGGGTACAACGCGTACCCGCACACATTGAAAGCAATGGGCCGGCCGGAGGCACCGATCGGTCCATTGCAGTTCAACGCGCACAGGGGTACAACGCGTACCCGCACACATTGAACGCAATGGGACGGCCGGAGGCACCGATCGGTCCATTGCAGTTCAACGCGCACAGGGGTACAACGCGTACCGCACACATTGAAAGCAATGGGCCGGCCGGAGGCACCGATCGGTCCATTGCAGTTCAACGCGCACAGGGGTACAACGCGTACCCCACACATTGAAAGCAATGGGCCGGGCCGGAGGCACCGATCGGTCCATTGCAGTTCAACGCGCACAGGGGTACAACGCGTACTCCCACACATTGAAAGCAATGGGCCGGCCGGAGGCACCGATCGGTCCATTGCAGTTCAACAGCGCACAGGGGTACAACGCGTACTCCCACACATTGAAATCAATGGGCCGGCCGGAGGCACCGATCGGTCCATTGCAGTACAACGCATCACTGTACATGTGACTGGCATATGTCAGCATGCCTGTCTCAGATGGACATATGCCAGCCACAGATAGCTCCCAGGGAGTGAGGGGCACACCTACATCACGACAGCCTGTCCAAACCTTATCATAAGGCATGTAAGGCTGCATTTCCTATTGTGTGTATGTTGGTGTACATGTTGTCCTGTGGGTGTCACCTGTGGGCAGCCACCCCCAGGCTGTGCACGTGTTCATGGGGACAGGATCCTGGGTGCTACGTGTACGTGACCACTGTGATGTGCAACTGTTCATATCTGTGCATGTGCCATGGTCACATTTCACAGTGGTGTTTGTGTATGTCATGTCACATACCCCGTGAGTCCCATGTGGGACGGTATGTTTGAGCCAGGGTGTCCCAGTGGCACAATAGTGATGGACCTCCACAGTCTTTGTGCATGTAGTGTTTACAATGTCTCTGATTTCATGTGCACAATGGGAGACAGTCTCCACATCCACGTTGTGTGTGCATGGACTCTGATGTTGTGCGTGTGTGTCACAGACGTCCATGTCTGTCCTGCCGTGGCAAGTGGGGCCACTACCTGTGGGGGTCATGTTTGTTTTGCTGTGGTGTACACATGATACTCCATGTGATGCCAGTGTCCATGTGGCATTACAGGGTTCCTGGGAATGTACCTGTCGTTGAGCTGTGGTGCCTGGGGCACATCTGTCCTCACATGTCACTGTGGGGGGTGATTGTGACACGGCAGCAGGAGATGGGAACTGTGACACGGCATCATGATATCCAATGGGCCAACCTGGGACAAATTGATGCCACCTGTAGGACCGTGTTGACAGATGTTGGCCATGTATGTACCATACATGTTCTTCCGGTACTGCACACTTCATGTAGTTGTGCCTCATAATGATGTATGTTGGGATCTTGAGTGTGTTCAATGCCGCATATGTGGGGTGACTGACAATCTTGCTTACTTCTCCTCTGCACTGCAGGGCTCCTGCTGTCCATCGGCCATTCCCAGACCTGGCAACGATGGTGGAACGGGACAGCATCCGACGGTACCGCTTCACCAGGCAGCTGATTGAGGATTTGGCAGTGCAGTTGGCCCCACATTTGCAGCCTGGCCGGCCGTATCCTACAGCGCTGACCCCCAAGGTGAAGGTGATGGCAGCCCTACACTTCTTTGCCACTGGTACCTTCCAACATACTGTGGCGACTGCTGGTGGGATGTCACAGACCATGTTCAGCCGTGTGCTCCGCGATGTTTTGGCGGCAATGTTGCTCTTCCTAAACCGGTACATCTATTTCCCTAGACTGCGACTGACTCACTGACGTGAAGAGTGACTTTTATGCCCTGGGGAGGATGCCGCATGTAATTGGCTCCATTGATGGGACACATGTGGCTTTGGTACCACCACAGGCCCAGGAGCAGGCCTACAGGAACCGCAAGCACTACCACTCGGTCAATGCACTGGTGGTGTGTCTTGCAGACATGACCATCACACACGTGTGTGCCCGTTTCCCTGGTTCAGCACACGATGCCTTTGTGATGAGGAGTAGTCGCATCCCCAGGATGATGGTACAGATGCAGAACCAGCGTGCCTGGCTTGTCGGTGTGTACTGACTTTGTGCCATTGTGTGTGATCTGATCTGTAGTATTCCGCCCACTTTTCCAAGTCAGCTAATGTGCACTTGTCTGTCCGTAGGTGACTCGGGATACCCCAACATGCCGTGGTTGCTGACACCCTCAGGAACCCTGTGACACCTGCCCAGATGCGCTACAATGAGGCACATGGTCGGACCAGGAGAGTGATTGAGCGGACCTTTGGTCTCCTGAAGAGCCGCTTCCGCTGCCTGGACAAGACCGGAGGGTCCCTCCCATATGCCCCTGCGAAAGTGTGCAAGATTATCATCGTCTGCTGCATGCTCCACAACCTGGCAGTGCGGAAGGAGTTGCCTCTCATCCAGGATGACAATGACCAACATCCGCCACCTGTGGAGGATCCTGGCCTGGACCACGATGCCAGTGACGATGATGATGATGGTGATGGTGATGTCCGCACACAGCTCATCACCAACTTCTTTAGCTGAATGTGAGTATCCTGAGGTGTCATGTCAATGATGTGAGTTGGCATGATGTGTGGGTGGTGCTCTGGTGCTGTTGGAGTGTGTCCATGGGCTACTTGACTGGATGTGTGTTGCGATGTGTGGTGACAGGTGGGCTGTACTCCCCAACAGTGTTGACATGCTAACTTGGTTCTGGGTGGGTATCTTGTAACATGTATTGTGCATGAGTTTTGCTGTTCTGTCCTGTACTCCATTGCTTTTGACTGTGTGTCATTTCTGTCCTTCACAGGGTACTTTCAGATTCGTTTGGTCAACTGTGTCCACCGACGACGTGATTGCACATCCAGGCTGGTAGCTGTTGTGTCCCTACAGGTGATGTGCGCCACACCCATGGACTTCCTTCCGTCTACAGTTGTTGACTGTGTGCCCGCTACCAGGTGGGGTTACCTTGCATCTGTAGTGGTTACGGCATGTTGCAACTGTGTAATAAACCTGTGCTTCACTTTGTGATGTGCGTTGTCTGTGGTCACACATTTGACTGCCATTTGCTTACTGCACCTGTGGGCTACTTGACTACAACTGGGAATGGGTGTGGTGTCTGTGCATTGCACCGTCTTCCCTGGCAACATCAGTGTAGGCAATGAGTCAGATGGCCTAGGTGTGTATGTGTCGTGTAGCCCTGGTGGTGTGTCTCCCTCATGTGTGTCACGTTGCCTGTACTCACATGCCTGTGTTGTCCTTGCTGTTGCAGTTCGCATACACAGTGTAATTTTGCAGTTCATCATCCCCATAACAGCACCCACGTTGGAATCACGACAGAGGCAAGTATGGTGTATTAGTGTGTTTATTGTGATACATTTGTGTTAATAGTGCATAGGATGGGTTGTGCTGTACATGAATCTTGCAATCCCAAGTTCCTAGGTGAATTGAAAGTCCGGGTAGACAGGATCCCCAGTATCGGGGCCACAGTTGTCTGACACATTGGTCCAACTTGTACTCCCCATGCAATGTGTGGGAGTAGTGTTGCCGTCAACAGGGTGAACAGTCTGTGCACAAAGGCGAACATCCAGAACAGGTTCAGGCTTCCTGGGAGTTGCGCTTGGCCATCGGCCTCTCACTTTTCCCTCCTCGGACGACCCCTCTTCTTGGGGGGCCCTCAAGTGCAGGCTGCTGCGGTGCAGGGGACTCTCCGCCAGAGTCCTCCTCCCTCCCTGTGGCAGTTGCAGTTTGTTCGGCACCAGATGTTGTTGGCACACAGGGAGGTGTGGACTGGTTGCTGTTCATCTGGCGGAGGCATTGTAAAATGTCCCTGTGCACCGCCGTCATCTCATGCAGTGCATCCCACTTGGACTCCACGCGGGACATGTGTGAGTCCACACGGGACATGTGTGACTCCACGTGGGACATGTGGGAGTCCAAGCGGGCATGATGGGCAGCCTGCTGCTGTTTAATGTCTCTGAGGAGCCCCACTACCTGGCTGAGCTCTCCGGTGCTGGACTGGTACGCATCAGCTATGCGTACCAGTTGTGGGTCGTCATGCACACCAGCAACGTCTGCAAGCAGCGACCTCTGTCTCCCACCCTCCCACCACCCCTGCTGACATGTGCAGTGTGTGCAGTGGCACGCACAGATAACCCTGGTCCACCTTGGGGGTTGGTGGTGGTGGTGGTGTCCATGGCCCCAGGTTGGTCCAGGGTCACTGTGCTGGTGTTGCTCCTTATTCTGTCCATGTCGGCAGGGATGGTATTCGTGGTGACAGTCGTTGTAGGGGTGGGTGCAGGGGGTGCAGCTGGTGGTCCTGCTGGTGCTGCAGCTGGTGGTCCTGCTGGTGCTGGATGTTGACTTGCACCAGATGTGCCAGGTTGTTCTTCATCGTCCGAGGAGGACAGAGGCTGTACGACGCCAGTGAGCTCGGCATCCTCTTGAGCCTGGGACTGGGACTCCTCAGCGTCTGCTGCTGTGTCCCCATCATCACCTGTTTTGGGGAGACACAAACAATGTATGTCATGTTTCTGCAGGCATCAATGGTTGACACACATGACAGTTGTGACTGTGCCTCTGGGTGCGGGCCTGTACATTGCATTGTCCTAAGTCGTCACAGTCAGGGGTTGATATTGGTGTGGCACATTGTCCTGCATTATTTGGGCATTTCTATGTATTTTCTGGGGTGTGAACATGGTCTGCATTGCTTGTGTTTGGTTGACAGCCGGACCTCCTTCCCACCCACCCAGCCAGTCAGTTATCCCACCATGGAACGTGCTTGCATTGCAGGGAATGTAAGTTGTCTCTCAGGATGTCAGTCAGTGGTGTCCTGCTGTTTGTTGGTGCACAGTTGGCAGCAGGGCCTTGTACTCCCCACAGCAGTAGCCAGTGTCAGCCATCTTGTGAGTCCGTCTCCACTCCCTGTGATGTGAGCATGGTTCAGGGTGGTGTTGATAGGCCAGTTGTGAGGCTGAGCAATGTCTGTGACTACGACTCCCATCATGCTATTGCCTCCACCCCCCTTCCCAGCATGCCCATGCTTCCTTCCTTTTGACTCTGCTTCCCTGTGGGGTGGGCTGGCTGTGCTGACATGATGGCTGGGAGTGTTGTCCTGGCAGTTGTTTGGCTAAGAGTCCCAAGAGTGTCCCTGTGCTTCACACAACATAACCCAGGGTGGTGGTGCTTTGTGGGATCTTGTGTTAGGATGGAGGGCATTGCATTCTACCAGGTGGGTACTGTGGAGTTTGTGTTGGGGGGTGTGAGGGAGGTGCTGGTGACTATAGTCAGTGCTGCAAGTCCCCCTTCCCACCCAGCCAGCCAGATATCCCACCATGGAACATGTTTGCATTGCAGGGAGTGTACGTTGTCTCTCAGGATGTCAGTCAGTGGTGTCCTGCTGTTTGTTGGTGCACAGTTGGCAGCAGGGCCTTGTGCTCCCCACAGCAGTAGCCAGTGTCAGCCATCTTGTGAGTCCTTCTCCACTCCCTGTGATGTGAGCATGGTTCAGGGTGGTGTTGATGGGCCAGTTGTGAGGCTGAGCAATGTCTGTGACTACGACTCCCATCATGCTATTGCCTCCACCCCCTTCCCAGCATGCCCATGCTTCCTTCCTTTGACTCTGCTTCCCTGTGGGGTGGGCTGGCTGTGCTGACATGATGGCTGGGAGTGTTGTCCTGGCAGTTGTTTGGCTAAGAGTCCCAAGAGTGTCCCTGTGCTTCACACAACATAACCCAGGGTGGTGGTGCTTTGTGGGATCTTGTGTTAGGATGGAGGGCATTGCATTCTACCAGGTGGGTACTGTGGAGTTTGTGTTGGGGGGTGTGAGGGGAGGTGCTGGTGACTATAGTCAGTGCTGCAAGTCCCCCTTCCCACCCAGCCAGCCAGATATCCCACCATGGAACGTGCTTGCATTGCAGGGAGTGTAAGTTGTCTCTCAGGATGTCAGTCAGTGGTGTCCTGCTGTTTGTTGGTGCACAGTTGGCAGCAGGGCCTTGTGCTCCCCACAGCAGTAGCCAGTGTCAGCCATCTTGTGTGTCCTTCTCCACTCCCTGTGATGTGAGCATGGTTCAGGGTGGTGTTGATGGGCCAGTTGTGAGGCTGAGCAATGTCTGTGACTATGACTCCCATCATGCTATTGCCTCCACCCCCTTCCCAGCATGCCCATGCTTCCTTCCTTTTGACTCTGCTTCCCTGTGGGGTGGGCTGGCTGTGCTGACAGGATGGCTGGGAGTGTTGTCCTGGCAGTTGTTTGGCTAAGAGTCCCAAGAGTGTCCCTGTGCTTCACACAACATAACCCAGGGTGGTGGTGCTTTGTGGGATCTTGTGTTAGGATGGGGGCATTGCATTCTACCAGGTGGGTACTGTGGAGTTTGTGTTGGGGTGTGTGTGAGGGGAGGTGCTTGTGACTATGGTTAGTGCTGCAAGTCCTCCTTCCCACCCAGCCAGCCAGTCAGTTATCCCACCATGGACTGTGCTTGCATTGCAGGGAGTGGAAGTTGTCTCTCAGGATGTCAGTCAGTGGTGTCCTGCTGTTTGTTGGTGCACAGTTGCCAGCAGGGCCTTGTGCTCCCCACAGCAGTAGCCAGTGTCAGCCATCTTGTGAGTCCTTCTCCACTCCCTGTGATGTGCGCATGGTTCATGGTGGTGTTGATGGGACAGTTGTGGGGGGGCAATATGTGTGACTGCGACTCCCATGATGCTATTGGCTACACAGACTTGGCCAGCATACACAGAATTCCTTCCTTTGAGTGGTCTTCACTGTGTGTTGGTGTTGTTGTGGTGGCTACATGTCTGGATGTGTTTGTTAGTTCTATTTGTGCCACTGCCTAGCTGTAGTTGTAGTTGTGTTTGTACATGTGATGGCACGGTTGGATGTAACTTTTTTGATGGCATGTGTTGTGTTTATCTGACTGACATACACATTTTGGGATGATTCTGTTCTGGTTGCTGTGTAATTGCTATGAGTGCATGGTTTGACTCTCCCCTTGACAGTGATGTGTGTGTGTTTTGTGTCAGAATATTGTGTACATTTGTTGTGTACTCACCAGGCTCTGGGATGTTCTCTAGTCCATATACGCTCACTGGCGGAAGGATGGCCCGCACCTTCTCCTCCCAGGGCCGGAGGTATACTGGCTTGGCAGGAGGGCCACTGCCGGTGTATTGGCTGATGAGGTAGTATTTCTTGAGCAGCTCCCGGACCCTCCTGCGCACGTCATACCACCTGTTCTGGATGTCGGTCTTTGTGCGCAGACATGGTGATTGTGCGTTCACCCTGTTGATGATCCTCTCCCACATCTTGGTTTTCTGGGAGATGGGGGTCTGTTGGACCAGTGCGCCAAACAGCTGTGGCTCTACCCTGAGGATCTCGTCTACCAGGACTTCCAATTCATAATCTAGGAACTTGTGATTCTTCTTGGGGGCATGGTGATGGGTGGTGATGGTGAGTGATGTGTGTGTTGGTGTGCAGGTGAGGGTGTGTGAGTGTGTGTTTTGCTGGGTGTATGTGAGGTAGGTATTTGTTGGTGTGCTGATGGTGTGTGGCTTGTGTGAGGGATGAGCTGTGGGTGTGTGGTTGCTTTCTCTTGGGTGCTGGCAGTGGAATGGCATTTGCAAAGGCTCATGGTAGTGATTTGTGTCCTTTATATAGGTGGAGTTGTGGGTGTGTCTTTGTTCTCTGTCCCCACCCCCCAGTATTTATTGGCTTGGTAATTGCTTGTTTGGCCTTTTTTGGGTGATTTTTCCTTTGTGCTGTTTGTGTATGTTGGAAACGTTCTTGTGACCGAGTCGGACCCTGCATTGGTCTCGTACGGTGTTCTCCGTTTCGTTCACGCTGTGTTTGTGCAGTTTTCTATGCTGCGTACGCGTCGGTCGCGGTGTATTGTGTTGCTTCGGCTCGGTTTTGTATGCGTGTCGGTCGTACGGCTTGTCCTCCGTCCGACTCGCTCGTGGTTTTCGCGCCTTGCATCGTACTTGGCGGTTTGGAGTTAGCGTGTACGTTTCGGTCGGATTTGTTCCGGGTGCGTGTCGGTCGGTTGGATTCGCGTTTTTCCGGCCGGATTGCTGTTTTCCGTGCGGCTTGGTCGGTCGACTTGGTTTCCTTACGTGTCGGTCGGATTTTTCGCGCCTTGCATCGTACTTGGCGTGTCGGGCGCCACGGGTACGTGTCGGTCGGTATTTTTTCTGGATCCGAGTCAATCGTTGCTTTTTCCGGCCCGAATCGGAATCGACCCCTATGTCTTTGCTCTCCCAAGTTTCTTGCATAAGAACTATATCATAAGTCATAATGAAGGATCGCCATCCCTCCAGTAAAATCTTTGAAGCTACACCCGCTATGTTCTAGCTTAAAATTTTCAGACATACATTGTCAATTTGACCTTCATCGTTACCTAAGCTCACATTGGCCCCTGAAGAAAAAGGGATCTGTAAAGGACTAAGGGGCAGTTGGGGAGCAGAGGTTAAACTAACAAGAGCCTCCTCAATATTCACAATGCCGGGTCCTACACACAAAGGATCATGTGGGAAGGTATTATTTGTTTGTACAATGGGACTGGAATTACAAAGAGCCCCAACCTTCTCCATTGATCCTGGTACCATTGGCGGAAGATTCTGTCGGGGAGAGGATGGCGTTTGAGTAACAGAAACTAAATTATCAAATGACCTGACCACCAATATTCTTAGACACTTTTATTGGCCAGGGATTTATGTGAGTATAAATAAATATTGTAAATACCAAAGGAGGGAGTGGAGAGTAGGTGTCCTACACGAACACCTGGGGTGGATTCGACCTCCCGTTACAATTACTTATAAACAAAAGGATCCACCCAAGGGGGATTGCGATGGATGATGTCTGATCATGGGTCAAGTATGTTTCCTACATTGGTGGGAAGCACATCGTGTTTCTTAAATACCCCTCACACACCAAAAGGGCCTTTGGTGTCATGCTTCATCATAGGGGTCTTCGCGTCCCTCTACGGAACCCGGCGTGCTACTACCAGCGGATGCGCGGGAGCACTGATGTTTCCACTATGTGTAGTGTGAGAGAGGGTGAGTGGTAGGGTCAGGAGTGAGTGATAAGTGAATGTTAAAAAATAACTAGCACCTATGGAGTAGAACATTTTTTAATATGCCTTGGTGCCGGTATTGTTAAAAAATGTGAGGTGGAGGTGTGTTGTATTAATGTACAAGACCTCCTGTGTGTGTCAACATGATTCGAAGCGTGCTGCTTCTTCTTCAGGATGGGTACACAGATCCCTACCCTACTCACATGAAATGTGCGACAATGTCAACAATGTTTAGATGCTATGTGTAGACAGATAATAAAAACTACAAATACGACACAATGGTCTCAATCTGATTTGAGAAAAGGTAATTCCTTAATTTCAATTTGCTGTACTGAAGCCAGTGGTATCATGAGCCTTAGAAACGATGGGGAGTCGGTGCTAATTGCACTATTTACCAGGATACTACCTCGTGTGATCGTCCCCCTCACGGCTCCGTGGATGTACATTAATACAACACACCTCCACCTCACATTTTTTAACAATACCAGCACCAAGGCATATTAAAAAAAATTCTAATCCATAGGTGCTAGGTATTTTTTAACATTCACTTATCACTCACTCCTGACCCTACCACTCACCCTCTCTCACACTACACATAGTGGAAACATCAGTGCTCCCGCGCATCCGCTGGTAGTAGCACGCCGCGTTCCGTAGAGGGACGCGAAGACCCCTATGATGAGGCATGACACCAAGGGCCCTTTTGGTGTGTGAGGGGTATTTAAGAAACACGATGTGCTTCCCACCAATGTAGGAAACACACTTGACCCATGATCAGACATCATCCATCGCAATCCCCCTTGGGTGGATCCTTTTGTTTATAAATTAATATTGCCAGGAGTGCGAAGTGTGTCAATGTAAGAATTCTTATCGACCACTCCTGCTGCCTTTACAACCTCTTCCCATTGCTGGGGCTCCCTTTGAGGGAATAGGGATGGATCTTATAGGTTCTCTTCCCAAATCAAGTAAAAAGAATCAATTTGTCCTAGTAGTTGTAGACTATTCTACATTGTATCCAGAGGCCTTCCCATTGAAGGCACCTACCACCAAAAGCATATCTGATTGCTTAATCAACTTGCATTCTTGTGTAGGATTTCCCAAAGAGATTATTACTGACCAAGAAACACCTTTTGTGTCAGAACTTATACGGATAAGTCTGCAAAACATTAAGGGGCCGATTCCGATCTGGGCCGGAAAACTCTCCGACCGAGCCGGATCCGGTGAGTTTTCCAACCGAGCCGGACTCCAGCAGTCCGACCGAGCGAGTACGATGCGGCCGCATGCTTCCGGACTCCAGATTTACTATGCCACACAGGGCCATGCAGGGTGGCCTTGTGAGGCTTGGTAAATATCATTCTAGGTTTTGTGTCAGCCTTGCGCTACCTTGCTACCTAAGGGATACGTAAAAGTTTCAGCAAATATGCCCTTTAGTCTTTCATAGGAAAGCACGCATATGGCATAGTGCTGTCAGGTAAACAGATATGATATTGAGTTGTAAATGTCGACTTGCACTAATATTGAGTGCAAAATATCGTAATACAAAAATATCGACTGTCAGAATATCGTTGTCAAGAATATCGAGTTTAAGGTAAGTAATATCGTTTTTAAAAATATCGAAGTCATTAATATTGTTTGCAAAAATATCGTTGTTAAAAATATTGTTGTTTTAGTTAGTGTTATGTATTTTAGTGTGTATTTTAAATGTATGTGTTCTATTTTTTTGTGTAAGTATTGCATTTGTTTTTTAATATATGTGTTACATTTTTA
Organism: Calotriton arnoldi; assembly: GCA_963921515.1. NCBI lineage: Eukaryota > Metazoa > Chordata > Amphibia > Caudata > Salamandridae > Calotriton > Calotriton arnoldi. The sequence goes on from CAWUFW010011796.1 coordinate 11,171, forward strand.
GGAGTAATTATTTTTTTTTTAAGTAAATTTTGCGTTTTAGTTCCGTAGCGGGTTGTGGGTTTATAGGGTGGGAAGTAATTTAAATATAATACATTTATTAATAATTTTTAGAAGGTATTATTTTTTTTAATTACATTTTGCGTTTCAGTTCCGTAGCGGGTTGTGGGTTTATAGGGGAATAGGGTGGGAAGTAATTTAATTATAATTAATTAATTACTATTTTTTATTAATTAATATTTATGTATTTAATATTTGATATTGTTAATGGTGGAAATGTATTTATTATTAATTAGTCATTAATTGGTTGTTAATTATTAATAATTAATTGTTAATTATGTTAATTGTGTCATTTTTTAGTAGTGGGTTGTGGGTTTATAGGAGAGTAGGGTGGGAAGTAATTTAATTATAATTAATTAATTAATATTTTTATATAATATTTATTTAATGTTGTTTTATAGTGTTAATTGTTTGAATTAATTTATTAATAATTGTTTTTAATTTGCTTGTTAATTGTTATTAATTGAGTAATTAATTGTTAATTAATTATGTTAATTGTGTCATGCTTTATGACATTGGTGGTGTCATTTATAGGGGACTATGGTGGGAGGTAAAATATTTTTAATTAATTAATTGTTTGTTAATGAATGCTAATTAATTTGCTGGAGTGGGAATAGTAAATTATTCCCCTCCGCTATCCAACACTTTCCCTACTGTTGCACTTGCTGGAGTGGGAATAGTAAATTATTCCCCTCCGCTATCCAACACTTTCCCTACTGTTGCACTTGCTGGAGTGGGGATAGTAATTTTTACCCCTCCGCTATCCAACACTTTCCCTACTGTTGCACTCCCTGGAGTGGGAATAGTAATTGTATCCCCTCCGCTATTCAACACTTTCCCTACTGTTGCACTCGCTGGAGTGGGAAAAGTACTTTTATCCCCTTCGCTATCCAACACTTTCCCTACTGTTGCACTTTCTAGAGTGGGAATAGTAAATTTTATTCCCTATGCTATCCAACATTTTCCCTACTGTTACAATTGCTGGAGTGGGAATAGTAAATTATTCCCCTCCCCTATCCAACACTTTCCCTACTGTTGCACTCCCTGGAGTGGGAATAGTAATTTTTACCCTTACGCTATCCAACACTTTCCCTACTGTGGCTATCCCTGGAGTGGGAATAGTAATTTTTACCCCTATGCTATCCAACACTTTCCATACTGTTGCACTCCCTGGAGTGGGAATAGTAAATTATTCCCCTCCGCTATCCAAAAGTTTCCCTACTGTTGCACTTGCTGGAGTGGGAATAGTAAATTATTCCCCTTCGTTATCCAACACTTTACCTACTGTTGCATTCGCTGGAGTGGGAATAGTAAATTTACCCCCTCAGCTATCCAACACTTTCCCTACTGTTGCACTCCCTGGAGCGGGAATAATAAATTATTCCCCACCGCTATCCAACACTTTCCCTACTGATGTACTTGCTGGAGTGGGAATAGTACATTATTCCCCTCCGCTATCCAACACTTTCCCTACTCTTGCACTCCCTGGAGTGGGAATAGTATTTTTTACTCCTTCGCTATCCAACACTTTCCCTGCTGTTGCACTCGCTGGGAATAGTAATTTTATCCCCTCAACTATCCAACACTTTCCCTGCTGTTGCACTCTCTGGAGTGGGAATAGTAATTTTTACCCCTACGCTATCCAACACTTTCCCTACTGTTGCACTCCCTGGAGTGGGAATAGTAAATTATTCCCCTCCGCTATCCAACACTTTCCCTACTGTTGTACTTGCTGTAGTGGGAATAGTAAATTATTCCCCTCCGCTATCCAACACTTTCCCTACTGTTGTACTTGCTGGAGTGGGAAAAGTACTTTTATCCCCTTCGCTATCCAACACTTTCCCTACTGTTGCACTCGTTGGAGTGGGAATAGTAAATTATTCCCCTCCTCTATCCAACAGTTTCACTACTGTTGCACTCGTTGGAGTGGGAATAGTAAATTATTCCCTCCGCTATCCTACACTTTCCCTACTGTTGCACTCCTTGGAGTGGGAATAGTAATTTTATCCCCTTTGCTATCCAACATTTTCTCTACTGTTGCAGTTAATGTAGTGTAAAATGTGGTTTAAAAAAATAAAAATATTTTAATATTTTAATTTATTATATATATATTTTATTATTATTTTTATTTTACAGGTGTATGTATATATATGTATTTATAATTTTTAATATGTTTCTAACATTTTATAATGTCTTAAAATAATTATTTATTAATATTAAGTTAATATATATATGTATGTTTAATTTATTTTTACATTATATTTATTACTTATAATTTTAAACATTTTTTAATAATTCTAACTATGTTTTTTTAATTACATGTATTATTTAATTTATTTTACATTATTTTTTAAACATTTAAAAAAACTATTTTTAACAACGATATTTTTAACAACGATATTTTTTTCTCAATATTTTTGTACTTATCATTATGTAGATAGGAGGTCGATATTTTTGTCAAGATATTTTTGTAGGTCGACATTTCTGTTGTCAATATTGTGTCAGTGATCCGTGCTGTCATCCAAACTGATGGTAAAATGAGTGAATCTGAGGGACGGAGACAGTATCTTGATCATTTGCTACTAGATGAATCCCCGCATCTTTCCCATAACTATGAACAGATTGTTGCCAGCAATCTCCATATTTTGTAAATAATGACAGTAAATACTAAGGGTGGGCGTAGTTCGCGAGTAATGCTTCGCGAAGCTACGCAAAGTGCAGTTCGCGCTACGCAAGCTTCGCGTAGCACTACGCGAACTGCGTAGCGCACTGTTCGCAATGATTGCACAGTGCCGGATGCTTGTCCGCACTGTGCAATCATTGAAAACGGCAACTTGCACAGTGCGAGCTGTCTTTTACTGCCGCTCGAGTAGATTTTTACTCGAGCGGCAGCTTTCTCAACGCGGACTGGTAGTTTCTCATCGCGAGCGGTCGCGAGCATACGCGACCACTCGCAATGAGAAACCTGACCTCCCGCGTTGAGAATCTCGCCGGAGGTTTATTTTCCACGCTCGCGATCGGCAACTTGATGTTGCTGATCGCGAACGAGGAAAAAGTCTTGCCGGGATGTCATTTTGCTTGCTCGCGGTCGCCAACTTGACGTTGAGGACCGCGAGCAAGCAAAAATGACCGCGGCACTACGCTACGCTATGCTACGCGTGTTCGCACTGTGCTACGTGCAATTCGCGTTGTGCGAAGTAGCGCAAGCTTCGCAAACTACGCGAGCGTAGCGTAGCACTTCGCCCAGGGTTAGTAAATACACTGTCTTCAAAGCTGACTGTGTGCACGGCTAACACCTCTACTAGACTCTCCGTTTTTTGCAATATCTAACAAAATGGCGCTCCACCACAGAGCGGTATCTGGTCTATATGGTGTACTTGTTTCTTATCGATACTCAAATCACATTAAATATGCTCCATATTGTATTGGTAGGCTCTCTTACATCAGGAATACACAATCCTTCCCTACAGTACCATGACAGTGTAAATTGTAATTGAGGAGGGCTGGCCTACTTACTCATGACTGATAAAAGAGATGTGCTTATGATACTAGGGACATATATATATATTATCTACTGGCGGTCGCCAGTAGATAGTTATAGTTAGGACCTATTTTCCATAGGAAATCCACGACATTCTATTTGAAATAACTCTTGCGTCGGTTGACGAATCTTTGCGAAATTTTCAAACTTTATGGCCGGCTCCGGTCCGCTCCTACCCTGAAAGTCTCAGGGTGATTTGTCAAGCGGGGGCCGAGAAAAAAGGGGGGTCCCAAAACGTGTTTTCCCCATTCATTTTCCCATAGGAAACTTTAGACACGGCTACAGCCCGAACTGCTGAACGGAATTACACCAAATTTGGCAAAGAGGTAGTTCTTGGTTCAGAAAGAACCCTTTTGTTAAATGGTGTAAATCCGTTCAGTAGTTCCTGTGAAAATCAAAATGAAAATCACATATATATCTATGGCCGCGTTGGATTCGCGCACCCTGAGCGCACCCTGCGCGCACCGTCCCGATCACGAGCTGCATGTTAATTGGCTTTCAAGTGGCTGTCAACACTCCAAATCAGGAAGTGTTGGCAGCCATTTTGTCCTCGGTAGAACCGAGGGACAGAAACAAGTGCGCAAAGCGCAAAGGGGGCAGGGTAGAAACACCCTGACCCCTAGGTCTGCTCAGGGGGTCCCACAAGGACCCCCTGGGCAGAAAAAAGCATTTAAAAAAAAAAAAAAATTGGCAGGATGCGCTCAGGGTGCGCAGATTCTGCAGATTAGAAAAAAAACCCAGAAGAAACAAGTGCGCAAAACGCACAAAGGGGGCAGGGTAGAAACACCCTGACCCCTAGGTCCGCTCAGGGGTCCCACAAGGACCCCTGGGCAGAAAAAGCATTTTTTAAAAAACAATCGGCAGGATGCGCTCAGGGTGCGTGGATCCTGCAGAAAAAAAAAATCAAAGTGCGGTCTCCCGCGCTTTGATGCAAATTTGCCCCCGGGTGGCCCAAGTCCCGGGGGCATGCGGGGGTGGGTTTATTGTTTATATGGGGGCCTCTAAGGCCTCCAAGCCCCGAGGACTGCCACCCCCGGGGCTTTATTAAAAGGTGCGGGAGGGCTCTCCTGCCCTCCCGCAGCCCCGGGGACCGCCACCCCCGGGGCTTCTTTTTAAAATTTAATAACGTGTGGGGGGCTCCAGCCCCTACATGCCCCGGGACCACCACCTCCCGGGGCACTTAGAAAATAAATGTGGGGGTCCGTTACGGACCCCAGAGCCCTGGGGACCACCACCTCCCGGGGCTTTGTCAATGGAGGGAGGGGGCCGCGCGGCCCCCTCCTGGAGCCTGTAATGGCCCTGGGGACCGCCACCCCCAGGGCCGGCTCCTGCAGTGTCCCGGGGTGCCTACCCTCGGGACACTGTAGTTTGCTATGACAGGACGGGAGCCTCGCGGCTCCCGTCCTGTCATAGCAAACTGCTTTGGATAAACCTGCTCTCGCTTCCAATATCCAAAGCAAATTGCTTTTCCACATGGGGAGCTGCATCTTAGCAGCTCCCCATGTGGAAAGCAATGCCGGCTCCCAAGGGACGCGGGAGCCGGCGGGACTGTGGGGGATTGGGGACCCCCCACAGTCCCCAACGGAGAGGGCCAGCCCCGGGGGATGGGGTCCCCGGGGCAAGTAGTGGCTCGGGAGGGGCCCACGCGGCCCCCTTCCCCAAAATTTAAAAAAACAAAAGACAAAGTCCGGCCCCTGGGGATGGGGTCCCCGGGGCCATAAGTGGCCTGAGGAGGGGGCAACGCAGCCCCCTCCAAAACAATAAAAATAAAAAAAGGCCATGCCCCGGGGATGGAGTCCCCGGGCCGATTAAGGCCTCAGGAGGGGGCCACGCGGCCCCCTTCCAAATTGTTTTTTTTTTTTTAAATAAATAGGGGCAGGCCCTGGGGGATGGGGTCCCCAGGACCAATAAATTAGAAAAAGAAGGGGGCCACACAGCCCCCTTCTTTAAAAAAACAAAAAAACACCGGCATCGCGCCGGAGGCCACGCCCCTTCTTTCACCACTCTGCAAACGCGCCCTGGCGCGTTTGCAGATGGGGAACGAATTCTCCTTGAATACTGGGGGTCCTGGGGCCAACTAGCCCACCAGGAACCTCCAGTATGCGCCAGGGGGCTGCGTTGTAGAGAGGTGTACAGAGGCCACGCCCTTTTACACCTCTCTGCAACGCAGCTCTGTGGCGCTTTTGGAGGTACATGGTGGGCTAGTTGGACTCCAGGGACCCTCAGGATTGAAGGGGATTTCATTCCCCAACTTAAAACGCGCCACGGGGCGCGTTTGCACAGTGGTGAAGGGAGGGGGCGGGGCTTCAGGTGACATGTGTGCAAACAGGCCCCGTGGCGCATTTTAAGATGGGGAATGAAATCCCTTCAATCCTGAGGGTCCCTGGGGGCCACCTAGCCCACCAGGTACGTCCAGAAAGCGCCACAGAGCTGCATTGCAGAGAGATGCAAAAGGGGCGTGGCCTCTGAACACCTCTCTGCAACGCAGCTCCTGGCGCATACTGGAGGTACAGGGTGGGCTAGTTGGACCCCAGGGACCCTCATGATTCAAGGGGACTTAATCCCCCAACTTAAAACGCGCCATGGGGCGCGTTTGCACAGATGTCACCTCAGGCCCCGCCCCTCCCTTCACCATTGTCCAAATATTCCTCTAAAATCAGCCGAACTACGAATTCCGATTTACTCACCTGTTATCAGGAGAGACCTCAGTGCTGCATCTTTCAGCCCAGTACTGATCCTGAAAAGTAATTTTAACCGTACTTACCAGTAACTTGAATTTCCTTCCATAGGATATCATTGCCTGCTTTTTGCTGAAAAAGTTTCGAAGTGTAGATTTTTGAAACATACAAATATTCCTCTAAAATCAGCTGAACTACGAATTCCGATTTACTCACCTGTTATCAGGAGAGAACCCAATGCTGCATCTTTTAGCCCAGCACTGACCCTGAAAAGTAATTCTAACCGTACTTACCAGTAACTTGTATTTCCTTCCATAGGAATCTATTGTCTGGTTTTCAGCAGAAAAGTTTCAAAGTGTCGATTTTCACAAACTACAAATATTCCTTAAAAATCGCCTGTATGACTTAAACGCATTCTTTCAACTGTTTACAGGAGATGCACCAGTGCTGGATACAGGATCCACCACTGAGTAAGAAAAAGTAACGATAACACTACTTACCTGCTAAGTGAATTTCCTCCCATAGGATAACATTGGTGATTCTATGTGAAAAAGTTTCTAAGTGTCAACTTTTAAAATACAATAATATTCCTTAAAAATCACTACTGTAACCAAAACGCTTTTACTCAACTGTTTACAGGAGATGTCCCAGGACTGAATCTAGGATCCAGTCCTGTGGTTATAAAAGTAATCCATAAAGTAACTAATTGCATTTAACTAGAAATTCACATTGAGCTCAATGTTGCATTGTGTTTGAAATTGTGTTGCCCATTGCAACAACTAACTACTGTACTTAAAAGTCTATTGCCTATTTGCAAAGTATTTAAACTAAAGTAATTCATTCTGAGAAAGTATATTTTGTAATGTAATGTATAATGTAATTACAATGTAATTTAAAAAATAAAATATGTAAAAATAAATAGTTTAAAAAATGTAGTAAATCAGTATCAAAAAATAAATATAATAATTAATACATTTAAAAATTGTCATTTACAAAACCTTTGAAATTCACTGAAAAAACCATAGGTTTTAGGGGCGTTATAGTTAGAAATTAGCATTTAAAAACCTTTGAAATTCACTTAAAAACCATAGGTTTCAGGCACGTTATAGTTAGAAATTAGCATTTAAAAACCTTTGAAATTCACTGAAAAAACCATAGGTTTCAGACACGTTATAGTTAGAAATTAGCATTTAAAAAACCTTTGAAATTCACTGAAAAAACCATATGTTTTAGGGACAGTTATAGTTAGTTGGACATTTCACTCGTACAAAACCATAGAAATTCCCCGTTATAGTTAGTTCAGCTAACTATAACTCGCGCCCCGCAATGCACTGCTGATGACGTCACATATTACATCACTCATGACATGGTCAGTGACATCACTGATGACATCACTGATGACATATCAAATGACATCACTGATGACATCATCCACGTGATAATCTGATGCACCTCCTCACACCCTAATATAACCTTTGATACACCCACTCTAAATTACAGACTGCCATTCGCAAAACCATAGACACTCCAACACCAATAACTACATACCCACTAACTGATTCTTAGGTCTACACACACATCCACTCACTCACCCATACAGTCACTCATACTTACGGTCACTCAGTACAGGACTATCATATGACCTCATACTCCTATATAGACACTCAAACACCGCCACTCATCCATAGAGGTACTCACACACCTAGTCAGTCATGCAAATAATTAAACACACTGCCATTTACTCACCTATACAGTTATACACACACCAGCTCACTTACTCATACAAATACTAGCACATTCTTACGCTCTTATACAATCACTGATACAAGCACACACTCATCCATTCAGTCACTCTCACAATCACACACTCTCGCTTATAGCTATTTATATACTCCAACACACATATATACTGCCTTTCACATATGTAGTTACTCATACATGTACCACTGGGACATACATTCACTCACTAACACACTCTTACACACACTTACCCACCCATACAGCCTATCACAGATGCACTCTTGAAACCATCCACCCAGTGAATCACCCACTCACACATCTATGCACAGAGTCGCACACACCCCACCCACACAAACACTCAGGCACCCATACAGATACTCAGACAACCAATCAATAACTCATATAGACACTCATGTAGCTATTCACAAACCCATGCAGCCACTTACACAGCAACAGACAGACAGTTACAGACATTCACCCAGTTTAGTCACTAACCCTTGCATTCAGTAAGATACGTTTAATCACTCACTTATAGAGTCAGTCACGCACCTACTAAATCCTTCATCCACACACTTAAACACCCACTCATTCTTCAATACACATTTCCCTATATATTAAAAATATTTAAACTTTACAGAAACACAGTCACTGGATGATGTCATCAGTGATGTCATTTGAGATGTCATCAGTGATGTCATCAGTGATGTCACTGACCATGTCATGAGTGATGTAATATGTGACGTCATCAGCAGTGCATTGCGGGGGCGCGAGTTATAGTTAGCTGAACTAACTATAACGGGGGAATTTCTATGGTTTTGTACGAGTGAAATGTCCAACTAACTATAACTGTCCCTAAAACCTATGGTTTTTTCAGTGAATTTCAAAGGTTTTTTAAATGCTAATTTCTAACTATAACGTGTCTGAAACCTATGGTTTTTTCAGTGAATTTCAAAGGTTTTTTAAATGCTAATTTCTAACTATAACGTGCCTGAAACCTATGGTTTTTTAAGTGAATATATATATATATATATATATATATATATATATATATATATATATATATATATATCATCTTTTATAGGACTGTCCTGCTGTACAAACCTAATTAGGAGAAGTATTGCCTAAACTAAACTCTGTCAGTGATATGGCACTACCCACATGACATGACACACGCTACAGACTTGAATATATATATATAATAGGCAGTGACTTGCTATGTCACTGGCAGCAGACAAGCTCTCTTTTTTAACCCACTGCTGTGAGAGTATCACTTCCAATGCGAACAATCATTCAGAAGTCTTTGACGTTGTGTTGGGCTACTTGTTCTCAATTTAGGCTTAGACCTAGCTGTATGGATCTTAATGTGATAGGTGGTGCACTAACAACTAATATTATTACCTCAAGTTTTCTTCTAACATGTTTGTTGTTGAGATCTTCATAGACTGATGAGGGCAGCGATATTTGCTGGAAGTATTTTCTTGAATCCTTTTCTTCTCGTGTTCCTACCCGGTGCTCTACCTTAGAGAAGCTATAACCTCTATCCATTGTTTGCTTCAATTTGTTTTCCATTATGGTAGGGGGAGGATCACTTAATTTGTTATGTTATGTTGATTTGTATAGTGCACTAAACACCTGAGAGGGTATCCAGGTGTAATGCCCTTTTAAAACCCATTTTTGCCTTCATGTGTAGGGTCTCTCCATACTCTTCTCTTTTCTTCCTATGTTGCCCATTTCCCAACCTCTATTTTTATCCCTTCCTTTATGCCCCTTATTGAGATATTATTGGTGGTGGACCTGCCATTGATCGCTCTGAGACTTACCATTTTTACTTCAACCCCTCTCACCTTATTCTCCCTTGTCCCATTGCATTGCTCCCCATGTATCTCTCTCTCTCCCTGTCTCTCTCTCTCTCTCTATCAGTTTTATCTATGAGTTTCAGATATTTTAATTGCTGAAGGTTACAGGAAAACATCTACTTTATTTTTTGTTCTTTATAGGTTTCATAATAAGCAACAATGCCCTATCCATGAACATTAGTAATTAGAGCCTGTGTTCATATGATTTTATTGATTTTGACGTAATTGACGTACTAATATTATTTGTATTCCTTAAATAAAAAAATGTAAAAAACTTTGCAAAAAAAAAAGGACCAAGTGGGTTGTCTCTAGCATGTTTAGAGAAACTAGCTATATATTCACTGAAAAAACCATAGGTTTCAGGGACGTTATAGTTACAAATTAGCATTTAAAAAACCTTTGAAATTCACTGAAAAAACCATAGGTTTTAGGGACAGTTATAGTTAGTTGGACATTGCACTCGTACAAAACCCGTGAAATTCCCCCGTTATAGTTAGTCCAGCTAACTATAACTCGCGCCCGCAATGCACTGCTGATGACGTCACATATTACATCACTCATGACATGGTCAGTGACATCACTGATGACATCACTGATGACATCTCAAATGACATCACTGATGACATCATCCAGTGACTGTGTGTTTCTGTAAAGTTTAAATATTTTTAATATATATAGGAAAAGACGTATTGAAGAATGAGTGGGTGTGTAAGTGTCTGTATGGATGATTTAGTAGGTGCGTGACTGACTCTATAAGTGAGTGATTTAACGTATCTTACTGAATGCATGGGTTAGTGACTAAACTGGGTGAATGTCTGTATCCGTCTGTCTGTTGCTGTGTAAGTGGCTGCATGTGTTTGTGAATAGCTACATGAGTGTCTATATGAGTTATTGAATGCTTGTCTGAGTATCTGTATGGGTGCCTGAGTGTTTGTGTGGGAGGGGTGTGTGCAACTCTGTGCATAGATGTGTGAGTGGTTGATTCACTGGGTGGATGGTTTCAAGAGTGCATCTGTGATAGACTGTATGGGTGGGTAAGTGTGTGTAAGAGTGTGTTAGTGAGTGAATGTATGTCCCAGTGGTACATGTGTGAGTAACTACATATGTGAAAGGCAGTATATATGTGTGTTGGAGTATATAAATAGCTATAAGCGAGAGTGAGTGATTGTGATAGTGGCTGTATGGATGAGTGTGTGCTTGTATCAGTGATTGTATAAGAGCGTAAGAATGTGCTACTATTTGTATGAGTAAGTGAGCTGGTGTGTGTATAACTGTATAGGTGAGTAAATGGTAGTGTGTTTAATTATTTGCATGACTGACTAGGTGTGTGAGTACCTCTATGGATGAGTGGCGGTGTTTGAGTGTCTATATAGGAGTATGAGTGCATATGATAGTCCTGTACTGAGTGACCGTAAGTATGAGTGACTGTACGGGTGAGTGAGTGGATGTGTGCGTAGACCTAAGAATCAGTGAGTGGGTATGTAGTTATTGGTGTTGGAGTGTCTATGGTTTTGCGAATGGCAGTCTGTAATTTAGAGTGGGTGTATCAAAGGTTATATTGGGGTGTGAGGAGGTGCATCAGATTATCACGTGGATGATGTCATCAGTGATGTCATTTGAGATGTCATCAGTGATGTCATCAGTGATGTCACTGACCATGTCATGAGTGATGTAATATGTGACGTCATCAGCAGTGCATTGCGGGGCGCGAGTTATAGTTAGCTGGACTAACTATAACGGGGGAATTTCATGGGTTTTGTACGAGTGCAATGTCCAACTAACTATAACTGTCCCTAAAACCTATGGTTTTTTCAGTGAATTTCAAAGGTTTTTTAAATGCTAATTTGTAACTATAACATGTCTGAAACCTACGGTTTTTTCAGTGAATTTCAAAGGTTTTGTAAATGACAATTTTTAAATGTATTAATTGTTATATACATTTTTTTCATACTGATTTCCAAATTTTTAGAAACAATTTTTTTTAAAATATTTTATTTTTTAAATTACATTGTAATTACATTATACATTACATTACAAAAAATACTTTCTCAGAATGAATTACTTTAGTTTAAATACTTTGCACATAGGCAATAGACTTTTAAGTACAGTAGTTACAGTTGTTGCAATGGGCAACACATTTTCAAACACAATGCAACATTCAGCTCAATGTGAATTTCTAGTTAAATGCAATTAGTTACTTTATGGATTACTTTTCTAACCACAGGACTGGATCCTAGATTCAGTCCTGGGACATCTCCTGTAAACAGTTGAGTAAAAGCGTTTTGGTTACAGTCGTGATTTTTAAGGAATATTATTGTACTTTAAAAGTTCACACTTCGAAACTTTTTCTCATAGAATCACCAATGTTATCCTATGGAAGGAAATTCACTTAGAAGTTCAAAACTGTTATCGTTACTTTTTCTTACTCAGTGTTGGATCCTGGATCCAGCACTGGTGCATCTCCTGTAAACAGTTGAAAGAATGCGTTTAAGTCATACAGGCGATTTTTTAGGAATATTTGTAGTTTGTGAAAATCGACACTTTGAAACTTTTCTGCTGAAAACCAGACAATGGATTCCTATGGAAGAAAATATAAGTTACTGGTAAGTACGGTTAAAATTACTTTTCAGGGTCAGTGCTGGGCTAAAAGATGCAGCACTGGGTTCTCTCCTGATAACAGGTGAGTAAATTGGATTCGTACTTTGGTTGATTTTAGAGGAATATTATAAAGTTCCAAAACTCCACACTTAGAAGAATTTCCAAGTGAAACCAGTCAATGTTAGCCTATGAAGGAAATTCAAGTTACTGGTAAGTACGGTTAAAATTACTTTTCAGGGTCAGTGCTGGGCTAAAAGATGCAGCACTGGGTTCTCTCCTGATAACAGGTGAGTAAATTGGAATTCGTACTTTGGTTGATTTTAGAGGAATATTATAAAGTTCCAAAACTCCACACTTAGAAGAATTTCCAAGTGAAACCAGTCAATGTTAGCCTATGGAAGGAAATTCAAGTTACTGGTAAGTACGGTTAAAATTACTTTTCAGGATTAGTACTGGGCTGAACGATACAGCACTGAGGTCTCTCCTGATAACAGGTGAGTAAATCGGAATTCGTATTTCGGCTGATTTTAGAGGAATATTTGTATGTTTCAAAAATCAACACTTAGAAACTTTTTCAACAAAAAGCAGGCAATGATATCCTATGGAAGGAAATTCAAGTTACTGGTAAGTACGGTTAAAATTACTTTTCAGGACCAGTACTGGGCTGAAAGATGCAGCACTGAGGTCTCTCCTTATAACAGGTGAGTAAATAGGAATTCGTATTTCGGATGATTTTAGAAGAATATTTGCACAATGGTGAAGGGAGGGGCGGGGCCTGAGGTGACATCTGTGCAAACGCGCCCGTGGCGCGTTTTAAGTTGGGGATTAAGTCCCCTTGAATCCTGAGGGTCCCTAGGGGCCAACTAGCCCACCAGGAACCTCCAATATGCGCCAGGGGCTGCGTTGCAGAGACGTGTAGAGAGGCCACACTCCTTTTACACCTCTCTGCAACGCAGCTCTGTGGCGCTTTCTGGATGTACCTGTTGGGCTAGTTGGCCCCCAGGGACCTCAGGATTGAAGGGGATTTAATTCCCCATCTTAAAACGCGCCACGGGGCCTGTTTGCACACATGTCACCTGAAGCCCCGCCCCTCCCTTCACCACTGTGCAAACGCGCCCGTGGCGCGTTTTAAGTTGGGGAATTAAGTCCCCTTGAATCCTGAGGGTCCCCGGAGTCCAACTAGCCCACCATATACCTCCAAAAGCGCCACAGAGCTGCGTTGCAGAGAGGTGTATAAAGGGGCTTGGCCTCTGTACACCTCTCTGCAACGCAGCCCCTGGCGCATACTGGAGGTTCCTGGTGGGCTAGTTGGCCCCCAGGGACCCCCAGTATTCAAGGGGATTGTTCCCCTCTGCAAACGCGACAGGGGGCGCGTTTGCAGAGTGGTGAAGGAAGGGGGCTTGGCCTGCGGGCCCGATCGTTTAAAAAAAAAAAAAAAAAAATGTTGTCCCCTGAAGGGGGCTCTGTGGCCCCCTTCCTTTTTCCAGTTTTTATGCCCTGGGGACCCCATCCCCCAGGGCCTTACCCCTTTTTTTAATTACAAATTAAAAAACGGGAAGGGGGCCGCGTGGCCCCCTTCCCTGGGCCTGTATTGGCCCCGGGGACCCCATCCCCGGGGCATGGCCTCGATTTTATTTTTTTCGTAGGGAGGGGGCTGCGTGGCCCCCTCCTCAGGCCATTTAAGGCCCCGGGGACCCCATCCCCCGGGGCCGGCCTTTCCGTTTTTTTAAAACTTTTTATTTTTTGGGGAGGGGGCCGCGTGGCCCCCTCCCGGGCCACTACTTGCCCCGGGGACCCCATCCCCCGGGGCCTGGCCTCTCGTTGGGGACTGTGGGGGTCCCCAATCCCCCACAGTCCCGCCGGCTCCCCGCGTCCCTTGGGAGCCGGCATTGCTTACACATGGGGAGCTGCTAAGATGCAGCTCCCCATGTGGAAAGCGTCGGCTTTGGATATTGGAAGCGAGAGCAGGTTTCCTGCTCTCTCTTCCAATATCCAAAGCAGTTTGCAATGACAGGACGGGAGCCGCGAGGCTCCCGTCCTGTCATTGCAACAGCAGTGTCCCAGGGGTAGGCACCCCGGGACACTGCAGGAGCCGGCCCTGGGGGTGGCGGTCCCCAGGGCCATCAAGGGCTCCAGGAGGGGCCGCGCGGCCCCCTCCCATTCAGTTCACAGCCCCGGGGAGGTGGTGGTCCCCGGGCTCTGGGGTCCGTAACGGACCCCCATATTTAAATGTTTAGTGCCCCGGGAGGTGGCGGTCTCGGGCGTGTGGGGGCTGGAGCCCCCCACACAGGTTTTTAATTAATAAAAAAAGCCCCGGGAGGTGGTGGTCCCGGGGCTGCGGGAGGGCTCAGAGCCCTCCCGCACCATTTTAAAAAGCCCCGGGGGTGGCGGTCCTCGGGGCTTGGGGGCCCCTTGAGGCCCCCATACATAAATTGAACACCCTCACCCTGCCCCCGGGACTTGGGCCACCCGGGGGCAAAATGTAATCGAGCGCGGAGACCGCGCTCGATTTTTTTTCGGCAGGATTCGCGCACCCTGAGCGCATCCTGCCGATTTAAAAAAAAAAAAATTATTTATTTTGCCCAGGGGTCCTTGTTGGACCCCCTGAGCAAACCTAGGGGTCAGGGTGTTTCTACCCTGCTCCCTTTGTGCGCTTTGCGCACTTAGTTTCTGTCCCTCGGTTCTACCGAGGGATAAAATGGCTGCCAACATTTCCTGAATCGGAATGTTGACAGCCAGCTGACAGCCAATTAACATGCAGCTCGTGATCGGGAGGGTACGCGGACCCTACTCGGCCATAGATATCACTATCTTTTTACTTTTGATTTTCTCAGCAACTACTGAACGGATTTACACCATTTAACAAAAAGGGTTCTTTCTGAACCAAGAACTACCTCTTTGCCAAATTTGGTGTAATTCCATTCAGCAGTTCGGGCTGTAGCCGTGTCTAAAGTTTCCTATGGAAAATTGCATGGGGAAAACGCGTTTTGGGACCCCCTTTTTCTCGGCCCCGCTTGACGAATCCCCGAGACTTTCAGGGTAGGAGCGGACCGGAGCGGGCCACAAAGTTTGAAAATTTTGCGAAGATACGTCAACCGGCAAGAGAGTTATTTCAAATAGAATGTCGCGGATTTCCTATGGATAATAGGTTGTAACTATAACTATCTACTGGCGACCGCCAGTAGATAATATACATCCAGCAAAGTGTCCACTTTGGTACATGCCGAACTCGGAGGCGAGTGCCTCCGATCGTGAGGGTGCGAGCTTGGCATTGCAATTGGTCAGTGCCTGAACCGCCAGCATTGGGAACAAAGGAGGTACTTGGCAGCCGACAAGGATTGCAAATGATTGAATTTGGTGGATCGCGGTCATTGGACCGACACCCGCTGTGATGAGGTACAATGACTTTTGTGTGGTGTTTTCACTGTTTTACTGTTTGAAGTGTTGCACAAATACTTTACACATTGCCTCCAAGTTAAATCTGACTGCTCGGTGTCAAGCTACCAGAGGGTGAGCAAAGGTTAATTTAGGGTGTACTTGTGCTTTACCCTGACTAGGTTTGAGGTTACAGCTTCACCAGTGCTTATACTGCAGTCAACCAGGAACCCAATTTCTAACAACATCTCGTAAATGTCAGAGTCCCGGTGCTGGGTTCAAAGCTGTTGGAGCCTTCTGTCTCTGAGGCTCTAATCAGAAGGCCACTTGTATTTTGAACTTGTCTGCCATACTTGCACGCCGCACTTTAGTAACCGGAGGAGGACTGCAGAGGACCACAACGCCCAGGGCGCGCTGCGGCAGGAGCCGCGTCAGTTTCACTCGCGCCAGCCAGCGCTTAAAGGCAGGCCCGGGGTCCCGCAGCGCGGGAGCCCTTGTATTTTGAACTTGTCTGCCATACTTGCATGCCTCACTTTAGTAACCGGAGGAGGACTGCAGAGGACCACAACACCCAGGGCGTGCTGCGGCAGGAGCCGCGTCAGTTTCACTCATGCCAGCCGGTGCTTAAAGGCAGGCCCGGGGTCCTGCAGCGCGGGACGTGTGCGGGCGTGCCTGGGCCGCGCCCGGGCTAAGCACGGGCCAAGGGCGGGCCCGTCTGTGACTGAACGAGGCTGGGATGGGCCAGGTCCCTTGGCTATCACTAAGGACATAAGGGTCGCTGCTTCGCCACAGGCAGATCTCTGGGACATCTTAGCTAAGGTAAGGAGATGGGAAAGTGCAAAACCGTAATGCCCTCTGCAAAGGGTCGCCCTTTAACCACATCGATCACCAGCTTTTTGACAACAGCAATGGGGGCGATAGCAAGCGAAATTGAGTCTGTGGAGGAGAGACTGGGGGTAACTCAAAGAGCCTTAGATAGTGGCGTACCAACAGAGACTGACCCTGGGCTTGATCTAGCCGCAGAGCTCGCTGGTGACGGTGGTGATGGTAATCACAAAGGTAAAGACCAAGAAGCAGGGGCCCTAGCATTTAACAGCCCGAATAAATGCAGGAATGTAGCCAATATTAGCACCACCCAACAGGGGGAGTTTCTGGATACCTTATGTCCCCCTCCATCTAAAAAATCAAAGGCATGTGGTAAGGCCAAGAAAGACGCTCTGCCCCCAATAACACGTAATAAAACCATGGTGTCTCTCCCAAGGAGAACTCCAAGGGCCCAAGCTCCAGACACTGTTACCAATACTGTTATGGGTCCAAAGGATGCTGAGTGTACAGGTGATTCAGTGCCTCCTACACGTCTTACTAGCTCGCTGGAGGTTATTATTAAGTCAATTCTTGAACCACTTGTAGGGGTGTTAAACAGCATCGACGTCTCCCTAAAAATACCAATTGGTTCCAGTGTCTCGAAGAGGACCTTTGGCTCAGGTGCTACTTTGAACCCCACCACCAATTTCAACCCTGATACACCCTATGCAGCACCTCTTCTCTAGGTACCCCCACCACAAGACCGCTCCAGTAATATCCCTCAGACCCCTCAGACTGTAATACAACAAGTTGCACAACAAGCAGCACCGCCAACAATAGACATCAATATGATAGGTGCTGGCCGGACAGGTGCAACATCTTTGCAAAGGAAGACTGGTGTGCCAAACTCTATTGATAAACAGCATAATACACACACATTGGGAAACCGAAAAAATGCTGAGAGAATACTTCACCTCCCCCCTGAAGCAACTCCATTTGTCATCGTTCTTAAAAATGTCCCTCTCTTACCAACCAATAAGGAGGAAGACTGGAAGCAGCTTAAAAACAAAACAGTACATTGGTTGGCTAAAGCAGTACATTGGTCAAGAAGTGACGATTTGCATTATAAAATAAACAATGTTGAACGTGTTTCATGGGTGGGTTAACAAGCAAAAACCGAAACAGGTGGTTGTATCGTTGTTAATTTTAGAAATAGGTCCCTAGTACGTTGGTTTATGGATAGGCTTTCTTGGAGTAATAACGCAAAGGGCCCTATTGAAGTAGTACCTCTAGGGTACTTTTACAAACTGCTGATAAATAGAGGATTTGGGCCTGTCCCCCCTTCTACTAAATTGCCGCCTGCATTCGCCATTCCAACTTTTAACTATTTCTCTCCTTTAGATTATGTGGACTGACTGAACTTTCAGGTTCCGGGCGCGTTCAGTGCCAATGAATTAGACCCAAAATATATACCTCCTCAGGCCCAGACATGGGGGGGTGGATAATTTATCGTCTCTTTCTATGTCTGGGTTAGGCAGTGTCAATTTCTCAGATTCCTTAGTGAATTTTTCCTCTATTCCTAACGTCAAGTCGCAAGGAGAGTTACTTTCTGTTCATGTGTGTGGTCGGGATAATTTAATCCTCCCTAGTAGAGCCAAGACAGTCAGCTCCATTCTTTCTGATCTACCAGACACTTCTTTAGCACGATTTAACGTATTATCGCCGGGTGGGTCAGATCCTCTAGCACCATTAACCGTAATGGCGTATAAAGATGGCTGTGTTGCAGCCCCTTGTTGCACAAAGAGAAGGCATAGCAGTCAAAATAACATGTTAATGCATGGCAGTCTTTTTTGGAATATTGCCGGACTGCCGACTAAACTAGAATCTAAAGAATGGGCTGCTTTTATTGAAAAATATAGCATATTATGCCTACAGGAAACTTGGATGTGAGATACTGCACATATAAATGGTTTTTACTCCATCCACACGCCAGCTAAAGCCTCCCTAGGTGGACATGATAAAGGGGGACTATTAAGTTTGGTTTCTACGACATTGAATGGCAGATTAGGAAAAACCCAGCTTGATTCACCACATTTTCAGATTATTAATATCTTGCTCAGGAAAAATTTGACTCTGGTTCTTGTAAATTTCTATCATAATAATTTCAATACTACAAACATCAGTATCGCTCAAGAACTGAAAATTACACTATCAAGACATATTGAGGAGATAAACATGGATTTTGTGGTATCCTGGGGAGGTGATTTTAATTGTAAATTATGCCCCTTCTCAAAACAATCTGTATGTCACTTAGTAGCTGGGGACACTGATGGTGGTTGTCATTTTTATCATAACCCTTGTGGGAATATTTTTAATTCACTATTGTCAAAATTTCTCTTTTCTTAACTGTTGATCTTATCGAAACCGAAGGCCCTGATTTAGTATCTTATGTTGGGAAAGGCCAAGGCACTTTAATTGATTTTATTGCATTGTCTGACTATTTTAATACACAGCTTGTGACTTTTACTATACACAAAATCTGCTTTAGTGATCACTACCCCTTAATTTTGGAGCTCGAGAGCCAATCTGATGACTTAACCACTCCCGTCAGATCATCCACACTAATCCACGACAAAAATAAGGGGTTATTAAGGAAGTGGGACACTCTAAACCCTGATTTTGTCCTAAATCAGATCATAAAAACTAATTTAAACCAAGTCTTGATCTGCCTGGAAGACAGCATAAATCCTCAAGTTATGATAACATCTTTCGAAGCTATAACTGAGACAATAAAGGTGGTATTGACTAAGAAACAAAGTGATAGACCACGGAGAAATAAAAGGTGGTTTAATAGTCAATGCACACACTTACACAATAAATTAATCAAGATATTAAAAGTTAAACCCCGAAATACACTTGAGGTAAAAAAGTCAAGACTTGAATATAAGCAGGCGTTAGAGAAACGCAAGCGAGAAATTAGGCAAGATGCTTGGGATCAACTTCATGTAGCCTGCAGGAGTAAAGACTCTAAACTTTTTTGGCAAACTGTCAACCAGGATTATTTTAATGGCACTTATAATGGAAGCATTGACGTTACAATCATGCCCGATACTTGGGTAGATCACTTCTCTGGCCTTTATAAAATTGGCAGCGACCAACAGTCTAGCACTAATTTTCAATATGGGGCATTAACTTTGGCACCACCGACGGTAGATGAGGTGGAAAGGGCTCTATCCCAGACTGTGAAGAACAAGGCCTAGGGCCCTGACGGTATCCCGCGGACTTGTTTCTAGCCAATAATATCCCTCTGTGGCTGCTGCTGCTAACAAACATCTTTAAATGTTATGTAGCCCAGGGTCCCCCTGAATCATGGAGAGTGGTGACAATAGTTCCCATTTTTAAAAAGGGAGACAGGGCGGACCCTAAATGTTACCGGCCCATATCTCTAATTGACTGCTCCTGCAAGATTATGGGCCGAGTAATATTGGAGAGGTTGGAGGATTGGGTAACAGAAAGTGGGAGCTTTTCTGACATTCAATATGGCTTCAGGAGAGGTCTGGGCACGGTCGAACAGTGCCTCAACCTGCACCTGGTCATAGGTAAATATACCTTAGCCAAGCCTGGATCTCTCTACCTTGGATTCATGGACTTGACGTCTGCCTTTGACTGGGTGCAGAGAGGAAGGCTCTGGGAGAAAATGTTGACTATGGGCATTGACCCGCCCATCGTGCATTTTCTAGCAGCTATGCACCAGGAAGTGACTGGGAGAGTTCGATATGGAGCAGGTGGTGAACTTACTGCCCCAATAAGGATGGATCGCGGGGTCCCTCAGGGCTGCGTCCTCGCTCCATTTTTATTTTGTTTATACATAAATGACCTAGAAAGCCAAATTAAAAATGGGAATGTGGATGCCCCTCTGCTAGGTCGTAGGTCCCTGCCAGCACTGTTATACGCGAACGACTGCGTATTGATGTCCAGAACCGGGGTGGGGCTAAAGAGGCTTTTAACTAGTTTTAACAACTTCATGGATGATCTTGGTTTAAAAACCAATGTAGCGAAATCTCACATCATGGTGGTGGGTAAACCTCCCAAGATTTTAAAGACATGTTACATAATTAATGAAAAATTGTCTTATGTGCCGACCTTTTCCTATTTAGGGATTCTCTTCGATCAAAAAAGCTCCTGGTGTCACTTAGTTGAGGCAAAGACTAGGGGTTTCAATCAAAATGTGGAGGCTAGCTTCAGATTTACCAAAAAGTTAGGCTCTCGGCCCATCAAAGCTATCATTGATATCTATAAAGCCCGCACAGGGGCTGTTACTCTGTATGGCGCTGGAGTTTGGGGCTCTTGTAACATCAAGGGCCTACAGAGAGCAGAGAACACGTTCATGAAACGACTGTTGACAGTCCCAAAAAGCACAGCTGCCACCATCTGTCACAGTGAACTTGGTGTGACCCCGCTGTCTTTTCGCATACAACTAGCTCCTCTATTGCTATGGCACAACATTTGGGCAAAAGAAGAAGCAGTCCTGAATCGTGCTGTCATTTTAGATTGTTTAAAATTGGATTGTGCTAAAAAAATCCCTTGGATCACTTATATTATTGATCAGCTTGAGAAATTGGGATTGTTAGACTGCCTTGAAAGCCCCAGAAACATAGCCAAAATATTGAGAGCCAGGCTGAAAAGAGAATTCTTAACTCATTCCTATCTGGTCAGAGATAACCTGGAGAGGGAAAAAAAAAGGGTCGTTGACCATTCTTTGTTAGTTTGCTCCCTAGGTATTGAGCCCTACCTTACTTTTTATTTCAGCCATGCTAAAATGTTTTATTTGATAAGGTTCAGGATGGGCACTTCCCACTTACTGGTCTCATACCCACGTGACGCGCATTGCGATGCCAATTTGGATCTGTGTCCATGTGATTCAAAGTCAGTTCAGAGCACTTTGCATTTTATGTTTTTTTTTAAACTTTATACTAAATCAAGATGTGCCTTTTTAAAACCACTTTTATGATTTGTAAACATTAGAAAGTGTCGGGCTGCTCTACATCATCTACTGCTTTTAAATGATGAATTTATCTGCTTAATGGTTTATAAGCATATTTCCACGGCTGTTCGGCATCGTAATATCGTTGGAAAATGATCACTTTGTATGTTGATTATATCATTATGCCTAGAACTTAAGACTCCCTTATGTGGAATGAAATCATGATACTGATTAATTTTGGAAATTGAAGTCGACACTTACAAGGACTTCGTATATAGATGTTATCTCTGCGTTTGGTATTACCCTGATTGAAATGCTGTTACGTTTAGGCATCATAGCTCCTTGCTTGTGATCAAATTGCCCCAAGAGATTGACATCCGGTAATCTGTAACTGTCATCGCTATGGAATTATCACTTATTGCTTGTATTTTACCATTATGAAATGTTTTTATGATGCATTCTTTTATGGCTGGCACACAGTCGAATAAAGATTTTGACTGACTGACTGAGAAGGCCACTTAGCTAGCTGTTGGTGTCACTCTGGCATCCTGGGTACAAAAGATGCAGGTCAGTCCTTCTCACCAGGGTAAGAGGGTAGCAGGCATCAGGTCAGCAGGTCAGCACAGCAGGGCAACAGTTTTTCAGAGTAGTAGTCCAGCAGTGTGGCAGTCCTTTCAGGAGCACAGTAGTCTTTCTTCCTGGCAGAGTATCCACAGTTCTAGAAGTGTACTGGAAAGTTGGTGTCTGAGGCCCAATATGTATACATGAGCCTTCCTTTAAGATGGGAGACCCTTCAAGAGGTTTCGCTTTGAAGTCCACAAGCTTACGGGCTTCTCTGCCCTGGCTCCAGACAAACTACAAGGGGCATGCCACCCTTTGTGTGCAGGAAGGACACAGCCTTTTAAAGAGTGGGTAAGGTTGTGCCCAGCCTAGTTCCACACTCTCATCCTGCCAGTGATGGCTGATCAAGACACACATAAGCCCCTTATTGTGTGTGGCTGTCTAGGAGGAATAAACAAAGCCCTACTGTCAGCTACACCCAGTCATGTGAACCAGAAACAGGCTACAGATACTATATGGCTAGGGCAGGAAGATGCCAACTTTCTAAATGTGGCATTTTGAAAATTGTAATTTAAAACCCGACTTTACCATAGGAGAGGACATTTCATTAAAGTTCCATGGACATAAAATATGAACTAGTTACCTGTTCCCATTTGGAAGTTACAGCTTAATAAATGCAATAAGGCCACTCCAATGTTATCCTATGAGAGAGGTAGTTCTTGCAGTAGTGAAAAATTGAGTTTTTCACTACCATGACATGTAAAACTTAAAAGTACAAGCTCAACATTTAAAACACACTGATGAATGTAACACACCTACGCCAACACGCTATGACTACAATGCATAATACTGAGACTGTAAGAAATATTTCTTTTTCACATGTTCTATTATTGTAAGCAGATGTTAAGTATAAGCTGTACTGACTACATGAAAATGCTAATAAATAAATTAATATTTTTTTTTTTTTTAAAACAACACACTGCACCCTGCCCTCTGGGTTGTTCAGGGCCTAACATAGGGGTGGCTAATATTTATTAAAAAGGAAGGTTTGGGCCTGGCAAAAGATTTATTTTGCCAGGTCGACATGGCAGTTTAAATCTGCCCACTCAGGCTACTATGGCAGGTATGAATTATGTTTAAACGGCTACTCAAGTGAGTGGCACATTAAGTGCTACAAGCCCACTAGTAGAATTTACATGCCATGGGTACAGGTAGGACCACTTCACTAGGGACCTATAAGTAAATTAAATATGTCTTTTGGGGATAAGCCAATGTTACTATGTTTTAAGAGGTGAGCACATGCACCTTAGTGCTGGTTAGCAGTTGTAACGTGTGCAGAGTCACAAGACTGAATCAAAAAGCAAGGAAGAAAGGTGTCAGCTCTTAGAACCTCTGTAGAAGTCCTATGAAAGTCAGTCTTGTATAGCATGAAGCCACACAATCAGAGATGTGGTAGTGAGGTCTGTACCTCTCTAAGTCTAAAGGGGATCTGACTAATCCCAAGATGGGTTCACTAATTAAAGTGCACAAAGAACAATTATAGAAACCTTACATCATAGCCATCTTTTCTTTCCCATGTACTGTTGGCGACTTCAGCGCTACTCCATTGTCCGATGTCCGCATTCAGCGCGTCCTTGAAATCCCCCTTTTTGTAGATCGTACAAACTGGTAGCACTCATTTGATTCATTAAAAGAATCTTGACCTTGCCAGTTGCTTTCTCACCTCACTATCTCATGAACACAATGTGCCTTTTCAAGCTAAGGAATACCTTTGTTCAACAGCTGTAGAGGAGAGAACATTGCAAAAAAGCTTTCCACTTTTAACATTTCTATGCTTCTGACTGTAGGCTTAGCGCCCACAGTTATGCTAACTTAACCCTTACTTTTTATAGCTGCACGTTAATTGTACAGTGCACATATACTCCGCCAAATGAAATCCTTAATACATGTTTGATTTTATCATCAATGATACTCTCTCTCTCTGTATGTGTGTATATATATATATATATATATATATATATATATATATATATATATATATATATATATATATATATATATATATATCTACTGGCGGTCGCCAGTAGATAGTTATAGTTAGGACCTATTTTCCATAGGAAATCTGCGACATTCTATTTGAAATAACTCTTGCGTCGGTTGACGAATCTTCGCGAAATTTTCAAACTTTATGGCCCGCTCCGGTCCGCTCCTACCCTGAAAGTCTCAGGGTGATTCGTCAAGCAGGGGCCGAGAAAAAGGGGGTCCCAAAACGTGTTTTCCCCATTCATTTTCCCATAGGAAACTTTAGACACGGCTACAGCCTGAACTGCTGAACGGAATTACACCAAATTTGGCAAAGAGGTAGTTCTTGGTTCAGAAAGAACCCTTTTGTTAAATGGTGTAAATCCGTTCAGTAGTTCCTGTGAAAATCAAAATGAAAATCACATATATATCTATGGCCGCGTCGGATTCGCGCACCCTGAGCGCACCCTGCGCGCACCGTCCCGATCACGAGCTGCATGTTAATTGGCTTCAAGTGGCTGTCAACACTCCAAATCAGGAAGTGTTGGCAGCCATTTTGTCCCTCGGTAGAACCGAGGGACAGAAACAAGTGCGCAAAGCGCAAAAGGGGCAGGGTAGAAACACCCTGACCTCCTAGGTCTGCTCAGGGGTCCCACAAGGACCCCTGGGCAGAAAAGCATTTTTTTAATCGGCAGGATGCGCTCAGGGTGCGTGGATCCTGCCGATTAGAGAAAAAAAACCAGAAGAAACAAGTGCGCAAAACGCACAAAGGGGGCAGGGTAGAAACACCCTGACCCCTAGGTCTGCTCAGGGGTCCCACAAGGACCCCCTGGGCAGAAAAAGCATTTTTTAAAAAAATCGGCAGGATGCGCTCAGGGTGCGCGGATCCTGCCGAAAAAATCGAAGCGCGGTCTCCCGCGCTCGATGTTAATTTGCCCCGGGTGGGCCAAGTTCCGGGGGCATGGTGGGGGGGTTTAAATTTAATGTGGGGGTCTCTAAGGCCCCCCAAGCCCCGGGGACCGCCACCCCCCGGGGCTTAATAAAAAAAAATGGTGCAGGAGGGCTCTCCTGCCCTCCCGCATCCCCGGGGACCGCCACCCCCGGGGCTTCTTTTTTTAATTTTAAATAACGTGTGGGGGGCTCCAGCCCCCCCACACGCCCGGGGACCACCACCTCCCCAGGGCACATAGAAAATAAATGTGGGGGTCCGTTACGGACCCCCAGAGCCCCGGGGACCACCACCTCCCCGTGGCTGTGCAATTCAAGGGAGGGGGGCCGCGCGGCCCCCCTCCTGGAGCCCTTGATGGCCCTGGGGACCGCCAACCCCCAGGGCCGGCTCCTGCAGTGTCCCGGGGTGCCTACCCCCGGGACACTGTAGTTTGGTATGAAAGGGCGGGAGCCTCGCGGCTCCCGTCCTGTCATAGCAAACTGCTTTGGATATTGGAATTGGCTTACAATATCCAAAGCAAATTGCTTTTCCACACGGGGAGCTGCATGTTAGCAGCTCCCCATGTGGAAAGCAATGCCGGCTCCCAAGGGACGCGGGGAGCCGGCGGGACTGTGGGGGTATTGGGGACCCCCACAGTCCCCAATGGAGAGGGCCAGCCCCGGGGGATGGGGTCCCCGGGGCAAGTAGTGGCTCGGGAGGGGGCCACGCGGCCCCCTCCCCAAAATAAAAATAAAAATTTTGGAAAAAAAAAATGAAAGGCCGGCCCCGGGGATGGGGTCCCCGGGGCCTTAATGGCCTGAGGAGGGGGCGACGCAGCCCCTCCAAATATTTAAAATTTTTAAAAAAGAGGGCATGCCCCGGGGGATGGGGTCCCCGGAGCCAATATAGGCCCAGGGAAGGGGGGCCACGCGGCTCCCTTCCCGTTTTATTTTAAAAAATATATAAAAATGAAAATCCTCATGCCCCGGGGGATGGGGTCCCCGGGGCCAAAAGAGGCCAAGGGAAGGGGGGCCACGCAGCCCCCCTCCCATACAAAAAAAAAAATTACAAAAAAAAGACCGGCATCGTGCCGGAGGCCCCGCCCCACCCTGCAGCAGTCTGCAAACGCGTCCCCTGGCGCGTTTGCAGATGGGGAACGATTTCCCTTGAATACTGGGGGTCCCTGGGGCCAACTAGCCCACCAGGAACCTCCAGTATGCGCCAGAGGCTGCGTTGCAGAGAGGTGTACAGAGGCCACGCCCCTTTACACCTCTCTGCAACGCAGCTCTGTGGCGCTTTTGGAGGTACATGGTGGGCTAGTTGGACTCCAGGGACCCTCAGGATTCAAGGGGACTTAATCCCCCAACTTAAAATGCACCACGGGCGCGTTTGCACAGTGGTGAAGGGAGGGGCGGGGCTTCAGGTGACATGTGTGCAAACAGGCCCCGTGGCGCATTTTAAGATGGGGAATTAAATCCTCTTCAATCCTGAGGGTCTCTGGGGCCAACTAGCCCACCAGGTACCTCCAGTAAGCGCCACGGAGCTGCGTTGCAGAGTGTTGTAAAGGGGCGTGGCCTCTGTACACCTCTCTGCAACGCAGCCCCTGGCGCATACTGGAGGTTCCTGGTGGGCTAGTTGGCCCCTAGGGACCCTCAGGATTGAGGAGGAATTAATTCTCCAACTTAAAACGCGCCACAGGGCGTGTTTGCAGACATGTCACCTCAGGCCCCACCCCCTTCCTTCACCATTGTGCAAATATTCCTCTAAAATCAACCGAACTACGAATTCCGATTTACTCACCTGTTATCAGGAGAGACCTCAGTGCTGCATCTTTGAGCCCAGTACTGATCCTGAAAAGTAATTTTAACCGTACTTACCAGTAACTTGAATTTCCTTCCATAGGATATCATTGCCTGCTTTTTGCTGAAAAAGTTTCTGTCAATTTTTGAAACATACAAATATTCCTCTAAAATCAGCCGAACTACGAATTCCGATTTACTCACCGGTTATCAGGAGAGACCTCAGTGCTGCATCTTTTAGCCCAGTACTGATCCTGAAAAGTAATTTTAACCATACTTACTAGTAACTTGAATTTCCTTCCATAGGCTAACATTGACTGGTTTCACTTGGAAATTCTTCTAAGTGTGGAGTTTTGGAACTTTATAATATTCCTCTAAAATCAGCCGAACTACGAATTCCGATTTACTCACCTGTTATCAGGAGAGAACCCAGTGCTGCATCTTTTAGCCCAGCACTGACTTTGAAAAGTAATTCTAACCGTACTTGCCAGTAACTTGTATTTCCTTCCATAGGAATCCATTGTCTGGTTTTCAGCAGAAAAGTTTCAAAGTGTCGATTTTCACAAACTATAAATATTCCTTAAAAATCGCCTGTATGACTTAAACGCATTCTTTCAACTGTTTACAGGAGATGCACCAGTGCTGGATCCAGGATCCACCACTGAGTAAGAAAAAGTAACGATAACACTACTTACCTGCTAAGTGAATTTCCTCCCATAGGATAACATTGGTGATTCTATGTGAAAAAGTTTCCAAGTGTTAACTTTTAAAATACAATAATATTCCTTAAAAATCACTACTGTAACCAAAACGCTTTTACTCAACTGTTTACAGGAGATGTCCCAGGACTGAATCTAGGATCCAGTCCTGTGGTGAGAAAAGTAATCCATAAAGTAACTAATTGCATTTAACTAGAAATTCACATTGAGCTCAATGTTGCATTGTGTTTGAAATTGTGTTGCCCATTGCAACAACTGTAACTACTGTACTTAAAAGTCTATTGCCTATTTGCAAAGTATTTAAACTAAAGTAATTCATTCTGAGAAAGTATATTTTGTAATGTAATGTATAATGTAATTACAATGTAATTTAAAAAATAAAATATCTAAAAATAAATAGTTGAAAAAAATTTGTAAATCAGTATCAAAAAAATAAATATAACAATTAATACAATTAAAAAATTGTCATTTACAAAACCTTTGAAATTCACTGAAAAAAACCATAGGTTTCAGGCACGTTATAGTTAGAAATCAGCATTTAAAAAACCTTACAAATTCACTGAAAAACCATAGGTTTCAGGCACGTTATAGTTAGAAATTAGCATTTAAAAAACCTTTGAAATTCACTGAAAAAACCATAGGTTTTAGGGACAGTTATAGTTAGTTGGACATTGCACTCGTACAAAACCCGTGAAATTCCCCCGTTATAGTTAGTTCAGCTAACTATAACTCGCGTCCCCGCAATTCACTGCTGATGACGTCACATATTACATCACTCATGACATGTCCAACTAACTATTACTGTCCCTAAAACCTATGGTTTTTTCAGTGAATATATATATATATATATATATATATATATATATATATATATGCATATATATATACATATACATATATAATTATTATATATATATATATATATATGAGTCCACAATTGCAAATAAGCACGCGCTCTCAGATTCCTATTAAAGGTTTTTAATGTTCAAGGTTACGCGTTTGGGAGCAAGCTCCCTTGATCACACACTGAACCAAGTGTACACCAAGTGAATACATAGACTCAGTACAGGGGAAATGAAATCGACATAGGACTGCACGATACCCAGCTACCTACGTAAAAGTGGCGGCCATATTGGAGTGACTAAATTCAGATTAAAAAGGCAATAATTCCTTAAAGAATAACAGCAGATATGTTATACCAAAAACGAAAATCCATTTCAATACATGGTAAATCAATATCAAATTAAGATGAATAAACATAAATCCACTTCATGCTGAAAAACAGCTAGCTCAAGACCGGAGGGCATACCGACAGAGCGTGTGAATTACATTGTTTCTGGTCGCCAAGTGGCAAGAGAATTTCAAGTACCATGCAGTTACAGTAGACCAATACTAACGTCAAGTGACATAGTCAAACAAATCCTTATACTGTACAATAGTCAAATAGCAAGCGTGACTATAAGTGAAAAAGTAAGAAATTCCCAAGCAGGAAATAGAAAGGCAAAGAAAGAGAAAGGATAAATGTTATAAATTGTCTTATCTTTAAAACATTAGTGCTCTAGTCGTGGAGACGAAGAAAAGGTTAGGAGGCCCGTGAAGTGTCCGCAGAATATCGGTGGGCCCCTTCCTTTCCTCCTGTGTAGAAAAATAGAAAACACAAAAATATAAAAAACAAGATTAAAAATGTGCAAACATTTTAAACAAATTGCTAGACTGTTCATTAGTTGCTTATATTAACCAAGTTACTTTAAATCGCATGCAAAAATTGCTTATACAGTCTAACTTATGCAGCTTGCTGATCCGGGAAAACAATATCATAAAAACCTATGTTGGTGTAAGCCAGTTATTCTTCCATAAGGTGCGTTGCTAATTCCTCGTCCAAATTGTGCCCATTCGGGTACCTCGTCTCGAGCTCAAGTATCCATTTAGTATGGTGATATCCCCATGCATAAGCAAGTCCTTCAGGCTACGACCTTTGCGATAACTAATACTCTGTCTGTCGCTAAGGGTGGGGCCCACAATGCTATCACTTTTGAGGATATTCCAATTGTCTTGGAGAATTTTTTGTATTTTCCTTGACTTGTTGTTATAAGTAAGGATAACACGTGTTACTTGGGGCTCAGTTTCCTTGTTTTTCTCCTCTAGTGTACTGGGTCTGTCGATGTCTTTAAGTTTGGAAACTGCTCTCTGGAGTACCCACTCGGGGTAACCACGTTCCCTGAAGCGTTCTAACATAATTTCCTGTTCTGCCAGATAGTTCTCATCCGTATTGCAATTCCTTCTTGCTCTCAGCATCTCTCCATAAGGGATACTCCATTTCAGATGCATGGGGATATCACCATACCTCCTAAGACTTCCACACACAATCTCAAAGGGTTTTACCCTTGTGGACACTGTAAAGCTTGTAAAAATAGCCATATGGTGAAAGAATACAGTGTGCCACACTCTATGAAGAAAAATACCATTTCACAATTTTTGACATGCAGTACCACACATGTCATTTATATTTTAGTGTGTCCATGTAACAAAAGATATATTGGCAGCACAACACATATGGCTAAGAAAAGGGTCCTAGAACATCTCAGGGCCATAAACAATAGGGATCCGCATTATCCTATCGCAAGACACTTTGCCGATTTTCACCTCGGTAACAGCTCACTTCTCAGCTACTTTGTTATTGAACAAGTGACAACTAGCTTTAGAGGGGGAACAGGGAGCTCAGATTGAGGAAAAAAGAATCTAAATGGATACTTGAGCTCGAGACGAGGTACCCGAATGGGCACAATTTGGACGAGGAATTAGCAACGCACCTTATGGAAGAATAACTGGCTTACACCAACATAGGTTTTTATGATATTGTTTTCCCGGATCAGCAAGCTGCATAAGTTAGACTGTATAAGCAATTTTTGCATGCAATTTAAAGTAACTTGGTTAATATAAGCAACTAATGAACAGTCTAGCAATTTGTTTAAAATGTTTGCACATTTTTAATCTTGTTTTTTATATTCTTGTGTTTTCTATTTTTCTACACAGGAGGAAAGGAAGGGGCCCACCGATATTCTGCGGACACTTCACGGGCCTCCTAACCTTTTCTTCGTCTCCACGACTAGAGCACTAATGTTTTAAAGATAAGACGATTTATAACATTTATCCTTTCTCTTTTTCTTTGCCTTTCTATTTCCTGCTTGGGAATTTCTTACTTTTTCACTTATAGTCACGCTTGCTATTTGACTATTGTACAGTATAAGGATTTGTATGACTATGTCACTTGACGTTAGTATTGGTCTACTGTAACTGCATGGTACTTGAAATTCTCTTGCCACTTGGCGACCAGAAACAATGTAATTCACACGCTCTGTCGGTATGCCCTCCGGTCTTGAGCTAGCTGTTTTTCAGCATGAAGTGGATTTATGTTTATTCATCTTAATTTGATATTGATTTACCATGTATTGAAATGGATTTTCGTTTTTGGTATAACATATCTGCTGTTATTCTTTAAGGAATTATTGCCTTTTTAATCTGAATTTAGTCACTCCAATATGGCCGCCACTTTTACGTAGGTAGCTGGGTATCGTGCAGTCCTATGTCGATTTCATTTCCCCTGTACTGAGTCTATGTATTCACTTGGTGTACACTTGGTTCAGTGTGTGATCAAAGGAGCTTGCTCCCGAAACGCGTAACCTTGAACATTAAAAAACCTTTAATAGGAATCTGAGAGCGCGTGCTTATTTGCAATTGTGGACTCATATTTATGCCGGCATTGCTCTACCGGCTTCATCGCGCCACCGTACTACGGGCGGAGTTCCCAGGAGGAGCAACTCTTTTTTCAAAATATATATATATATATATATATCAAACAAGTAAACTTGCATGTTTACTTAAATGATCACATTTCATTTGCAACATTAAACATGCATAACTCCGTTTCCCTAGTCCCTGACGTATGCTCTTCATTAAATGCATTTTAGTGTGCCACCTTACAATCTACATTTATAGTTCAATGTCTTCCATCACATGTGCAATCATACATAGACTGCAACTTGATGCTGCTGAAAAGAAAAACTTTAATATATGCACACACACATGTATGCTATTGCTGCACAACGAATGCTCTTTCTTTATTATTAGTGCACCAATTTCCACTTTTAGTATTTCAGCACACGAGTAAATAAGGCATAAGGCCTAATCCAAATATATATATATAGCCTAATTATGCGAGAAATGTGGAGCCAAAATTATGCTACTCCAGGCTCCTTTGAGCATAGTGCCAATTTAGAAATAATCACAAGCTAACAGACAGCTCCCCCGTACCTCCCACCGCCCCACCAGGGACGGATTTCACCCTTGGGGACTTGCTATTGCTCCGTGCACAAGTATAAAGAGAGGCGGTATCCAGTGTGGGCGCTGGGCAGTCTCCTAGCTCCTTCTTGGGACTGCTGGCACTGGTGAGCCGGGGCACGAGGCTGCTTCAATAAAGTAGGAGCCAATCCGAAGAGATCCCGTGCACGTGCACTTGGGCCACGTCCGTGCGTTTGCCCAGCCTCTAACAGCCGCTCCAGGTAGGTGAGTTTATATGGGATAAAGGGGGCCGTGGCGAGAGGGTTTCAATGACGTCCCTTTGAATATAATGTAACCTTCTTGATTTTTGTATGCGTGTATTCATGCAGCAACAGCAGTATTTCACCAAGAGGTGCTGTACAGAGCAGCAGTCACATGGTACCCACAGGTATTAATGGTTGCGGTGCTACATGTGTAAGGCATGTCATGCTTACTTAAGATGGTTCACCCCTCCCTCTGAGGGGAAGAAGTGCAACTGGAAACATTCCCTGCTTCAGAGAAGGCGCCTCGTCGCCCTCCCTCTGTTTACTAATTACAAATATGCTTGAAGTAAAAACATATATCTGTGCTCTCAAATATATATCATCAGTGCACCTAACCCACAATTCAAATCCTGGTTTCTGTAGCCTAAACTCAACCAGATCTGGCACAACCAGTGTGATCTGTGAATCTACAGCATCTCATGATGCTACTTATGCAACAAAGCTGTTCAAACTACAACGCGCTTCCTTTCTTTGGAGCTAGCTTTGCCTCGTATCAAATACCCAAAGAAATGAAACGAGATAAGCAATAATTCAACGTAGTTCAAAAAATATCGAGCAACTTTGTGGCCAGGTTTGGCCAACACAGGGTTCATATTTCTCACTCACATTCTACAAAGGCTGTTCTCGCTGGACTTACAAATTATTTAAATGAACTTCATATTGTTTGTTTGATCACAGCTCGCTTATAACATTCGTGCAATTTGCATCTATATATTTTATGCATATATCCGTACGTGGTTGTATAATCAAGTTAGTAAGGGCAATAGGAAAATGTGTTCATTATTTTTTCAAATAACTACAAAGTTATTTTGGGTTTCACACATTGGAGGAAAGATATTCCTAAACACAGAGCATGTTGTCCTAAATATAAAAATAGCTGTGATTGGCTCGCGCTGGACAAGCATTTACTCATATCAGAAAATTCTCTCAGAATATTAAGCAACCTGCCAAGGGCGGTGCTAGGGACAGGTGTACAAAGGATTTTAGCATTCACAGTCCTTCTGAATTGGTACATCAGAGGTTTGGGAGAAGTAAACGCCATTTTCATATTTACAAAACCTACTTAGTGAATCAGAAAAGTGTTTCCAAATTGCTACATGCATTTATAAATGACTAGATAACAGTACCGTAGCTGGTGGTGGCGGTCACTTTTTTGGGGGTGGTGGTGGCGCAAGGTAAGTTTTCCTCTTTTTTATTCTCCCTCATCTTTCGCTAGCATCCCCCCCTCCCCCCGCTTGTCGTCTGTCGCCAGCACCCCCCACCACCCGCTTTTACCTGCGCTGGGCAGCAAACTAAGGGACCCTGACCCTCTAGCCACGCCACTGCTAGACACCAAATCGGTATTTGGAAGGGAGTGTTGTAGGTGTCCTTTCCAACACCAAATAATGCAAAGCTATGTTTTGCGACTGAAATTCAATTGAAAAACACTGATATTTTACAGTTTCCTGAAAGGAGATGGTAACCTATTCACAAAAGAGAAGGTGTCCCCTTGGGGCCTCTCTGCCTTTGTGACTTAAAAACAAGCATTGCAATGCAATAGGTCTTGCATTTACGCGAGTTTGAGCTATTGGCATTGTAAATAACAATGCCTTTTATTTATGTTTTGGTTTTTAAAACATAAATAAAAGGCATTGTCATTTACAATGCCAATAGCTTAAACTAGCGTAAATGCGAGACCGATTGCATTGCAAATGCTTGCTATGCCAGTAGTGGAGACACTTGAACCACTCCTTCCCTCAGACGGCTTTGCTTTTAGTGGAATATAGCGCTCGCTGAGACGGAATACAGTTTTTTTATTTATGTTTTGGTTTTTAAAACATAAATAAAAGGCATTGTCATTTACAATGCCAATAGCTTAAACTCGCGTAAATGCGAGACCGATTGCATTGCAAATGCTTGCTATGCCAGTAGTGGAGACACTTGAACCACTCCCTCCCTCAGACGGCTTTGCTTTTAGTGGAATATAGCGCTCGCTGAGACGGAATACAGTTTTGTCCCGGATGAAATAGAGCTCTACCTGGACAAAATGGAGTGCCCCACTCCCCGGTGAAATAAAGTTAACCCCTAGAATGTTCTTACCTGTATCACTGGAAAGATGTAGTGGAAGCATAGAGCGCACAAACCCCACAACCTATATAAGAAAATAACCAAGCATTTAAACAGAGCGCGGTGTCCCTGAAGCGGGCGCCGCGCTCATTACTAAAGTTTAAAAAAAAAAATGAAACTGAGCGCGATGGCCCCGAAACAAGCGCCGCCTTCAGTATTAAAGTAAAAAAAAAAAAAAACGTAACAGAGCACGGTATCCCTGAAGCGGGCACCGCGCTCAACATCAAAGTTTAAAACAAAAATGTAAACTGAGTGCGGTGTCCCTAAAGTGGCGCCACGCTCAGCATGCAAGTTAGAGCGGCATAGCACTCTATAAGAAAAGTGCGCACCATTGTGGGGGCGCTGCAAATACAAAATAAGAAGCCCGCCATTGTCCCCATCAGTGTCAATAAACAAAATAGTGCTCACCCACTTATAATGCAGACCGGGTAACAAGCCAAGTAAAAGGTCCAGTCGTTATAGGTGGTAACAAATGCAGACAAGGCGGTACCAAGGAGGGACTAACAAGCCTATTTACGAATCAGACACCAGCATTTACGAAGGACAATGACACAAGTCAATGACAAATATGGGCGGAGAGTGGGCGGGGCTTCCAGTGCATACTCTAATACAGCATGCCTCGCAGAGCGAGTAGCGCATGCGCGCTGCCGCTAGGCTCGACCTAAAAAGTGTGTTTAAGAGTAGGTAGAGGACAACTGCCTACTCTTAAACAAACACAGAAGAAAAAATAAACGTTTCTTTTTAAACACAGTCCCAGTTTATTTAAGCAAAATAGGCTGCATCTAAAAAAAAAGTTTGCTTTATTACAAAGCAAACGTATACATGTTGGTCTGCTGAACCCAGCACGCCACCATCTCTGTGATGGAAGTGAATAGCAGTGGGTCTTAAACAAACTCAAGGAGTCTTAAGGGGACCCTTTCGCTTTTGCGCATGGGTTACCATCTTCTTTTAGGTGTTGGTAAAATATCAATGTTTTGTGCCCGAATTTCATTTGCAAAACATTGATAAATAGCATATTGAGTTGGCATTCGGAAATGAGTATCCATTCTAAATACATTTAGCGATTCAGAGACACTTTTTCAAATTGATAAATGCATTTAGTACATTGGAAAAAGGGCTTTAGCATTCACAGACCCTCTGATTTAAAGATTTGGAAGGCTTGTGAACTATAGAACCCTTTGTACATCTGGCCTATAATTCCTTAAAGGTTTCAAGGTTTCACGGTGTGCGATGCCTGCATTTACAACGGCGACAGGTGCAGACTGATTTTGTAGAGTTAGAAACTGAGAAAGTTGCTTCCTTTCCTTCCTAGTCTCTGCCCCGGAAGTGAAACCCCACCATCTTTGGGCCAGTAGTGCTCTCCGTGGAGGAGATCTGCTGTAGGATGCTGCTGAGCCTGGCACTGTTGCTGTTACCTCTGGCTCCCATCGGCTTGGCAGAAAACCCACAGGGCTGTTGGCTTCAAGGTGGCAAGGAAATGGGGGCCCTTCAGGAAGGGGATATCATTCTTGCTGGGAGCTTTCCTGTGAATTTTTACTTCACTCGGGAATGGCCAGGGATACCTTTCTCTGTGGCCCCAAAGCCAATCACCTGTTACAGGTAAGAGAGTTCACCTTGCAACTTCTCCTAAGAAGAATTAAATATTGTAGAATAAACTCCATTCAAATAATGTCTTGGGATGAGATTTAGAAATTGTGCAGGAGAATGATGCGAATATTGTCAAAAGAAACATTGACAAGAAAAACAAAAAGGTTTGAGGAGTCCTATATTTCAGATATCTATTGACCATGAGGTCACTGTGGACATATTTAGTGGAGGCTTCTCTCTGCTGGGAGTTATTGTGATGGAATATAAGTAGGATCTTTCGGAAAGGTGGACACTGACCAGGACAGAGTGAAGGTAGCGAGGCAGAATTAGAGAGGTCAAGAAGAAGACCTGCTGCCTGCTCCCAAGCTTTGAAATACCTAGGAGCATCAAAAGACTTTGGGATGCAGATGGAAGTGTGGCTTGCTGTTTTAGCGATTGGAGAAATGAAGGTGTGGATGAATCTGCCCAGGGTAGCACTATCACGTTCCTAGAGCACATGGATGTCCTGGCCACATCACCCCTGCTAATAGGCAGAAGATGCAACTGGTCTGGTGGGACATGAGTGTATTCACAAGGCAACATAGAAACCCCTCAGGCGTCCCTTTAACTGGATTAAGACTTAAATATAGTATGGAGCTGAGACCTTCCTATTCTAACAAAGGTAAGAACTGGGCCTATGTCTCTGCCTTTTAGATGCCTGTACCATGTCCACTGCTGTATGGATTGGTGCTGAAGATAATGAGTGAAAAGATACAGTGAAAATTCATTGCTAGACAGCGAGGCAGGGGCAAAAGAATAAAAAAGCAAAACGGGTGCAATTCACAAACTTCGAAATCCAAGAAATTAACAATTTGTTAATTTCATTTCATTTCACTTTTTGCTCTTGGGGGGCTGTTTTGAGCAAAAAAGAAAATATCCAAGAGACTTTTCCTGTTCAAACCATTCTGCTGGGATCTTAAGTGACTTTTTCGTAAGGGAAGAATGCCCTCGCATGAACACTTCATTTGCGTAAATTTAATGAAATGTCACAAAATAAGAATGTGATTTCACTCACATATTCTTAATTAGTAGTGATGTCCAAATGGCACAGCTGATTAGAACAAACTCCTTCCACCAACACCTGAACGTTCGGCCAGAGTGGCTCTGGCGAACAGCACCAGTGTGTGTTATTTATAATTATGCAATAAACAGCTTCTGCCAGCCTTCCAAGAGTAAGAAAACTCATGTTACTCAAAAATAATGTTTTGCTCCTGCTGAAAGTGTGTCTGTTTCATATGCAACGGAGGGCATGTTTCCAGTTGTGCTCATTGGCTTTGTGATATATCATTCTACATAATACCTCCCAACCCCACATTATGCCATAGAATACCCCATCACGCTGTCACTCACCGTTCACAATACAACACCACACATGGTACCACCCAATACCAGACACACCAATTCATTGCATACAACTCACAACCTCACATTGTGCCATACAACACCTCGTCACACTGTCACTCACCATTCACAATACAACACCACAAATGGTACCACCCAATACCAGACACACCAATTCACTGCATACAACTCACAACCCCACATTGTGCCATACAACACCTCATCACACTGTCACTCACCATTCACAATACAACACCACAAATGGTACCACCCAATACCAGACACACCAATTCACTGCATGCAACTCACAACCTCACATTGTGCCATACAACACCTCATCACACTGTCACTCACCATTCACAATACAACACCACAAATGGTACCACCCAATACCAGACACACCAATTCACTGCATACAACTCACAACCCCACATTGTGCCATACAACACCACATTACACTGTCACTCACCGTTCACAATACAACACCACACATGGTACCACCCAATACCAGACACACCAACCCTCTCCAAATAACATCACATCACACTGATACTCACCGTTCACAATACAACACCGCATATTTCACCACCTAACAACAGACACCCATTCACTGCATATAACACCTCATCACAGCACATTATCATGCTCCTTGAACACACCATGTCGTACTAAGCTAAACCACCAAGCAACACATCACACTATGCTGCTTTACACTATAAACACATGCATTGCCCTTGGATGTGATAATCAAAATTCATAAGGAAAGATCAGCTTTTGCGTATGGTGCAGGTATTTGGGGACTCTGTGATATTCACTTCCGGGCGAGAGTGATAGGCCCGGTGCTGGGTCATCCGGTCGGGTATTTATAAACGACTACATCCGCTGCGGGAGTCGTTTCTCGATTAAATAATGCCAAATGAAGGGCATCGTTATGATAATTTGAAGGACCTTTTAAAGATTTTTAAAACTGCGTTCACCAAAAGATTTATGATAGCAGATTCTGTATGTGAGGTACTGCGATGAGAAGGGTTGCAGACTTCTAGTACAATATACCTATGGAGCTATAAGTAAAGGCACTTGTAGGATTTTCCACTTACTACCTCTGGTACAGCTTCCATGAAGATTGGTCTCCTAAAGTAGCAGGTGGGACCAAGACACAAAAAGGGACCTTTCAGCCCTTGAAGAATTATTTGCCTCAGTTAGCAGCTGAGCAGCAGTGTACAAATTGGAAGGTACACAACAAAAAACTGGCTTCATGTATATGTTGTGAAAGTCTTATCCTGGTCTTGATAAAGATGGTATAATTTGAACATCACCATCGAAACGCGTCGACGCCTTGGTACACAATCCGTGTTGTAGCTGGAACCATAGATATTTAATGAGTAAAAACATATCGGGTTCCAGGTCTAACATTTCCCAAACACGGATGTGCTTTTTATGACAAAGTGTATTGTCTTCTTTGTATTCTCAGTGTCCTTATATTTTGTTGTCTGATTGGCTGTTCGTATATGTAGTGGCAAATTCTTTTTTGCTACGAGCTATTATAATATTGGTACTTCATTGTAGGATATAAAATGTATGTGACTTCATATGATGTGATTTTTAACACTTTTTTTTAAATTT
Organism: Calotriton arnoldi; assembly: GCA_963921515.1. NCBI lineage: Eukaryota > Metazoa > Chordata > Amphibia > Caudata > Salamandridae > Calotriton > Calotriton arnoldi. Next base: position 50,130 of record CAWUFW010011796.1, read on the forward strand.
GTCAAATGTTTTTAACGTTTTCAATAAAAAGACATATATAATTTCTACTACTGGTGTATTTCTGGTGTACTGGTTTTGGGTTGGCAACTAGACTCCCTTGTGCTCAGTTGATGTGGTATTATATGGTTTGGTGACTGTTTGAGAGTGGTGTGTATTATTGAGCAAACCAAAGGAAGACTTGCTTTTTACTGACCCTGTGATATTGCACAATCACAGATTACTGAAAATATATTTTTGCGCAGGCTGTTATGTGTTCCTATGAGTGTACCCAGGGCGGCCCTCCGTAATGGCCGAAGAGCTTCGCTCACTGTTTAGTCAGCGAAAAATAAAATGATCGTAAAAAAATATTATCATTTTATTTTTCACTGACTGACTCAGCCATGGAATCTAAGGCAGGCCCTGGCCAGGGCAGGTGAGGAGAGTTATGCACTGTAGGTGCGCATGTTGGTTTTGCCAGCTGTCTTAGGATGGCCAAATTGACATGCGCACTTACATTTCTCCAACCCAGCTGTAATCCACAGCCGGGTGGAGAAATGGCACAGGCTCCCTGTGCCTGAGCGAGTGTCAGACCAGTCCGCTCAGGCACTGCTCTCATGCTTGGTTTAACATGAGAGCAACATCTGGATTGGGTGGGGTACCCACCTTTGTATATCACGTGGAGTTGGGCTTACAATATTTAGAAGATTTTATGAAGATTACACATTCTATGTTGTGGTTGTCTAATTGGTCTGGACCAGAAGTGTCACTTAATCAAGCAGTGATTGCGAACTGCATGAAATAAAACCTGTAACATGCAATGGCTGACCTACTTAAAGGCCAAATGGTATATTATAGGACGTCTGGAACTCTTTGATAAGCCCCAGAGCATCATTCTATCAGCTAGAGTTTATAACAAAATTGATCTTTTGTCCTTAATATGGAGAAAAAGAGTATCAATTCAGTGTGGTAATAGAATGGTGATGGCCCACACTCCACAAATTACTGCTAAATATATGGAGCCATATTTTAATATTGTTGCAAGTCATCAAAGGAACTATTTGGTAAGGTCCTGTTTCAATATTGTTCATCTGCTGATCTCTTAACCAAGAGAAGCCTTCTGTGAAAAGGACCTTGCTCCCTGTCCCTGTAACTCAGAATCTACACAGACTTTGTTGCATTTGTTTTTGGTGAATTATACACAGTACTTTTCCTCCCCTTACTTAGATGACTTAATATTAAAAGATGTAGACCAGCTTTATTTTATATACAACTGTTACAATCTGATATGGTCTGTCTTATATACGGTATATAGATTCATTGTGGCTGCAGTAAGGCTGCGTAATTTGGTGGGCAAGTAATTCAGCCTTAGCACAATTAGCTACTATATAGTTAGGTGCAGTCCTTGTATGTCTTGATTGGAAGACTTCGTATATTTGTCACAATTCACAATCGTTTGTGAGATTAAGACTACTGGACTGGTTTTATGTATGATTCGAAAAAGTTCTTAGAGCTCTTTATAACTAGGTTGAATGCACTGCATTTCATGCATAAATTATTTCATGGTCTACATGTATGGGTGTACAATGTTGTGTATGATCTGGTTGCAGGGCTTTGCACTTTTGTTGCTACTTGCTATCTTATGTGGAAGTGTATTCAATTCTTGGGATGTTTTTTATGTTTGTTCTGAGGAATTTTGGAGACTCGTATTATTTGGGTGACTGTACTGAATGTTAAGCACAAGTCACTTTATGATCCATCAGCAAGTTTGCACTATGTTGTTAACGGTTCTTGTTTTATGCGTTTTTGCACACGGTTTGCTTGTAGAATATCTCATATGTCAAATAGCGGTTTATGGTTTACATTTTTTATTGTGACTTAAACATTGCAGTTTCTTGCTTGAGTGAACTGTAGTCTATTGTTTTATGAGTTTTAAACGAAAAAAGATGCATTGACTGACTGACACACACAAGGCAGCAGTGCAGGCTTTGGGATGGTGCGACCAGTGCCACGGCACTTGCCACCAAGCTCTTTTTGGGGAGGGGGATCTGCTGCATTTTCAAATATCTTGTGTGGTTAAAAGCACCCCATAGTTGCTTGTGTCCCTGGCACTTTTCAGTCAATATTAAAAATGTAAAGATAGCACTAGTGACTAATGTACCTTCTGGAGGAATCAGAGTTTTCTCTCGTGGCTGTTTTGACTCATCATAAAGTAGCGCCTACTGGAAAGCATGTGTAATTATATTTTCTGTAGATAGCTCAGTGCTTTACTGCTTTCATCACAAATATATTTTATTACTTGCAGGTCATAACTTACAAGACGCCTAATGTAGCACAGTGAGCTATGAACTGGCACCAAGATAATGCATGTAAACTGCAAGACATGGGTTTAGATTTGTGAATCCCTTGAGAAAAAGTTCGACCTCTTAGACTCTAGGACGGTGGTTCTAGAGAACTCAGTGGAGGGGCTTAAAGAAGATCTGGGAGCAGTGAAAGCTGATATTATAATACTTAAGAAAGAGGAGGCCGTGCTCCGAGATAGACTGGAATCCTTGGAGAACAACTCCAGACGTAATAATCTACGCCTCCTGAATATACCAGAAGGAAAGGAGGGAGAGGATCTTAAAACCTTTATAGTAACCCTCATAAAAGAATCGGTTCTGATCGATGATTCAGAAGAAGACTTAATGAGGGATATACAAAGGATCCATCGGGACCCCTTCAGGAGACACCCCAATCGAACATAACCTAGAAAGATCTTAATCAATTTCCTGACTTTTTCATTGAAAGAGAGAATACTAACAGCTGCCCTTAAACAGAAATCATTGAAACCCAGAGATTTTGCCTTTGAGAACCGATTAGACCTCTCACAGGACACTTTAGATCGACAATGGGAGTTGGGCAGGAAAATGGAGGATTTTAAGAAATTGGAGGCCGTCGTTCAGTTGAAGTTTCCTGCACAATTGAAGGTTATGTTTAATAACAAAATGTATAATCTGAAAACAGTGCAGGAGGCAGAAGAGCTTTTGGAAAACTTAAAATAGCTTCCAATAAGATTATCCTAAACTAGATTACCATTTATATATACAGACAGTTGATTGAAATATGATAACTTTATGGGGACGGGAAGTATTCATTCACGAACTGATATTTATAAGTATACATTAGTAAAACATGGCTCTAAGTAATCAGAGTCATAACTTAAATTAATTCAATCGTTTGGGGGTAAAAAGCATAACATAAAACATGAAGTATAGTAATATAAAATTGGAAATAGCATTAGAAATAGTAGGAGTCTTTTAAGCCACAGGTAGACTATAATTTTTTGGGTATCAGTTAAAAGATGGGGTTGAGTGGGGCACATCGGCAGGCAGAATCTGGACCTAGTCCAGGTAAATGGGGGTCGGGTTCTTCAGGGAGGGGAGGGTGGGGATCAAGAGTAGGGATGGGGAATCACGGGTGGGGGAGCATAAAGGGAAAAAAGGAAAAAATTCTCATTCGCCTTTTAACCTAGCATTCTTTTTTTGGTTATTGTTTTTGGTCTGGTGTCGATACCTTGAAGGATGGTATACATATAGAAATCAGATTTTTAATCCACCATGAGAATGATACAATGTTTATCTTGGAACGTTAATGGCCTTCGAGTTAAAAGTAGGAGGGAAAAAATCTTTCAATATCATAAGGACTCACCTGCACAGATAATTATTTTGCAGGAAACACACCTCCTGAGAGAAGAAATTAGTGGCATCTGTGGGAAACTCAGGTGGGTGGAACATTGTGTCAGTTCCTGTCAAAATGTCAATATTAGGGGTGTAGCGATTTTAGTTAAAAAACAAGCAAATGCTGGTCTTTTAAAGGTTATGACAGATCAAAGTGGTAGGTGGGTCATAGCCCAGTTATCCATTAAAGGTTCATTCATAACAGTAGCAGGCTATTATGGCCCTAATCAGGATGACCCTTCTACATTAAAAAATATTTTTGTAAATCTTTTGGGGTTTCCCGATACAACTATTTTAGCTGGGGATTTCAATATAGTATTGAATCCGCAAATGGATAAATCCCCAAGTAGTAGGGCAAATGCCTTATCCAAATCTAGGTCATACCTAAAAATGATGATGAAGCAGAATGCCTTATCTGACATTTGGAGGGAAAGGTTAGGTGCCCAATTAGGTGTGTCTTTTTATAATAAAAAATACAGACACAAATCAAGGATTGACTATATCCTGATTAGCAATGATTTAAAGGGTAAAGTCGAAGATATAGGTTATTTGACCCCCCACCTTTCGGACCAGGCGGTATGGATGGATCTAGATTTGTCAGAAAAAGAACAACGAAGGATATGGACATTTGATCGCACATTTCTCCTAGATGAAACTGAAATTGTCCATCTATGCCAGGAGACAGAGTTTTTTTAAAATATAAATATAGGATCGGCAGAGTCCTCTGTGGTATGGGACGCCCTGAAGTCATACCTGAGAGGATTGGTAACAAATAGGACCTCCTATAAAAATAGGCAGTATAGGGAAGAACTGGCATCTATTGAGCGGGAAATGAAAGAGGTGGAAAGGAAGATTAATAATGAAACAGACCAAGCTATTTGCCAAGCACAAGTTGTGAAACTGAAAACTTTGAAAGATCAATTAGAGGATATTATACAGGCCAGGATTTCCAAGAGATGGGAGGCGAGCAAGTTAGCTCATTTTGAATATGGTGAAGGGGCCAGAAAATTATGAGCTTGGAAAGCCAAAACTGATAGGACACGAAATCTTATAAAACAAATTGATAATGTGCATACTAATTCATCAGTAACTAATGATGAAGAGATAGGAGAAGCTTACTATACTTTAAAAAAAAATCTATATAATGAAGACAAAGATGTAGATAGTACATTAGTACGTGAATGGCTAAATTCAATTAATCTTACTCCCTTAGACTCTGTCCAACAAGTCAATTTAGAGTCTGAGATATCACAACAGGAGGTCAGGAAAGCGCTTTCCACTTGTACGGCAGGTAAGGCTGCAGGGCCAGATGGCCTTCCCGTTGAATTATATAGAAGTTTGGGAGAGGTGATAATTCCATTCATGACGATCCTCTTCAATAAAATCTTAGTTGAAGGAGTTAGACCACCCACCTCGTGGGGTGAAGCCAACATAACGCTGATCTTAAAACCAGGAAAGTCTTCAACCAAATGTGGGTCATATAGACCCATATCGCTTCTAAACACCGATTATAAGGTTTTTACTAGAATATTGGCAGATAGGTTGGGTGCGGTAGCAGGAGGTTTGTTGCATGCAGACCAAAAGGGTTTTTTATAGGAACCTTTTTGACCTCACTCATGACTTTATTGGTGCCATCGATCTTGCCTCAACTTTTTCACTCCCTCTGGCAGCAATGACCCTGGATGCCACTAAGGCATTTGACAGGGTCAATTGGAATTATTTAGCGGCCGTGTTGGAGAAGTTTAATTTTGGGCCAAAATTCTGCCGGGCTATTAGCCTTATATACAGCGATCCTTCGGCAAGGCTTGTGGTCAACGGACAATTGACCAAACCTTTTAAAATTAAGAGAGGAACCAGACAGGGCTGCCCCCTCTTCCCCCTCCTATATGATATGTACACAGAACCATTCGCTCAACGCCTTAGGGAGGAGACACTCATTTCACCATTTAAGAGTGGAACATGGGAGAGGAAGGTAGCCCTGTATGCTGATGACATATTAATTCTTTCGTCAGATCTAGAATTGTCTTTTCCTCAGGTTATTAACATAGCGAGGGATTTTGGTCGGGTCTCGGGTTTTGAGGTCAATGCAGAAAAAACTGAAATCATGACATGGAATCTGCCAGGGTGTTGATATCAGACCAAAGACGAGATAAGGTATCTGGGGGTGAAGATAGTTCGAGATATAAATAAGATTGCGGAGATCAATCTTTTAAACGCCGCAAGAGTGTGCCAAAAACTTATGAAATCTTGGGCACATCTCCCCCTGACCATCTTAGGCAGAATTAATTTGGTAAAGATGGTAATTTTACCAAAAGTTACCTTTCTTTTTAATACCATTCCTCTACATTTCGAGAAGCAAACAATCGAAAAATTCCAGCAATCTATTAATTCATTTGTGTGGGCCTACAAAGCCACTAGGATATCTTGGAAGAAGCTGAGACGTAGGAGGGAAAACGGTGGTCTTGCACTTCCGGATATATAATACTGTGCCTGGGCTTTTCAGCTAACACACTCAAGAATGCTGTTAAAATCACCGGATTCATCAGGGAGGGGGGTAATGTACCTAGCTATGTTGGAGCAAGTGGGGTTACCTCATGAAGGTTTTCTTTTTAAATATGGAGATCAGAAATTCTTCAAGAAAGTAAGACTGAAAGTCCTAGAGAGCGTGGTTCGTATTTGGGCCAGAATTAAAAAAACTAACAGGCCTAGAGTACTGTTCAAAGTTAGCTCAACTGTGGGACAGTCCAGGGACACCAAGCTGTTTGAAAGATAAATTGGCGGTCCCTTTAAAAACAGCCGGGTTTCTGGTATGGGGGATCTTACCGCAGAAGGCTCACTCTTACCTTGGGTATTTCTTGATGGAAAATTGAAGGAGGGCATGTCCAGATTTAAATATTTGCAACTAAAGAGTTGGTCCCTGAGTCTTAAAAAACCTATAGGCCTGGGGAATATGCTGGAAGAACATCTAGTACAAAAGCCAGTTGGAAAGAAAGAGGTATCGTTCTTTTACTGGGCTATTGAAGAGGCCATAGATGGAGACTTCAGATTAGCTGAAGAGTTGTGGGGAGAATGTATACCAGATCTAGACTGGGAAGACTTGTGGCAAACCTCTTTTAACACCTTGTTTGCAGTAGTAAAGCCAGCCTGGCTCAGAAGAAATCATTATTTCACCACACATAGGGCCTATTTATCCCTAGCGAGACTCTCTAAAATGACCAAGGGCCCCCCCGTTAGATGTAAAAAATGTGACATGGAAAATGCCCCAGACACACATATGTTTTGGACCTGCCCGGCAACCTCTGAATTGTGGGAGAAAGTTGGGAGCACTCTAATGAACATTTTGGGACGCCCAATACATATTTCTCTTAGATTTATAATTTTTGGTATATCTAGCGAAATTATAGGCCTGAGCAGAGGTTTTCTATTCTATGCCATTCTGCTAGCTAGACGAGAAATATGCAGGAGATGGACTGAGGCCTTACCTCCTACACACTCAGATTGGTTGTGCTCCTTGTATAAAATCTCTAGGAATGATTTGGCCAGATTGAAGGATAGTAGGAAGAGAGCCATTTGGGACTGCCTGATAAATTGGACCCCAGGCTAAAACAGCTATAATATATTTTGTATTAACAAAACTAATCATATAATATACATGATCCTATGATTAATCCTCATGTGAAGCTCTCAGGCTGTGTTGGGTCTCCCTATTCCTCCTTGGTCCCCAGTCTCGATTTTGGAAGGGCCCTCAGCAACAGTTACTGGTTTTAAGTAATCAGAAGAGAGTGCGACCACCCTCTCCTTGACAACGAGAGGTCAGCAACAGGAAAGAGGTTTGTCTGCTACTGGTAGGCGGGTGACATCATGAAGGCCTACGTCTCAAAATTGAGTAACAGTGGCAACTTCTCAAATTTCCTAGTTGTCTGGGGTTGGAGGCGAATGAGGAGAAAAAAAAAAAATGGGTTTAGAACCTTATGTTTTCCGCCAGTCTTTTGTTATCCTAAAGGTGCTAAAAAGGGTTTGTTTGAGCAAAAATACATTCTTATTAGTGAAACCAACCCCAATGCCTGTGATACATTTTAAACCCTGAGTTTCTGCTCCTCTAGACCAAGCACTCTTAAAATATACTGCCTACCAGTATGGATGACATGTGACACTGACACCTTCTAGCCCTCATTGTCTTAAGTAACATTTCCTATGCATTGATTTACACCCTTGTATGATTCACTGCCTCTGTATAATGTGTGTGTAATGTAATATGATTTGACACACGACATTGGTATGAGTAATGCTACAACATTAATTAAAAACTTGTGAGAGGTTCTATGGAGTGATGAGGGACATCCTTGGAGGGTGACAGTGAGTGAATCTGTTCAAAAGGAGATCATGTGGGGTGCCAAGAGAGATTGATACATGGCGTGCCACAAGCGCTAAAGTCGGCTCCCCAAAGCAACACCTCACATATATAGCTTTGGCTTACCATATGAAGCTTGACCTGGGCATGTAAAGGTGAAACTGTGTATGCGTTTCTATCTGCCTTGTGGAGCTGTAGTGGAAATAAGAAGTTATACTTCAGACAATGAGGCTGAACAGTAGCACAAGAGGTTGTAAAGGAAAACATGAGGCAATAGAGGACACAGGCTGTACCTTGCCTTGTGAGGATGGACTTTGAATGCCATACCTGAACCTATTATGCTGAATCTGGACAGTTGAGTCTATTCTTTGGCATATGAACCAGTTTCTGAGCATGAGATGATATCTACATAGATGTTTCATAGCACACAGGACCTTTGCTGACATATGATGACATGCCTGTGTATAATAGGGCCCGGTCTACAGCAGAAGATTGCTGCACCACTTTCACATCACGCCAACACCATAATTCACATACAAAGTTGATGGATAATGTAGCTCTTTACCTGCATCTCATAATTTCATTTCACAATTTTATCAATATTATATTTGTTGTATTTTTATTTCTGTGGTTATCCCACTTACTGTGTTTACCCCAAGTTGAAAAGTCGTAGGCCTCCATTTCTTGCAATATTCTCAGGTGCACTGGTAAAGTGAACACTTCCTGTGATATCATCTTGTCACACATCTTGTGATGTCACTTCCTGTAAATTCATATGTGGTCACATTTCAGCAAATGCCACGTCCCCTACCCATGACATCGTAGTGACATTACATAGGAAGGAAAGATACCCCTAGAATACCTTCTTAAAGCAGTAAAAAAGCCACCCAATTGTGCACAAAGCTGGCATATCTTTCATTGAGTTGGAGGAAGCAAAGGACCTTTCGACATATTGACCTAAAATATCTATGGGAAAGATCTGGAAGGATCACAGTGGGTTGGGTTACAACAGCCATAGGCCAATTCCCATGATTGTTATTGCTTATTTTGTTTCAGTCCCAAGTACAATATCGGAGGCTTTCGCTGGGCGCAAGCCATGTCCTTCGCCATCCGAGAAATCAACCAAAATACCAGCTTCCTCAAGAACATCACATTGGGCATGCTAACCACAGACACATGCCAGGACATGGCTAAAACTATATACGGAGCCCTGCTGATCTTATCAGGGAAGGAGGAGCCAGTGCCCGGCTATCACTGCCAGAAAACGCCTATGCCACCAGTCATAATAGGAGCATATGAGTCCATGGGGTCAGCTGCAATTGCCGGCATCTTGGGGCTTTTTGGGCATCCACAGGTAAGAAGTTTGCCACACAGTCTTTGTGAAATGTTATGTGATGTCTCAATGGGAGGAGAAATGAAGTCATGCAAAAGCCTCTGAAATGAACTAGAGATGGTAAAACTGGTCATTAAGAGAAAAGTAAAAACAAAACACAGAATCCACAATCTAGTAAGAAAAGGAAAAATTGAAATTGGACACCGGCACTCATTTTCACAGACCAAGATCTATTTCTCATCTTCAGATTTTGACCAAAAACAAGAGAGAATGGTAGAAAGGGGAAAAAGAAAGAGGGAGAGAAAAACAGTGACATAAGGAGAGAGCATGGATGCAAAAGGTTCCTGCAAGAGTAAATTAAGAAACAGGAAGTGTAGAGCATGTGGAAAAGAGAATCAGGACAAGGCAGTGTTGGTATTCAACAATATTAAAATTCTGAAGCATCAGTGCCAGGCTCCTAAGAAAAACCTTGTGCCCATGTATTTACTTATTTATTTATCTATTTATTTTTACAAATAATCATTTCTGAAAACCAAGTATTGCCAGGCACTAAAAAGCCTGATGGAGGTGAGCAGGCAGTGCAGGCTTGGTGGCCTTTATTTGCCATTAATAGGTAGGTTTTTAGGTCGAGCATAAGCGCATGACCTCTTGTATACTTTAGTATACCTCTCTTGTGAGCTTAAAACCATCCCCTTGCTTTTGATTTGTTTCAGTGTCTTTTAAAAATCAGCGCTTGCTAGTGGTTAGTTCTGCCTCTTTGTCCCTCCTTTACTCTTCTGCTCCTCCCAGGCAGCAGAGACTAAGTACTGTCTCATTCCGCTGTGGTTCTTTATCTGTTCTTTGAGGGACTATTTTTTTCTTGGTTTCCTGTTCTCTTACTCTTTGCCTGTGTTCAGCTTTGGTGCTGATCCAGCATGAGGCCAATGCCTAATCAGGGATCAATACTCAATACATCACAATAGAATGGCCCATCCACATTCACCCTAATCCCTGATGCGCTGGTGTTCAAGTTTTAATGATGTTCAATTAGTTTCCTTCACAAATTCATGGTTGACATCTCTGAGTTCATAACTAAACCTGTACATCAACTTTCTTTCCTCTTGGTCGATGGACGAATTAGTTGAAGAGTTGATGGTAATAATAATACTAGCTAACTAACTTTTCAGTCAGCTAAATAATCACAGACTCTCAGTAAAGTTAATAAAGCTTTATCTCATATTAAATGCTCAATGCATACGGTCACAAATGCAAACAATGAAATCCACAAAAGGAGAGTGAAACATCAGAAAGATGCAAATAGATTCATTCTCATCACAATAATCATAATGCACAATGAGGAGTGGATAGATTAAGGACATCAGTTTCAGCAAAATAATGTGAAACAAAATACCTATAACGGAGTGGATAGGTGAAGAGACAAAGGTTTCAGAAACAAAAAAACATTTGCAAGTAAATTTGCAAGAACAGGTCAGAATAATACAAACCCAAAGGATCTGTGGAAAACCACCCCCGTGGCCAAGGTGATGGTGGGGGTTCCCTGAAATAGAGTCAGGGAACAAAGATTTGAGGACCCAGGAGCGGGACAGGGACAGGATCAGCTAGGCCTCTCTGCAAACCGACGAACAGCGACGCATCCACCCTTCTTCTCTTCCTCCCTGCAAGTCTTAACCACACCCCTAAAGGCACCCCAGTTATACCCTAAAACCTACATGTCCGTCCCACATCAGTTGAAACATTTCACATAACTTGACAGTTGATTGGTGGACTTAGGAGGTGGTATGTCACACCACTGTGACTTCATTCAGACTTTGCAACAAGGGCGATGGAATGCACACCTTCCTTATCATAATATTTCCAATTTTAGCCATGATCATGATCCAAATACGCGTGCTTACTGGGCTTGTGCCTTGCCCCAGTGGTGCGTGAATGTAATCCATGCTGTATGGAGGGACATTTCGCCCAACCCCTTCACTGTCCCATAATGCGGGATGGATAATGCATTATGGGACAGTGAAGGGGTGCAAATAGATTGTTTTGGCACTGGGGGGGTTGTTTTTTGGTTTAAAAAGAGATTCGTTTAAAACAAATGAACACGGAAAGGAAAGGGGCCTGTTTAAGGAATTTACCACGGTTTAATTAATGAAACAAGTGAAGTACGGATTATGTCACATGTGATATTAAGGACAATGTAGTAATGGCGTTTTTCTAAATTGTAATTTGCAGTTACCCCTGAAGAAGGGCTTGTTCAAGCCCGTAATGCATTGGGTTGAAATAAAGAATACTGCCTAGGACAAACCATGCGTTTTCGTCGTGTTCTTGAAAGAGGTCCGGATGGGCATTGGAAGTTGTTGAAAAAAGCATGACACCTTATATGTGGATTCAAAAAGCACAAGAAAAAGTACTATAAATATTGGAACTAAGCATTGATTTAATGGAGTAAAATGGACGAGTTCATCACATTATAGTAGTATTGCATATTTATGCTTTCGCTGTGCGACTGGGATTGGGGCGAAATGTCACTCCATACAGCATGGATTTCATTCAGACTTTGGACATATTCATTGTTCTACATCCATTCCCATAGCCTAGTTCTTGACTTGTTCTCACGATTTTAGCATATGATACATTTAAACATTTTATTCATAATATTCAGCCATGTCCACGGAAAGAGTCTTTGGTCCCACGGTCGTCACAATTTTTGGCAGGCACTCAATATTCTCCTTCAGCATATCAGCCTTGAACCTTTTGTTCTTTTTCTTTGCAGCACTCAGCGCTTCTGACTGTACTGACAGGTCAGTTTCACTCTTTCCTCCAACCCCATCTCTATTCAGCCAACTTAAGAAATATGGCGGTTTATTCGGTTCACTACGACAAATGGAATATAGACATTCATTAATTATACAGAAATGGACTTTGCACTGTTATGCCTCCCACCTTAGCACTATCCCTCGTTTATGTTTTTCCTAGCATAGCTTTAAGCAAAGCAGCATTATTTATTATTTCAAAGCAAAATGCAGCATGCAGTCTACGAATTTCACATGCCGCCTAGTCATGCATTATTTCTCGTTTCTTTCAAAATACGGTTTTAGTTCTTTCATGTGTTATTTCACGTTAGTGCATGCATGCGCAAATCATTTTTCCCTTGTGTCCACAGTCAGTTGGGCTTGTTTTTGGTAGGATGTTTGTTTGGTTTGAGCTTCTTTTTAAGGGGGGATTGGGCTTGTTGAAATGCACTTAGGCCACCGTTCTGAAAACAACAAAAGCGCTACCACGCGAAAATGCTTTATTACATAAAAAAATTATCCGCATCATAACAATTAAAGCTAGGTGGAGTGCAGAAGTTTGCCGTACTAAAAAGTGGGTCAAGACCTGCTGATGGCGAATTGGTATTTTGGTAAGTAGCAACTACCATCTCATGTTCTGAGCATGCGAAGCGCGTTATGCAGGAAAAAAAAGCTGTTCACTAGAGTGCTTGTTGCACCTGGTCAAGGGAGAGAGGTGTGCTTGAGTACTCGGGACTCGACAATATGTTGACATTCGCATGCTTTCTCCACGCACAGCACAAAAAGGTCCCCTCCTCCCATCTGGTTTTACTTTGCCTGCCTCAGCTCGTGTTTTCACAGGCTTGTTATGGTTCGCTGTCCTTTCCGACCACCCGTAAATCTTTTCAAGTAAACATGCTCTGGCCATAAACTCAAGAGGGAGGTGAAAGGGACAAGAGCTCATTTTACAGACTAAGGAATGCCGCTGCCGTCGGAGGTTCTGGAAGGAGCTGGGCTCTCTAGGCCTCCCAAACCACAACAACAAACGGCAGTGATCACTGAGCCCCCCTGTGTTCGCGTACAGCCCCCCCTCAACTCTGACGGCGAGAGATAGCAGCGGTGGTCAAATCTGTGTTTGAGGCCCCGTCTCTGTGAGACAGCGGGTGAGTAGGCCACTTCTGCTGCCCCGTGCGTTAGGCGGATGCACAAACAGACTTTGCCTGACTGCGTGAGGAGGTCTCAGGGCAGGCCTGGCAGGAAGAGGTAGGCAAGGGGTCAATGGGCTGGATCTGAGACAGACTTTCTTACTGCCCAGAATGTGTGTGTTTGTGGGAGGGGACAGTACCCGTGGATGGCACTCCACACGAGTCTCTTTGTGGAAACATTTTATTGTCTGTCAATGCTGTCCCTTAGTATTCTTTTTCGGAGTTTGAAGATTTTATCTTCGGAGACAATCACTTTATCTCCCCGTGCCTACCAATAATGAATGTGTCCTTGTGTTATGTACCTGGGGCTCATGTAAAGCGCCCCAATACCTCCAGGTCGAGTTTGCTCTATATAAAAAAAATTGCAAAAAAGAGTGACTCTCCTGCACCTGGGCACCTTTTACTTCCGAGTGTCTCTCGAGTGTATGTGGCAATCTCTTTTTTCTTAATTGTATGCATTTCCTTGAGTATGTCTTCTGGGGGTCTCTGGGTGTCCCCACCATTCAGTATCTGGGATTTAGTCAACTTATTTTGTGAATGCCCTTTAACTTGCTGCAGCATGAGTTGTTGCAGTATTCTCCACCCTCAGTGCACTCGAGTGGATGCCACCAATCTTCCTCTTCCACGTGTATGCAACACTCCACTTGTTCGCACTGGTGCTCCCCCCTAGTCCACTACCGCATTTATTAGCACTTTTACTGTGCCATGATTTACATTTTAGCCGACCTTTCTATTTCTACCTCCGCCACATATAACCTTTAATTTATCTTGGTGCAATTGGCAGACTCATGTTTGTACTAACTCCTTAATATCTGGTTATTCTTTTGCACCGGCGACCCCCACACACAATGTTATATATCTTTTGAAGTCCTCCACAAGAGAGTAAAATATAAATTACTTCCCACTTGCTCTCTTCCGGTGTAGTTTGTGTGGTGGTATTTGATTACGCTAGCTTGTGTTGCATAAATGCTACTTTGAGTCATTGTGTCATTTTTTGGTACTAGACTCATCCCTCTTGAGTTACCACCTTGCTGTTTCTTGGTGCTAAACCACTGATTCTAATTTAGTCTGCTGGGTTTTAAAGACCAGAAGACACAAAGGCAGACTCGTAGGAGTTGCTGACCAGTCTGCCTTGGCCTACTTGGAATTAATCTCTCCGTGTATTGAACGCCTTGGCTTTGTTGGTGCTGTTTTTGCAGCTTTCCGACAGCGGACGCCGCTGGTGGGCGGTCCTTTTTGGGAAGCTTGGTGCATCAGTGTTCGTTAAGGCCAGTGAGCCCCCTCTCTGCTCCTTATTGTTCGCCTAATTTGCTGTTGGGAAGTGAAGTTCTTGCGGTGGTTCATGGGAGAATCTTACTGGGCAGGTATGGATTGAACACTTTTGAAATCTGATAGCACGAAATGTTGTGTGGGTTTACTATGTGTCAATTTCAGATAGGAAGCATATTGTAATATTGTTTAAAATAAAATTGCATACCCCCCTTTGTTTCCAAATTGCCGATATTTACACTTTGTAATGGATTTTGTTCTGAGGTCATTTTGGTTATTTCACAAAAAAGTTAGACACAGATGTATAGGCAACAGGTAGTTTGTTTATGCAATGTATAAAACTATTATTGTGAATCCAAGCATGTTGAGCAAATAGATAATGCTCTGCTTTTCGAAGAGGATGGTGCTTCAAAGACATGAAGTCTGTTAACTGTTTGTTTCTGTTTTGGACGTGCTAGGACAGCATTCTACGATTCACATAGCAGACCGACAGTTTAACCTTTTATACGTTCTGTACACAGTTTTGAACTGTGTTGCTCTTTTGACGTGGGGTATTTTTTCCTTTCATAGATTTAGTGTTATAGCAAAGAAATTGATGTTATTGTGAGGCATTGTTGCAGGGGTTGGTATTGTATAGGTAAAGACATTTATAATACCATTAGCTCGAAGTCTCACAAATACAAAACCTATTGGCTTTGCCAATAGTTGTAAATAACATGAATTTCATCCAATTGTTTAGCTCTTGCTTATGCACAAAACTTTAAATGTGCTAATGAACACTTGTGACACTTGCTCCAAACACACTACAAACATACTATCCACACGACATAACTAAACATCACACCACAAAATTTAACAGCAAACCACACTATTAAACTCCAATACATAACACTTCACAACACAAAATACCATACCACATAATTTCTCTCCATAACACACAATCCCACTCCACATAATCCCTATTCACTAAATACAACATAATTTCTATTCACATAATTACACTGCACAACATACCACATACTTCCACTACACACCACAAACATCCACTCAAAAACACATAAGTAAAAAGCATTTACAATGCCAATAGCTTTAACTCTCGCAAATGCGAGACCTATTGCATTGAGAATGCTTGTTATGTTTATGCTTTCACAACATAGAGAATAAACCTTTGTCTGGCACACGGTGTGGTTCCATTCACCCTGAGGTGGGAAACAGCCTTTTCATCAAACGATGAACAACGAGATGCTTTTACAACAAAGGCATTGCACCTGCCTTAACAACAAATGTTTTTACCACGAGTATGCCTTTACCATGGATGCCTTTACAATGAATTTCATCATTAAGGCATGAATGGTAAAGGCATAGTAGTAGTAAAAAATAAGGTAAGGAAAGTATTAAATGTAAGTATTAAGTGTCATACATATATATATATATATATGTATATATATATATATATATTATCTACTGGCGGTCGCCAGTAGATAGTTATAGTTAGGACCTATTTTCCATAGGAAATTCACAACATTCTATTTCCAATAACTTTGGCGCCGGTTGACGAATCTTCGCGAAATTTTCAAAACTCGTGGGGCGCTCCGGTCCACTCCTATCTTGAAAGTTTCGGGGTGATTCGGCAAGCGGAGGCCGAGAAAAAAAGGGGTCCCAAAACGTGTTTTCCCCATGCAATTTCCCATAGGAAACTTTAGACACGGCTACAGCCCGAACTGCTGAACGGAATTACACCAAATTTGGCAAAGAGGTAGTTCTTGGTTCAGAAAGAACCCTTTTTGTTAAATGGTGTAAATCCGTTCAGTAGTTGCTGAGAAAATCAAAAGTAAAAACACATATATATCTATGGCCGCAGAGGATCCGCGCACCCTCCCGATCACGAGATGTATGCTAATTGGCTGTCAACACTCCAAACCAGGAAGTGTTGGCAGCCATCTTGTGCCTCGGTAGAACCGAGGCACAAGAAATCAGAGAAACAAGTGCGCAAAACGCAAAAAGGGGGCAGGGTAGAAACATCCTGACCCCCTAGGCCTGCTTAGGGGGTCCCACAAGGACCCCCAGGGCCAAAAAAAGTATTAAAAAAAAAAAAATCGTCGAGATTCGCGCACCCAGCGCGAATTTTGGCCGAAAATAAAAAATAAAACGAAGCACGGGCTCCCGCGCTTCGTTACTAATTAGCCCCCGGGTGGGCCAAGTCCCGGGGGCATTGAAAAAAAAAGTGTGGGGGGCCCCAATCCCCCCCACACTGCCCCAGGGACCGCCACCTCCCTGGGGCTTGAATAATGAGCTGCGGGGGGCACGCAGCCCCCCACAGCCCCGGGGACCGCCACCCCCGGGGCTTGTTTTTTTAAAGTTTGGGGGGCCCCGGGGACCGCCACCCCCCGGGGCTTTCATTAATTTGTTTGGGGGGAGGGGCACACTGCCCCCCCGAAGCCCCGAGGACCGCCACCCCCCGGGGCTTCTTTTAAAAAAATATATATACCTGTGTGGGGGGGCTCGAGTCGCCCCACACGCCCCGGGGACCGCCACCTCCCCGGGGCACTAAAAATGCTAATTTGGGGGTCCGGAATGGACCCCCAAGCCCCGGGGACCACCACCTCCCCGGGGCTGTGCATTGGATGGGAGGGGGGCCGCGCGGCCCCCCTCCTGGAGCCTGTGATGGCCCTGGGGACCACCACCCCCCAGGGCCAGCTCCTGCAGTGTCCCGGGGTGCCCACCCCCGGGACACTGCTGTTTGCAAAGACAGGGCGGGAGCCTCGTGGCTCCTGCCCTGTTGTTGCAAACTCTGCTTTGCTTCATTGAAGCGGGAGCAGGGAAACCTGCTCTCGCTTCAATGAAGCAAGCAGAATTGCTTTTCCATAAGGGAGCTGCATGTCAGCAGCTCCCCATGTGGAAAGCAATGCCGGCTCCCACAGGACGCGGGAGCCGGCGGGACCATGGGGGTATTGAGGACCCCCACGGTCCCCAACGAGAGGCCAGGCCCCGGGGATGGGGTCCCCGGGGCCATGAGTGGCCTGGGAGGGGGCCACGTGGCCCCCTCCCCCATAATATATATATATTTTTTAAAACGCAAAGCCCGGCCCCGGGGGATGGGGTCCCCGGGGCCATAAATGGCCTGAGGAGGGGGGGCATGCAGCCCCCCTCCAATTATTAAAAAAAAAACAATGGCCATGCCCCGGGGGATGGGGTCCCCAGGGCCGAAAATGGCCTCAGGAGGGGGGCCACGTGGCCCCCCTTCAGTTTTTTTTTTAATGTAGCCAAATAGGGGGTCAGGCCCTGGGGGATGGAGTCCCCAGGGCCCAAAAATAGGAAAAGAAGGGGGGCCACACAGCCCCCCTTCTAAAAAAATAAATTTAAAAAAAGACCGGCATCGCGCCGGAGGCCCCGCCCCCTCCCTGCAGCACACTGCAAACACGCCCCCTGGCGCGTTGTAAGATGGGGAACTAATTCCCCTTGAATACTGGGGGTCCCTGGGGGCCAACTAGCCCACCAGGAATCTCCAGTATGCGCCAGGGAGCTGCGTTGCAGAGAGGTGTTCAGAGGCCACGCCCCTTTTCACACCTCTCTGCAACGCAGCTCTGTGGCGCTTACTGGAGGTACCTGGTGGGCTAGTTGGACCCCAGGGACCCTCAGAATTCAAGGAGACTTAATCACCCAACTTAAAACGTGCCACGGGCGCGTTTGCACAGTGGTGAAGGGAGGGGGCTGGGCCTGAGGTGACATGTGTGCAAACACATCCTGTGGAGCGTTTTCAGTTGGGGAATTAATTCCTCTTCAATCCGGAGGGTCCCTGGGGGCCAACTAGCCCACCAGGTACCTCCAGTAAGCACCACAGAGCTGCGTTGCAGAGTGGTGTAAAAAGGGGCGTGGCCTCTGAACACCTCTCTGCAAGGCAGCTCCCTGGCGCATACTGGAGGTACCTGGTGGGCTAGTTGGCCCCCAGGGACCTTCAGGATTGAAGAGAAATTAATTCCCCAACTTAAAACGCGCCACAGGGTGTGTTTGCACACATGTCACCTCAGGCCCTGCCCCCTTCCTTCACCACTGTGCAAACGCGCCCCTGGTGAGTTGTAAGTTGGGAATTAATTGCCCTTGAATACTGAGGGTCCCTGGGGCCAACTAGCCCACCAGGTACCTCCAGTATGCGCCAGGGAGCTGCGTTGCAGAGAGGTGTTCAGAGGCCACGCCCCTTTTTACACCTTTCTGCAACGCAGCTCTGTGGCACTTACTGGAGGTACTTAGTGGGCTAGTTGGACCCCTGGGACCCACAGGATTCAAGGGGACTTAATTTGCCAACTTAAAACGGCCACAGGGCGTGTTTACACAGTGGTGAAGGGAGGGGACGGGGCCTGAGGTGACGTGTGCAAACAGGCCCTGTGGTGCGTTTTAAGTTGGGGAATTAATTCCCCTTCAATCATGAGGGCCCCTGGGGGCCAACTAGCCCACCAGGTGCTTCCAGTAAGCGCCACTGCGCTGCGTTGCAGAGAGGTGGTCCAGGCCATGCCCCTTTTTACACCTCTCTGCAACGCAACTCTGTGGCGCTTACTGGAGGTACCTGGTGGGCTAGTTGGACCCCATGGACCCTTAGGATTCAAGGGGACTTATCCCCCAACTTAAAACGGCCAGAGGGTGTGTTTTCACACATGTAACCTCAGGCCCCCCCTCCCTTTACCAGTGTGCAAACGCGCCCCATGGCGCATTTTAAGAGGTAGTTTTAATCCCCCTGCCCTATTATGTACTAGGGAGTTACAGAGGAGATCATGCTAATCACAGGGGTACCCCAACGCATAGTGTTCCCTAGTGTATGTAGGTGTTTTAACTGTATTCTAAGTGTCTTTTACCATAGCACTGGCTCTAGGCCTGGTTAGTCAGAGTCAGTTACCACCAGTACCCGTCTGGAAAAGGTATGGGCACAGGATGATTTTGCAACAAGGCCTCTTTCTGCTCCTCTGTTGGTTCTTTCTGCACATGTCTTGCTTCTTCCTGCATTTTTCTTCGTGTTTGTGGACTTCTGTTTCTTTCTACATTTCTTTTGCTTCTTTCTGTGCGATTTTTCTTCTTTCTTCACATGTCCTACTTCTGTAGGCATAGTTACAAACTAGCATTTGAAAAACCTTTGAAATTCACTGAAAAAACCATAGGTTTCAGGCACGTTATAGTTAGAAATTAGCATTTAAAAAACCTTTGAAATTCACTGAAAAACCCATAGGTTTCAGGCACGTTATAGTTAGAAATTAGCATTTAAAAACCTTAGAAATTCACTGAAAAAACCATAGGTTTTAGGGAAAGTTATAGTTAGTTGGACATTGCACTCGTACAAAACCCGTGAAATTCCCCGTTATAGTTAGTTCAGCTAACTATAACTCGCGCCCCGCAATGCACTGCTGATGACGTCACATATTACATCACTCATGACATGGTCAGTGACATCACTGATGACATCACTGATGACATCTCAAATGACATCACCTATAACATCACTGATGACATCATCCATGTGATAATTTCATGCATCTTCTCACACCCTAACATAACTTTAGATACACCCACTCTAAATTACAGACTGCCATTCTCAAAACCATAGACACTCCAACACCAATAACTACATACCCACTCACTGATTCTTAGGTCTACACACACATCCACTCACTCACCGGTACAGTCACTCATACTTATGGTCACTCAGTACAGGACTATCATATGCACTCATACACCTATATAGACACTCACACACCGCCACTCATCCATAGAAGTACTCACACACCTAGTCAGTCATAGAAATAATTATTCAAACTGCCCTTTACTCACCTATACAGTTATACACACACCAGCTCACTTAGTCATACAAATACTAGCACATTCTTACGTTCTTATACAATCACTGATACAAGCAAACACTCATCCATGCAGCCACTCTCACAATCACACACTCTCACTTATGGACATTTATATACTCTAACACACATATATACTGCCTTTTATATATGTAGTTACTTACACATGTACAAATAAGATATACATTCACTCACTAACACACCCATACACACACTCACCCACCCATACAGTCCATCACAGATGCACACTTCAAACTATGCACCCAGTGAATCACCCACTCACACATCTATGCACAGAGTCACACACACCCCACCCACAGAAACACTCAGGCACCCATACAGATACTCAGACAACCAATCAATAACTCATATAGACACTTATGTAGTTATTCACAAACCCATGCAGTCACTTACACACCAACAGACAGACGGATACAGAGATTCACGCAGTTTAGTCACTAACCCATGCATTCACTAACATATGTTTAACCACTCACTTATAGAGTCAGTCACGCACCTAGTAAAACATCCATTCAGACACTTATACACCCACTCATTCTTCAATACGCCTTTCCCTATATATATTAAACATATTTAAACTTTACAGAAACACACAGTCACTGGATGATGTCATCAGTGATGTCATTTCAGATGTCATCAGTGATGTCATCAGTGATGTCACTGCCCATGTCATGAGTGATGTAATATGTGACGTCATCAGGAGTGCATTGCGGGGGCGCGAGTTATAGTTAGCTGAACTAACTATAACGGGGGAATTTCACGGGTTTTGTACGAGTGCAATGTCCAACTAACTATAACTTTCCCTAAAACCTTTGGTTTTTCAGTGAATATATATATATATATATAACCTACTGGCGGTCGCCAGTGGGTAGTTATAGTTAGGACCTTGTTTCTATTCAAAAAGCATTTTTTCTTTTGCCATTTATCTTTGGCGACGTTTGACAAATCTTCGCGAAATTTTCAAAACTAATGGTTCACTCAGGTCAGTTCCTGTCTTGAAAGTTTCGGGGTGATTCGTTGAGCGGGAGCCGAGAAATAAGGGGTCCCAAAATGCATTTCCATAGGAATTTTTGGAACAGGCTACAGCCCGAACTGCTGAACGGAATTACACCGAATTTGGCAAAAAGGTAGCTCTTGGTTCAGAAAGTGACCTTTATTTTAAATGGTGTAAATCCGTTCAGTAGTTGCTGAGAAATACAAAAAATAAAAATGTATATATCTGAGCACCGAGGAGGGTTCCTGAACCCTCCCGAGCACGAGCTTAATTCTGATTGGCTGCCAACACTCCTAACCAGAATGTGTTGGCAGCCATCTTGTGACACAAGAAGACACTAAAACACAGATAAAAAACAAGAAAAGGGGGCCGGGCAGAAACACCCTGACCCCCTAGGCCTGCTCAGGGGGTCCCACAAGGCCCGCCAGGGCCAAAAAAGCATTTTTTTTTTTAAACGGACAAATTCGTGCTGGGTGCGTGAATCCGGCCACAAAAAAAATGAAGCGTGGACTCCCGCGCATCGTTTTCCATAAGCCCCCGGGTGGGCCAGGTCCTGGGGGTAATGTTATAAAGTATGCTGGGGCCTGCGGGGGCCTCCGCAGATCCGGGGACCACCACCTCCCCAGGGCTTAGTTTATTATGCACGGGGGCACGTGGCCCCCCCGCAGCCCCGGGTACCACCACCTCCCTGGGGCATTGCTAATTAAAAGCCGGGGGGCCTCGCGGGCCCCCCAAGCCCCAGGACCGCCACCTCCCCAGGGCTTTATTAAAATAAAGGTGGGGGCCTCCTGGGCCCCCCCAAGCCCCGGGGACCACCACCTCCCTGGGGCTTAGTTTATTATGCACGGGGGCACGTGGCCCCCCCGCAGCCCCGGGTACCACCACCTCCCCGGGGCATTGCTAATTAAAAGCCGGGGGGCCTCGCGGGCCCCCCCAAGCCCCAGGACCGCCACCTCCCCAGGGCTTTATTAAAATAAAGGTGGGGGCCTCCTGGGCCCCCCCAAGCCCCGGGGACCACCACCTCCCTGGGGCTTTATTCTAATAAATGCAGGGGGGCCTCATGGGCCCCACCAAGCCTGGGGACCGCCACCTCCCCGGGGCTTTATTAAAATAGGGTGGGGGGCCTCACGGGCCGCCCCAAACCCCGGGGACCACCCCCTCCCCAGGGTTTTGTCAAATAATTAGTGTGAGGGGGCTCCAGCCCCCCCATACTGCCCCGGGGACCACCACCTCCCCGGGGCTATTTGCATGTTGGAAGGGGGGCTGCGCGGCCCCCCTCCTGGAGCCCTTCATGGCCCTGGGGACCGCCACCCCCCAGGGCCGGCTCCAGCAATGTCCTGGGGTGGGTGCCCACCAAAGCAAAGCAGAATTGCTTTTGGGCAAGGGGAGCTGCATGTTAGCAGCTCCCTTTGTCCAAAAGCAATGCCGGCTCCAGCAGGAGGCAGGGAGCCTGCTGGGACCATGGGGGCATTGGGGCTCCCCCCACAGTCCCCATCAAGGAGGCCAGGCCTCGGGGGATGGGGTCACTGGAGCCAGAGGTGGCCCAGGGGAGGGGGGCCACGTGGCCCCCTCCCGCAAATATAAAAATAAAAAAAAGAGTCCAGGCCCTGGGGGATGGGGTCCCCGGGGCCCATAGTGTCCCAGGGAAGGGGGGCCACGTGGCACCACTCCCCCCAAAAAGCTCCAGGCTATCCAGGCCCAGGGGATGGGGTCCCCGGGGCCAGAAGTGGCCCAGGAAAGGGGGGCCATGTGGCCACTTTCCCGTTTAAAAAAAAAGATAATATGCTGATGCCCTGGGGGAGGGGGTCCCCAGGGCCCAAAAATAATTAAGGGATGGGGGCCACACAGCCCCCCCTCCAAAAAGAAATGAAAAAGAAAAGCCGGCATTGCAGGAGGCCCCGTCCCCTCCCTGCACCACTCTGCAAACGCGCCTCCTGGCTCTTGGTTGGGGTTGTAAGTCCCACACAGTGGGATTGCTAAGATGACTTCGGAGGCCATGCCCCTTTTCTCTACCACTCTGCAAACGCGCCTCCTGGCAGACTACAGGATGGGGATGAAGTCCACTTTACTCCTGAGGGACTTTGGGGGCTAAGAAGCCCTCCTGGTACCTTCTGTAAATCCTACGCAGCGGATTTCCTGAGCGCTGGTCGGAGGCCCAGCACCCTTTCTCCACCACTCTGCAAACGAGACTACAAATTAAAGAAGCATTTGCAATGAAATAGGTTTCGCATTCGCGAAAGTTAGAGCTATTGGCGTTGTAAATTTAAAAGTTTTTTACTAATGTTTTTAGGTGTAGAGTGGATGTACGTTGTGTGTAGTGGAATTATGTGGTATGTTGTGCAGTGAAATTATGTGAATAGAAAGTATGTGGTATTTAGTATATAGGAATTATGTGGAGTGGGATTATGTGTTTTGGAGAGTAATTATGTGGTATTGTAGTCTGTGTTGTGGAGTGGTAACCGCAGGTTTAGTCTTCGTCGTTTCCATAGAAGCTAAACTATCAACTCAATGAGACACAATAAAAGAAGGAACCACTGAGGAGCACTTTTGGACCTAGTCAGAGGTATGAGCAGGGCCACTGGAATTATGTGACTGTTTGGCTGCACCAATATTCACATAATTAAACATTTTCCGCATTTGCCAAATATTCCATCATCTGCTGCCTAGTCTGCAGATTTGAACAAAAAAAGCCTTGTTTCTAGCTCAAACAGCTCAAATGTTCCCAAAAATGCAGCATCATGTGTTACAGCGTGGTGGAAGGCCCTTTGCAAAGCTGGAATGGTCACGTGTTACTTATTGCAAAATGTGGATGTTAAACTGGTACTAATGGTGCACAAACCTCTTCTTTCTGTGCCTCTCTTGCCTCTTTCTGCATTTCTCTTGCTTCTTTCTGCCCTTCTCTTGCTTCTTTCTACACCTATCTTGCCCCTTTCTGCTCCTCTCTTGTCTCTTTCAGCACCTCTGTTGCTTTTTTCTGCACTTCTCTTGATTCTTTCTACACCTATCTTGCCTCTTTCTGCTCCTCTCTTGCCTCTTTGTGCATTTCTCTTGCCTGTTTCTGCAGTTCGCTTGCCTCTTTCTGTACCTCTCTTGCTTCTTTCAGCACCTCACTTGCCTCTTTCTGTACCTCACTCTACCTTCTGCACCTGTTTTTCCTCTTTCTGCACTTCTCTTGCCTCTTTCTGTACTTCTCAAGCATCTTTCTGTACCTCTCTTGCCTCTATCTGCACCTCAAGTGCCTCTTTCTGCACTTCTCTTGCCTCTTTCTACACCCCTCTTGCCTCTTTTTGCACTTCTGTTGGTTCTCTCTGCACTGCTCTTGCTTCTTTCTGCACCTCACTTGCCTCTTTCTGCATTTCTCTTGCTTCTTTCTACACCATTGTTGCTTCTTTCATAAATTCTCTTGCCTCTTTCTGTACCTCTGTTGCCTCTTTCTGCACCTCACTTGCTTATTTCTGCACCCTCTTGCCTCTTTCTGTACCTCTCGCCCCTCTTTCTGTACCTCTCTTGCCTCTTTCTGCACCCCGGTTCCCTCTTTCTGCACCTTTCCTGCCTGTTTCTGCACCTCTCTTGCCTCTTTCTGTACCTGTGTTGCTTTTTTCTGCACGTCTCTTGCTCTTTCTGCACTCTTTGCGCCTATTTCAGCACTTCTGTTGCTTCTTTCTGCACTTCTCTTCTTTCTTTCTGCACCCCTCCTGCCTCTTTCTGTACCTCTCTTGCCTCTTTGTGCACCTCTCCTACCTTTTTCTGCACCCCATTGCCTCTTTTTGCACCCCTGTTGGTTCTTTCTGTACTGCTCTTGCTTCTTTCTGCACCTCACTTGCCTCTTTCTGTACTTATATTGCTTCTTTGTACACCTCTGTTGCTTCTTTCAGCAATTCTCTTGCCTCTTTCTGCACTTCTTTTCCTTCTTTCTGTACCCCTCCTGCCTCTTTCTGTACCTCTCTTGCCTCTTTGTGCACCTCTCCTACCTCTTTTTGCACCCCTCTTGCTTCTATTTGCACCTCTGTTGGTTCTTTCTGCACTTCTCTTGCTTCTTTCTGCACCTCACTTGCCGCTTTCTGCACTTCTCTTGCTTCTTTCTACACCTCTTTTGCTATTTTCAGCAATTCCCTTGCCTCTTTCTGCACTTATCTTGCTTGTTTCTTCACCTCTCTTGTGTCTCTCTGCACCTCTGTTGCCTCTTTCTGCACCTCACTTGCTTCTTTCTGCACCCCTCCTGCCTCTTTCTGCATTTCTCCTGCTTCTTTCTATACCTCTCTTGCCTCTTTCTGCTCCTCTCTTGCCTCTTTGTACATTGCTCTTGCCTGTTTCTGTACTTCCCTTGCCTCTTTCTGTAGCTCTCTTGCCTCTTTCTGCACTTCTCCTGCTTCTTTCTGCACCTCTCTTGTTTCTTTCTGCACCCTTCTTCCCTATTTTACATCCCTCTTGCCTCTTTCTGCTGTTCTCCTGCCATTTTCTGCACCTCTCTTGCCTCTTTCTGCACCTCACTTGCCTCTTTCTGCACTTCTCTTGCTTCTTTCTACACCTCTGTTGCTTCTTTCAGCAATTCTGTTGCCTCTTTCTGCACTATTTTTGCTTGTTTCTGCACCTCTCTTGTGTCTTTATGCACCTCTGATGCCCCTTTCTATACCTCATTTGCTTCTTTCTGCACCCCTCTTGCATCTTTCTGCACCCCTCTTTTCACTTTCTGCACCTCTCTTCCCTCTTTCTGCGCCCCTGTTCCATCTTTCTACACCTTTCCTGCCTGTTTCTGTACCCCTCTTGCCTCTTTCTGTACCTCTGTTGGTTATTTCTGCACTTCTATTGCTGTTTCTGCACCCTTTGCGCCTCTTTCAGCACCTCTGTTGCTTCTTTCTGCACTTCTCTTCCTTCTTTCTGCACCCCTCCTGCCTCTTTCTGTACCTCTTTTGCCTCTTTGTGCACCTGCACCAGGGGGATATGAGAGGCATATCCCCCTGGTGCATGTTTAACTTTGTGGTCAAGTGGCAGGTGACCATTAGAGGTGGGCAATATCTAGAACTGACATGACTTTACGAGGCGGTGCAGTCCTCTTTAACCCTGCTGCCTTTCTCTTTGTGCACCTCTTCTACCTTTTTCTGTACCACTCTTGCTTCTTTTTGCACCTCTGTTGGTTCTTTCTGCACCTCATTTGCCTCTTTCTCCACTTCTCTTGCTTCTTTCTACACCTCTGTTGCTTCTTTCAGCAATTCTTTTGCCTCTTTCTGCACTTCTCTTCCTTCTTTCTGCACCCCTCCTGCCTCTTTCTGTACCTCTCTTGCCTCTTCGTGCACCTCTCCTACCTCTTTCTGCACTCCTCTTGCCTCTTTCAGCACCTCTGTTGCTTCTTTCTGCACTTCTCTTCCTTCTTTCTGCACCCCTCCTTCCTCTTTCTGTACCTCTCTTGCCTCTTTGTGCACCTCTCCTACCTTTTTCTGTACCGATCTTCATTCTTTTTGCACCTCTGTTGGTTCTTTCTGCACTGCTCTTGCTTCTTTCTGCACCTCACTTGCTTCTTTCTGCGCTTCTCTTGCTTCTTTCTACACCTCTGTTGCTTCTTTCAGCAAATCTCTGCACTCCTCCGGCCTCTTTCTGTACCTCTCTTGCATCTTTATGCACCTCTCCTACCTCTTTCTGCACTCCTCTTGCCTCTTTTTGCACCTCTGTTGGTTCATTCTGCATTGTTCTTGCTTCTTTCTGCACCCCTCTTGCCTCTTTCTGCACCTCTCTTGCCTCTTTCTGCACCTTTCCTGCCTCTTTCTGCACCTCTCTTGCCTCTTTCTGTGCCTCTGTTGGTTCTTTCTGCACTTCTCTTGCTTTTTCTGTACCCTTCACGCCTCTTTCAACAGCTCTGTTGCTTCTTTCTGCACTTCTCTTCCTTCTTTCTGCACCCCTCCTGCCTCTTTCTGTACCTCTCTTGCCTCTTTGTGCACCTCTGTTGGTTCATTCTGCACTGCTCTTGCTTCTTTCTGCACCCCTCTTTCCTCTTTCTGCACCCCTCTTTCTTCTTTCTGCACCTCTCTTGCCTCTTTCAGCACCCCTGTTCCCTCTTTCTGCACCTTTCCTGCCTGTTTCTGCACCTCTCTTTCCTCTTTCTGTACCTCTGTTGGTTCTTTCTGCATTTCTCTTGCTCTTTCTGCACCCTTCGTGTCTCTTTCAGCACCTCTGTTGCTTCTTTCTGAACTTCTCTTCCTTCTTTCTGCACCCCTCCTGCCTCTTTCTGTACCTCTCTTGGCTCTTTGTGCACCTCTCCTACCTTTTTCTGCAACCCTCTTGCCTCTTTTTGCACCTCTGTTGGTTCTTTCTGCACTGCTCTTGCTTTTTTCTGCACATTGCTTGCCTCTTTCTGCACTTCTATTGCTTCTTTCTACACCTCTGTTGCTTCTTTCAGCAATTCTGTTGCCTCTTTCTGCACTTCTCTTCTTCCTTTCTGCACCCCTCCTGCCTCTTTATGTACCTCTCTTGCCTGTTTGTGCACCTCTCCTACCTCTTTCTGCACTCCTCTTGCCTCTTTTTGCACCTCTGTTGGTTCATTCTGCACTGCTCTTGCTTCTTTCTACACCCCTATTGCCTCTTTCTGCACCCCTCTTTTCTCTTTCTGCACCTCTCTTGCCTCTTTCTGCACCCTTGTTCCCTCTTTCTGCACCTTTCCTGCCTGTTTCTACACCTGCCTTGCCTCTTTCTGTACCTCTGTTGGTTCTTTCGGCACTTCCATTGCTCTTTCTGCAGCCTTCGCCCCTCTTTCACTACCTCTGTTGCTTCTTTCTGCACTTCTCTTCCTTCTTTCTGCACCCCTCCTGCCTCTTTCTGTACCTCTCTTGCCTCTTTGTGCACCTCTTCTGCCTTTTTCTGTACTGCTCTTGCTTCTTTTTGCACCTCTGTTGGTTCTTTCTGCACTGCTCTTGCTTCTTTCTGCACCTCACTTGCCTCTTTCTGCACTTCTCTTGCTTCTTTCTACACCTCTGTTGCTTCTTCCAACAATTATTTTGCCTCTTTCTGCACTTCTCTTCCTTCTTTCTGCACCCCTCCTGCCTCTTTGTGTACCTCTCTTGACTCTTTGTGCACCTCTCCTACCTCTTTCTGCACTCCGCTTGCCTCTTTCAACACCTCTGTTGCATCTTTCTGCACTTCTCTGCCTTCTTTCTGCACCCCTCCTGCCTCTTTCTGTACCTCTCTTGTCTCTTTGTGCACCTCTTCTACCTTTTTCTGTACCGCTCTTGCTTCATTTTAAACCTCTGTTGTTTCTTTCTGCACTGCTCTTGCGTCTTTCTGCACCTCACTTACCTCTTTCTGCACTTCTCTTGCTTCTTTCTACACCTCTGTTGCTTCTTTCAGCAATTCTTTTGCCTCTTTCTGCACTTCTCTTCCTTCTTTCTGCACCCCTCCTGCCTCTTTGTGTACCTCTCTTGATTCTTTGTGCACCTCTCCTACCTCTTTCTGCACTCCGCTTGCCTCTTTCAACACCTCTGTTGCATCTTTCTGTACTTCTCTGCCTTCTTTCTGCACCCCTCCTGCCTCTTTCTGTACCTCTGTTGTATTCCGCTTTAGGTGTCCGTATATAGGTTTTCCTGAAACATGTCCTTATATAGGCACAATTTGCATTGCCCTTATATAGGCATAGAATCCCAGTCCTTATTTAGGCATTAGCCATGCACTCTAAATACAGGCATGGTCACCGACATCCGTCCACCCTAACGTCACAACGAGTTCTTAGAAACCAGACCCTTAAGCTCTTGGGACTTCCCCTAGCACAGGATTATTGATTTCACCAAGAACTCATCTATTATACATGAACTGCTATAACTTAAGGGTTCATTCCTGACGTCTTCCTCTGTCCGACTTCACATCAATGCTAACATTCCAAAGTACCTACCAGGTATAAATATACCTTCCCTTGCCCAAGAAAGTTAGAGGAGACCTCTATTTTAGAGGAGCCCGTATCCCGGCCTGATGCACTGAGAAGACGCTGTCATCCCTGCTCGCAAAGAATCCAGCTTCCAGTGATCTGACTCCCTTCGGGGGGTGTTAGAGTTCGAGTCCGGAAAGAGATTCCCACCTCTCTCATTCTCAAGGTATGGAGCTGACTAGAACCTAGAGGGACTCTTGGTATACTTGGCATACTAGACTTAACATACTCTTAGTATACCATACTAAAGAATACTCAACCTACTTCTTATATTGTCCTACACCTAGGTTAGGTTAGGTACACTGGGGTAGAACTAGCTTAGAGACGCATCGTATGAGTACTCGCATTTTTAGCTCATGTTATTTATGTACGTGAATATATGCTAAAAGATAATGCTAGCGCAGTATTATTTATTTCTACTGCTTACGCTGTACATTATATATCTTGCATACTGTCTTGTGATCATAACAGCTCATATCTCTTACACGAGAAACAAGACTGTTCAATAAATCCTTTTATTGAAACGCCCGTCTATTCCTTCTGTGTAACTCTGAGGAAACTAAGCATGCACGATTAGCTGAGTGAAACTGTTATCTATTGTTTCCACGATTCTGAGAAGTGTTCCGATTCTAAAGGGAAACAAAGTTGTCATGTTTATGCGGTTGCCAGAAACTGCTCCTTTCTTGTTTTCAAGGAGTTTCTAGTGGCCTCTGAGCTAGCTGGCACAAAGTAATTAAGTTTAATATACTCGATAGGGAAATACCCACCTCAGTCCTATGTCAAGCCTATAGGGTATATTATCCAATGCACAGAGCCTATTCGGGAAATAGGAACTACACTACATGGTGCCCAAACGTTTGGTAAGGCGATAATTTAACGCTAGATACTGAGTAACTCAGTCGTGCTTTTCTCTCAGAGACCACCTACTCATATACTCCATAAGACGTCTGGAGTGGGTAGGGTTAAATATCCGCCAAAGCTAAATAGGACCAAAAAACCTATATATTAGCTGTTTGGTTTGTTCAACGTTGAAGGATACACTGTTCCAAAATATTGTGCACCTTATCTTTTGTTTCCTTGAAACTTGTGCTACATTTTTCAAAAAACAAAATGTCCACTAACGGGGACAATGACACCGGGAACGGTGTAGCTGCGGCTGAACCAGTTGTAACAGCTTTTAACTTTACAGGTTTAAATGAAACCGAGGAGGGTGTTATAGACATCCATCCAAACTTAAGAAGAGCCATCACTCTAAAACTTATAAAACACGGCCTACCACCAAGAGGCGGTAGAGCAGTTTTCTTGATAGAGGCACACGAATCATTTGAGACAGAGGTATTCTATTCATGGATAGTATTCCCAGAATTAAATCCAGTCACAAAACTGTTTCACTTCTACAAAGAAGATGAACCACCAGAGGAATACATTCCTTTCGAGGATATTGAAATTCCACTAACATACCAGGAGCATCAGCTCTGGTTTAAAGGCGCCCTAAAACATCACAAAAACATTACCAGGCTCGGTCCACTAGGTAGACCAGGAGCAACATGGCCGATTCTAGCCGGCTACACACCTCATCCTGACATTGAAGAGATGTCAGATGAGGAATTACTTACTCAACTTACAGAGTTAATAAATATTTACAGACAATTGGTCCAATATGTCATGCGGACTTTCACAGTCCAACCACCATTGACCATTCCAAATCAAACCCCTCAACAGGGGAATACACTAAAAATTACTCCACAGACTTTATACGCAGTCATGGGTAAAATGCCCACAAAACGTGAGCAAATTCCATTCTGGATAGCTCAAAAAATTACTCAAATCGAAGCAGTATTTCCTAATACTAGCCCTTATGAGAAACACAGAATCCTAACAATCTGTTTACCAATGGGGATCACACCACAACTGGAAGACTGCACCACTTGGGGCTCAGTCTTTGCTGCCATCTATACTAAAACACATGGTATTCCATCAATTGCAGTAATACCAGATGTCCTGAAACAAATTCAAAACGAATACGGGGCAGAGCCTGCTCTGAATTTAGGTATGAAATTACTGAAAAATTTCGACCAGGTCTCAACAATAATATTATCTAATATTAAAGGGGAGGCAGCATCAGTGGCGATCCGCCAACGATTAAGGGATTTTGATGTAACAGAACATCAGACAGAACTACCCAGAATAATAGAACAATCTTATACAGAATTAGGCAGAGATAGTTTGGGTGGAAAACCATTGAAGCCAAAACTATCTGAGAGTCCTGAGAAGGACTCTATTAAACAAACTCCTACATCTTCTAAAAAGAAGTGGGAAACTAATAAACAAAATTCAAACGAGAAACGTTCTCAATCCCGAGGTAGGTCTCCTCAAAAGGAGCCCTCTGAAAGGAGGTATAACCTCAGGAATAGGGATAATTTAAGAAAACCTGACAGGTATCAAGATACTGATACAAGTTCCTATCGTACCTTTCAGATATCGTCACAGACATCGGAAAGAAGAGGTCGGTCAGAACATAGAGAAGAACGCGTGAAATCCAAAGACGACAAACACGTTCAGAAAAATAAATCAAAACCTCAATTCTCAAAAAAGAAGGTAGCAGGTCTGAAGATCAGACATGCCGAAAATACTGAGAACACAACTCAAGAACAGAGAATGGGCTCAGACAATGCTGGACAGTGCAGCAAAAGTCACAATAGCTCATCAGAACCTGAAGGAACTTCTGGAGATAGTGGACTTGAATGAGTACATCACAGTAGAAACTGTAGACACCAGGGTTAGTACTCCATAAAAGTTATATGAAATAACACTCCGAATGGCGGGAGACATACCAAGACAGGTTAAAACACTCTTTTGGGAAAAACTTTCTAGGGGTTATGACATACTTCTAGCAGAAAAAGACTGGCCACTACAATTTGTCAGGGAGTGCCCACATGGCGAGGACATTATTATGCCTGCCTTCTCCAACCGTATTCCAATTCACCTAAAATATACATATGCCAGGAAATGGGCAGTAGCCCAAGCCCCAGCTTTATACAAAAATCATGTAGGATGGGATGAGGACTCACCTCACCATAAAATACATCTAAAAAATGAACCTACTGCACAAAGGCAGTACCCAATAAAGCAAGAAGCTACAAAACAGGTCAGGGAGATCTTAGATCAACTTGAATACCAAGGGGTGATTGAAACATGCACCTCCTCAATGAACAATCCTTTGTTTCCTGTATCCAAATCAGACCATACATATCGTCTAGTTTTGGATTACAGACACTTAAACACTTGTTCTAAAACATTTGCAGTGCAAAATGCACATAGTGCAGCATTAATGAATAACATTGTGCGCAAAAAATATAAAACCACATTAGACATCTCAAATGGTTTCTTTTGTCAAAACATAGCACCTGAAAGCAGGTACTTAACAGCTTTCTCAAAAATGGAGACCCAGCATCAATTTTGTCGACTTCCACAAGGGTTCAAGAACAGCCCGGGGTTATTCTCAGCGAGGGTAACAGAGTTACTACAAATTTATGATAATGAGGCATTGTCATATGTCGATGACATCTATCTGACAGACGATGACCTAGATAGGCACTTGAACAGGGTGAGTACCATTATATTGGGCTTCGCCTCTGAGGGCTATAAGTTCAACTTTAAAAAATCCAGAATTGCCCATCTCAATGTCCTCTTTCTAGGATATGAGCTTTCAAGTGAAGGCAAGAGCTTGGCAGCTAACTTTTTAGAAAAGTGTGCGCTGCTCCAACCTCCAAAAACGCTGAAAAACTTACAATCCATCCTGGGTTTCCTAAATTTTGGAAGAACTTACATTCTAAATTACGCAGAAAGGGTTAAACCTCTCTACGAATTAATCAAACCTGATTTTTCAATCAAAAGTTGGACACAAGAACACACAGAAATCTTGCGTTCACTCCAAGCTAACATGTTAGCAACAAATCACTTACAAACACGCGTAAGTCAACGCAACTTAGTGATCCGAATAATTTCGGGTCAATGCGGATTCACCTACTTAACATTTAATGAGGGTGAAAAAGTACCGATAGCATACAAATCTCATTTGTATGCACAAGCAGAAATGCGCTTCACTTCAACTGAAAAAATACTGACAGCAGTTCAAACCGCTGTAGCAAAAGAAAGAGCCCTAGCCCAAGGGAAATGCATTATTGTCGTAAACCCAGTACCAGCCTTAGAAGCGGTCACAAAAGCGAGCATTCCAAATGCAAAAGCTTTACATCCTAGATGGATACAATGGGTTAACTCTCTTGCTGCAACAGATGTTGAATATGTTTTTGATACTGATTTAAAAACACAAGCGTTCCTGCAATATGAACATGAATGTCCTCTGCCCACTGAAATTCTGCCTCTCGATCAGTACGAATTCATAATTTACACTGACGGATCAGGACAACCCGCTACAGGGAGTAAGCAAGCTTACAGTGCAGCATGCGCAATCGTTAAAGGTCGCATGCAAGATGGTAACTTCAGACCTATGGTCACTAAAACTCAATCTCTAGGAGATTGTACAGCTCAGCGAGCTGAGCTACAAGCAATCAAACTGGCACTTGAAAGTACAGATCGCGAATTCCCCACACTAATAGTGTGCGATTCCTTTTACTGTGTTCAGTCGTATAATGAATATATTCAAAATTTCCTTGAAAATGGGTTCAAAGATGCAAAAGGTGGCACAATAAAGCATAAAACGCTTTGGGAACAAGTAGTTCAGTTAAAAAACGAACTACCAAAGGCTCACGTGATACACACACTGAGTCATCAACGTGATGGCGTTCACGTTGCAGGGAATTCATTGGCTGACGAAGCCGCAAAGGAGGCTGTTCACACGGCTTCCGTAGCTGCGATCACTCGTTCAAAAACAAGAATAGACAGTGAGATATTGTTGGCTGTCAATGCTTCAAGCAAAGGCAGTGGTGCAGCGTTACCAAAAAAGTTTCCACTCAAGTACTCTTATGTAATTGATGCGAACAACGTTCCTTTTGCTCGAATCCCTGGAGTGGGGGATAGGGTAATTCCAAACATGGAACGTAGAGCAGCTTTGATTTATGAAGCACATCTAGGGGATGGTCTGTCACATCAAGGGATCTCTAAAACAATATTGACGTTAAAAGAGATGTACTGGTGGCCTGGAATGAATACACAGATTCACATCTTCATCAATGACTGCATAGACTGTAAGGTACAGCGTGATGCAGAACGCCACCAGACAACATGCTACGAAGTAGCCTGCCCAGTACAGACACCACTGTTAGACAGCATTAGACTATCTACGCGCAGGCATCCTTCTGGACAAATGCAATCCCACACATACTAACTCAAGGTTCCTATGGATATGGCCTCAGCGCTCGGCTGACGCTCGAACTGTTATAAAGAATTTGCGAGTCTTTATCGGCACATACGCAATAGGCACGCTACATTCTGACAAGGGCCCTGCGTTTAGCTCTCGGGCTTACAAAGAAGCCATGGCCAGTTTGGGCGTTGCATTGCGGTACTCCTCTCCGTTTCATCCTGAGGGAAATTCTGTTGTGGAAAGGAAAAACATAAAAAGGACATAAAGCAGTCTATAACAGCTAGAGTATCAGGTTCGGGTGAAGGGTGGGTCAAACATCTTTATGGGGTCCAACGCTCATTAAATAATTTGCCAAGAAGTTCTCTAGGGGGGTCACTCCATATGAGGTTCTATTTTGGACAAGAATGTGGGTTCCTGATCTCGAATGTAAAGGCACAGTGGTGGAAAATAAACCCTTTGATATCAAAGATCGTTTGGCTGTTTTACAGGATCTAAATGAACTAAGATCGAAACAAAGCACCGTGTTCCTGAAGCCAACCACCACTGGGGAAAAACCGGCAGTCCCAGCAAGGCCTGTCTGGATCCCAAAAGTTGGGGATCTAGTCAGAGAGAAGATTGCGGACAAGATGGAATTTGGACCTTCTTACAGACAACCAGTACCTGTCCTAGCCGTTCACGGAACAAGAACAGTACTTCTGCCGCCCCTTGCTGGAAAAAAGGAGAAAAGATTTGTGTCAATCGACCTCATCAAACCACAGTATGTGGCCAATACTAAATAGTAGGCCTCGTGGACTCCGACCTAGTAGCAGATGGACTCCTCTCGCTACTATCCAAGAGGTTCAGACTGAAAGACTGATAACCATCGAAAATTCAGCAGTAACAGATGAAGGACTATGCAACAAAGCTATGGAACTCATCCCTCTTGAAACTCAAATAACAGTTCGTCCAAATACACCTGTCTACACCAATGTAACAAGGGATGAACTGGTTCCAGCGATTTCAACAAATCCTGATGCAATTCCAACAATTGACAGAACTGCTTCTGGCTATTTCATTAACTTTAATTCGTTTTCTGAGGATCCGAGTGAGCCTGAAACGACGCCAGCATCAAAAACTTTCAAACAGCAAGTACAAGATTTTTTAATATTCTGAAAAAGACTTATCTGGTTTCACCATGGATTGAACTATGGATTATTTCTGGAAATTTTTTCTTTCTGCTTTGGCTAGCTTTGGTTATGACTATCAGCGTGCTTATAAATGGCAGATACATCCGTTTGGACATTGAAAGTAAAAATGTGAACATACTTTTGAAACCACACAAATCTTCCCATCGTGAAGCAAGAGACTTGTTAGCAGTGAACATCACAGCCGTTCCTATACAGGATGGTATAGTGTGGGACAAAACTGATTTCGATATCTTCGGTCCTACGGAACTTTTGAACATTCCACATTTATTTAAATTTCACTAAGTGATTTTATTTCGTCCAGTACCTATTCTGATGATTGGGACTTTGAGACTGTAAATGATATGATGTCTGATCTAGAAACGTCTGCTGCATTTTCTAACAATGAATATTTAGAGGGTTCATCAGACTATGAACAGCTGTATTGCTATAACCACTATGGTCATCATTTCTTGCATAAATCTGCAACACCTACAAATGTGTTTATGTTTAACCAATGGGAGCATTGTCCTACACCACCAAAAGGTAGTTCAAAAACGTTTGCTAAAAGGTTTCCCTATTTTTCAGGGTACAATACATCTGATCCAGAAACATTTTACTATAAAAATGTAAACAAAACAGGACAGAAAATTATTTTAACAAATACAAAACAGATTTACTCTGCAGCCTTTATTACCCAATTGTCTAGACATGGATTCGACTTATGGAAAGACACAATAGACACAAAATCTGTCTGGGGTTCTTAAGATTGGCAAGTGCAGGGGATAGAAGCTTTATTTAGAGCATGTATCATCCCTCAGCAAATAATATTTTTGAATGACACTGTGCAACAAACGTCTTGCCTTGGTTTAGCCAAGATCAAAGACATGAAAACACCTTCTGTACCAACATCTGCAAGTGATAACAATACACAGGCAGTGGTTACAGTTGACACAATACTACAACTCAACAGAACAAATCCTGATTGGAAAAAATGGTTGATCTGGCCCACAGACACAAACATCTGTCAAGAAAGATTCCTGAATAAAACACAGGGCTTTACTATTCATAGGCCAGACCCACGATACGTCCAAAGACAACATCCGGGGGTAGTAACAACATACAGTGTAGGAAAATTGTGCCTCGACTGGCTACAAAAATCTACACTTGAGGATGTGAAACAACACTTATCTTTACTTAAAGAAGACGCAGACCTTAGGGAATTCTTGCTAGGACCAAGAAAACCGCATCAAAAACGTTTCATATATGCCGGCATCTATGCTACTTATAATGAAGCATGGAAGGTTTCACAGGTAGAGGCCGCAGAACGAATACGTGAACTTGATCGTATTAACTTAGAGAAAACTCTCACTGTGGTCGACAATGGGTTAACAACTTTGTCATCCAGAATTTATTCATTGGACAACATTGTATCCTCTGCTATCAACATACTGGAACAAGATTTAGCCATGTTACAACAAGGCCAATCTCAGTTACGTTCTATTATGTTATTAGGCTGGACGCTGCAATCTTTGCGAGCGGGCTATGTGCCTTGGCGTTTTATCAACACGTCGGCTCTGTTTGCAGAATACAATCTGACTGATAAACAGATCGAACTGGCACAAAGGGGAGCAAAGTATACAGTGCTGAGCATTGAAAAACTGGAAAAATTACCATTCACAGTGGCAGAAAAACCAGCTACAGAATGGCTTATTCATGGCAAAATCGCTCTGCCTGTCACTACTTTTCAGTTTCAGTATTGCCTCAAAGAAATGCAAGCAGGCAAACATGAAAGGTTGGGTAAAGAATACATTAAGACATCCTGGGATTTACCTTACGAATTCAGATGTTGGAGTGGGGATCGTGAAGTGTTTCTTAGCGGTACACACTGTGAAACTGCACTAAGCGGTTCACTCATATGTCAGGACATTTCTTTACACGGGGCTTGTAATGGTTCTGTGGCAAATTTGTCCTGCCACCAGCAAGGTACACCAGCTGCTGTGATTAATCCAACGTTTGGACAACTTTCTAATGGGAGTTACCTCATGTTGAATGATCAGAGTTGCTGTGGAATGTTGCCAGGCATCCCATATCTGGTAACGGTAGACTCCAGGGTCACTTGCTGTATGCAAGTATTGTTCCCCCCAATAGACACAGTCAGGGAGTCGCCTTTGTGGCCTTCATTGAATGTTTCTTTTATACAATTTGATACTTTAAGCAGAATGAAAGCCATGCTTATACAACAAACCGTGCCTCTGACCTCGGCCAAAGAAATCTATGATTTACAAATTGCAAGGACTTCGGCTGAGATACAGGCTTTAATTCGTACAAACTGCCCTATACATTTCGTAGAAATGATGGGACGTATCTTAAACATGTCTGATACGAGCGGAATTGTACATGTATTTAAGACCATCTGTTCAGGACTATTAGCACCTTTCCAGGCAGTCCTCGGAATCATCCCAAACTTCGCACATTCGGTGTTTGGTGGTGTGCCATTAATTCTAGCACTTGTTGCAGGAATCCTATTTCTATTCCTACTATTACGCTATGGCGAGCCTGTCCACTGACATCACTCCGAGCGATGTGGAGAAGGCTCTCCTAGAACGGAAGTGCTGTGAGCGCATAATACAGCTTTTGGGCATATCTCGTCTAAGGGAACTTAATACAACTTGGTTCCTGTCATTCAGACCAATCTAGCAAGATTGCATCTTACCTGTTCTACGCTGCCTGCTTTGCGGTGAAGAATGCGTGCTAGACACCTGTCTAACACTCCCATCAGTCATGCCAACGGATATCGATGCTCTGCTGGACCCGATAACGGCCCATGCTCTGTGTTGTCCCCAGAGGCTACCAATCCTGATGATGGCATTCATTGAGATCTCACAGACGCTTCCTGCTGCTGCTGAGGTATGAGATGGATCAACAGGCACACAGGTAACAACGGACGCGAACATTGCTGCGGCATCTCATGCTGAGGGCGATGCTTCACATCTCTGTGCAGTTAATCTCCTACACGAGGTGTTCCAAATGTCACCAACATCGGTTGACGATATTTTGTCTACGGAAATACATGATTTCATGTTTACACCAGACCCATACACTGACTTTGATTCGGCTCACAGTGTACCAGGTGCAAAAACAACAATTGATGGACAGAATGCAGAACAATGTCATACATTCACCCCAGTACAGAGATCTGGACCTAAATCCATCGTTTTTTTGCTCACCATGCCATTCCAGTTTGAACCCAGCCATATGCAAATCAGTCTTGACCCTGTGCCCTATGGGAACAGTCCAGCCCAAACTGCCAGGCCAGGTCCTCCCTGGACTGGAAACAAGCATCCTAGGACCGGTTTCGGGGTTTCACCCCTCTTCAGCCAGGATAGCTTGACTCCAGCGGCATGGAGAGCACGGGATCCACGTCTGGGCATACCCGTCCCACTCGGGGTGACAAATGCAAAAACAACAATTGATGGACAGAATGCAGAACAATGTCATACATTCACCCCAGTACAGAGATCTGGGCCTAAATCCATCGTTTTTTTGCTCACCATGCCATTCCAGTTTGAACCCAGCCATATGCAAATCAGTCTTGACCCTGTGCCCTATGGGAACAGTCCAGCCCGAACTGCCAGGCCAGGTCCTCCCTGGACTGGAAACAAGCATCCTAGACCGGTTTCGGGGTTTCACCCCTCTTCAGCCAGGATAGCTTGACTCCAGCGGCATGGAGAGCACGGGACCCACGTCTGGGCATACCCGTCCCACTCGGGGTGACAAATGCAAAAACAACAATTGATGGACAGAATGCAGAACATTGTCATACATTCACCCCAGTACAGAGATCTGGGCCTAAATCCATCGTTTTTGCTCACCATGCCATTCCAGTTTGAACCCAGCCATATGCAAATCAGTCTTGACCCTGTGCCCTATGGGAACAGTCCAGCCCGAACTGCCAGGCCAGGTCCTCCCTGGACTGGAAACAAGCATCCTAGGACCGGTTTCGGGGTTTCACCCCTCTTCAGCCAGGATAGCTTGACTCCAGGGGCATGGAGAGCACGGGACCCAGGGACGCAATGAATTTGACCTTCATATTTTCAAAACTTGGAACTCTTCCCAAAATTGAACTTTTTCCTTTTTTTTAAATTTTTTGAAAATACATGGCAAATCAATCTGCTTACACTAGAACTATTCTTATAAAACGGACTTCTTTGAATACTTCCAGGGACACATTCTCACCTTATTCGTCTAAAATTTAATTTACTTCCATGATATGAAATGGCTTTGATTTTTGAAATACTTATCAATCATTTCGTCATATGTATATATTTCTGTTTATTCATTCATGTTGCATTTATTTCCAATATATGCTTAGAATGAAAACAATGCTTTAAGAACGTACAGTACCTATTGCATTCAACAGTTTATTTTAAACTTCTTTTAATATGCTTTTAGAAATGTTTTTAGCAATATGTGGTACTCAATTTAATGTTTAGCATTTAGTATTATCGTTCATTCGAAAGTGGAGTGGGTGTTGTATTCCGCTTTAGGTGTCCGTATGTAGGTTTTTCTGAAACATGTCCTTATATAGGCACAATTCGCATTGCCCTTATATAGGCATAGAATCCCAGTCCTTATTTAAGCATTAGCCGTGCACTCCAAATACAGGCATGGTCACCGACATCCGTCCACCCTAACGTCACAACGAGTTCTTAGAAACCAGACCCTTAAGCTCTTGGGAGTTCCCCTAGCACAGGATTATTGATTTCTCCAAGAACTCATCTATTATACATGAACCGCTATACCTTAAGGGTTCATTCCTGACATCTTCCTCTGTCCGACTTCACGTCAATGCTAACATTCCAAAGTACCTACCAGGTATAAATATACCTTCCCTTGCCCAAGCAAGTTAGAGGAGACCTCGACTTCAGAGGAGCCCGTATCCCGCCCTGACGCACTGAGAAGACGCTGTCATCCCTGCTCGCAGAGAATCCAGCTTCCAGTGATCTGACTCCCTTCGCGGGGTGTTAGAGTTCGAATCCGGAAAGAGAGTCCCACCTCTCTCATTCTCAAGGTATGGAGCTGACTAGAACCTAGAGGGACTCTTGGCATACTTGGCATACTAGACTTAACATACTCTTAGTATACCATACTAGAGAATACTCCACCTACTTCTTACATTGTCCTACACCTAGGTTAGGTTAGGTACACTGGGGTAGAACTAGCTTAGAGACGCATCGTATGAGTACTCGCATTTTTAGCTCATGTTATTTATGTACGTGAATATATGCTAAAAGATAATGCTAGCGCAGGATTATTTATTTCTACTGCTTACGCTGTACATTATATATCTTGCATACTGTCTTGTGATCATATCAGCTCATATCTCTTACACGAGAAACAAGACTGTTCAATAAATCCTTTTATTGAAACGCGTGTCTATTCCTTCTGTGTAACTCTGAGGAAACTAAGCATGCACGATTAGCTGAGTGAAACTGTTATCTATTGTTTCCACGATTCTGAGAAGTGTTCCGATTCTAAAGGGAAACAAAGTTGTCATGTTTATGCGGTTGCCAGAAACTACTACTTTCTTGTTTTCAAGGAGTTTCTAGTGGCCTCTGAGCTAGCTGGCAAAAAGTAATTAAGTTTAATATACTCGATAGGGACATACCGACCTCAGTCCTATGTCAAGCCTATAGGGTATATTATTCCAATGCGCAGAGCCTATTAGGGAAATAGGAACTACACTACACCTCTCTTGCCTCTTTGTGCACCTCTTACACCTTTTTCTGTACCGCTCTTGCTTCTTTTTGAACCTCTGTTGGTTCTTTCTGCACTGCTCTTGCTTCTTTTTGAACCTCACTTGCCTCTTTCTGCACTTCTCTTGCTTCTTTCTACACCTCTGTTGCTTCTTTCATCAATTCTTTTGCCTCTTTCTGCACTTCTCTTCCTTCTTTCTGCATCCCTCCCGCCTCTTTGTGTACTCCTGTTCCTTCTTTCTGCACTTTTCCTGCCTGTTTCTGCACCTTTCTTGCCTATTTCTGTACCTCTGTTGGTTCTTTCTGCACTTCTCTTGCTCTTTCTGCACTTCTCCTCCTTCTTTCTGCACCCCTCCTGCCTCTTTCTGTACCTCTCTTGCCTCTTTGTGCACCTCTCCTACCTCTTTCTGCACTCCTCTTGTCTCTTTTTGCACCTCTGTTGGTTCATTCTGCACTGCTCTTGCTTCTTTCTGCACCCCTCTTGTCTCTTTCTGCACCCCTCTTTTCTCTTTCTGCACCTCTCTTGCCTCTTTCTGCACCCCTGTTCCCTCTTTCTGCACCTTTCCTGCCTGTTTCTGCACCTCTGTTGCCTCTTTCTGTACCTCTGTTGGTTCTTTCTTCACTTCTCTTGCTCTTTCTGCACCCTTCGCGCCTCTTTCACCACCTCTGTTGCTTATTTCTGCACTTCTCTTCCTTCTTTCTGCACCCCTCCTGCCTCTTTCTGTACCTCTCTTGCCTCTTTGTGCACCTCTCCTACCCTTTTCTGCACCCCTCTTGCCTCTTTCTGCACTGCTTTTGCTTC
The DNA here is from genome assembly GCA_963921515.1 of Calotriton arnoldi. Taxonomy (NCBI): domain Eukaryota; kingdom Metazoa; phylum Chordata; class Amphibia; order Caudata; family Salamandridae; genus Calotriton; species Calotriton arnoldi. Next base: position 92,553 of record CAWUFW010011796.1, read on the forward strand.
TTTCTGCACCTCACTTGCCTCTTTCTGCACTTCTCTTGCTTCTTTCTGCTCCTCTGTTGCTTCTTTCAGCAATTCTCTTGCCACTTTCTGCACTTCTCTTCCTTCTTTCTGCACCCTTACTACCTCTTTCTGCACCTCTGTTGCCTGTTTAGGCACCTCTGCTGTTCTTTCTGCACTTCTCTGTCCTCTTTCTGCACCTCTGACTTAGAGGTAGTTTTAATCCCCCTGTCCTATTATGTACTAGGGCCTTACAGGGGAGGTCATGCCAATCACAGGGGTACCCCAACCCATAGTGTGCCCTAGTGTATGTAGGTGTTTTCACTGTATTCTAAGTGTCTTTCACCATAGTACTGGCTCCGGGCCCGGTTAGTCAGAGTCAGTTACTACCAGGACCAGTCAGCAAAAAGTTGGGGGCACAGGATGACTTAGCAACAAGGCCTCTTTCTGCACCTCTGTTGGTTCTTTCTGCATATCTCTTGCTTCTTTCTGCACCTTTCTTCGTCTTTCTGAACTTCTGTTGCCTCTTTCTGCATTTCTCTTGCTTCTTTTTTGCGCTTTTCTTCCTCTTTCTGCACATATCCAAGCTCTGTAGGCATAGTTAGAAATTTGCATTTAAAAAACCTTTGAAATTCACTGAAAAAACCATAGATTTCAAGGACGTTATAGTTAGGAATTAGCATTTAAAAAACCTTTGACATTCACTGAAAAAAAACATAGGTTTCACGGACGTTTTAGTTAGAAATTAGCATTTAAAAAACCTTTGAAATTCACTGAAAAAACAATACGTTTCAGGGACGTTATAGTTAGAAATTAGCATTTAAAAAACCTTAGAAATTCACTGAAGAAACCATAGGTTTCAGGGACGTTATAGTTAGAAATTAGCATTTAAAAAACCTTAGAAATTCACTGAAAAACCCACAGGTTTCAGAGACGTTATAGTTAGTTGGACATTTCACTCGTACAAAACCAGAGAAATTGAGCTAACTATAACTCACGCCCCATAATGCACTGCTGATGATGTCACATATTACATAATTCATGACATGGACAGTGACATCACTGATGACATCACTGATGACATCTCAAATGACATCACTGATGACATCATCCACGTGATAATCTGATGCACCTCCTCACACCCTAATATAACCTTTGATACACCCACTCTAAAATACAGACTACAATTTTCAAAACCAAAGACACACCAATACCAGTTACTACATACCCACTCATTGATTCATAGGTCTACACACATATCTACTCATTCACCCATACATGCAGTTACTCATCAATACAGCACTATCATATGCACTCATACACCTATACAGACACTCACACACCGCCACTCATCCATAGAGTTACTCACACACCCAGTCAGTCTTGCAAAGAATCAATCACACTCCCATTTACTCACCTATATAGTTATACACACACCACCTCACTTATTCATACAGATACTAACACATACTTACTCTCTTATACAATCACTGATACAAGCACACACTATCCATACAGCCACTCTCACAATCACTCACTCTCACATAAAGTCATTTATATACTCCAACACTCACATATACTGCCTTTCACATATGTAGTTACTCGCACATGTACCACTGAGACATCCATTCACTCACCAACACACCCATACACATACTCACCCACCAATACAGCCCTTCACAGATGCACTCTTGAACCTATACACCCAGTGAATCACCCACTCACACACCTATGCACAGAGTCACACACCCCCCACCCACCCACACAGACACTCAGGCACCCATACAGATACTCAGACAACCAATCAATAACCCATATAGACACTCATATAGCTACTCACCAACCCATGCAGCCGCTTACACACCAACTATAAGACTGATACAGACATTCACACAGTTCAGTCACTAACTCATGCATTCAGTAAGACACGATTAATCACTCACTTATACAGTCAGTCATGCGCCTAATAAATCATCCATTCAGACAGTTATACACCCACTCATTTTTCAATACACCTTGGCATATATATATATATAAAACATATTTAAACTTTACAGAAACACACAGTCACTGGATGATGTCATCAGTGATGTCATTTGAGATGTCATCAGTGATGTCACTGACCATGTCATGAATGATGTAATATGTGACGTCATCAGCAGTGCATTGGAGGGCGTGAATTATAGTTAGCTCAACTAACTATAACGACCGAATTTCTCTGGTTTTCGTACAAGTGAAATGTCCAACTAACTATAACGTCCCTGAAACCTGTGTTTTTTTCAGCGAACATATATATATATATATATATATTCACTAAAAAACAAAGGTTGCAGTGACGTTATAGTTAGACTCAAATTTTACTCTTACAAAACCATAGATATTCAGCAGTTATAGTTGCCTGAGCAAACATTAACATATACCCCTGCAATGCACTGCTTACGACCTCACATATTACGTCGTTCATGACATGGTCAGTGACAACATTGATGACATCTCAAATGACATCATCCACAGAACCACTCACAAACCCACTCACAACACCATACAGCATCTCAGACACCCACTCACACACCCACACACACAACCACTCACATACCCATTAACAGACCCATAAAACTACTGACACACACTCACTCACTCATATAACTTGTGGGGACGTAAGTTATAATTAGCTCAAGTAACTATATCTTCTGAAATTGTACGGTTTTGTATGAGTGAAATCTGAGCCTAACTTTAATGTTCCTGTAACCTTTGTTTTTTGTGTGAAATTCTATATTTTTATTGTTATTTCCTAGGCCACATAAAAAACAAGTGAAAAAGCTAGCTGAAAATAGTAAACCGAGAGGAATACAAGGCGAGGGCACACAAAAATGGGGGAAAAGCAAGGAAAAAGCAGTGAAAACAATGGAAAGCATGGAAAGGACATTCAAAAATTGGCAAAAGAGCAAGGAGAAAGTAGGGAATACTAGTGAAAATAAAGGAAGGGGTAGACAAATGTTAGATTAAAAAGCAAGGAGAAAGTAGTGAAAACTAGTGAAAAGCAAGCAGAGGGTACACAATAACAGTAAAAAACAGAGAAAAAGCAGTGAGCAGATAAATATAATTGTATTAAGCATGTTCTTTTTATTATTATTTTTCTTGGATCCACCAACAGGACCTACTTTATGGTTTTTGTTCTGATCGCATGATTATAATGAATCTGCAAATTCGGATTCGCCAAGATTCTAAAAAACTATTTATATATACACAGTGCAATAATTTCATGTAAGATGTCAGTGTACACCTATATAAGTGTATATTTTTATAAGCATTAATTTGTTTCAGCAGTAGTCACGTGATTTATCTTTTTCACAGATTCGCAAAAAATAACTGTGAATTTGTGCGATGACACATAGAAACCTTGTCTTATGATTTGCCTGATAACTGCCACACCATTTTGTTTCAAAGAACCACACCCAAAATCTGTTATTTCTAACTGAACAGTGCACACAGCTATACTGGCTGGAATAAGGCTCTTGGTTTCCAAGCCTCCAACAAGTTGTTAGAAGCCTCACTTTCAAACAAAATGGCTTCATCTGGTCCGTTTGTTATGGAGGAGAATCCTGCCCTGCTGCAGGAAGATGAGGAGGAGCAGAGTCGGCCAAGGAATAAACAAAGTGAGGTGTGGCAGTTTTTTACTATCCCCTCAGGGGAAAAAAAGTCACAGCTAAAATTATAAAGTGTAACATCTGTGGGAAAGAGTTGTCACAAGGCACAAGCAAAAAGTACAGTCATTGAACATGCTCGATGTGGAAACATCTATCCATGAACAAGTATGCCTGAGGATTCTTTATTAGAGAGAAACAGGTAGTGGTGCATTTACATCGGCAGCTTTTGCGGCTATCCCGTCCAGCTAAGCCACCATAACTGTACCTGCTATGTGTCATAATCTAGGACACACAACTACTCACTGCTTGTGAAGCCAAATGCCCGTGGCCTTAATACAACATCTGTTCAAGAATACTTGGATGCCATCAGCAATCATCCATGCTAACTTTTTGGTGTACTATTGCAGTTTTTCTACAGTATTTTGCAGTTAGAAAGCCTGTTACTTTCTGTCATGGTTGTTTTTGTTTAGTGGTCCACCTGTTCTTTTTTGGTGGTGCAATTACAAAAAAAACAACAACAAAAAAAACCTTGTTCTGAAAAATTATAAAAAGGTTCTTTTTAGAACAGCACCATCTACTAAGAAAAGTTGTGTTTGTCTTTTTATTTCTTTAAAGTATAAATGAGCCACTTGCTGTGTAAGTGCATACGTGAGTGTGTGAATTGGAGGGTCAGTATATGCAACAGTGTATTTCTCGGTGTTCTAATATGTGTATCACTGTGTATCTGCTTGTGTCAGTATATGGAATAGTGTTTCCCTGAGTATTTTACTTTATACATGAGTGTTGACCTGGGTATGTTACTGTATGCATGAGTGAGTACTTGGGTATGTCAGTGTATGCCTGAGTGTGTGTCTGGGAGTGTCAGTGTTTGTAGCAGTGTGTGCTTGAGTATGTCAGTGTATGTATAAGTGTGTGCCTGGGTGTGCTAGTGTATGTGTTAATGTGTGTCTTGGTATGTCAGTGCATTTATCGGTGTGTGCCTGGGAGGGTCAGTGTATGCATTAGTGTGTGTCTGGGTGTATTAGTGTGTGCATCAGAGTGTGCCTGGAAGTATGAGTGTATGGACCAGTGTGTGCCTGTGTGTGTGGGTGTATACATCAGTGGATGCCTGGGTGTATCAATGGATGCATAAATGACTGCCTTGGTGTGATAGTGTATGTATTCCTGTGTGTCTGGGTATGTAAGTGTATTCATAACTGTGTGCTTGGATGTGTTAGTGTCTGTATCAGTGTGTGCCTGGGTGTATCAATGTATGCATCGGTATGTGCCTGGATATACCAGTGTATACATAAGTGTGTGCTGGGTGTCTTAGTTTTTGTGTCAGTGTGTGCCTCAGTGTCTCAGTGTCTGCATGAGTATGTTCATGGGTGTGACAGTGTATGTATTAGTGTGTGTGTGGGTATGTGATTGTATGCATTAGTGTGTGCCTGGGTGTGTCAGTGTATGTGTCAGTGTGTGCCTGGGTGTGTTACTGTATGCATTAGTGTCTGTCTGGGTGTGTAAGTGTCTGCATTGGTATGTATCTGGGTGTGTCAGTGTACACATAAATGTGGTCCTGGGTATGTTAGTGTATGTACAAGTGTTTACTTTTGGTGTGATAGTGTGTCTATTTTTGTGTGTCTGGGTGTGTCAGTGTATGTGTCGGTGCATGCCTGGGTGTGTTACTGTATGCATTAGTGTGTGTCTGGGGGTGTCAGTGTATACATCAGTGTGTGCCTGGGTGTGTCATGGTGTTTCTTGGTATGTCAGTGTGTGCAGCAGTGTGTGCCTGGATGTATGTATGGATCAGTATGTGCCTGGGTGTGTTGATGTATAGATCAGTATATGCCTGGGTGTATCACTGTATGCATGAGTGTGTGCCTGAGTATGAGTATATGTATTCCTGTGCACTTGGGTATGCAAGCATATGCATGAGTGTCTGTTTGGATGTATTAGGGTCTGTATCAGTGTGTGCCTCGGTGTATCAGTGTATGCATCAGTATGTGCCTGGATGTATTAGTGTATGTATCAGTGTGTGCCTGGGGGTATATTTGTATGCATCAGTATGTGCCTGGATGTAGTAGTGTATGTATCAGTGTGTACCTGGGTGCATTAGTATGTGCCTGGATGCATTAGAATATGCATCAGTATGTGCCTGGATGTGTCAATGTATATGTCAGTGTGTGCCTCGGTGTGTCAGTAGCTGTATGAGTGTGTTACAGTGGGTGTGAGTGGGTCTGTATGTGTGTGTCACTGGGTGAGAGAGTATTCGTATTGGGTGTCAGAGTAAGTGTGAGGACATTTGTCTGGGTGTGTGAGTGGGTGTAAGAGTGTCTGTTTGATGTCAGAGTGGATGTGGAAGTATCTGCCTGGATGTCACACTGGGTATAAGAGCATCTGTCTGGGTGTGAAATTGAGTGTGTCGGTATGGGTGTCACTGTGGGTATGTGAATATATATATAGTTTTTTTGTTCACAGGGAGATCCACAAATCTCCAGCAGAGTTGCATGGGGATCACGCTGAGCCCAGCGAAGGATCCATGCATCTCATGAGTGGCAAAACAATGTTTTTAAGGAATTCCAACCCTGGTATACATGCTTAGCCCTCTTTTTAAACACACAGAAGAGGTCGGAAAGCTCTCACCTAACCCCTTCATTTAATATACAAACAGATTTCAGCCCAGGGGACCGTTCCCCGACACATAAAATGGTGGCTACAACTCTTCTGTGAAGGTGCTGCCAGCCAATCAGGACTTTGCTTTGACACGTGAATCCATGGATCCCCCGCGGGTAGACCCGTGGACGATCTGCGTCCTTATATTAACAAATTTGATTTTCTGTTAATATCTCTAAAACTACTGATTGGATTTACACCAAATTACAAAAGGTGTGATCTGCGGAACAAAATATACCTTTCTGCCAAATTTGCTGTAATTGTGTCCAGCAGTTCAGGCTGTAGTCAAGTTGAAAACTCCTTTAGGAATTAACAAGAAAAACACGTTTTAGGACCCCCCTTTTTCTTGGCCCCCGCTTGACAGGCCACCCCAAAACTTTCCAGACAGAAGCTGAAGTGAGTGTTGATTTTTTTGGGGAACATTTCGTGAGGATTTGTCAACCGGCACCAAATATATAGGCAACTGAAAAACAGCTTTTTAATAGAAATTAAGTCCTAACAATAACTACCTAGCGGCGATAGGGTTTATACTTACCAGTAAATACTTACAATTTCGTGGTAAAGGCATCTGTTGTAAAGGCATATCAGTTGCAAAAAAAAAATGTTGATAAGACTTTCATTGGAATGGCATTTTCATTGTAAAAATTAAATTGCTAAGCCATTTGTTGTAATGGCATTCGTAATTCCGACATACATCCCCCTGAGCCCTGTAAATGGATATTAGAAGCATTTCACTTTGTTTTATATTTACAGGTCACACTATGTTAAAGTCATACAGTATGAATCAGTCATTAGGCAACAAAATAGTAGCCACTTTAGCTTTAGCAACATATTGAATGGAGTCTCAACATCATCTATGTTACGATAAGGGGATGAGGACTGAAGATCCATGTCAAATGCCCCATTCGCCAAATTCCTTTGAGATCGTTTGCGGAGGAAAAGTTAAAGGGTCTGAGACAATGTTTTTGTTCTGTTCACTAATGAGCCACACTACCCACAGATGGCCTGCCCAACTTTGAGTTCCCATCTGCAATGGTGGGACTTTTTCCTCCAAGTGGACCCCACTGGAATGACGGGAACAACTTTATAGAATTAAGACCACCATGCTGAAGTGGCATGGTGGATCTGCAGCTATGAATAGTTTCTTTAAATATACCACAAGCGTGTTGGCCCATGTGTAGTACCCATCTTAATGATGTTCCTTAATTTCTAGAAGTGGTCTCCAAGACAGCCAAAGTTTACATGGTGATCTTGCACAGAATGCAGTATGCTGCTGGAATTGCTGTTGAAAATTGTGGAAACCAGCTACCTTAAATTGGGACACTGGCCTCACATCATTTGTAGAGCATAATGGACACCATTAAAGTCTACTATTTGACTTAGGCAGCATTTCCCATACACTAAAGGAAGCTGGGGAATGTGGAGTTGAGGGAAAAGACATCTACTGTTTTTTGAGAAATGTTTCATTACCTCCTTGTTCGTCGTTCTCATCTTAGTCCTTATTGTAGGAAGCCACTGCCACAAGGCATGCAACCTTATCCTAACTATTGCATCTTTAGCAAAAAGACTCACGCCTCTTAAATAGGATTTCTTCCTTTTTCAATGCTTATCAATTTGTTGCTCATTTATTTCACCCATTCCTCCAGTTTTTTCTTGTCATCATAGGGAAAAAAATCAGTTTACAAATCTAACTTATAAAGAAGACTTTCTATTGAAAACTATATTTGTAAAGCTCAGTGTGTTGGGGTGACTCTATGTTATTACAGGTGGCATTGCTGATGAACTGTGGGTGGCAGAGGTCTCTGTAGTGAAGCACGAGCAAGACAGGGCTTAGTGAGCAGTGCATAGACCAATGATAGTTCTTCAGAGTTGGCTCTTGGCCACCTTTGCAATGTGAATCCTCCCTGACTGGGTTGAAGAGCAGCCTAACAGGAGAGAAGGCATGCATAGTAGGGCAGAGTCCTAGCAAAAATGTCTTTATTTTAGTGTGGCCCAGGAAATCTATGTAGGAATCTCAATGGGACTACATATTGTGGGCACAATCTCAAAGGACAAAAATTTGAAAGGTAAGTAAGTATAGATATGCTATACCTAACTGCACATACATATACCTTGATGATATCAATATATATTCCATGCTCCAAACTGTGTCCAATCGGTGAGAAGCACTCTGACACCAACATGTGGCTGCAAGCCCTTTATTAGGTATGAGAAACGCTGTCCCGCTGATCCCTTTCGCAGCCATCAACCACTGCTGCCTGAAGCGTTTCGAAGTAATATCTTCTTTCTCAAAGGCTGGTGGTGACAGGAAACCAACCACAGTCCGGTCACAGCTTCCCTAAATACACAAATATTGCGTGCCCCCTACTGGGCTGCTCTATATGAGACTTCACATAGTGTTATGGGAGCTGCAGTCCCGGCAGGAATTGTGTTCCATGTTCAGTGCGGGCAATGTACTTCTGGTAAAATTTAAAAGCCCACAGATGAGCCTCAGTGGGTGGGCGCTCCCTAAATCCAATGTCGGTGCCCCTTGTAGCGAGGCAGGTAAATACCAACCCCTGTGGCCCCCTTGGTGAACGGGGTGGTGTACTCTCGGCGGCAGGACGGCCGCCGATATCTTCCATGCTCCAAACTGTGGCCAATCGGTGAGAAGCACTCTGACACCAACATGTGGCTGCAAGCCCTTTCTTAGGTATGAGAAACGCCGTCCCGCTGATCCCTTTGGCAGGTGCCAACCACTGCTGCCTGACGTTTTTCGAAGTAATATCTTCTTTCGCAAAGGCTGGTGGTGACAGGAAACCAAGCACAGTCCGGTCACAGCTTCCCTAAATACACAAAAATTGCACGCCCCCTACTGGGCTGCTCTATATGAGACTTTGCATAGTGTTATGGGAGCTGCAGTCGCAGCAGGAATTGTGTTCCATGTTCAGTGCAGGCAATGTACTGCTGGTAAAATTTAAAAGCCCACAGATGAGCCTCAGCGGGTGGGTGCTCCCTAAATCCAATGTTGGTGCCCCACATAGCGAGGCAGGTAAATACCAACACCTGTGGCCCCCTAGGTGAACGGGGTGGTGCACTCTCGGCGGCAGGACGGCTGCCTATATCTTCCATGCTCCAAACTGTGTCCAATCGGCAAGAAGCACTCTGACACCAACATGTGGCTGCAACCTGAGGTCATTTGAGATGTCATCAGTGGTGTCATCAGTGATGTCACTGACCATGTCATGAATGATGTAATATGTGACATCATCAGCAGTGCATTGCGGGGTCGCGAGTTATAGTTAGCTCAACTAACTATAACGTCCGAATTTCTCTGGTTTGAACGAGTGAAATGTCCAACTAACTATAACGTCCCTGAAACCTGTGGTTTTTTCAGTGAATTTTCTAAAGTTTTTAAATGCTAATTTCTAACTATAACGCCTCTGAAACCTATGGTTTTTCAGTGAATTTCAAAGGTTTTTAAATGCTCATTTCTACCTATAACGTCCCTGAAACCTATGGTTTTTCAGTGAATTTCTCTGGTTTTTAAATGCTAATTTCTAACTATAACGTCCCTGAAACCTATGGTTTTTTCAGTGAATTTCTAAGGTTTTTTAAATGCTAATTTCTAACTATGCCTACAGAGGTAGGACATGTGCAGAAAGAGGAAGAAAGGCGCAGAAAGAAGCAAGAGAAATGCAGAAAGAGGCAACAGAAGTCCAGAAAGAGGAAGAAAGGTGCTGAAAGAAGCAAGAGATATGCAGAAAGAACCAACAGAGGTGCATAAAGAGGCCGTGTTGCAAAGTCATCGTGTGCCCTGGGCACCCTCCAACTTTTTGCTGACTGGTACTGGTGGTAACTAACTCTGACTGACCCTGGGCTCTGCCTAACCAGGCCCGGGGCCAGTGATATGATGAAAGACACTTAGAATACAGTGAAAACCTCTACATACACTAGGGTACACTATGGGTTGGGGTACCCCTGTGATTGGCATGACCTCCCCTGTAAGGCCCTAGTACATAATAGGGCAGGGGGATTAAAACTAAATCTAAGTCCCTAGCATATAATAGGGCATGGTAGTTTAGAGGCCAGCAGCCCTTTTCTGCACTTGCGTATGTGCACTGCTTAGCCTGAGGTCAGTTTAAAAGTAGCCCTGTGTGTGCAGAAAGAGGCAAGAGAGGTGCAGAAAGAGGCAAGAGAGGTGCAGAAAGAGGGAAGAAGGGTACAGAAAGAGGCAATAGAAGTGCAGAAATAAGCAACAAAGGTGCAGAAGGAGGCAAGAGAAGTGCAGAAAGAGGCAATAGAGTTGCAGAAACAGGCAAAAGAGGTGCAGAAAGAAGCAAGAGCAGTGCAGAAAGAACCAACAGAGGTGCAGAAGGAGGCAAGAGGGGTACAGAAAGAGGCAAAAGAAGTGCAGAAACAAGCACAAGAGGTGCGGAAAGAGGCAAGAGGGGTGCAAAAAGTAGCAAGAGAGGTGCAGAAAGAGGCAAGAAAGGTGCACAAAGAGGGAAGAAGGGTGCACAAAGAGGCAAGTGGGGTGCAGAAAGAAGCAAGAGAGGTGCAGAAAGAAGCAACAGAAGTGTAGAAAGTAGCAAGAAAAGTGCAGAAAGAAGCAACAAAAGTGCAGAAAGAGGCAAGAGGGGTACAGCAAGAGGCAAGAGAAGTGCAGAAAGAAGCAACAGAGGTGCAGGAGGCAAGAGAAGTACAGAAAGAGGCATAAAATTGCAGAAACAGGCAAAAGAGGTGCATAAAGAAGCAAGAGTAGTGCAGAAAGAACCAGCAGAGGTACAGAAGGAGGCAAGAGGGATACAGAAAGAGGCAAGAGGGGTGCAGAAATTTGCAAGAGAGGTGCATAAAGAAGCAAGAGCAGTGCAGAAAGAAATAACAGAGGTGCAGAAGAAGCCAAGAGGGTTACAGAAAGAGGCAAAAGAAGTGCAGAAACAAGCAAAAGAGGTAAGGAAAGAGGCAATAAGGGTGCAGAAAGCGGCAAGAGAGGTGCAGAAAGAGGCAAGAGAGGTGCACAAAGAGGGAAGAAGGGTGCAGAAAGAGGCAAGTGGGAAGTGCAGAAGGAAGCAACAGAGGTTCAGAAAGAGGCAAGAAAAGTGCAGAAAGAGGCAAGAGAGTTGCAGAAACGGGCAAAAGAGGTGCACAAAGAGGGAACAGGGGTGCACACAGAGGCGAGAGAGGTATAGAAAGAACCAACAGAGGTGCAGAAAGAGGCAAGAGGGGTGCTGAAATGTGCAAGAGAGTAGCAGATAGAATCAAGAGCCGTGCAGAAAGAACCAACAGAGGTGCAGAAAGAGGCAAGATGGATACAGAAAGAGGCAAGAAAAGTGCAGAAAAAGCAAAAGAGGTACAGAAAGAGGCAAGAGAGGAGCAGAAAGAGGCAAACAAGTTGCACACAGAGGCACGAGGGGTGCAGAAATTTGCAAGAGAGGTACAGAAAAAAGCAAGAGAAGTGCAGACAAAAGCAACAGAGGTGCAGAAAGAGGCAAGAGGGGAGCTGAAAGAAGCAAGAGAAGTGCAGAAAGAAGGAACAGAGATGCAGAAAGAGGCAAGAGGGGTGCAGACAGGCAAGAGAGGTACAGGAAGAGGGAAGAGGGATGCAGAAAGAGGCAAGAGGGGTGCAGAAATTTGCAAGACAGGTGCAGAAAGAAACAAGAGCAGTACAGAAACAACCAAGAGAGGTGCAGAAGGAGGCAAGAGGGGTGCAGAAAGAGCAAGAGAAGTGCAGAAAGAAGTAACAGAGGATCAGAAAGAAACAAGAGAACTGTAGAAAGAGGCAAGAGAGTTGCAGAAACAAGCAAGAGATGTGCAGAAAGAAGGAACAGGGGTGCAGAAACAGGCAAGAGAGGTACAGAAAGAGGGAAGAGAGGTGTAGAAAGAGGGAAGAAGGGTACATAAATAGGCAAGAGGGGTGCAGAAAGAAGCAACAGAGGTACAGAAGGAGGCAAGAGAAGTGCAGAAAGAGGCAAGAGAGTTGCATAATCAGGCAAAAGAGGTGCAGAAAGAAGCAAGAGCAGTGCAGAAGTAACCAACAGAGGTGCAGAAGGAGGCTAGGGGGGTGCAGAAAGAGGTAAGAGGGGTGAAGACATTTGCATTAGAGGTGCAGAACGAAGCAAGAGCAGTGCAGTAAGAAACAACAGAGGTACAGAAGGAGGCAAGAGCAGTGCAGAAAGAACCAAGAAACGTGCAGGAAAAGGGAAGAAGGGTGTAGAAAGAGGCACGAGTGGTGCAGAAAGAAGGAAGAGAAGTGCAGAAAGAAGCAACAGAGGTGCTGAAAGAGGCAAGAGGGGTGCAGAAAGAGGAGTTAGAAGTGCAGAAAGAAGCAAAAGAGGGGCAGAAAGAGGCAAGAGGGGTGCAGAAAGAGGCAAGAGCAGTACAGAAAGAACAAAGAGATGTGCAGAAAGAGGCAAGAGAGGTGCAGAAAGAAGAAAGATGTGCAGAAAAAGGGAAGAAGGGTGCAGAAAGAGGCAAGTGAGGTACAGAAGGAGGCAAGAGAAGTGCAGAAAGAAGCAAAAGAGGTGCAGAAAGAGGCAAGAGAAGTACAGAAAGAGGGAAGAAGGGTGCAGAAAGAGGCAAGAGAGGTGCAGAAAGAGGTAGGAGAGGTGCACAAAGAGGCAAGAGGGGTAAAGAAAGAGGCAGGAGGAGTGCAGAAAGAAGGAAGAGAAGTGCAGAAAAGAAGCAACAGAGGTTCTGAAAGAGGTGCGAGGGTGTAGAAAAGGCAAGAGAAGTGCAGAAAGACGTAACAGAGATGCAGAAAGAGGAAGAGGGGTGGAGAAAGAGGCAAGAGGATACAGAAAGAAACAAGAGAGGTACGGAAAGAAACAAAAGAAGTGCAGAAATAAGAAACAGAGGTGCAGAAAGAGGCAAGAGGGGTGCAGAAAGAGGGAAGAGGGGTGCAGAAAGAGGCACGAGGGGTGTAGAAAGAAGCAAGAGAGGTGCAGAAAGAAGCAAGAGAAATGCATAAAAAAGCAACAGAGATGCAGAAAGGGGGAAGTGGGGTGGAGAAAGAGGCAAGAGGGATACAGAAAGAAACAAGAGAGGTGCAGAAAGAAACAAAAGAAGTGCAGAAAGAAGGAACAGAGGTGCAGAAAGAGGCAAGCCGGGTGCATAAAAAGGGAAAAAGGGGTGTGAAAGAGGCACGAGGGGTGCAGAAAGAAGCAAGAGGGGTGCAGAAAGAAGCAAGAGTTACAGAAAGAAACAAAAGAAGTGCAGAAAGAAGGAACAGAGGTGCAGAAAGAGGCAAGAGGGGTGCAGACAGGCAAGAGAGGTACAGGAAGAGGGAAGAGGGATGCAGAAAGAGGCAAGAGGGTGCAGAAATTTGCAAGACAGGTGCAGAAAGAAACAAGAGCAGTAGAAACAACCAAGAGAGGTGCAGAAGAGAGGCAAGAGGGTGCAGAAAGAGCAAGAGAGTGCAGAAAGAAGATAACAGAGGATCAGAAAGAAACAAGAGAACTGTAGAAAGAGGCAAGAGAGTTGCAGAAACAAGCAAGAGATGTGCAGAAAGAAGGAACAGGGGTGCAGAAACAGGCAAGAGAGGTACAGAAAGAGGGAAGAGAGGTGTAGAAAGAGGGAAGAAGGGTACATAAATAGGCAAGAGGGGTGCAGAAAGAAGCAACAGAGGTACAGAAGGAGGCAAGAGAAGTGCAGAAAGAGGCAAGAGAGTTGCATAATCAGGCAAAAGAGGTGCAGAAAGAAGCAAGAGCAGTGCAGAAGTAACCAACAGAGGTGCAGAAGGAGGCTAGGGGGGTGCAGAAAGAGGTAAGAGGGGTGAAGACATTTGCATTAGAGGTGCAGAACGAAGCAAGAGCAGTGCAGTAAGAAACAACAGAGGTACAGAAGGAGGCAAGAGCAGTGCAGAAAGAACCAAGAAACGTGCAGGAAAAGGGAAGAAGGAGTGTGAGAAAGAGGCACGAGTGGTGCAGAAAGAAGGAAGAGAGTGCAGAAAGAAGCAACAGAGGTGCTGAAAGAGGCAAGAGGGGTGCAGAAAGAGGAGTTAGAAGTGCAGAAAGAAGCAAAGAGGGGCAGAAAGAGGCAAGAGAGGGTGCAGAAAGAGGCAAGAGCAGTACAGAAAGAACAAAGAGATGTGCAGAAAGAGGCAAGAGAGGTGCAGAAAGAAGAAAGATGTGCAGAAAAGGGAAGAAGGGTGCAGAAAGAGGCAAGTGAGGTACAGAAGGAGGCAAGAGAAGTGCAGAAAGAGGCAAACAAGTTGCACACAGAGGCACGAGGGGTGCAGAAATTTGCAAGAGAGGTACAGAAAAAGCAAGAGAAGTGCAGACAAAAGCAACAGAGGTGCAGAAAGAGGCAAGAGGGAGCTGAAAGAAGCAAGAGAAGTGCAGAAAGAAGGAACAGAGATGCAGAAAGAGGCAAGAGGGGTGCAGACAGGCAAGAGAGGTACAGGAAGAGGAAGAGGGATGCAGAAAGAGGCAAGAGGGTGCAGAAATTTGCAAGACAGGTGCAGAAAGAAACAAGAGCAGTACAGAAACAACCAAGAGAGGTGCAGAAAGGAGGCAAGAGGGTGCAGAAAGAGCAAGAGAAGTGCAGAAAGAAGTAACAGAGGATCAGAAAGAAACAAGAGAACTGTAGAAAGAAGGCAAAGAGAGTTGCAGAAACAAGCAAGAGATGTGCAGAAAGAAGGAACAGGGTGCAGAAACAGGCAAGAGAGGTACAGAAAGAGGAAGAGAGAGTGTAGAAAGAGGGAAGAAGGGTGCATAAATAGGCAAGAGGGTGCAGAAAGAAGCAACAGAGGTACAGAAGGAGGCAAGAGAAGTGCAGAAAGAGGCAAGAGAGTTGCATAATCAGGCAAAGAGGTGCAGAAAGAAGCAAGAGCAGTGCAGAAGTAACCAACAGAGGTGCAGAAGGAGGCTAGGGGGTGCAGAAAAGAGGTAAGAGAGGTGAAGACATTTGCATTAGAGGTGCAGAACGAAGCAAGAGCAGTGCAGTAAGAAACAACAGAGGTACAGAAGGAGGCAAGAGCAGTGCAGAAAGAACCAAGAAACGTGCAGGAAAAGGGAAGAAGGGTGTAGAAAGAGGCACGAGTGGTGCAGAAAGAAGGAAGAGAAGTGCAGAAAGAAGCAACAGAGGTGCTGAAAGAGGCAAGAGGGTGCAGAAAGAGGAGTTAGAAGTGCAGAAAGAAGCAAAGAGGGGCAGAAAGAGGCAAGAGGGGTGCAGAAAGAGGCAAGAGCAGTACAGAAAGAACAAAGAGATGTGCAGAAAGAGGCAAGAGAGGTGCAGAAAGAAGAAAGATGTGCAGAAAAAGGGAAGAAGGGTGCAGAAAGAGGCAAGTGAGGTACAGAAGGAGGCAAGAGAAGTGCAGAAAGAAGCAAAAGAGGTGCAGAAAGAGGCAAGAGAAGTACAGAAAGAGGGAAGAAGGGTGCAGAAAGAGGCAAGAGAGGTGCAGAAAGAGGTAGGAGAGGTGCACAAAGAGGCAAGAGGGGTAAAGAAAGAGGCAGGAGGGGTGCAGAAAGAAGGAAGAGAAGTGCAGAAAGAAGCAACAGAGGTTCTGAAAGAGGTGCGAAGGGTGTAGAAAAGGCAAGAGAAGTGCAGAAAGACGTAACAGAGATGCAGAAAGAGGGAAGAGGGGTGGAGAAAGAGGCAAGAGGGATACAGAAAGAAACAAGAGAGGTACGGAAAGAAACAAAAGAAGTGCAGAAATAAGAAACAGAGGTGCAGAAAGAGGCAAGAGGGGTGCAGAAAGAGGGAAGAGGGGTGCAGAAAGAGGCACGAGGGGTGTAGAAAGAAGCAAGAGAGGTGCAGAAAGAAGCAAGAGAAATGCATAAAAAAGCAACAGAGATGCAGAAAGGGGGAAGTGGGGTGGAGAAAGAGGCAAGAGGGATACAGAAAGAAACAAGAGAGGTGCAGAAAGAAACAAAAGAAGTGCAGAAAGAAGGAACAGAGGTGCAGAAAGAAGCAAGAGAAGTGCAGAAAGAAGCAACAGAGGTACAGAAAGAGGGATGAGGTATAGAGAAAGAGGCAAGAAAAGTGCAGACAGAAGCAACAGAGATGCAAAAAGGGGGAACAGGGGTGGATTAAGTGGCAAGAGGGGTGCAGAAAGAAGCAAGAGAGGTGCAGAAAGAAACAATAGAAGAGCAGAAAGAAGGAACAGAGGTGCAGAAAGAGGCAAGAGGGGTGCAGAAAGAGGGAAGAGGGGTATAGAAAGAAGCACAAGTGGTGCAGAACGAAGCAAAGACGTGCAGAAAGAAGCAAGAGGGGTGCAGAAAGAGGCAAGAGGGGTGCAGAAAGAAGCAAGAGAGATTCAGAAAGAAGCAAGAGCAGTGCAGAAAGAAATACGAGGTGCAGATGGAGGCAAGAGGGGTACAGAAAGAGGCAAAAGAAGTGCAGAAAGAGGCAAGAGAGTTGCACAAAGAGGGAAGAAGGGTGCAGACAGAGGCAAGTGGGGTGCAGAAAGAAGCAAGAGAGGTGCAGAAAGAAGCAACAGAAGTGCAGAAAGAAGCAAGAGAAGTGCAGAAAGAAGCAACAGAGGTGCAGAAAGAGGCAAGAGTGGTACAGAAAGAGGCATGAGAAGTGCAGAAAGAAGCAATAGAGGTGCAGGAGGCAGGAAAAGTGCAGAAAGAGGCATATAGTTGCAGAAACAGGTAAAAGAGGTGCAGAGAGAAGCAAGAGCAGTGCAGAAAGAAGCAGCAGAGGTGCAGAAGGAGGCAAGAGGGGTGCAGAAAGAGGCAAGAGGGTGCAGAAATTTGAAAGAGAGGTGCAGAAAGAAGCAAGAGCAGTGCAGAAAGAAATAACAGGTGCAGAAGGAGGCAAGAGAGGTACAGAAAGAGGGAAAAGATGTGCAGAAACAAGCAAAAGAGGTATGGAAAGAGGCAAGAAGGGTGCAGAAAGCAGCAAGAGAGGTGCAGAAAGAGGCAAGAGAGGTACAGAAAGAGGCAAGAGCAGTGCAGAAAGAGGAAGAAGGGTGCAGAAAGAGGGAAGAAGGGTGCAGAAAGAGGCAAGAGAGGTACAGAAAGAGGCAAAAGAATTGCAGAAACAAGCAAAAGAGGTGCAGAAAGAGGCAAGAGGGGTACAGAAAGTGGCAAGAGAGGTGCAGAAAGAGGCAAGAGAGGTGCACAAAGAGGAAGAAGGGTGCAGACAGAGGCAAGTGGGGTGCAGAAAGAAGCAAGAGAGGTGCAGAAACAGGCAAAAGAGGTGCAGAAAGAAGCAAGAGCAGTGGAGAAAGAACCAGCAGAGGTGCAGAAGGAGGCAAGAGGGGTGCAGAAGGAGTCAAGAGGGGTACAGAAAGAGGCAAAAGAGGTGCAGAAACAAGAAAAAGAGGTATGGAAAGAGGCAAGAAGGGTGCAGAAAGCGGCAAGAGAGGTGCAGAAAGAGGCAAGAGAGGTGCACAAAGAGGGAAGAAGGATGCAGAAAGAGGCAAGTGGGGTGCAGAAAGAAGCAAGAGAGTTGTAGAAAGAAGCAAGAGAAGTGCAGAAAGAAACAACAGAGGTGCAGAAAGAAGCAAGAGCAGTGCAGAAAGAACCAACAGAGGTGCAGAAATAGGCAAGAGGGGTGCAGAAAGAGGCAAAAGAAGTGCAGAAAGAAGCAAAAGAGGTGCAGAAAGAGGCAAGAGGGGTGCAGAAAGAGGCAAGAGCAGTACAGAAAGAACCAAGAGATGTGCAGGAAAAGGGAAGAAGGGTGCAGAAAGAGGCACGAGGTGTGCAGAAAGAAGCAAGAGAGGTGTAGAAAGAAGCAAGAGAAGTGCAGAAAGAAGCAACAGAGGTGCAGAAAGAGGCAAGAGTGGTACAGAAAGAGGCATGAGAAGTGCAGAAAGAAGCAATAGAGGTGCAGGAGGCAGGAAAAGTGCAGAAAGAGGCATATAGTTGCAGAAACAGGTAAAAGAGGTGCAGAAAGAAGCAAGAGCAGTGCAGAAAGAACCAGCAGAGGTGCAGAAGGAGGCAAGAGGGGTGCAGAAAGAGGCAAGAGGGGTGCAGAAATTTGAAAGAGAGGTGCAGAAAGAAGCAAGAGCAGTGCAGAAAGAAATAACAGGTGCAGAAGGAGGCAAGAGAGGTACAGAAAGAGGGAAAAGATGTGCAGAAACAAGCAAAAGAGGTATGGAAAGAGGCAAGAAGGGTGCAGAAAGCAGCAAGAGAGGTGCAGAAAGAGGCAAGAGAGGTACAGAAAGAGGCAAGAGCAGTGCAGAAAGAGGGAAGAAGGGTGCAGAAAGAGGGAAGAAGGGTGCAGAAAGAGGCAAGAGGGGTACAGAAAGAGGCAAAAGAATTGCAGAAACAAGCAAAAGAGGTGCAGAAAGAGGCAAGAGGGGTACAGAAAGTGGCAAGAGAGGTGCAGAAAGAGGCAAGAGAGGTGCACAAAGAGGGAAGAAGGGTGCAGACAGAGGCAAGTGGGGTGCAGAAAGAAGCAAGAGAGGTGCAGAAACAGGCAAAAGAGGTGCAGAAAGAAGCAAGAGCAGTGGAGAAAGAACCAGCAGAGGTGCAGAAGGAGGCAAGAGGGGTGCAGAAGGAGTCTAGAGGGGTACAGAAAGAGGCAAAAGAGGTGCAGAAACAAGAAAAAGAGGTATGGAAAGAGGCAAGAAGGGTGCAGAAAGCGGCAAGAGAGGTGCAGAAAGAGGCAAGAGAGGTGCACAAAGAGGGAAGAAGGGTGCAGAAAGAGGCAAGTGGGGTGCAGAAAGAAGCAAGAGAGTTGTAGAAAGAAGCAAGAGAAGTGCAGAAAGAAACAACAGAGGTGCAGAAATAGGCAAGAGGGGTGCAGAAAGAGGCAAAAGAAGTGCAGAAAGAAGCAAAAGAGGTGCAGAAAGAGGCAAGAGGGGTGCAGAAAGAGGCAAGAGCAGTACAGAAAGAACCAAGAGATGTGCAGGAAAAGGGAAGAAGGGTGCAGAAAGAGGCACGAGGTGTGCAGAAAGAAGCAAGAGAGGTGTAGAAAGAAGCAAGAGAAGTGCAGAAAGAAGCAACAGAGGTGCAGAAAGAGGCAAGAGAAGTGCAGAAGGAGGGAAGAGGGGTGCAGAAAGAGGCATAAGGGGTGCAGAAAGAAGTGAGAGGTGCAAAAAGAAGCAAGAGCAGTGCAGAAAGAACCAACAGAGGTGCAGAAAGAGGCAAGAGGGTTACAGAAAGAGGCAAGAGAAGTGCAGAAAGATGCAAATGCGGTGCAGAAAGAGGCAAGAGAGGTACAGAAAGAGGGAAGAGGAGGGCAGAAAGAGGCAAGAGGGGTGCAGAAATAGGTAGATGAGGTGCACAAAGAGGCAATAGTGTTGTGTAGTTCCTATATTACCTATACAAGATCTGCACGTTTGGATAACATAAACTGTGGAATTGGTGGCAGACTGATTCTGTGCACCCCCACCGGATACGTTAGCCTGTTTGTATCAGCTAGCTCACAGTGCCACTAGAATCTCCTCTTATCGGGGACAGAATAGTTGTTGGCAACCTCAGAACATGACAACCCTGATCCCTCAGAATCATGGAAACAATATACTACTTTTCGCTCAGTCACTCGTGCTTACATAGTTTGTCTCAGAGATACACAGAATAAACAGGCTGGGCGTTTTCAATAAGAATTTATTGAACAATTGTTATTCTAGTGTAGAATAGATAAGCTATAACAACCATTAGACAGTAGCAGAGATATATGATTAGAAGCACTAAGATAGTGAATGGATGGTATAGCCCTATGGATGGTATAGCCCTAGATATGCAATAATCATGAATACATACCAGTCTATAAAACAAATGATAAAAGGTGCGTACTCCTACTATGTCTCCCTAACTAGGTCTACCTAAATGTCCCTCACATCTGTGTAGGTGCTATGCCAAGAATCCCTCTAGGATCTAGTCAACCCCATTACCTGAGAATGAGAGAATATGGGACCCCATCCTGGTCTCGAGTTGGACACCCCTCGAGGGATGTTAGACCACCGCTAGCTAGAGCATCTGCATGCAGGAACCTCAGCATCTCTGGTCAGTGTGTCAGCCGGGAAGTCTCGGTCTCCTCTGCCTTTCTAAGCAAGACATGATGTATATATACCCATAGGTCTCCCCAGGGGTCCTACCTTCCTGTCTTACTGTGTCAGCCTAAAGGATGACGTCGGGCCTGAACTTTATACAGAGATATTAAACAGGAGATGTCAGTCCTGCTGTTAGTCCTGCTGTGCTTCCAAGAAGCCTCATTCATAATGTATGAGATTCGAACTAGGGAGAAACCCACGTTCTGAATGCAGTGTCGTATCTAGGTAAAAGGTCAGTCCATATGAACCATTATGTATGTAATGTAGGGAACGATATAGGTGAAATGTTGCAATGTTACCTGCTGCCTATATAGGGTACCTATATGGAATATAACACCCACTCCTCTTCTGACTGGGCGACATATGTAACCTATTATTGTACTACCATTCAAACTAGACATTGGTACGCACAAAGTGTAAAAAACATTTCTTTTGCTAAAATGTTTTAAAACGTCTAAAAATTTCTAAAAAACTTAAAAATGCTAAAAAACTTGCAAGCCATAGCTCTAAAGTGTCCGTAGCTGTAGTCTGAACCACTATAAGCATTTGAAAGCCATGTATGCTCAATGATCAAAGGAATGCCAATTTTGTTTTTGAGTTCCAAATCGAGTTTGTTTAAAAAGGGAGAATTTCTTCCAGCACACAACGAGCCAAATGAGTCAAATGTTTATGTGTCCTGGCTGGTAGACGCAACATTTTTGTTGCTTGCTTCCGCAGTAGACAGCCCCTGTAGCACCTCGCAGAGTACGTCAATTGAGCACAGATGATGTTCCACGCTGTCCGCAGCCGGTGATGGGGCAGCCTGTGTGCCGTCCAAAGCCTGGGTGTCAGTGGAGGAGCCGGTGTCCATACCAACAGGTGCAGTTACTACCTGCGGTGGCTCAAGGAATGCCACCATCAACATTGAAATACGCTGAGGACATTGCAGAACATGGGCCGTTATCGGTCCAGTAGAGCATTCACGTCCGGTTGCGCACCTGATGGGAGTGTCAGACAAAGGTCTAACATGCATTCTTCTCCTCTAAACAGGCATCGGAGGACATGTAAGATGCAGTCCATCCAGACTGGTCGAAATGACAAGAACCATGGTGCACTTAGTTCTCTTAGGCGAGGCATGCCTAGATGTTGTACCATGCGGTCACGGTATTTACGCTCCAGGAGTGCTTTTTCCATCTCCTTGGTGACTGCGACGTCCATTGCGTAGCAGAAAAATAACAATCAGGATTCCTGCTATTAGAAACAGGATCAGCGGAAGTCCTCCAAAGATGCTTCCGAATACGGAGTGTATGAAGTTTGGTATAACTCCAAGTACCGTCTGAAAGGTGCCTAGAAGTCCAGAACCTATGGTCTTAAATAGGTGAACAATGCCACTCGTATCAGACATATCAAAGATACGATTTACCATTTCTGTGAAATGGTAAGGGCAGTTACTATGAATAAGCGCCTGTATCTCTGCTGAAGACCTTGCGATCTGGAGATCAAAAGTCTCTCGAGCGGAGGTTAAGGGCACAGACTTCTGTAAAAGCATGGCTTCCATTCTGCTTAGAGTATCAAACCGTATTAAAGAAACATTCAGAGAAAGCCATAACGGGGCCTCCCTGACTGTATGTGTCATTGGAAACAATACTTGCATACAACAAGTAACCCTGGAGCTCACGGTTACTCGATATGCGATGCCCGGGAGCATTCCGCAGCAGCCTTGACTGTTCAGCATCAAGTAACTCCCATTTGAAAGTAGCCTAAATGCTGGAGTAATCACTGCAGCTGGGGCACCTCTTAAATGACAGGACAAGTTTGCCACAGAACCATTACAAGCCCCGTGCAGCATTATATCCTGACATATGAGTGAGCCACTTAAAGCGTTCTCACAGTCTGTACCGCTTAGAAACACTTCTCGATCCCCACTCCGGCATCGAAATCTATACGTTAATTCCCAAGATTCCTTAATGTATTCCTTACCCATTTTTTCATATCTGCCTGTCTGCTTTTGTTCAAGGCAATACTGAAACTGAAAGGTAGCGATCAGTAGAGTTATGTGGCCATGGATTAGCCATTCCGTGGACGGTGATTCTGCCACTGTAAATGGTAACCTATCCAGTTTTTCGATATGCAGCATTGTATATTTTGCTCCCCTTTGTGCCATTTCTATCTGTTTATCTGTTAGATTGTATTCAGAAAACAGAGACGTGCTGTTGATGAAACGCCAAGGCACATAGCCTGCACGCAAATATTGCAGTGTCCAGCTTAACAACATAATAGAACGTAATTGAGATTGCCCGTGTTGTAATATGGCTAAATCCTGTTCTTGTATGTCAATCGCAGAAGATACAATGTTGCCTAAGGAATATATCCTGGAGGTCAATGTAGTTAACCAATTGTCTACCACTGCTAGAGATTTTTCTAGATTTATACGGTCTATCTCCCGTAGTCTCTCCGCGGCCTCTTGTTGGGAAATTTTCCATATTTCATTGTAGGCAGCATAAATGCCAGCATATATGAAACGTTTTTGGCGTGGCTTCCTGGGACCTAGTAAAAAATCCCTAAGATCCATATCCTGTGTGAGTAAGGATAAGTGTTGTTTCACCTGTGTGAGTGTTGAAGTTTCTAGCCATTCAAGGCACAGCTTCCCAATACTGTAGGATGTCACTACCCCTGGATGTTCTCTCTGTACATAACGTGGATCTGGCCTATGGATACTAAACCCTTCGGTTTTACCCATGAATCTTGCCTGACAACTATTGGTGTCTGTGGGCCAAATTAACCATTTCTTCCAATCGGGGTCTGATCTATTGCATTGTATGATGTCATCTACTGTAATTCCTTTCCGTGATGTTTCATTACCCTCGGTTAGTGATGGTGTTGGTAGCCGAGGTGTGTTCAAGTCTTTGTTCTTGGTTAGTCCAAGGCACTGCCTCGTTCAAAAACATGATCTGTTGCGGGATAAGGCATGCTCTAAACAAAGCTTCCGTTCCCTGAACTTGCCATTCTCTAGTACCCCAGACTGATTTTAAGTCTATGGTGTCTTTCCATAAGTTAAAACCTTGTTCAGACAACTGGGCAATAAAGGAAGCAGAGTAAATCTGTTTGGTGCTTGATTAACATATTTTTCTGTGCTGATGTTGGTGCAACCTTATAATAATATGAGGCTGGGTCAGACATATTAAACCCTGAAAAATATGGAAACTTTTGTGCAAATATTTTTGAACTGCCTTTCGAGCGGTGTTGGACAATGTTCCCACAGGTGGTATGTGAACACATTTCTAGGATTAACAGATTTATGCAAAAAATGATGACCATAGTGTTGATAACAATACATTTTTCCGAAATCTCTTGTGCTTTCCAATGTTGCACTATTGGAAAATGCAGCAGATTTTTCTAAATCAGACAACATGTTGTTTACAGTTTCAAAATCCCAATCATCGGAAAATGTACTCAAGGTAATGATATCACTTAATGATATTTTAAATAAATGTGGATTTTTAAAAGTTCGGTCGGGCCGAATATATCGAAATCAACCTTGTCCCAAACTATACCATCCGGAATAGGAACTGCTTTAATATTCACTGATGACAAGTCTCTTTGTTCTCGATGGGATGATTGATGTGGTTTTAAAATTAAATTCACCTTTTGGGCTGCAGAGCTTTGCCGACTGTATTGTCCATTAATAAGCATGTTAAAAACTATCACTAAGCCTAACCAGAAAAGAAAGAAAAGTATCCCGGTAATTATCCATAGTTCTACCCACGGTGATACCAGGTAAGTCCTTTTAATAAAGTTCAGAAAGTCTTTAACTTGCTGCTTGCTTGATTTTTGGGCTGGCGTCGTTTCAGGTTCACTTGGATCCAAAGAAAACGTATCAAAGTTTATGAAGTAGCCAGAAGCAGTTCGATCAATTGTTGGAATTGCATCAGGATTTGTTGAAATCGTACTTTGCTCTTGTCGAGGCATGTCGACGTAGACATCTATATTTGGTCTAATAGGAATTTGTCTTTCATTTTGAGTTTGATTTTGAAGTTGAACTTCAGGTTCAAGGGGAACGAGTTCCACAGCATTGTTGCATAGTCCATCATTCCCAATAGGAGACTCTTCGAACGTGATTAATCTTTCTGTTTTAACTTCTTGAATTGTAGCGAGAGGAGGGGGTCTGCTACTTTGAAGTCCACGTGACCTGCTACTCAGTATCGGCCACATAGTGTGGTTTGATTAGGTAGATTGAGACAAATCTTTTCTCCTTTTTTCCGGCAAGAGGCGGTAGAAGTACAGTTCTTGTTCCTTCGACTGCTAGGACCTGTACAGGCTTTTTGTAGGATGGCCCAAATTCTTTCTTATCCGCTATTTTCTCTCTGACCAGATCCCCGACTTTTGGGATCCAGACAGGTCTTGCTGTGACTGATTTGACTTCCCCAGTGGCAGTCTGCTTCAAATGGACATTACTGTGTTGTGTCCTGGATTCATTTAGATCCTGTAAAACAGCCAAACGATCATGGATGTCAAAAGGCTTTTCATCCACCACTGTGCCTTCACAATCAAGATCAGGTACCCACATTCTCGTCCCAAATAGGACCTCATATAGAGTGACCCCCCTAGAGAACTTCTTGGCATATTGTTCAAAGCTCGCTGCACTCCATACAGATGTTTTACCCAACTCTCACCCGTGCCTAATACTCTAGCTGTCAAAGACTGCTTTAAGTCTCGTTTTTTCCTCTCCACGACTGAATTACCCTCGGGATGGTACAGAGAGGAGTACCGCAATGCTACACCCAATACTTGCATGGCCTCCTTGTAAGCCCAAGAGCTAAACGCAGGGCCCTGGTCAGAATGTAATGTGCCAATTGCGTATGTCCCTATAAAGACTCGCAGATCTTTGATGATAGTTCGAGCGTCAGCCGAGCGTTGGGGCTACACCCCTTAGGAATCTTGAGCAGGAATTCACTGCAGCCATGATATACCTGTAAGCCCCATCTCTGTGTAAGGGGCCGCAGTGGTCCAAGTAAACACACGCTAGTGGTTTGTCAGATATTAACAATGGTGTCTGCGCTGGACATGTTACGGTGGAACCTTTCATCTGCTGGCAGATGTCGCATTTCAAGACATAGTCCTTAGTCTGCTTTGTTAAACTAGGCCACCAATAGCGTTGTTTCAACAACGAAACAGTCGCCGTAACTGCTGCATGTGCAGAACCTATCCCTTCGTGTGCCGCTAGTATTAAACTTAACCTACGATCCAAGTTTGGAATTACTCTATCCCCCACTTCAGGAATCCGAGCAAATGGAATGTTATTGGCATCTAACTTGTAGAAGTACTTGAGTGAAAACTTCTTTGGTAGTGCTTTGCTGTTTTTGCGTGAAGCAATGACAGCTACCATAATCTCACCGTCTATTCTCATTTTAGAATGAGTGATTGCAGCTACGGAAGCCGTGCGTACAGCCCCCTTTGCGGCTTCATCAGCCAATGAATTCCCTTCAACGTGAACGCCATCACGCTGATGACTCAGTGTATGTATCACGTGTGCTCTCGGTAGTTCGGTTTTCAACTCCACTACCTATTCCCATAGCATTTTATGCTTAATTGTGGCACCTTTTGCATCTTTGAACCCTTTTTGCACCCAGTACTGCAAGTATTCATTATATGACTGTACATAGTAAAAGGAATCGCACACAATTAGTGTGGGGAATTCTCGATCCGTATTTACCAGTGCCAGTATCAAGGCTTTTAACTCTGCCAGCTGTGCAGTGCAGTCTCCTAGAGATTGTGTTTTCGTACAACTTGGAAGGAACTTTCCATCCCGCATGCGACCTTTAACGAATGCACATACTGCGCTATATTGTTGCTTACTTCCTATGGCCGGTTGAGCAGATCCGTCAGTGTAAATAATATATTCATACTGATCTAGAGGCATTATTTCGTTTGGTAGAGGATATTCTTGTTCGTATTGCAGGAATGCTTGTGTCTTTAAATTTGGGTCGTACCTGTATTCTACATCTGTTGCAGTGAGAGAATTAGCCCATTGTATCCATCTCGGATGTAAGCCTTCAGCGTTAGGAACACTCACCTTTGTCGCAGCCTCTAAGGCTGGAACCGGAGTAACTACTATTATTCGTTTCCCCTGAGCCAGTGCTCTTTCTCTCACCACAGCAGTATGTACAATTTTTTCTGTAGAGGCAAAGCGCATCTCAGCATTTGTGTACAAACGTGATTTATATGCTATTGGTACTGTTTCACCTTCATTATATGTTAGATAGGTGTACCCAGATTGACCCGCAACTATACGGATTACCAGGTTGCGTACGTTTACGCGTGTCTGTAAGTGTTTGGAAGCTATCATGTCAGCTTGTAAGGAACAAAGTGTATCTGTGTGTTCCTGTGTCCATTGTTATACTGAAAAATCAGGTTTTATTAAATCATAGAAAGGTTTTTCTCTTTCTGCGTAATCTGAAATATATGTTCTACCAAAATTTAGGAATCCCAGGATTGATTGTAAATTTTTCAATGATTTAGGAGGTTGGAGCAGCGCACATTTTTCTAAAAGTTGGCTGCCAGGATTTTCCCTTCACTTGAAAGCTCATATCCTAAAAATAGGACACTGAGGTGGGCAATTTTTGATTTTTTAAAGTTAAATTTGTAGCCTTCAGATGCAAATCCCAAAATTATGGTATTCACTCTGTTCAAGTGTTCCTCTAGGTCATCGTCTGTTAGATAAATATCATCCACATAGGACAATGCCTCTTCATCCAATTTTTGAAGTAACTCAGTTACTCTTGCCAAAAACAAGCCCGGGCTGCTCTTATACCCCTGGGGGAGTCGACAAAATTGACCCTGGGACCCTAGCGCTGAGAATGCTGTTAGGTATCTGCTCTCAGGGGCTATATTTTGGCAGAAAAATCAATTTGAGATATCAAGTGTTGTTTTATATTTTTTCCGCACACTGTTATTCATTAATGCGGAACTGTGTGCATTTTGGACTGCAAATGTCTTAGTGCAAGTGTTTAAATGTCTGTAATCTAGAAACTAGACAATATGAATTGTTAGGTTTCATGACTGGAAACAAAGGATTGTTCATTGATGAGGTGCAATTTTCGATCACCTCTTGGTGTTCAAGTTGATCTAAGATCTCCCTGACCTGTTTTTAAGCTTCTTGCTTTATTGGATACTGCCTCTGTGCAGTTGGAGTATTTTTTAAAGGAATTATGTGGGCGGTTGAATCCTCATCCCATCCAACATGGTTCTTATATAATGCCGGAGCCTGGGCTACCCCCCACTCCTGCACATAAGTGTGTTGTAAGTGCCTGGGAATATGGTCTGAGAATGCCGGTAGAATTACCGATTCACCTTTAGGGCAATCCATAATGAATGCTGGTGGCCAATCTTGTTCAGCTAACAAAATGTCATAGCCAAACGTCAGGTACTCCCAAAAGAGACCTCTCACTGTTCTACATTTGTCTCCCTCCATCTGGAGCTTAATTTCATATACTTTATGTGGGATACTTACCCTAGTTCTACCGTGATATAATCATTCAAGTCCGCTGTCACCAGAAATTCCATCAGGTTCTGGTGAGCTACTGTTATTTCTGCCACACTGTCCAGCATCGTCAGAGCCCATTACCCGTTCAGTAGTCGAGTCCTCAGAATTCTGGGCATGTCTGATCTTTAGACCTGCAACCATCTTCTGTTTGAACTGTGGCTTTTGCTTTGGCTTTTCTTCTTTTTTAGAAGTGTAATCTTGAGCGTGTTGCTTGTCTCTGGACTTTGTACGCTCTTCTTGTCTTTCTGACCGTCCTTCCCTCTCTGAGTTTTTCGATGAACCCTGAAAGGAACGAGAGGAACGTGTATCAGTATCCTGATACCTGTCAGGTTTCCTAATATTGTCCCTATACCTGAGGTTATACCTCTTTTCAGAGGGCTCCTGTGGAGGAGATCTACCTCTGGATTGAGATCTGTTTCCTTTAAAGTTTTGTTGTTTTTTACTGTCCCACTTCTTCTTAGTTGAATCAGGTGTCTGCTTGGAAGTGTCCTTTTCAGGACTGCCCATCAGTTGTGGTTTTAAAGCTTTCCCACCCAAACTGTCTCTGCCTAATTCTGCATATGTAGTTTCAATTATTTTTGGTAGTTTGTGTTCTTGTTCTAAAGGACTGAACTCCCTTAGGCGTTGGCAGATAGCCACTGAAGCTGCTTCCCCTTTTATATTAGCTAGTATTATGGCTGACACCTGGGCATAGTTACCTAGTAACTTCATCCCTAAGTTCAGAGCAGGCTCTGCTCTGTACTCATTTTCTATTTGTCTCAATACATCTGGTATCACTGCTAATGAAGGAATACCATGAGTCCTGGTATAAATGGCAGCAAAGACTGTACCCCAAGTGGTACAATCCTCTACTTGTGGTGTTATCCCCATGGGCAAGCAGATTGTTAGCATTCTGCATTTTTCATACGAGGTAGTATTTGGGAATACTGCCTCTAGCTGTGTTATTTTCTGAGCTACCCAGAATGGCATTTGTTCACGTTTTGTGGGCATTTTGCCCATTACCGCGTGTAATGTTTGTGGTGTGATTTTAGTTGCTGTACCCTGAGTTTGAGTTCCATTTATGGCAAGTATTGCTGGTTGGACTGTAAATGTCCTCATGACGAATTGCGTCAAGTTTCTATAGATTTTAATGAAATCTTTGTGTTGTATGAGTAAGTCTCCTGGTGGCATTGTTTCAATGTCAGGATGTGGTGTGTAGGCCGCTAATATCGGCCATGTTGCCCCTTCTCCTCCGAGCGGGCCGAGTCTTATATGGGGTAGGGCGCCTGTAAACCAGTATAAGTGTTCCTGGTATATGAGCGGAACCTCTATGTCCTCAAACGGGCAATATTCCGCTGGTGCATCTCCTTCAGTGTAGGAGTGAAATATTTTTGTTCTTACATTTGCTGCTGGGAATGTAACCCACAAATAAAATATCTTTGTTTTGTTTGATTTGTGTGCCTCAATCACGAAAGCTACTGTGCCTCCCCTGGCTGTTATACCATGCTCTAGCAGTTTCAGGGTGACTGTTTTTCTGAATTTTTCTGCAATCGGAATTGCATCTGCATCTTCTTCTCCGGCTCAGAGGTGCAGATCTACTACTGTGCTATCTCCTGTCTGAGTCATTTTTGTAAAGAAGACGTTTTCCAAGGGAACTAAGATAAGGTGTTTATGCACAATTTAGGAACAATGTGTCCTTCAAGCTTGATTAACCAACAGCCAATAAATAGGATTTCTTCGCCTACTCAGCTGTGGCGGAGTTTGTGCCCGCCCACTCCAGACGTCTCTGGTGTTTGTGAGTAGGGGTCTCTGAGAATAGCACGACTCAGATTCTACTGTTGAATAAGTACCCAACCAAAGTTGGCGGCGCCATGTCATGTAGTTCCTATATTACCTATACAGGATCTACGCGTTTGGATAACATAAACTGTGGGATTGGTGGCAGACTGATTCTGTGCACCCCCACCGGATACATTAGCCTGTCTGTATCAGCTAGCTCACAGTGCCACTAGAATCTCCTCTTATCGGGGAGAGAATAGTTCTTGGCAACCTCAGAACATGACAACCCTGATCCCTCAGAATCGTGGAAACAATATACTACTTTTTGCTCAGTCACTCGTGCTTACTTAGTTTGTCTCAGAGATACACAGAATAAACAGGCTGGGCGTTTTCAATAAGAATTTATTGAACAGTTGTTATTCTAGTGTAGAATAGATGAGCTGTAACAACCATTAGACAGTAGCAGAGATATATGATTAGAAGCACTAAGAAAGTGAATGGATGGTATAGCTCTACCATCTTGCAATAATCATGAATACATACAAGTATATAAAACACATGATAAAAGGTGCGTACTCCTACTATGTCTCCCTAACTAGGTGTACCTAAATGTACCTCGCATTTGTGTAGGTACTATGCCAAGAATCCCTCTTTGATCTATTCAACCCCATTACCTGAGAATGAGATAACATGGGACCCCGTCCTGGTCTCGAGTTGGACACCCCGCGAGGGATGTTAGACCACTGCTAGCTGGAGCATCTGCAGGAAGGGGCTGAAGACCTGGCTTTTTGATGAATAAATCCTGTCCTTCCGGTCTCAGCAATTGGAGTAGTAACTAGCGCCAGGACACCTCCGGGTAATCGCGCGCTTTAGAAATCTTCTTAACATAACATAACATAACATGCAGGAACACAGCATCTCTGGTGTGTCAGCTGGGAAGTCTCGGTCTCCTCTGCCTTTCTAAGCAAGACATGATGTATATATACCCATAGGTCTCCCCAGGGGTCCTACCTTGCTGTGTTACTGTGTCAGCCTAAAGGATGACATCAGGCCTGAACTTTGTACAGAGATATTATACAGGAGATGTCAGTCCTGCTGTTAGTACTGCTGTGCTTGCAAGAAGCCTCATGCATAATGTATGAGATTCAAACTAGGGAAAAACCCGCGTTCTGAATGCAGTGTCGTATCTAGGTAAATGGTCAGTCCCTATGAACCGTTATGTATGTAAAGTAGGTAAGCATATAGGTGAAAGGTTGCAATATTACCTGTGCCTATATAGGGTACCTATATGGAATTTAACAAGAGGGGTACAGTAAGAGGCAGGAGGGGTGCAGAAAGAAGGTAGAGAAGTGCAGAAAGAAGTAACAGAGATGCAGGAAGAGGGTGGGGAAAGAGGCAAGAGGCATACAGAAAAAAATAAGAGAGACGCGGAAAGAAACAAAAGAAGTACAGAAATAAGAAACAGAGGTGCAGCAAGAGGGGTGCAGAAAGAGGGAGGAGGGGTGCAGAAAGAGGCATAAGGGTTGCAGAAAGAAGCGAGCGGTGCAGAAAGAAACAAAAGAAGTGGAGAAAGAAGCAACAGAGGTGCAGAAAGAAGCAAGAGGAGTGCAGAAAGAAGGAAGAGGGGTCAGAAAGAGGCACAAGGGGTACAGAAAGAAGCAAGAGAGGTACAGAAAGAAGCAAGAGAAGTGCATAAAGAAGCAACAGAGATGCAGAAAGGGGGAAGTGGGATGGAGAAAGAGGCAAGAGGGATACAGAAAGAAACAAGAGAGGTGCAGAAAGATACAAAAGAAGTGCAGAAAGAAGGAACAGAGGTGCAGAAAGAGGCAAGCGGGGTGCAGAAAGAGGGAAGAGGGGTGTGAAAGAGGCATGAGGGGTGCAGAAAGAACCAAGAGGGGTGCAGAAAGAAGCAAGAGAGTTGCAGAAAGAAACAAAAGAAGTGCAGAATGAAGGAACAGAGGTGCAGAAAGAGGGAAGAATGGTGCAGAAAGAGGCACAAGGGTTGCAGAAAGAAGGGACAGAGGTGCAGAAAGAAGCAACAGCAGTGCAGGAAGAAGCAACAGAGGTACAGAAAGAGGGATGAGGGGTGGAGAAAGAGGCAAGAGAAGTGCAGAAAGAAGCAAAGAGATGCAAAAAGGGGGAACAGGGGTGGAGAAAGTGGCAAGAGGGGTGCAGAAAGAAGCAAGAGAGGTGCAGAAAGAAACAAAAGGAGAGCAGAAAGAAGGAACAGAGGTGCAGAAAGAGGCAAGAGGTGTGCAGAAAGAGGGAAGTGGGGTGCAGAAAGAAGCACGAGTGGTGCAGAAAGAAGCAAGAGGGGTGCAGAAAGAGGCAAGAGGGGTGCAGAAATTTGCAAGAGAGGTGCAGAAAGAAGCAAGAGCAGTGCAGAAAGAAATAGAGGTGCAGAAGGAGGCAAGAGGGGTACAGAAAGAGGCTAAAGAAGTGCAGAAACAAGCAAAAGAGGTGCGGAAAGAGGCAAGAGGGGTGCAGAAAGTGTCAAGAGAGGTGTAGAAAGAGGCAAGAGAGGTACACAAAGAGTGAAGAAGGGTGCATACAGAGTCAAGTAGGGTGCAGAAAGAAGCAAGAGAGGTGCAGAAAGAAGCAACAGAAATGCAGAAAGAAGCAAGAGAAGTGCAGAAAGAAGCAACAGAGGTGCAGAAAGAGGCAAGAGGGGTACAGAAAGAGACAAGTGGGGTCCAGAAAGAGGCAAGAGAAGTGCAGAAAGAATCAACAGAGGTGCAGGAGGCAAGAGAAGAGCAGAAAGAGGCATAGAGTTGCAGAAACAGGCAAAATAGGTACAGAAAGAAGCAAGAGCAGTGCAGAAAGAACCAGCAGAGGTGCAGAAGGAGGCAAGAGGGATGCAGAAAGAGGCAAGAGGGGTGCAGAAATTTGCAAGAGAGGTGCAGAAAGAAGCAAGAGCAGTGCAGAAAGAAATAACAGAGGTGCAGAAGGAGGCAAGAAGGGTGCAGAAAGAGGCAAAAGAAGTGCAGAAACAAGCCAAAGAGGTATAGAAAGAGGCAAGAAGGACGCAGAAAGTGGCAAGAGAGGTGCAGAAAGAAGCAAGAGAGGTGCGCAAAGAGGGAAGAAGCGTGCAGAAAGAGGCAAGTGGGGTGCAGAAAGAAGCAAGAGAGTTGTAGAAAGAAGCAAGAGAAGTGCAGAAAGAAACAACAGAGGTGCAGAAAGAAGCAAGAGCAGTGCAGAAAGAACCAACAGAGGTGCAGACAGAGGAAAGAGGGGTGCAGAAAGAGGCAAAAGAAGTACAGAAAGAAGCAAAAGAGGTGCAGAAAGAGTCAAGAGGGGTGCAGAAAGAGGCAAGAGACGTGCAGGAAAAGGGAAGAAGGATGCAGAAAGAGGCACGAGGGGTGCAGAAAGAAGCAAGAGAAGTGTAGAAAGAAGCAAGACAAGTGCAGAGAGAAGCAACAGAGGTGCAGAAAGAGGCAAAAGAAGTGCAGAAGGAAGCAACAGAGGTGCAGAAAGAGGCAAGAAAAGTGCAGAAAGAGTCAAGAGAGTTGCGGAAACAGGCACAAGAGGTGCAGAAGGAGGGAACAGGGATGCACACAGAGGCAAGAGTGGTACAGAAAGAACCAACAGAGTTCCAGAAAGAGGCAAGAGGGGTGCAGAAATGTGCAAGAGAGCAGCAGATAGAACCAAGAGCAGTGTAGAAAGAACCAACAGAGGTGCAGAAAGAGGCAAGAGGGGTGCAGAAAGAGGCAAGAGAAGAGCAGAAAGAAGCAAAAGAGGTGCACACAGAGGCACAAGGGGTGCAGAAATTTGCAGGAGAGGTGCAGAAAGAAGCAAGAGAAGTGCAGAAAAAAGCAACAGAGGTGCAGAAAGAGGCAAGGGGGTGCTGAAAGAAACAAGAGAAGTGAAGAAAGAAAGAACAGAGGGACAGAAAGAGGCAAGAGGGGTGCAGACAGAGGCAAGAGAGGTGCAGAAAGAGGGAAGAGGGGTGCAGAAAGAAGCACGAGGGGTGCAGCAATTTGCAAGACAGGTGCAGAAAGAAACAAGAGCAGTACAGAAACAACCAAGAGAGGTGCAGAAAGAGCAAGAGGGGTGCAGAAAGAGGCAAGAGAAGTGCAGAAAGAAGCAACAGCGGTATAGAAAGAGAAAAGAGAACTGTAGAAAGAGGCAAGAGAGTGTCAGAAACAGGCTAGAGATGTGCAGAAAGAGGGAAGAGGGGTGCAGAAAGAGGCAAGAGAGGTGCAGAAAGAGGGAAGAGAGGTGTAGAAGAGAGAAGAAGGGTGCAGAAAGAGGCAAGAAGATGCAGAAAGAAGCAACAGAAGTGCAGAAAGAAGCAAGAGAAGTGCAGAAAGGAGCTACAGAGGTACAGAAAGAGGCAAGAGAAGTGCAGAAAGAGGCAAGAGAATTGCAGAAACAGGCAAAAGAGGTGCACAAAGAGGGAACAGGGGTGCAAACAGAGGCAAGAGTTGTACAGAAAGAACCAACAGAGGTGCAGAAAGAGGCAATAGGGGTACAGAAAGAGGCAATAGAAGTGCAGAAAAAAGCAAAAGGGGTACGAAAAGAGGCAAGAGGGGTGCAGAAAGAAGCAAGAGAGGAGCAGAAAGAGGCATAAGAGGTGCACACAGAGGCATGAGGGGTGCAGAAATTTGCAAGGGAGGTGCAGAAAGAAGCAAGAGAAGTGCAGAAAAAAACAACAGAGGTGCAGAAAGAGACAAGAGGGGTGCTGAAAGAAGCAAGAGAAGTGCAGAAAGAAGGAACAGAGATGCAGAAAGAAGCAAGAGGGTTGCAGACAGTGGCAAGAGAGGTGCAGAAAGAGGGAAGAGGGGTGCAGAAAGAGGCAAGAGGGGTGCAGAAATTTGCAAGACAGGTACAGAAAGAAACAAGAGCAGTACAGAAACAACCAAGAGAGGTACAGAAAGAGGCAAGAGAAGTGCAGAAAGAAGCAACCGAGGTGCAGAAAGAGACAAGAGAACTGTAGCAAGAGGCAAGAGAGTTGCAGAAACAGGCAAGAGATGTGCAGAAAGAGGGAAGAGGGGTGCAGAAAGAGGCAAGAGAGATGCAGAAAGAGGGAAAAGAGGTGTAGAAAGAGGGAAGAAGAGTGCAGAAATAGGCAAGAGGGGTGCAGAAAGAAGCAAGGGAAGTGCAGAAAGAAGCAAAAGAAGTGCAGAAAGAAGCAACAGAGGTGCAGAAAGAGTTAAGAAGGGTGCAGAAAGAGGAAGAGAAGTGCAACAAATAAGCAACAGAGGTGCAGAAAGAGGCAAGAGAGTTGCAGAAACAGGCAAAAGAGGTGTAGAAAGAAGCAAGAGCAGTGCAGAAAGAACCAACAGAGGTGCAGAAGGAGGCAAGAGGGGTGCAGAAAAAGGCAAGAGGAGTGAAGAAATTTGCAAGAGAGGTGAAGAAAGAGGCAAGAACAGTGCAGTAAGAAACAACAGAGGTACAGAAGGAGGCAAGAGGGGTGCAGAAATAGGCAAGAGCAGTGCAGAAAGAACCAAGAAACGTGCAGGAAAAGGGAAGAAGTATGCAGAAAGAGGCACGAGTGGTGCAGAAAGAAGGAAGAGAAGTGTATAAAGAAGCATCAGAGATGCTGAAAGAGGCAAGAGGGGTGCAGAAAGAGGAGAGAGAAGTGCAGAAAGAAACAAAAGAGGTGCAGAAATAGGCAAGAGGGGTGCAGAAAGAGGCAAGAGCAGTACAGAAATAACGAAGAGATGTGCAGAAAGAGGCAAGAAAGGTGCAGAAAGAGGAAAGAGATGTGCAGAAAAAGGTAAGAAGGGTGCAGAAAGAGGCAAGTGAGGTGCAGAAGGAGGCAAGAGTACTGCAGAAAGAGGCAAGAGAGTTGTAGGAACTGGCAAAAGGGGTGAAGAAAGAGGGAACAGGTATGCAGAAAGTGGGAAGAGGGATACAGAAAGAGGCAAGAGGGATGCAGAAATTTGTAACAGATGTGCAAAAAGAAGCAAGAGCAGTGCATAAAGAACCAACAGAGGTGCAGAAAGAGGGAAGATGGGTACTTAAAGAGGCAAGAGAAGTGCAGATAGAAGCAAAAGAGGTGCAGAAAGAGGCAAGAGAGGTACAGAAAGAGGGAAGAGGGGTGCAGAAAGAGGCAAGAGGGGTGAAAAAAGAGGTAGGCGAGGTGCACTAAGAGGCAAGAGGGGTACTGAAAGAGGCAGGAGGGGTGCAGAAAGAAGGAAGAGAAGTGCAGAAAGAAGCAACAGAGGTGCTGAAAGAGGCGCGAAGGGTGCATAAAGAGGCAAGAGAAGTGCAGAAAGAAGTAACAGAGATGCAGAAAGAGGGAAGAGGGGTGGAGAAAGAGGCAAGAGGGATACAGAAAGAAACAAGAGAGGTGCAGAAAGAAATAAAAGAAGTGCAAAAATAAGAAAAAGAGGTGCAGAAAGAGGCAAGAGGGGTGGAGAAAGGGGGAAGAGGGGTGCAGAAAGAGGCATAAGGGGTGCAGAAAGTAGCGAGAGGTTCAGAAAGAAACTAAACAAGTGCAGAAAGAAGGAACAGAGGTGCAGAAAGAGGCAAGAGGGGTGCAGAAAAAAACAAAAGAAGTGCAGAAAGAAGCTATAGAGGTGCAGAAAGAAGCAAGAGGAGTGCAGACAGAGGGAAAAGGGGTGCAGAAAGAGGCACGAGGGGTGCAGAAAGAAGCAAGAGAGGTGCAGAAAGAAGCAAGAGAAGTGCAGAAAGAAGATACAGAGATGCAGAAGTGGGCTGGAGAAAGAGGCAAGCGGGATACCGAAAGAAACAAGAGAGGTGCAGAAAGAAACAAAAGAAGTGCAGAAAGAAGGAACAGAGGTGCAGAAAGAGGCAAGCCGGGTGCAGAAAGAGGGAAGAGGGGTGTGAAAGAGGCACGAGGGGTGCAGAAAGAAGCAAGAGGGGTGCAGAAAGAAGCAAGAGAGGTGCAGAAAGAAACAAAAGAAGTGCAGAAAGAAGGAACAAAGGTGCAGAAAGAGGCAAGAGGGGTGCAGAAATAAGGAAGAGTGGTGTGAAAGAGGCACGAGGGGTGCAGAAAGAAGCAAGAGGGGTGCAGAAAGAAGCAAGAGAGGTGCAGAAAGAAGCAAGAGAAGTGCAGAAAGAAACAACAGAGGTGCAGAAAGAAGCAAGAGCAGTGCAGAAAGAACCAACAGAGGTGCAGACAGAGGCAAGAGGGGTGCAGAAAGAGGCAAAAGAAGTACAGAAAGAAGCAGAAGAGGTGCAGAAAGAGTCAAGAGGGGTGCAGAAAGAGGCAAGAGACGTGCAGGAAAAGGGAAGAAGGATGCAGAAAGAGGCATGAGGGGTGCAGAAAGAATCAAGAGAAGTGTAGAAAGAAGCAAGACAAGTGCAGAGAGAAGCAACAGAGGTGCAGAAAGAGGCAAAAGAAGTGCAGAAGGAAGCAACAGAGGTGCAGAAAGAGGCAAGAAAAGTGCAGAAAGAGTCAAGAGAGTTGCAGAAACAGGCACAAGCGGTGCACAAGGAGGGAACAGGGATGCACACAGAGGCAAGAGTGGTACAGAAAGAACCAACAGAGTTCCAGAAAGAGGCAAGAGGGGAGCAGAAATGTGCAAGAGAGTAGCAGATAGAACCAAGAGCAGTGTAGAAAGAACCAACAGAGGTGCAGAAAGAGGAAAGAGGGGTGCAGAAAGAGGCAAGAGAAGAGCATAAAGAAGCAAAAGAGGTGCACACAGAGGCACAAGGGGTGCAGAAATTTGCAGGAGAGGTGCAGAAAGAAGCAAGAGAAGTGCAGAAAAAAGCAACAGAGGTGCAGAAAGAGGCAAGGGGGTGCTGAAAGAAACAAGAGAAGTGAAGAAAGAAAGTACAGAGGTACAGAAAGAGGCAAAAGGGGTGCAGACAGAGGCAAGAGAGGTGCAGAAAGAGGGAAGAGGGGTACAGAAAGAGGCACGAGGGGTGCAGCAATTTGCAAGACAGGTGCAGAAAGAAACAAGAGCATTACAGAAACAACCAAGAGAGGTGCAGAAAGAGCAAGAGGGGTGCAGAAAGAGGCAAGAGAGGTGCAGAAAGAAGCAACAGCGGTATAGAAAGAGAAAAGAGAACTGTAGAAAGAGGCAAGAGAGTTGCAGAAACAGGCAAGAGATGTGCAGAAAGAGGGAAGAGGGGGCAGAAAGAGGCAAGAGAGATGCAGAAAGAGGGAAGAGAGGTGTAGAAAGAGGGAAGAAGGGTGCAGAAAGAGGCAAGAAGATGCAGAAAATAGCAACAGAAGTGTAGAAAGAAGCAAGAGAGGTGCAGAAAGAAGCAACAGAGGTACAGAAAGAGGCAAGAAAAGTGCAGAAAGAGGCAAGAGAGTTGCAGAAACAGGCAAAAGAGGTACACAAAGAGGGAACAGGGGTGCAAACAGAGGCAAGAGATGTACTGAAAGAACCAACAGAGGTGCAGAAAGAGGCAATAGGGGTGCAGAAATGTGCAAGAGAGTAGCAAATAGAAGCAAGAGCAGTGCAGAAAGAACCAACAGAGGTACAGGAAGAGGCAATAGGGGTACAGAAAGAGGCAATAGAAGTGCAGAAAAAAGCAAAAGGGGTACGAAAAGAGGCAAGAGGGGTGCAGAAGGAGGCAAGAGAGGAGCAGAAAGAGGCAAAAGAGGTGCACACAGAGGCATGAGGGGTGCAGAAATTTGCAAGGGAGGTGCAGAAAGAAGCAAGAGAAGTGTAGAAAAAAACAACAGAGGTGCAGAAAGAGGCAAGAGGGGTGCTGAAAGAAGCAAGAGAAGTGCAGAAAGAAGGAACAGAGATGCAGAAAGAAGCAAGAGGGTTGCAGACAGAGGCAAGAGAGGTGCAGAAAGAGGGAAGAGGGGTGCAGAAAGAGGCAAGAGGGGTGCAGAAATTTGCAAGACAGGTACAGAAAGAAACAAGAGCAGTACAGAAACAACCAAGAGAGGTACAGAAAGAGGCAAGAGGGGTGCAGAAAGAGGCAAGAGAAGTGCAGAAAGAAGCAACCGAGGTGCAGAAAGAGACAAGAGAACTGTAGCAAGAGGCAAGAGAGTTGCAGAAACAGGCAAGAGATTTGCAGGAAGAGGGGTGCAGAAAGAGGCAAGAGAGATGCAGAAAGAGGGAAAAGAGGTGTAGAAAGAGGGAAGAAGGGTGCAGAAATAGGCAAGAGGGGTGCAGAAAGAAGCAAGGGAAGTGCATAAAGAAGCAAGAGAAGTGCAGAAAGAAGCAACAGAGTTGCAGAAAGAGTTAAGAAGGGTGCAGAAAGAGGAAGAGACGTGCAACAAATAAGCAACAGAGGTGCAGAAAGAGGCAAGAGAGTTGCAGAAACAGGCATAAGAGGTGCAGAAAGAAGCAAGAGCAGTGCAGAAAGAACCAACAGAGGTGCATAAGGAGGCAAGAGGGGTGCAGAAAATGGCAAGAGGGGTGAAGAAATTTGCAAGAGAGGTGAAGAAAGAGGCAAGAACAGTGCAGTAAGAAACAACAGAGGTACAGAAGGAGGCAAGAGGGGTGCAGAAAGAGGCAAGAGCAGTGCAGAAAGAACCAAGAAACGTGCAGGAAAAGGGAAGAAGGGAGCAGAAAGAGGCACGAGTGGTGCAGAAAGAAGGAAGAGAAGTTTATAAAGAAGCAACAGAGATGCTGAAAGAGGCAAGAGGGGTGCAGAAAGAGGAGAGAGAAGTGCAGAAAGAAGCAAAAGAGGTGCAGAAATAGGCAAGAGGGGTGCAGAAAGAGGCAAGAGCAGTACAGAAAGAACGAAGAGATGTGCAGAAAGAGGCAAGAAAGGTGCAGAAAGAACGAAGAGATGTGCAGAAAGAGGCAAGAGTACTGCAGAAAGAGGCAAGAGAGTTGTAGGAACTGGCAAAAGGGGTGAAGAAAGAGGGAACAGGTATGCAGAAAGTGGGAAGAGGGATACAGAAAGAGGCAAGAGGGATGCAGAAATTTGTAACAGGTGCAAAAAGAATCAAGAGCAGTGCAGAAAGAACCAACAGAGGTGCAGAAAGAGGAAAGAGGGGTACTTAAAGAGGCAAGAGAAGTGCAGAAAGAAGCAAAAGAGGTGCAAAAAGAGGCAAGAGAGGTACAGAAAGAGGGAAGAGGGGTGCAGAAAGAGGCAAGAGGGGTGAAAAAAGAGGTAGGAGAGGTGTACAAAGAGGCAAGAGGGGTACTGAAAGAGGCAGGAGGGGTGCAGAAAGAAGGAAGAGAAGTGCAGAAAGAAGCAACAGAGGTGCTGAAAGAGGTGCAAAGGGTGCATAAAGAGGCAAGAGAAGTGCAGAAAGAAGTAAAAGAGATGCAGAAAGAGGGAAGAGGGGTGGAGAAAGAGGCAAGAGGGATACAGAGAGAAACAAGAGAGGTGCGGAAAGAAATAAAAGAAGTGCAGAAATAAGAAAAAGAGGTGCAGAAAGAGGCAAGAGGCGTGGAGAAAGGGGGAAGAGGGGTGCAGAAAGAGGCATAAGGGGTGCAGAAAGTAGCGAGAGGTGCAGAAAGAAACAAAACAAGTGCAGAAAGAAGGAACAGAGGTGCAGAAAGAGGCAAGAGGGGTGCAGAAAGAAACAAAAGAAGTGCAAAAAGAAGCATTAGAGGTGCAGAAAGAAGCAAGAGGAGTGCAGAAAGAGGGAAGAGGGGTGCAGAAAGAGGCACGAGGGGTGCAGAAAGAAGCAAGAGAGGTGCAGAAAGAAGCAAGAGAAGTGCATAAAGAAGATACAGAGATGCAGAAAGGGGGAAGTGGGCTGGAGAAAGAGGCAAGAGGGATACCGAAAGAAACAAGAGAGGTGCAGAAAGGCACAAAAGAAGTGCAGAAAGAAGGAACAGAGGTGCAGAAAGAGGCAAGCCGGGTGCAGAAAGAAGGAAGAGGGGTGTGAAAGAGGCACGAGGGATGCAGAAAGAAGCAAGAGGGGTGCAGAAAGAAGCAAGAGGGGTGCAGAAAGAAACAAAAGAAGTGCAGAAAGAAACAAAAGAAGTGCAGAAAGAAGTAACAGAGGTGCAGAAAGAGGCAAGAGGGGTGCAGAAATAGGGAAGAGTGGTGCAGAAAGAGGCACAAGGGTTGCAGAAAGAAGGGACAGAGGTGCATAAAGAAGCAAGAGAAGTGCAGAAACAAGCAACAGAGGTACAGAAAGAGGAATGAGGGGTGGAAAAAGAGGCAATAGTAGTGCAGAAAGAAGCAACAGAGATGCATAAAGGGGGAACAGGGGTGGAGAAAGTGGCAAGAGGGGTACAGAAAGAAGCAAGAGAGGTGCAGAAAGAAGCAAAAGAAGAGCAGAAAGAAGGAACAGAGGTACAGAAAGAGGCAAGAGGGGTGTAGAAAGAAGCACGAGTGGTGCAGAAAGAAGCAAAGAGGTGCAGAAAGAAGCAAGAGTAGGGCAGAAAGAAGCAACAGAGGTGCAAAAAGAGGGAAGAAAGGTGCAAAAAGATGGAAGAGGGGTGCAGAAAGAGGCACAAGTGGTTCAGAAAGAAGCAAAGAGGTGCAGAAAGAAGCAAGAGTAGGGCAGAAAGAAGCAACAGAGGTGCAAAAAGAGGGAAGAAAGGTGCAGAAAGAAGGAACAGAGGTGCAGAAAGAGGCAACAGGGGTGAAGAAAGAGGGAAGAGGGGTGGAGAAAGAGGCAAGGGGGTGCAGAAAGAAGGAAGAGAGCTGCAGAAAGAAACAAAAGAAGTGTTTCTCCTCTGAAAATTTTCTAATCTTTCCACTCTCTCTAAGCACTCAGACTCTGATAGCTTTATCCTTTGTAATCTCGGCTGAGTTTATGCTGACCTTCTCCCTGAGCTCCTTTACCTCCCCCTCCAACAGGCCTGTTCTACTATTAAGGTCGTCCATCTTTCTCTCCAAAGTATCGCAGGCTTGTCTTATCTCCCTCTGATTCTCTTCCGAAGTCTCAAATCTTGATCTAATCTCTACTGTCAGGGCTTTTAACAGACCACTCAGCGGTATATCATCATCTCCCGAGGCCCCTGAAAAGACCAGACCTTGGCCCAGGGCTGCTGAGACTGCTCCCTGCTGTAACCCTCCCTGTATAGGTGGGGTACTCATGCTCTCTTCGGCAGGAAGCCCGGCCAGTATTTGGTAGCTATTAGAAGATATATTGTTACTCTAATTTATGGCATTAATTAAAACTTCGGGGGATTTCACACTCTCAATGATCTTTTCTTTATCCACCTCCCTTCCCCCCTCCATCCTGCTCTCTGTCAAAATAACAGTTTGAGTTACAGCTTTAAAATAAGCCTTTAGTGAGGGAGTAACCTTAATCTCCTGGGCAGCCTTCCGCTTCTGAACTATAAGCTTTTTCCCCTTAATCTTGCTTATCGTTACCTTTTCCTCCACCTTCCCTTCTCCCCCAAGACTTACTACCCCCTTTCTTTCCCCTCCCTTACCTCCTTTACCACCTTTGCTTCCTTTTATTTTTCTAAGGGGATATCAAGGATGGGGGGGCAGGGGCGATTGCTCCTTATCGCTAAACTGGGGAGAAGACCCGGTAGGACTGAGAAACGTTTCCCCTGAAGGAAATCCGAGAGAGCGATCCTCACCTACAATCCCCTTGTGGAGATCCGGCGACTCCGCCGAACACCCGCCTAGAGTTCAGCTTCTCTCGGACAAACCTTCCAGCCCACTGGCTCCGTGACCTCCTTTCCCCCGGAAGGGGATTCTGGCTGCCACACCTCTCCCTCTACGGAGCTCCAGGGTGGCCCTCCCCCACGATCGTCCCGTCGCGACCTCCACACTGCAGCCGAGTACACGTAACCCCACTGATCGCAATCCGCCTGCAGTCCCTTCGACACCGAGCAACCCCAACCCGCACTGGGAACCTTGCTGGGAGAAAGGTCAAGGTCAAGGGGATCAACTCCGCTTCAGTCCGCACCGACTTGGCTCACCCAGACATGGTAATTTTTTTTTAAATCCTCTAGACGCTCTGAGGGTGCTTCCGCGACCTGCTAAGCGCTGGCCGCCATGTTCTCCTCTCCCTCCAGAACTTTCGCCTATCTAGGTTTAAATATGTGCAAATGCAGGGCTGGATCCACGACCCACTAAGGAAGATAGGTGTATCAAACGACCTAGAGTTTAAGCTGACGCAGCAATCCAGTCAAAAGAAGGAGTTAGCGACTATTTATTGGCTACTGGTGGATATGGAGGATGGCGATTTTACACTTCCGGTGGAACTGTGGGGAAAATACTTGCTGGATTCATCACTGGAAAAATACTGGCAAGTATCTATGGCTATGCTTTTTAAATTGGTTAAGCCTGCATACCTGAGGAGAAATCATCTCTTTTCCATCCATAGAGCGTATTGGTCACCCTTGAAGCTGTCAAAGTTCGGGAGAGGAGGTGAAGTCCCCTGCCCGAAGTGCGGCAATATGAAGGCCGATGACGTCCATATGTTTGTAGAATGTATAGAGTTGCAAACTTTTTGGAATGATGTGAGTAGGGCGCTGTCTCAAATGCTTAAGTTGCATGTAAAGGTAAGCGTTCTTCTTATTATTTTCGGTCAGTTGGAGCATGAAGTAAAACCTACTAAAGGTCAGGCAAGGCTTATCTTTTACATTGCACTGTTGGCGCGCAGGGAAATCTGCAAGTTATGGGTGTCCCCCCTCTCCCCTAGTCTGGAAAATGTGTTGGTCTCGATTAAATACATAGTTACTATGGAAAGGATGAGCTCTAGAGATGTTAACTTTTGGCTTCCCTTGATTGAATGGTGTGACGCTCTAAAAGACAATAGTTAGGTTTTTCAGCGGTCCTATGATTATGCCTTACCAGCCTCATCAGGTTTTCGGGCTTAGGTCCTTGTGGCTTTGTCTGCCGGTTGGAAAGGTAGAGGAAGAAAGCAGACATTTGGACAAGAGAGTAGATGGATTTCGATTCCAAGGGCCTTTAGAAACCTCGATCTCCCTCTCTACTCGTACCTACCCATATTGCTGTAAAGCACAAGAGCACAGGCTTTCAGGTGTCCATCAAGATGTGCATGTGCATGTGGAAGAACGTCATTGTTTTTTCTTTCCACTAAAAAGGCTTATAAGGACAAAAAAAAAAAAAAAAAAAAAAAGTGCAGAAAGAAGGAACAGAGGTGCAGAAAGAGGCAAGAGGGGTGCCGAAAGAAACAAAAGAAGTGCAGAAAGAAGAAACAGAGGTGCAAAAAGAGGCAGGAGGAGTGGAGAA
Source organism: Calotriton arnoldi (assembly GCA_963921515.1). Classification (NCBI taxonomy): domain Eukaryota; kingdom Metazoa; phylum Chordata; class Amphibia; order Caudata; family Salamandridae; genus Calotriton; species Calotriton arnoldi. Next base: position 136,066 of record CAWUFW010011796.1, read on the forward strand.
AGAGGGAAGGGGGTGCAGAAAGAGGCACAAGGGGTGCAGAAAGAAGCAAGAGAGGTGCAGAAAGAAGCAAGAGTAGTGCATAAAGAAGCAACAGTGATGCAGAAAGGGGGAAGATGGATGGAGAAAGAGGCAAGAGGGATACAGAAAGAAACAAGATAGGTGCAGAAAGAAAGAAAAGAATTGCAGAAAGAAGGAACAGAGGTGCAGAAAGAGGCAGGAGGGGTGCAGAAAGAGGGAAGAGGGGTGTGAAAGATGCACAAGGGGTGCAGAAAGAAGCAAGAGAGTTGCAGAAAGAAACAAAAAAGTGCAGAAAGAAGGAACAGAGGTGCAGAAAGAGGCAAGAGGGGTGCAGAAAGAGGCAACAGAGGTGCAAAAAGGGGGAACAGGTGTGGAGAAAGTGGCAAGAGGGGTGCAGAAAGAAGCAAGAGAGGTGCAGAAAGAAACAAAAGAAAAGCAGAAAGAAGCAACAGAGGTGCAGAAAGAGGCAAGAGGGGTGCAGAAAGAGGGAAGAGGGGTGCAGAAAGAGGCACGAGGGGTGCAGAAAGAAGAGATGTACAGAAAGAAACAAAAGTAGTACAGGATGAAGGAACAAAGGTGCAGAAAGAGGCAACAGCGGTGCAGAAAGACGCAAAAGGGATGCAGAAAGGAGCGAGAGGTGCAGAAAGATACAAAAGAAGTGCAGAAAGAAGGAACAGAGGTGAAGAAAGAGGTAAGAGGGGTACACAAAGAGGGAAGAGGGGTGTGAAAGAGGCACAAGGAGTGCAGAAAGAAGCAAGAGGAGTGCAGAAAGAAGCAACAGAGGTGCAGAAAGAGGCAAGAGGGGTGCAAAAAGAGGGGAGTGGGGTGCAGAAAGAGGCACGTGGGGTGCAGAAAAAAGCAAGAGAGGTGCAGAAAGAAACAAAAGAAGTACAGAAAGAAAGAACAGAGGTGCAGAAAGAGGCAACAGGGGTGCAGAAAGAGGGTGGATGGGTAGAGAAAGAGACAAGGTGGTACAGAAAGAAGCAAGAGAGCTGCAGAAAGAAACAGAAGAAGTGCAGAAAGAAGGAAAAGAGGTGCAGAAAGAGGCAAGAGTGGTGCAGGAAGAGGGGTGTGAAAGAGGCAGGAGGGGTTCAGAAAGAAGCAAGAGAGGTGCAGAGAGAAGCAACAGAGGTGCAGAAAGAGGGTAGAGGGATGGAGAAAGAGACAAGAGAAGTGCAGAAAGAAGCAACAGAGATGCAGAAAGGGGGAAGAGGGGTGGAGAAAGAGGCAAGAGGGGTGCAGAAAGAAGCAAGAGAGGTGCAGAAAGAAACAAAAGAAGTGCAGAAAGAAGGAACAGAGGTACAGAAAGAGGCAGGAGGGGTGAAGAAAGAGGCAAGAGGGGTGCACAAAGAAGCAAGTGAGGTACAGAAAGAAGCAACAGAGGTACAGAAAGAGGCAAAAGAGGTGCTGAAAGTAAAAGAGATTTGCAGAAAGAGGCAAGAGAAGTGCAGAAAAAGAAAGAAAGGTGCAGAAAGAAGCAACAGAAATGCAGAAAGAGGCAAGAGAGGTGTAGAAAGAAGCAAGAGTGACTTGCACACCATTAGTACCAATTTAACACCCACATTTAGCAATAAGTAACAGGTGACCATTCTAGGTTTGCAAAGGACCTTCCACCATGCTGTAACACTTGTCGCTGCATTTTTGGTAACGTTTGAGCCGTTTGAGCTAGAAATAAGGCTTTTTTGGTACAAATCTGCAGATTAGGCAGCAGATGATGGATTATGTGGCTAATGCGGAAAATGTATAATTGTGCAAAAGTCGGTGCATCCAAATAGTCGCATAATTCCAGTGGCCCTGCTCATACCTCTGACTAGGTCCAGAAGTGCTCCTCAGTGATTCCTTATTTTTGTGTCTCATTGAGTTCATAGGTTTGCTTCTATGGAAACGAGGAAGACTAAACCTGAGGTTACCACTCCACAACACAGACTACCATACCACATAATTATTCTCCATAACACATAATCCCACTCCACATAATTCCTATATACTAAATACCACATACTTTCTATCCACATAATTTCACTGCACAACATACCACATAATTCCACTACACACAACATACATCCACTCCACTCCAAAAAACATTAGTAAAAAACTTTTACATTTACAATGCCAATAGCTCTAACTCCTGCAAATGTGAGACCTGTTACATTACAAATGCTTCTTTAACTGGTAGTCGTGTTTGCAGAGTGGTGGAGAAAGGGGCTGGTCCTCCAACCACCGCTCAGGAATTCTGCTGCTTAGGACTTACAGGAGGTACCAGGAGGGCTTCTTGGCCCCCAAAGTCCCTCAGGAGTAAAGTGGACTTCATCCCCCAACCCGTGGTGCAGGTAGAGGGCGGGGCCTCCGGCGAGATTCCGGCTTTTCTTTTTTAAATATTTTTAGAAGGGGGGGCTGTATTTTTTGGGCCCTTGAGACCCCATCTCCCAGGGCATGAGCATTTTTAATTTTAAAAAAAATGGAAGGGGGCCGTGTGCCCCCTTTCCCTGGGCCACTATTGGCCCCGGGGACCCAATCACCCGGGCCTGGCCTCGTTTTTATATATTTCTTTTTGCCGGGAGTGGGCCACGTGGCCCCTTCCACTGGGCCATTTCTGGCCCCGGGGACCCCATCCGCCAGGGCCTGGCCTCTTTTTTTATTTTCCTGGGAGGGGGGATGCGTGGCCCCCCTCCTGGACCACTTCTGGCCCCAGGGACCCCATCCCCCAGGGCCGGCCTTCAAGTTGGGGACCATGGGGGGAGCTCCAATGCCCCCACGGTACCTGCCATCTCTCCGCCTCCTGCGGGAGCCGGCATTGCTTTTGGACAATGGGAGCTGCTGACATGCAGCTCCCCTTGCCCAAAAGCAATTCTGCTTTGCTTCTTGGAAGCAAGTGCAGGTTTCCTGCTCTCGCTTCCAAGAAGCAAACGGCACCCCGGGACATTGCAGGAGCCAGCCCTGGAGGGTGGCGGCCCCCAGGGCCCTTGTGGGCTCCAGGAGGGGGGCCGTGTGGCCCCCCTCCCAACTGATTCAAGCCCCAGGGAGGTGGTGGTCCCCGGGGCAAGGTGGGGGGGCTCGAGCCCCCCACACTTTGTTATTCAAAGTAGCCCCGGGGAGGTGGTGGTCCCCGGGGCTTGGCCCTAAAATATTAAAACCCCCGGGGAGGTGGCGGTCCCTGGGGCTTGGGGGGGCCTGCGAGGCTCCCCTGCTTCTAATTACCAATGCCCCGGGGAGGTGGCGGTCCCCGGGACAGCGTGGGGGGGCAGGAGCCCCCCCATGCATTTTTTAAAAAAGCCCCTGGGAGGTGGCGGTCCCCGGGGCTGCAGGGGGCCATGTGCACACCACATATGATTAACTAAGCCCCGGGGAGATGGCGGCCCTCAGGGATGCGGGGATCCCCGTGGGCCCCCGCTACATAATTGAACATTGCCCCTGGGACCTGGCCCACCCGGGGGCTTATAGAAAATGAAGCACCAGAGCCCACGCTTTATTTTGTAAAAAAAAATTCAGCCGGATTCGCGCACCCAGTGCGAATTCGGCCAATTATTTTTTTTTAAATGCTTTTTTGGGCCTGTCGGTCCTTGTGGGACCCCCTGAGCAGGCCTAGGGGGTCAGGGTGTTTCTACCCTGCCCCCTTTTCTTGTTTTTAATCTTTTTTCTACTGTTTTCTTGTGACTCGGTTACCGAGTCACAAGATGGCTGCCAACACATTCTGGTTTGGAGTGCTGGCAGCCAATGAGAATGAAGCTCGTGCTCGGGATGGTTCGCGAATCCTCCTCGTCCTCGGTGCTCAGATATATACATTTTTTTTTTTTGAATTTCTCAGCAACTACTGAACGGATTTACACAATTCTAAACAAAAGCATGCTTTCTGGACCAAGACCTACCTTTTTGCCAAATTTGGTGTAATTCCGTTCAGCAGTTCGGGCTGTAGCTTTGTCTAAAGTTCCTATGGAAATTAACATGGGAAAAACTCGTTTTGGGACCCCCTTTTTTCTTGGCCCCCGCTTGACGAATCACCCCGAAACTTTCAAAACAGGAGCTGACCTCCAGGTACCTCCAGTAAGCGCCACAGAGCTGGATTGCAGAGAGGTGGTCTGAGGCCATGCCCCTTTTTACATCAGTCTGCAAACATGCCTCTTGGCGCACTGCTGGTGGGGCGATGAGGTCCTCTTGTGTCCTGAGGACCTTAGGACACAAGTGGACTTCATCCTCCGAGCAGCAGTGCACCAGGAGCTGCGTTTGCAGAGTGGTGTAAAAAGGGGCGTGGCCTCGGATCACCTCTCTGCAATCCAGCTCTGTGGCGCTTACTGGAGGAACCTGGTGGGCTAGTTGGCCCCCAGGGACCCTCAGTATTCAAGGGGAATTAATTCCCCAACTTACAACGTGCCAGGGGGCGCGTTTGCAGAGTTGTTGAGAAAGGGGGCGTGGCCTGGTATGAGAAGTTAGCAATCCTGCTGTGTGGGACTTACTGGAGTTAATAGGAGGGGTAGTTGGCCCCCAAGGTTGACGTTGGGGGCTAACTGCCCCTCCTGTTACCTCCAGTAAATCCCACACAGTGGGATTGCTAAGAGGTGTTCGGAGGCCACGCTCACCTTTCTCCACCACTTTGCAAACGTGACTGCTATATTATAGTTAGAAATTAGCATTTAAAAAACCTTAGAAATTCACTGAAAAAAACATAGGTTTCAGGGACGTTATAGTTAGAAATTAGCATTTAAAAAACCTTAGAAATTCACTGAAAAAACCATAGGTTTCAGGGACGTTATAGTTAGAAATTAGCATTTAAAAAACCTTAGAAATTCACTGAAAAAACCATATGTTTCAGGGATGTTATAGTTAGTTGTACATTTCACTCGTATAAAACCAGAGAAATTCGGCTGTTATAGTTAGTAGAGCTAACTATAACTCGCGCCCCCGCAGTGAACTGCTGATGACGTCAGATATTACATCTCTCGACATGCTCGGTGACATCGCTGATGACATCACTGATGACATCTCAAATGACATCACTGATGACATCATCCACGTGATCATCTGATGCACCTCCTCACACACTAATAAAACCTTTCATACACCCACTCTAAAATACATACTACCAATATCGAAACCATAGACACACCAATATCAGTTAGTACATACCTGCTCAGTGATTCATAAGTCTACACACACATCCACCCACTAACCCATATAGTCAATCATACACGCAGTCATTCATCAATACAGCCACTGATATATCCACTCATACACCCATATAAACACTCACACACTGCCACTCACCCAAAGAGTTACTCAAAAACCTAGTCAGTCACCCAAAGAATTAACTAAACTGCCATTTACTCACCTATACAGTTATACACACACCACGTCACTTATTCATACAGATACATTTTGTCTTCAACAATTACTGACATAAGCACACACTTATCCATGCAGCCACTGTCACAATCACTCACTGTCACATATACTCACTTATATACTCCAACACTCACAAACAATGCTTTCACATATGTAGTTACTTACACATATACCACTAACATATCCATTCACTCACCAACACAGCTATACATACACTCACTCACCCATACACTCCCTAACACACGCACTCATAAATGCATACACCCAGTGAATTGCCTACTCACACATCTATGGACAGAGTCACACACCCCCCACCCACCCACACAGACACTCAGGCACCCATACAGATACTCAGACAACCAATGATTAACCCATATAGACACTCATTTAGCTACTCACCAACCCATTCAGCCACTTACACACCAACTGACAGACTGATACAGAGATTTACACAGTTTACTCACTAACCAACGCATTCAGTAAGACAAGTTTAATCACTCACTTATACAGTCAGTCACGCACCTACTAAATCATCTATTCAGACACTCATACACCCACTCATACTTCAATACACCTTGGCATTTATATATATAAAACATATTTAAACTTTACAGACACACACAGTCACTGGATGATGTCATCAGTGATGTCATCCGTGATGTCATTTGAGATGTCAGCTCTACTAACTATAACAGCCGAATTTCTCTGGTTTTATATGAGTGAAATGTCCAACTAACTATAACGTCCCTGAAACCTACGGTTTTTTCAGTGAATTTCTAAGGTTTTTTAAATGCTAATTTCTAACTATAACGTCCCTGAAACCTATGGTTTTTTCAGTGAATATATATATATATATGTATATATATATATATATATACATCTTATATATACATCTTAAATATACAGCTTCAAAGTGCATAGATGTGGAGTTAAGAATAGTAAATCTATACTTCCTCTATATGCTGCCTACTTTTCGATAGTTTGTCACTCAATATTCCCAGACTTGATATTCTGTAGTGCAATATTTATTTTATGTTCAGGCAGGTTGCTTTCAAGCCTTATAAAAGTGGGCATCCTACTAGGCTGGCATTTACTTGGATTAAACAGGAGGAAAGGAAGCACAAAAAGTGCTCAGACTCTGAGCCTGAGATTGCATCTGCTCAAGGATATGTCAGTTGGGACTCACGTCTTTACAAGAGAGCTATATTGATGATTGATGAGGATGATGCTGCTACCCTTCAGAAGGAATACTCACAACTAAACCAAGGAAGGATGGAAGATTAGAAATCTAACCCTTATGGATTCATTGCCAGGGTTCCCTGCTAATTACGTTGTGGTTCACTTCAGGAGGCGGCGGGATTTTGAAACACTGGCACCAACTTCAGAGGACTTCTTCAGCTAATACCAAATATATAGTGTGGATGCATCACTCTTCTTTGAAGCTATCGTAGCTAGCCTATCCTGGGGAGTATTTCAAGGGGGTTCTTCTCTTGCTTCAGAAGAGCGTCATCCCAAGATCCAAGAGATGACATAATTGAAGATAGTTTAAAGCTTGCTCTTTAAGCCATGAATTTGTTTGTGCATGTACGATGTTATGTTGCATATGCCGCTGAGGTTTTGTTAAAGGACATTGAGAATTTTTTTAATGAAAGAAAAGCAGACTGTTATGGTCTTGCTGCAATCATGGAATTAGTTGCAACAATTTTTCAGGCACTACTTTTGATGTTCCATGGTTTGTGACATCAAATATTGGAGCTGTTTTTATATCTCAATTGCAAGTAAGGAAGAAATCTTTGGAGCTGAAAGCAATCCAAAAATTAGCTATCTTCAGTTTTAGAGACCCAAGCAATTTGGTCCTTAGTTTAATGAGTTAGGAAAATAAACTTTTAGAGGGGAGCTATTTGGATCAGCAGTACTACAATAATGTTTTTTTCATCTAAAGAGATTGTTCAACCACAATCCGGACAGCAATAGAGGCAACCAATTCATGGTAGGTGCTGATGTCTGAGATTTTTCTTTCTTGACAAACGTAGACCTCAGAAAGGTTACTACCACTTTCTATCATCAATATGACTATTTGTTTACTGGTGGGAGGTCAACTAGTGGCTGCTAGTCATTTTCAAAAAAATTACATATTTTTAGCACCAGTGGATCAGGAAAGTAAACTTCTTAGTGTATGTCGTTAAATTTAATCTGCTGTCACCTTTAAAGTTTTGGTCCAGAGGTCAGTTGAAAGCAAAGGCATTTCAAAGAGGCATTGAGGAACTCTTGGAAAGAGAACAATCAACACTTTACCAGTGAAAAAATATGATAAGGTTGCATTCTTATTTCTGTTTCCAAAACCAATCATCGACCTCAGATGTCAAGTGCTATGTGACCAACATAACATTTCACATCCTTTCTCTGCAATCCATCAATCTCCTCGTGCACAAGGGGACAAATCTCACATATGTCTTGATTTCAGAAAAACATACTTTCAAATACACATTCATTTATGTTCTGTGTTTGGCTCACTATAAGTGAATTATAGGCCTTTGGTCTATTAGCATCTCCAGTGTTGCTCATTCGTGTTCTGGGATCAATTGTAGCCTTAAATCATGAAGAGGGTTTTAGTTTTTCCATATATAGATGATTGATTAGTATGTGTATCTTCTGTACTTGAAACTGTTCAAGATACTGCAAGTTTCTGAGAGTTTCTTCATGCCATTGGATGTCTGCTGAAATCAGAAGTACTCAAAACTCCTCCTAAACATTTAGTCATAACAACAGTTGCAAGTCATCTGGGGCCATAATTTACACTTGCAAAACATTTGACAAATGTCATGTGGTTCCCCTTCAACTTGTAAATCATCTATTTGGACAGAACAGGCATCAGTGTGGAGGTCTCATTTAGCATATTCCTCACTTATTTTCACTTACTCAGTCCTGGGAAAACAGACAACCAAGTGGCTTGAGCACACACCATTCACCAAGACTGGATATGGTATGTATAGATACCACATGCCCACTGTCTTTACATGCATTTTACATACCAGTGAAAGTAAATGTACAGGCAGATCAACCAAGTCATATTTCTCATCCTTTGTGGGCTTCAAAAGTCTTTGCAGATGATTTGTCATCACCGGCGGGAGGACGTATCCGCCCACTGGACCTTGGTTCCGTTACTCAGTGCCAGAGACTCGTCGTAGGTTTTCATGCATCTGATGTGACCTCGCTCAATGCAAATGACATTGCTTGTCTCCTTGGCCATTTCTGTCCAATTCTGCCTGTATCTACCGGCTTAGACCAGCCTTCATGCTGTTAATTATTTAAACCATTCATGGATGTACATTTACTCCATATCCGCTTGCCCCATCTTTTATTGTAACGGGTTATTCCGGGAAGTTATCTATTACTGTGCTCCCTTTTAGCAATAAGGTCCTCATAGTTACCTCGAGGCACCATCTTTCATAAGTCCCACACTGTCTTGCTTCGTCCTGATGAAGGTGTGACCCAGACCCGGGTTAGACACCGAAACGCGCACGGCGCTGGAGCCCCTGTGTCTCCCCTACATCTATCTCCCTTCTGGAGAAGAAATTGTAATTTTGAACTGTGTGATAATTTGAGGATTGTCTAAATCCCTCCTGCTTAATTGTTCATGTTACATTGATATTATACATTTGTTGGTACGTTTGGGGAAGACTCCTGGCATCACCTAAACACTGTTACTATGATCCAACGAATTGTTACCTGATGGGATGTCTGAGTATGTTTGAGTATGTGGATGTCTGGTTGGTTTGATAGAATGAGTGTGTGAGACTCGTGATGCATATTGATTTTCGTGAAATCTATTTGTATGTCTTTTGTACTGTATTAACTAAATAATTTAAATAAATATATATATTTTTTTCTATTTACTTGTATGTATTCCATTTGGGAGGACAACTGATTTGTAGGACCGAGTTTTCCCTACCGGTGACTTACCAGCACCAGATTAAGTTAATTTTGGGCAGAGTGGTGTTCTTCTGTACTGTTAGTAGTTTTATTCCCCTGCTCCCTCTGCCAGCCATCAGTTTCAGGGGCCCCCTTCTGTGTGAGTGGTCATGTATCTAGTACCTTTCCCAGACTTGCAGTTTATTAGAGTTTGTTTCCAGCCTTTGGTGGGTATTGTTTTTCTTCCAGTGGATAGAGCCACAGTCCTAAAAAAATTAGTGACACAAACTCTTCATTTGGAAAATGTTTTAACAAGAACATCATTCTCCAGTGATTTCTAGCAGCCACAAGAATGAGTCTTCCTTGGGCACGCCTGCACCTAAAACCATGGGCCCCAGTTCTCCTGAACAATTGTTGTTCCTGGGTAAGAGACTATGAAGCCTTCATCGATCTAACATTTCAAATAAATTCTGCAATTACATTGTGGCTTAAGGAACAACATATCCTATCAGAAGTACTCAAAACTCCTCCTAAACATTTAGTCATAACAACAGTTGCTAGTCATCTGGGGCCATAATTTACACTTGCAAAACATTTGACAAACGTCATGTGGCTCCCCTTCAACTTGTCAATCATCTATTTGGACAGAACAGGCATCAGTGGGAGGTCTCATTTAGCATATTCCTCACTTATTTTCACTTGCTCAGTCCTGGGAAAACAGACAACCAAGTGGCTTGAGCACACACCATTCACCAAGACTGGATATGGTATGTGTAGATACCACAAGCCCACTGTCTTTACATGCATTTTACATACCAGTGAAAGTAAATGTACAGGCAGATCAACCAAGTCATATTTCTCATCCTTTGTGGGCTTCAAAAGGCTTTGCAGATGATTTGTCAAAACACTGCACTTTTACTGTTCTGTTCATTAGTTAGTAAAAGGGGAAATGGGCAGTGGAAGCACTTTCCTTCTATCGGCTGCAAGGCTTGTTGTATGAATTCTAGAAAATTCCCCATCTTCCTAAAGTCCTAAGTTAGATTCAGGAGGAGATACCATTATTAACACTTCTGTGCCTCATTGTATTACAGCATCTAGTTTCCACTTCATCTGAAAATGCTAGTGGGGCCTCTGCTGTTCTTTCCATTGATGTCTCTCCTCTAGAGAGTTTGGTCCTACAATATCATCTACATTGAGATTACAACTGATGGTCTGACAACAGAGAGTTCTGGGCTCCAATATTTAGGTTGCTCAACTGCCGAAACTGTAGAGATCTAGTCCTTCCGGTATTCAAATATTCATATCATTGGGCACTCATCAGAAAATGGTGTAGAAAACATGATTGCTCCCCATTATTTTGTGATCCTCACCTAATTTTAGAGTTAAAAGCAATGTCTTCCTTAAAGGTTTTCTCCTCTGACTGTAAACTGCTAATGCGTGGCAATTAAAGCATGGAGAACTGCATGAGGGTCAATTGGCATGCCATTAACCTTAGTTACTTAGTAGAGTCATAGGTCTTTGAGTGGTACACTTCTTTCTCTTTGGATCATCCGATAGTACTCGAGGCACTTTAAAAACCTCCATTTTAAAATCTAAATGAGGTTTCTTTTTCAATGTTAATCTACAAAGTCATTTTTTTAGTAGACGTAACAGCAGCTAAGAGATTGAAGAAGTTAGCTGAATAGATTTTTTTCTTCACCTTATTGGAAGATAGAATATTATTGTTTGGTGTTAAGCTTGGCCTAACTGTCTTAAAATATCTACTAGATTCAATGAAGTAGAAGATATTACATTACCTACCTTTTTTCCTCATTTTAAGGATGAGAGGGGGGATGGTTTGAACACCTTCGATGTTCACAGGTCTATTCTCATTTATCTCAAGCCTACAAATCCTTTTTGAGTGTAAGGGGCATCTCTAACAAAAGGAAAGCCTATATCTTAACAATCAGTAGATGAGTTAGAAGGTCTCTAGAATTCCAGTGCTGGGAGGATACTGGGATGGTCTACTGGGTTTAGGATAACTTCATGGGCTGAGAGTCAAGTTGTTTTCTTAAAAGAATTATGTTACACAGTCCTCATAAGATTAATTTAATTACAACTTTTATTGTGCTCCTCTTACATGAAATGATGTTGGAAAATTGCCCTCTCTGAAGCGTCACCTTAAACATATAGTCTTCCTCCTCTTCTTTTTGCTGAATTCTTTTTGTAGGCTTTAGGACTCTGAGCACTTTACCACTGCTGACTAGTATTCTTTCCTCTACACATGGTACCATTGATTTTTACATGTTTGGCATATTTGCTTTATCTGTAAGCCCGTACTACTGTGCACTACATTTGCTTAGAGCCTTTAAATTAAATGCTGCTAGTGGGACTGCAGCACTGATTGTGCCTCCCATACAAGTAGCCTTTCAAACCTGTCTCAGGACTGCAACTGCAGAGACGGTGTGTGCAGTTTCGCTGCCACATTTAACTTGCCATTTTAAGCCCTTTGCCAAGTCTTAAACTTCCCTTTTATTGCACATGTCACCTTTAAAGTACGTAGTAAGTAGCCCATGGGGCAGAGTGCACTGTAAGTAAAAGGTAGGGTGTATACTTTTATGTTTTACATGCCCTGGTAGTGAAAAACACCTAAACTCATTTTTCACTACTCTGAGGTCTACTCCTCTCATAGGTTGACATTGGGAATTCCTTAATATATTTTAGGCTGTAATACCAGATTTGAAAGGAATAGCTGTCTCATGTTTTATATCTTTGGAATGGTAATGATAAATCCTCTTTACTGGTAAAGTTGGATTTAACATTTCTATTTTAGAAATGCCACTTTTAGAAAGTGGACATTTCTCTGCTCTTACATCTCTGTGTGCCTGCAGCCTGTCTCCAATACACGTCTGGGATGGGTGAAATCTTCACTTTGTGAATTCACATTAGACTGCCACAAACACAGAAAGGGTAGGTGTGTCGGAGAACTCATATGTATTTTGATGGCCCATCCTGGGAAGGAAGGAGCTGACACTTGCACCTGAAAGGGCAGTGTCCTGTCCCCACAGAAAGGGCTGAATATACACTACAGATAGTCTGGAGCCATGGATTGGAAGAAAGGGCTTCCTTACATTTCAAATACCCTTTTTTGAAGTCACCCCTGCTTCAAAATTATAACTGGGCATACAAACTGGGTCTCTGACCCCCTCACATCAGACACATCTGGACATGTAACTGAACTCCGTCAGAAGAACTGCTGTGCTGCATCATGGACTGATACTCTTTTGGCCTGCTGCCCTGGAAGGACTGCTTTTCTCCTGTGTTACCCTGCTACTCTCTGACCTTGCTGAGGGAGGCTTGCAACCAATGTGAGCTTCAAGGGCTTATTTGGTTGCCGCCCATTGTTGAGATTCGGGGACATCAAAGTCTCTAGCCCTGCACCTGTGCATGGATCACTGGAAGTGACCCAGATAATTGCACCAGTGAAATCAATGAATATCCTGTCTGCTAGAGGCAGGACCTGGCGCATCTTCCCTGTTGCAGGAGCAGAATCGGTAGATCACATTTGGGGCCCGAGCAGCGTCACCGGAACCGCTTCATCGACTGACGTATCACTGCCACCACAGAATGATGATCAACACATCTCTTTGACAAGTGTAGAGAATCCTGGCGCATCAGCTTCAACACAGCACTAAGACCACTGAATCATCACCATCACTGCAGGATGATCGATGAATCCCCTTGACCAGCGTGGAGAAACACAGTGCATCAACTTCGGAATCAATGCATTGTGTCTCCGACGCTCGTTTTCAGAAACCAACACATTGCCAACACTGTGTGTGTGAAATCAATGCATCCCTTCGACTGGAGGAGTGACATTGATGCATCGACCGACGCATCGACCCTGCATCTTTTATTTGCGGACAGGGTCAAAGTATTCTGTTCCCCAGGCCTGCGTGACTCCTGTACCCGGCCCGTGCTCTATTGTGGTTGGCTATTTGCACTAGTTTTACACGTATTCATTTAAAATTCATTTCACAACTTGTATGTATTGGATATCTGTCATTTTTGTCTTGTTTTGTTCAGAATATAATAAAAAAAATTCTGAACATCTATGGGATCTTTTTATGGTGTTTTCATTGTGTTACTGTGTGTTGTGTTGCACAAATACTTTGCGCATTGCTTCTTTAGATTAGCCTGACTGCTATGTTCCAAGCTACCAGGTGGTGAGCACCTCTTAAAGTCTCTGTACCTGATTTACACTGACTATGATTGCGGTTTCTGCTTGTACAGGGTGCATGCTCTGACAACCAGATACACAATTTCTAACAAATGGTTTTTATAAATTAAGCATATGTAATAAAATATAATACTAAAATTTTATGGATGGATATCAGTTTTATATTAGAACCAATTTGGTCAAAATTTGTCTTTCCACACATCTTCATAAACTGAAATACTCACTCCTCATAAGCTCATATTACAGATATTATTTTGTTTCTTTTTCACCAGGTCATCAGTGATGTTTAACACAAAATTTTCCTCAACATTTTTACTCAGACTCATAACTTCATCTTCCTCAATGTTATCCTCCTCAGCACGCTCTATACATTTCACACCATCCTTCCTTCTCCTCCAAATATTTGCAAAATTCACAACTATTCCATATGAGCTGCACTTAACCATCAGAGCAGGACAGAATTTGATGTATGCAAGATGGTTGATACTATTACTTCTGTAGCACCTTGCCTTGTCCATCTTTATACAGCTAGACCTCTAGAAAAGGTATTCCTTTTGGATAAGATGAAATTCTTGCTTATTCCTCTCTGTTTAGCTGTACCCACAGTCTCACATTCATTCACTTTTTTGTTTACATTTCTTTATTTAGTTTTAACAGTGAAACATTCGTGCGAGCATTCATTATAGTCTGCCACATATGCCTTGCATGTATAGATCAGTTTCCCATCCCATCAGCCTGTCCCACGCAGCCCATAAGTCAAGTCATTATGGTAAGTGAGTAGTACTTCATTTAAGAATCTCTTCTTGTTAGTTTCAGAGAGTTGGATGGTTGGCAGCAATCCTCAATGTCTCATGGATTCCCTTTAGCAAGTCAGATAGGTGATGGTCCTCCTAGTGGGCCATGGTATTCAGTTTTGTAAGTATGGTGTACAGTTCTATACTTAGTTGTCTTTCCTCATTTTCAATTCCTTGCTCTAGGGGGTGCCAGGAGTGTGATTGCTTAGAGTGTAAATACGTATAGTTAGTACTGGTCTATATTAGTCATCTTCCACCCGGTTAGGTTGTGTTCATGTTCCAGTCCCAAGGTCTGCCAGCAATCTATAGCATATCATTTATAGTGCAATCTAATCAGGTGTTCAGGGTGGTCTTGTGTTCTTTGCTTCTTTGCTTCTAGGTTCCTAATATATGCATCCCATATTACTCCTATGGGTCCCCGTCTGTCTTTCAGTTTAAGTAGTGTTAGTTTATTGGCTTCTACCTTTGCCCACCTCAGCCAGTCACTTTCTACCACAAGTCTCTTGTCCACAGTCCCACTTCCAGGGCTGCACTGACTTTCCAGGACACTGAAATGCATCTTTTAAATAGTATGAATGCCAAGTGTACAAATTTACACAACAGCCTGTCGTTTTTGGGCATTCGCATGAGCCCCAGGAGGAAGAGTGTGGGTGTACATGGTATCGGATGGTCTACTATGTCTGGCGAGATTCTCGTTACCATCACTCATGTAAGTTGTAGAGCCTGGCTTTCCCACACATTTCATATAACCCTGTGTCTATCTGTCGGCAGTGGGGATACGCTTTGGGTGTGCCTCTGAGCATAATATGTATGCGATATGGGGTGAGGTAGGTTTGATGCTCATAATTAAATTATGTGAAGTGGAATCTTGAATTCCGAGAAACCTGTTTAATGTATGCCTTGATCATCCTCCATTGTTTAGTTAAAATCACTTTCCCCAAATCGGTTTCCCATTTGATTCTATTACTTGTGTTCTGATAATGTAGTTGTGCCTACCGTAGGGTGTACAGTGTTGTCACTGACTTCCTACCCATACCATGTGTGAGGAGGCCATCTAGGAGTTGAGAAGTGGCCAGTTCAACTCGGCCCTCATCCCATCTTATGTGTATGACATGTTCGAATGCATTATATGTTAGAAACTGGCCCTTCAGTGTTTCATATGTGTCCACCATGTCCTGGAATGTGTTAAGTTTGCTACCACTGAACAAGTCTACCACCTATGTCCCTCCAGCTTCCTCCCTTGCTTACGCCCAGTGGCTTCTCACCACTTCCTGGGTCTCCGACAGGGCCCGGCAGTTCTAATTGTGGGGTGTAAGGAGGAGGGCATCTGTTTATATGCAAGTATTTCTGCCAGTATGACCTGGCTTTTTTCATCAGCTCAGCCCCTGTCGGCATCGCTCTGGCAGATTGAAGGAGTCAGGTAGGATAGGTGTGTTACCTAAATGTCGCATCACGTCCTGCCTTTCTGCGATTAGTCCTTCTCCCAGCCACTTCATTGCCCACTGTAGTTGTGCTGCCAAGTAGTACAGTTCATAGTTGGGGCCCTCAGTTAGCCCTTAGTCATTGGGTGCTGTATCTCATGCAGCACCACTCTTTTTCTACCACACCCCAATATGAGGTTGGATGGAGGCCATGCAGTGTCTGGAGAAAAGATCGTGGGAGAATCACAGGTATGGCCATAACGAAATATAAAAGTCTTGGTCATATTAGCATTTTAGCAATTGGCACTTGGCCTACCGGTGAGAGCGGAATGGAGACCCAGAATTGCATGGTACTTCAGATTGATCTGAGGGCTTTGCCTCGATTGCCCTGTATATGGTCCAGGGTTTTGTTGTGATATCTGTAAGCCTAGGTATTTGAAAATATCAATACTCCAGTCAAGTCTCGTAAGAGGTTTGCAGCCTTTGATCTACAGGTATAAATCCTAGGTGAAAGAAGCAGGACCAGTATATTTTGAGGCCCAAGATCACCCAAAGGTTTCCAGCAGTTCCTCAGGTTGTGGCACTGTCTCATGTTTGTTACATAGGTAAATGAGGACATCATCAGCATATAACGAGATGATATGCCATCTTCTGGTTGCATGTAACCCCCACTCAGTTGCCTTTGTATGGAGTAAACATGCCAGTGGCTCCATGGCCAGCGCGAAAATTGATGGGAAGACCCTGGTATGTACCCCTGCCTATTGTGAAGCAGGCTGATATGACCCGGCCTGTCTTAACTCTGGCAATTATTTGACTGTATAGATTAAGAATCCACTCCAGAAATGTCAGTTAGAGATAAGGCCATCAAGGGTATTGAATGACTCTTCTATGTAGAAAGGTACTGCCAGGCAATCTATACTGGCAGTTGTGTTGTCTCTCATGAGGCTTTGTAGTCTCCTAATAATTAAAAATGTCATCTTGTCAAGGATGACACCGCTTTGGTCTGAGTGGACTACGGACCCCTCTATTTGCAGCAGTCTGTTCGCAAGCACTTTCCCTACTAGGTTGTAGTCCAAGTTAAACATTCACGGGCGTCTATATGATTTCACGTTTTTGAGATCTCGGCCTAGTTTGGAAACCATCACAATTAATGACTCTCTTAAGGACTCCAGCAATATTAGCTTCACCCGTGCTTCATTATACATCTGGAGTAGTTTTGGGCTCAGGTGAGAGCTGTAGGTGGAGTAAACTTGGGAATGGGTCAGATTCCTATGCCTTCCCAGGGGAGGCGTTAGGGAGGCGCAATGAGGAGAAATCCCTTTATTTTTCCTTGTTTTTCCTTTTTCTATGTGTACTGCATTCTGCAGCACACATAGAAAGAGGAAAACACCTCTAATGATTATTTTTATGCAGAAAGGTGATTCCTTCCTGCACAGAAACAATGACCCCTACAATGCAGATACCCGTGCACCATGGCGCAAGGATGCCTGCGTTGGCACATGGCAGCCCATTGTGTGCCAACGCAGGGAAAAAGGACAGAAATGCGCTGTTTCTTGTAGATATTGGCACATTCCTGACCTTTTCATTTGATGCATGGCAGTGCAGGGAGGTACGCTGCACTACCATGTGTCAAAAAATTGTAAATGAGGCCCATAGTCTCTATAGTCTAGCATTCCCAATCTGTTAGTAGTGCTGTGTGTTTACATCATAAGGCACCAAGCCATGTGTTCCTCTCTGGGTTTGTGGGTATGTCTGTTTCAAGTTGTTGAAGGTTAACTTCAGTTTTTGAGAGGCCTAAAATGACAGTCTGTTTTAACCCCATGTTGTGGCTATGGAGAGTCCCCTTATCACCACATTGAAGGCCTTCAACTCTCTTACCCTGAATTAGGCCACACCCTCGTTTTCCATGAAGTATTTGGAATTGTGAGTACCTGTCGCGTCCTGGAAGGGAGTATCTTATAGTGACTCTGATTGAAGCTTCCAGGTTGGAACCTTGGCTCTGCTTTTGCTCCACTGTGCACCCTTTCTCAACGGATTGTGGTCCAAAATGGTGTGGGCTAGGTATTCATTATTGGCTATTATCACGTGCACCGTGGCAGTGCAGAAGAACAGGTCCAGCTAAGGAGTCAGGGCACAAGAGAATAAAAGGAGTTCTCTCTATGGGTTGGATTTCTCATTCTCCACACATCCCACTGCTGTATGTTCCCTACCCACTGTTGAAAAGAACGTGTCATTTTGGTGCAACTAGCACCCTGTAGGAGCTGTGATAATTGGTCTATGTCTATATGTAGTAAATAAAGAAAATCTCCCCCCATATACACAGCGTCAGTGGGTCATGTAGTAGCACCAGTTTTGATCACTCCAAAAAGCCAGAGTAGTCTGGGTTGGACACATATAGTGACCCTAGGATCAGAGAGTCTCCGTCTAGACACCGATCAAGTATGACATATCTGCCTTCTGGGTCTACCCTTCTTGTGCCTACCACCAGTGGGACCTCTAGTGCTATTCTTTATAATGCCCCCTTTGCATATGCTGGGTAGGTTGTGCTATATATCTGGCTCCTAGGAACAATTGGTCAGAGGCGGATACCCACCTGCTGACGCCGGTCGCACTTCATTTAAAAACACATTAATTTTTATCCAAATATCATAAATGAATTCGTAATATTCCCAAGATAAGATCATCAGTCTCAGTGTTTATTCACACCAATTTCTTCATTGGCTGATACAATTCCTTTACATATATATAAATTAAAGATTTTGAATTTCTCAATCCGTGATTAACAATATCCTCTTGAAAACTAGGCCCCAAATCTTGCCCAATGCATTTTGGGTCATAGACCCTTCTTCAGGGGCGTCCAAATGGAAAATCTGTAAACAAATAATGCTGTGGTCAGCTCAATGCCGTCCTCATCATCTTAAATGAATGAGGTATTATTATGTGGTAGGAGCAGAGGTGTATCACCCATGTGATAAATGAAGTGGTGTGTTGTTTGCTGTAAAAAACATAAAACCGAGTGCAAGTTCCGTGGTAGACTGTGTTCATGCACGTGCACTAACTAAAGAAAAAAACGTCTCTACACCAATGGAAAACATGAACGTGCGATGCTTGACTAAAGGAGGAGAAAACGTGCTCAATGGTGCCACACATTCTGAATAGTAACTCCGTGAGAAAATGTACCGAAACGCTTAAAATTGTCAAAATGTTATTCAAATAAAAACAAAACCATTAGTTTCAGACATGCTCAACTGTTCTTAAAGGCCAACCGCTAGGGCCTCTTTCAGTTGTGATTTGTTACAGCCCCATGTGCACCCTGTGTTTAACATATGCAGGAGTTGCAACTCACTAGGCATGCTGGATATAACCGCGCATCTCCTGAACATGTGCTGCTAATGGCAAATAAGTTAGGATCCCTGTAAGAGTTAACAGAGGAGCTACGCTAGCACGACAAGCACGTCGGACCCTTGATGCACGTTTATATATGGCGGTCCTAACTGGTGTGTATCTGATGATGTCAGCCCATGCACGGCACGAAAATGTCATAACAAGCTACCAGGGGCATTAGCTTCCAGCAAGTCCAGGAGAGAGGACGCTTGCTGTCATTTCGGGGGTGGGGGTGGGGGGGGGGGGGGTGGAGGAGCTAATCACCGCACTTGGCCTTAGATGACGGCCGCAGCCGGGGAGCACCCATCTTAGGTACGAGTGCTAGATTGTGTTTGTGCTAGACATATCTCGCCGTGTTTTAACTAATTGCTGCTCAGTTTTATGTGGAGATTTTAGCCTATCGCTGCTAATCCGCCTTTAAAAAAGAAAAGTACTTTGAATTTGAATTGCTTTACCTTGTGTTGTGTACTTAGCCTCAGGAGCATTCTTCCGGTTTCCTGGTCGCTGGACCGGATATCCCGCTTTCCACCCCTAGAGCCTATCATTTCGGGTGGGGGGGAGGAGCTAATCACTGCACTTGGCCTTAAATGACAGCCGCAGCACAGGAGCGCAGCGGAAGCGCAGCGGGCGCACCGACGGTGCGCCAAAGGCAAGCCCGTCTGCGCCCGTCCGCGGCCGGGGCCAGGGGCCATATTCCATGCCCAATTTCTCCGCTACTCTGCCAAGGAGCTGAAATCATTACGAGTTAGCATGCCAATTGATACTATTACCCGTGCTAAACTCGAGAATGTGGGGATTCTGAAATACAGAGATACTTACCCAGAAATTAACCCTAAGCTCCCCTGCCTGAAGGATCATATCAGACAAGAGATCTCACTTGAATCCGCTACCCCCCAGCGTCAGGAGCAAAAGGGACTCACAGTCAGTTATCTGAACACTCGCTCGCTGATTAAACACCAGCTCGAAATCTTTCAGCTTCTAGATTCGGACAAACCGGATATACTCCTTCTCACTGAAACCTGGCTCACTGAAGAGTCTGCCCCTGACATTTTAGCAGCAGTGCCTGACAGTTACTATATTCGTCTGGCTAATAGGACTACAGGTAAAGCAGGGGGGGGGGTGGCGGCTATCATACATCAGAAACTACAGTTCACTTCGCTAGCGGTCGCAGGCCTACCCTCAGTTGACAGTCTAATTTTAAAATTTGAGTCTTCTCAGTCTCCCTTTAACTGTGCATTATTTTATAGACCCCCCTGTCATATGCCAACATTCCCCCAGTTATTGGGTGAAATGATCTCCCATCTAGTCATTAACTATGCTAAAATCCTCATAATCGGAGATTTTAATTATTGCCCTAATGATGCCTGGGAGAGTACTTACTCTGTTGAACTGGCAGATTTACTCTCTGGGATGAATTGTACCCAGCATGTGAATGCCGCTACTCATATAAAAGGCCACATTCTTGACCAAGTATGGACATCTAATCTGACGATTTCTAAGTTACTGATCTCTCTGTGCACTTGATCAGACCACTATTCGATAACATTTACTCTCTCCAGTGTTCACTTAACAAAGCCCCAACTGATGGGGAACAGTATGGCAAGAAACTGGAGACGCGTTAACATAGACGACCTCTGCACGTTGCTGGCTACCATGGCCCCGTCAGAACAGGAGTCACTAAACAACCAAGCAGAAAGTATAAAAATGTGGCTTGAATCTGCCAGTGACAGCGTCGTCCCCATCAAGAAAAACAAGATCATGAGACCTCATGATGCTCAACGCTGGTTTTCGGACGATCTAAAATTAAAGAAACTTGCCCTGCGTCGAGCAGAACACAACTGGAGACGACATTACTCCCCAGATAAGAAAGATATATTCCTAACTCAGCTCAAGGAATATAAAAATGCTATTTTGCAAACTAAGGCGGACTGCTTTTCCAACAAGATTTTAAACTCCGCTAATAAGTCGAAGGAAATCTTTTCTATAGTGGACGAACTGTCCAAGCCAGATAGGGTCACGGCAAAACCTGTCCCATCTGAAACTCTATGTGATTCTCTTAACTCCTATTTTATTGAAAAGATTGCCACTATTAAGTCCAGCATCCCGAACAATACCTCTCCTACAATTCCTCCGCCCACATGTAGAAACCCTCTTTTGCTTGATCAGATCCCTTTGATTTCTAGGGAAGTACTTTGGCTTGCTAAGGAAGGTCGGATCCAGTTCCCCTACTGACTGCTGTCCCCCTCACATATTACGGGAAGCTTTTCTCACCTGCCCGGACCCACCTCTTTCGCACCTGAACAACTCTCTTAAGCAGGGAATAGTCCCTAATATATTTAAAGATGCAGAAATTGTTCCAATCCTAAAGAAACCAGGCTCAGACCCTCTAGCCCTAAGTAACTATCATCCCATCTCCCTGCTACCCTACTTAGGCAAAATTCTAGAGACTCATGTAGCCAGTTGCCTCAGCTCATTTATCGAACAGGCTTTAGACCGGCACACTCAACGGGGACGGTCATCCTTACGGCCATGGACGAGCTTAGAAGAGGGCTGATAAGGGCATCACCCAGGCCCTGGTACTCCTTGATCTCTCAGCAGCGTTTGACACGGTCGATCATGACCTTTTGATTGACTGTGTCAGCAACTCCGGGATCCAGGGCCTGGCTCTTAAGTGGCTTTCTTCCTTTCTTAGCAACCGATCTCAAGCGGTTCGCCTCACCAATTTTTCTTCCACAAAAAGGAAATTGACCTGCGGAGTACCCCAGGGTTCTTCTCTTTCACCACTCCTCTTTAATTTGTATCTATTACCCTTGATCCGCTCTCTCAGAGAAAGAAAGGTTGGAACCTTCAATTACGCCGACGATCTCCAATTGGTATTTGATATTGATCAATCAGCATCTTCTGTTTCCAACTTCCAATCCACCCTGAGATTTATGAGTGAATGGATGAATAGTAACCATCTAAAACTAAATCCTGATAAAACCGAGCTGATCCTAACAGGTGGGCCAGCCAACCCCTGGAACTCCAACTTCTGGCCACCTCAATTGGGAACCCCTCCACCCCCAGCATGTTCTATCAAAAGTCTGGGTATTATGATCAGCAATGAACTGTCTATGAAAGCCCAGATTGGGTCAGTGGTCTCCTCCTGTTTCTTCCAGTTGCAAAGGATCAGGAAGATCAGTAGATTTCTGACCATTGAAGCCCTGACTCTAGTCATCTTGGCGTTGGTAATCTCCTGCATTGATTATGCCAACTCACTCTATATAGGTATCCCGGCATACCAATTAAATCGCCTACAGCTGGTGCAAAACCAAGCAGCCAGATTAATTTACCACTGGCCCAAATGGCACCATGTGAGACATCTAATGAAAAGCCTACACTGGCTCCCAGTGGCCAAGCGCTGTGCATTTAAGCTGGGGTGTATCACCTTTAAAGCTCTTCATGGCAACAGTCCAGCATTTCTATCCTCTGGGATTCAGCGCTATGTCCCTTCTCGGGACCTCAGGTCCTCTCATCTGAATCTGTTGGTCATTCCGTCCTTAAAACGTAAGAAACATGGAGGACTAAGATTTGCGGTCTTAGCCCCTCAATTCTGGAACTCTCTTCCGTTGGTGATGAGATCAGCGACCTCTTATGCGCAGTTTAGGAAACAGTTAAAGACCTGGCTGTTCCGCCAGGCATATGACTAATTTAATCTCTCACTGTTGCGGCATCCCCTGGACCCCAGCGCCATGAAACCGTCCGGTGTACGTGCGTTTTAGAAGTTCCTTTAACATAACATAACATAACATAAAAAGGGTCACTCCCTTTTTTGGGGTAAATGTTTTGGCCATTATACTTTTAGGCCCATCTGTACCCAAGGTGGGCAGAATCCACGATACACCAGGGAAAGAGCCTGTGTGTTGGTGTGTGAACTGTAATTCAGCTGCTGGTCTGCTTGTACTGGCGTTTGGCTGGCGGTGTGCGCGGAGTGGCGCTTGGCTGGTGGTGTGCGTGGAGTGGTGCTTGCCTAGTGGTGTGCATGGAGTGGCGATTGGGTGGCGGTGTGCAGAGACTTGCATTTGGCTGGCGGTGTGCTTGGAGTGATGCTTGGCTGGCAGTATGCGAGGACTGGTGCTTAGCTGCCAGTGTGCATAGACTGGCACTTGGCTGGCAGTATATGTGAGCTGATATTTGGCTGGTGGTGTGTGTCAACTAGCTTTTGGTTGATGGTGTGCTTTGATTGGCTTCTGACTGGCGAGGTGTGTGGCTGGCATTTGGATGGTGATGGGCAGACATCATAGTGTTTTATAATGTAAACCATTTTTTTTGTGATAGTAATGTTTTATTTCTCCTTTTTATTCTAGTGCAAAGGTTTTGTTTTCCTTTGAGTCTCCTGCTTGCGGTTTCGTCACTGGTTGAACTGCAGTTTGTGTTATTGCATCTGTTTGTTAAGAACCAGTTTTTTGCACTGTTTACTCCAAATGAGTATCACTACCTTGCATGAATGCATCTTTTGTAAATGGTATAATAATAGCAGCATATTTAGCTTCTGTTTTATTGTGTGTGAAATTCTCCTTGTATGTGTGGACGATGTGTATTGTGTTGTCTTGTGTGTAATTTTCTTTTGCTTTTCCTTTCTAGTGGGATATCGTTAGTGATTGCTGTGTCTGTGCAGGGAAGGTGCTGGTGAGTCTAGCTGTCTCTGGCAAGCGAGTGGTATTGTTTTTTCAAAATATAGGTCTTTGTGTGGTTTGTATTGATTAACTTTTCCTTTCAGACTACCAGTAGTTTTACGTTCCATTTGATAAAGCCACACTTTGTTTTTTTACCTATTTTACACAGTGTTGGGTATTGTTGACTTATTCTTGGCTTATCTTAATGGAGCTGTCCACGAGAGAAATTGGCCTATAACATTTAGGTGACCCCCTGTCACCTTTTTTTAAAATCAGCACTATCATAGAGAGACACCAAGAATTTGGGATCTTATAACATAGGGAGTTGTTAAATAAATTCACGAATAAGGGTCCCCGTAGTTCAAAATGACATTTAAAAAATCCATGGAGATCCCATCTGTGCCCGGAGTCTTACCACTGGCACAAGCTTGAATAGCAGCTTCAACTTCCTGCACAGTGATTTGTAGGGTGTTTGGGTGAACTATTGCAGTGCATCCTTGCACTCTCTATCCCACTCTAAATGGTATATACTAGTAAAATGCTTAACCTATTCCTGCCCAGAAATATTGCTATTCAGATCCTGGTTTAGGGGGGCATCGCTGTTTACTGTTCTCCAAAATATCTTACTGCTGTTGTGCGTAACAGCCAGTTGAAGCATTTCCCAATCCCTATGAAACAATGCTTGCTTCCTTACTTTAATATTCAATTTATACATTCTTCTAGCATCCCTAATCGTCACTACTTTGCTAGGGGACCCAGCTAGTGCCCTCCTCAGGTGTCGATTATCAGCTGAGTAATTCAAATCAAACAAACGTAGGTAGCCAGACACAGTTTTAAGAGGTTTTCAATAAAGAATTCTTAACAATATCGCACAGTTGCTGGTTGTGGAAAAATAACTCATGCCTAGACCCATCAACTTAACAACCTAAAAAAACCAGGAGGTTGTTTTTAAGAAGACCCTTTAACATTGCTGTAGGATCTTTTAAAAGCCACACTACCCTTAAGCCATCGTTAGTGTGCTTACTAATGCCATCTAACATTGATGGTCTTTTATCCCTGTCAAACAGAAGAGTTCCTTCAACTAATAGGGCATTCTGATCACTCCATTGGGTTTCTATCCCTATGCCATATATGGACCACTGCAGGAAGTCTTAAAAAGCAAATATATGATCAATAGTTGATGCTTGATTCCCGCCTCTGTATGTTGGCTTATCCAGGCAGTGACCATGAAAATAGTTAACCGCATCCTCAAGGTCCAGTCGGGCAACTAGGTCCCTCAATTCCACCCCCCTGGCATCCCACAATACAGTGTCCGAACCAAAGCTTTGAGAGCCCAGTTTTACAGATTCACCTTCCATCTTCTCATTGAAATCCCCACAAATTAGGATTTGCGGTAGAGGGGTTCCACTTTCCTAAGGAGATCATGGCTGCAAAATATTCAAATAGCTCATGAAACAGACTACTATAGGACTTAGAGAAATCATTATAAAAAAAATAAGCAAAATTAAAACTAAAAGAGCTCTTACAATTATAAATAGTCAAGTCAAGTCAAGAATAACTTTATTTCGGTTCCATGAACCATAAAAGTTTGACAAATAAAAACACTACAGTTTATGAAATTTGTAACACGTTTGTAAAACATCACCGGAAATAGAATAAGAAAGAAAGAATTCATAAAATTCTGTGGTTTTAAAATTTCAATACATAAAGTAAAAATGTTTAGGACAATATAGTATTAGTGTTCCAGCAGTGTAAATATGGACAATGAGCAATTCCAAAAATCTTATTCAGTCTCTAAAGCTCGTAAAGCTTTCTGATCGCCATAGCAACTTTAATATATTTGGATACCGCAGTGCAAATAACAGGAGTGGCCAAAGTATGCAGAAAGTTAACACCATCAATATATGTACAGGGGCAGGTTTCCCTTAAAAGTGGTGCTAAAAAAATTTTCCTCGCCTCTTTGTATAGGGGGCAGAATAAGATAAAGTGCATAGTGCTCTGGTTTGCCAAATTATCACACGGGCAAGGCATGAGCTTATCGGCCCACCCTATTTGACGTGGGAATGCCACTAGAAAGTGCAAAGTGCATAAAGGAAATCTGGTTAAAAGAAATCTGATCTGTATGTTGGTAGTAAAGGTTAGATAAAATTGCTGTGGGCCGGGAGGCAAACATGAGAGGCCCATCTCCTCGTGTTGTGAGTAGCGCATATTGGCCCTAGAGTGATGTGCCTCTTTGATAATGGTTTTCGCATTCATGGGGATACTTTCAGGGTTGTAATAAAAGTGCCACAGTCCTATCTCTTAGAATTTATCTCTAACGAATCGGAGTCATGGGATCATTAAGGCGTTGTCCAGATTAATACAATCTTTAATTACTTCCCTTGAGAACAATAATTCGTCAACCAGCCACATTTTTGCCCATAAGAGCAAAGGGGCGCTACCTATGCAGTCCTCTTTGAACTCTAACCCCAGTTCTTGATGACAAAAGAGTGTAGGGGCACTATTCGGGGTCATCAATAACCTTTTTATAAATTTTCCAAAACTTGTAGTTGGCGGTTTTTGTAATGACCCCAAACCCCTGCCCCATAAGTTGCCACAGACAAACATTTGGCCTTATAAAGGGTAACCAGCTCGCTCACAGGCTTGTGTCCTAGTTTGCATGCAAAGCGAAATAGCCCCTCCACGGCCCAACTTGTGTGTTGCACCCTTGCTGTTATGAGTGGTTCCCAATTCATCTGGTTATTGAATAGGTTCCCTAAGTAAGTGAAGTTGTTCAGCTTATAAATTATTTTGCCCCTTACAGCAACATTTCTGGTTTTTGTCAATTTGGGGCCACACACCATGGTGTAAGATTTAATAACATTGACTTTTAAGTCAAGCAACGACATAAAGTCGGTAAAAGCATTTAGCGATTTTTGGAGGCTATTTGCTGTCACTGCCATTAACACTGTGTCATCCGCGTATGATAGTAGTGGGACAGGGTTACCACCAATTCGAGGGAAATCAATCTCCTTATCTAATAAAAAAGTCTCTGGGCCGTTTGTGTAGATTAAAAAGAGAAAGGGGACTAAAATGCACCCTTGCCGAACACCTTTTGTGGAGACAATCGGCTTGGTCTTTTCCCCTTGGGTGCCGAATCTTATAACAACTGAGGTGTTAGCGTGTAACCTGTGTAGGAGGGAAATGAGAGCCTCTTCTACGCCCATTCTTCCCATCATGGCCCACAATTTGTCCCGATTAACGGTGTCAAAGGCACTGGACAAGTCCATGAAGGCCAGGTGGATAGAGCCCTTCCTGTCCTTCATGTACTTGCCAATGATCAGGGACAAATTGAGACATTGCTCAGTTGTACCCAACCCCCTCCTAAAGCCATATTGTGTTTTTAATATGACCCCTGTGGTGGATGCCGAGGCCTCTAGTCGGGCAAGAATGACCCTCCACAATATCTTTACTGTGGCATCAATGAGAGAAATTGGCCTATAACACGCCGGGTCACTCCTATTGCCCTTTTTAAAAACGGGAACCACAATGGTCTCTTTCCAGGTTACTGGCACCGGGCCAATGACTACTGCCTTGAAGACATTTGTCAATAGAGGTGCCCACAGGTTGGGATTCCTTTTAAATAAATCAAGTGGAACCCCGTCAGGGCCTGGGGCTTTCAAACAAATCCCCTTCGCTAAAGCCTCCTAAACCTCAGATACTGAAATGGATGAGCTTAGTTGGGAAGCTGCAATCAGATCTATAGGCAGATCCACAATATTCTCCTCTAACTGCCCAAGTTGCGGGTTGAATATAGCAGTAAAGTGGGATTCCCAGGCATCCCCCAAGATGAGTGATTCCATCTTTCTCACTTCTTCTGTGAATAGAGGGTGGTTAATGATGTCCCAAAAGGTTTTAGTATCTTTGAGGGAGCCTGCTCTCTCCAGATCTCCCCATGCCAGTCTCCTCAGTTCTTCTTTTCTTTTCCTGTTAATGATCTTATAAGTTTGCCTTGCACTTTTGATTAGGTTTCTGTTGCGATGGGTAGCATGAAGGGCCCTTTTAAGGTTCTTTTGGGCCTTTGTGCATTCAGTGTCAAACCACTGTACCTCTTGGGGTTCCCTTCGATGGGCGGGTCTGGTCAGCCTTTTAGCTACATCCAAGCAGAGCAGCTCAAACTCCTGGACAACCTCATCTGGGGAGGAATCTTGCTGTAAACATCTCATAATTAAATGATAATTTGCTATAATGGTATCTTCCTAAAATTGAGGAGGATTTATCTTGCCCCAGTTTAGCCTTACCCCTTTGTTTGGGTTATAGTGAATAGGGTGATCATCGCCTTCCTCCGCCTGGATCATTATATTGAGAGTAACTATGAGGGGATTGTGGTCGCTGGCACAATGAGGTTCCACCATAAAATCTCTGACAAACGAAATACATTTCCTAGATATTAACATATGGTCAATAAAACTTTCCCTGCCACCACCAACATAAGTAGGACACTGAGGTAAGGGACCACAGACCAAGTTATTAATAAAACCTAAATCATTCTCAACAACAATAGTATTTAAAGCTTCGCCTTGGGGCGAATGAATAAAGTGTGACTGGGGCTGACCCTTGGTATCGGATAGCCCACAGACACTTTGGGAGCTGTACTTGCAAGTTGTGCAGTTAAAGTCCCCCACCCAGAGAATACATAATGGCTGCCACTTCCCTGTGATATGGGTGATTTCCACCTGTAGGTATTCAAAAACGTGTTGGCTATTTTGATCAAAGATGTTGTAATACCAGTTCACCACTAATATTTTAGCCTGTATCAAATTAGAAATCATAATTAATTGATACCAGGGTGATGAGCTTACACAGAGAGCTTTTATGGATCCATATGTTACTGAAATTAGCAACACTATCCCTCCTTTAGCCCTTCCTGCTGGGGACGGTATTGCTGGGACAGTAAAAGAACGATAACCATCTAACACAGTGTCATCACTGGACCAGGTTTACTGAAGGCAGATGATATCAAAGCCTCTGATATACTCTAGCCATACCTCGTTCGTGAGTTTTGAGCGAATTCCTGCAATGTTCCAGGAAATAATTTTATAAGGAAAGGTAGTATGTCCCAGATTTGCTGGACCCTCAAATATACTACTAGGAGCGGGCGCAGTGACGTAGGCTAATGGTCCGGACCCTTCAGCTACGAGATCACCTTCAGGGATGATATTAGCGAGAGGGGACGTGTATTTGGGGTTATCTGGGCCCTTGATAGGGTTGGTGGGTATATGCGGTGTGGCACCAGCTGGGTCCACAAGCCTTTTAGTACCAGGCTCACCTTCTTATGAGTCTCTCCCTATGTTATTACAATGCAGACCCAGCCTACCCTTCTCAGCTGCATGTCTGGATTGAGTATGTAGTCAATCGATGTCGGTGAGGCACAATCATAAATAAGCAAAGCCTGATAAGCGGGGCTACCCGTGTTCATAATTGACACTTTAAGCCTAAGATTGAGCTTAACCCAAAAAGCGAGGCTACCTTTGGCTCTTCCGTGAGGGAAAGCAATAGCCAGAGAGGAATAAAACAAGGAACCATTACATACAATAGGTGATAAGGCCCAGGTTTCCTGAAAAGCAACTAGATCATAATTGTTCATAAAAGAAATCCAGTCTGGGTTGGAGTTCATGCTTTTGAGCCCGGCCACATTCCAGCTAATCAGAACAAATCGATTGTAGACACTTATATTTTCCACAAACTGCTCCCTCACTAAAGCTCCACCAGGCAGAATAATACAAGATATTACTAAGGGATTATTAGCTGTATTGGCCATAATAACAGAAGCACAAGTAGTCACATCACTATTCACTTACTGATCGTCCACACCAGGATATTCCAGAAATGATTCTCTGGAACTACATACATGCACATTCTGGGGGCCTGTGGGCTGTCAATCCTGATCATCAAGATTTACTAACGGTGCAAATCAGTTAGTACACATGATATTGAAATTGTCAGGAATGGTATAAGCTGGTGGGCCCTGAGGCAGGAATATATGTCGCTCAAGGTAGGGATACCTGTAAAAGAAACCAAAAGGAAGAATACGAACAGTATCATTCTTCACAAAGTGTTGGGAATTCCAGGACAACATTTCCCTCATGTTCACTGGATGCCTAAAGTTCACAATAATGCAGTCCCCTTGGATGGTCCTAGTAGAGGGGCCAACCAAAGCCAGACAGCGCACCAATAAAATATTTTTATAGTCCTGCTCAATAAAATTCAAGTGGTTAGCCAGCCAGTGACACAACTTTTTTTGAAGTTGAACAGATGACTCTTGAGAAGAATTTAACAATGAGGGAATGCCTGCCAAAACAACAACATATGGACAGCAAGCAGGTGGAAGGTTAATCACTGGTAACTGGGAATGGTGAGTCACAGACTGGGGCTCTAATGATGTGGTGGGCGATCCCCGTAGAGGCGCAGCAGTACTAGATGGATTAAGTGCATGTGCAGAGACAACTGGGTGCATATCAGACTGCTGAATCATTCCAGGCCTCTGTTGTCCTTTAGATTTCAATGATGATGCATGGGTACTAATTGCAGACGAAGAAATCCATGGGGCTGAGGACAACTAAGTGCAGCCATATTAGCACTCTTAGGCACGATCATAGCCCCCTTTTGTAGTATCATCTGCTGCTCCTGGCACGCAGTCACAATTTTCCGATTTGCTGACACCAACTTGTCAAGTCTCTCTCTTAAAGGGTCCAAACACTCTTTCAAGGTTGCTAAGAATTTTTTAAATGCTGTGTCCCATGAAGAATCCAGGTGGAAACATTGGCTCAAGGTTTCCAAAGTATTGAGTTCAAAGGATTGTGTTATATGTTTAAGGTCAAATTTGGCCTTGCACCACACTACATCCAGAAACTGGTAGTTCCTTTTCAGCCAACTAGGTCTTTGAGATCATCGAAGCAAGCTTTGTTAAATGTACCAAGGTTTCGTTTAACTGGTATCAAAGGCCGTTCCTTTGCCTACCTGGCTCCAATGCTGTGGAACTCTTTACCGTTTGCTCTTAGAAACTCTAAGTCATTTTTCACCTTTTGTAGAAACCTTAACACATGGTTATTCTAGGTCACTGCTCTGGGACATTCAATCTGCGCTTTCCTTGGGTCAGGAAACCTTTCCAGGTAGCTGTGTGCATTATAAGTCACTAATAATAATACCCCCCATACAGTTCCTAACAGCCAAAACTGACGTTAAAGAAGGAGAAGTCAAATCTACAGTTTGCCTAGTCTTCCGCTTATGCTTTGCAGCTGGTGGGTGTGCTGGTGATATAATAACCAACATATCCTCAAAGGGCTTGGGCACAACAATACCCACTGAGGGTTCTCCCTGAATTGTGGTTACGGGGGCAGAGCTGGCCATATCAGTGGGTTCAGACCTCAGCTCTTCCATATCAAATAAACCTACAGCAGAGAGAGGGACTGTTCCAGTATATCCCAATGACAAATGCCTCTCTGCTAGGTCAATTTCTTTCAAAACTACATGTACCGTTCTTACCAGAAATGAGTCTATTGTCATGGGATTTTCCCCTAGTGCCCAATTAAAAGTTACCTTCTTTTTGCCCATTATACCGCTTTTCTGATACCAAAAGGTGCCAACAGGTAGAAAGCATAATGTAGAATTGCGTGGAGACGAAGAGGAAAATCACATCAAAAGAGGTCAATCCCAGTGGGAATTGTAAGAATAAACCTACTTACTAATCTTAGTTGTGACTCCCTTCCTTCTTCAGGCAGACTACACAAAACAGAATGTCACCGAGCCAAAAGATGGGTCCCAGCCCAGCCTCATCCGGCTGCGGACGGGTTTCAGACGAGCCCACCCTTTGCCTGGGTTTTGCCCTGTTGCGGCCTGTGCACATCCTGCGCTGTGGAGGGAGAGGCACCGCTATGTCAATGCGCCTCTCCCTGTCTGATGCTGTGGTCAGTTGGGCAGGCGAGGTGGACCCTGGGACAGTGAGTCCCACCAGGGCAGACGCAACCACCAACGGAGTCCAGCGATGTGAAGGGGAGAGGCAGCGCTATGTAGCGCAATGTCAATGCACCTCCCCCTGTCTGCAGCTGTGATCAATTGGGCAGGCAAGGTGTGCCCTGGGACAGCGAGTCCCACCAGGACAGAAACAAGGCACCAAAACAGCAGCACCAACAGTAACCAATAACCGTGGCAATAACAGAAAAAGCATCCACTTACCTCCTCATCCTGGGGAAACGACCTTTACAACGCAGTCGTTACAACGCAATGCTTTTACATCGCAGTCATTACAACGCAAGTCATTACAATGACTTGCGCTGGATGGCGCTCTAGACTAAGGAATAGTAAGATTTACTATTCCAACACCTTCCCTACTGTACGTAGACTGGAGTTGGAATAGTAAATCAAACTATTCCTAAGTCCAGCGCCCTCCAGCGCAAGTCGTTGTAATGACTTGCGTTGTAATAACTGCGATGTAACGTACTGCGTTGTAATGGAACGCGTTGTAACGTCACATATTCCTCATCCTGTTCTTACTGGCCACTGCTTCCACCCACACACACATGCCAAAGTCGCAGGGGCTGTAGGGTCACTTCCTTCACTCCCTTGTCTGCTACAAACCATTCAATTATTGCCCGACTTGCTTACTTGGTTGAAAGAGGCATGGTGGTAAAGCCTTAGCTACAAACTTGGTCTGCCCCGTTCTGGTCTCTCCAATGGCACTCCAATGGCTCCTAACAGTCAAGATCCATTAGCTGCTGCAGCTTCTACAGGCAGTACATAGCTGTTACTCCCCTCCTCACAGCCACAGGGGATTTATGCAGAGGGCTCGTATATTTCTTCTGGGCACTATCTAAAATTGAGGTTTGCAGGGGATTCTGGGTAAGAACAAGTTGAGGGATCCATGCAAACCCCACCTCCCTGGACTCCCCGTGTGTCTAGTTT
The DNA here is from genome assembly GCA_963921515.1 of Calotriton arnoldi. Lineage (NCBI taxonomy): Eukaryota > Metazoa > Chordata > Amphibia > Caudata > Salamandridae > Calotriton > Calotriton arnoldi. The sequence goes on from CAWUFW010011796.1 coordinate 168,746, forward strand.
TCAGAAATATCTGGGTTTGGTAGGTTTCCTGTTGCAAAGTCATCCTGTGTGCCCTGTGCACTCTCATGTTTGCTGACTGGTACTGGTGGTAACTGACTTTGACTATCCCTGGGCTCTGTCTAACCAGGCCCAGGGCCAGTGTTATGTTGAAAACACACACATGCTTTAGGGTAAACTATATGTTAGGATACACTTAAAATTGGCATGACCTACCCTATAAGTCTCTAATAGATAATAGTGCAGGGGGACTAAAACTACCTATAAGACCGTAACATATAATAGGGCAGTTTAGAGGTCAACAGCCCTTTCTGCACTTGCATGGGCACACTGCTGAGTGTCTGAGGTAATTTTAAAAGCCGCCCTGTGTTGCCGCACTGCTTTTAAAAGCAAACACACTGCAAACTCGACTTTGGTGGTTGGGGCACTTAGAAAGTGATAATCTCCAATATTTTGGTATATTAGGTACACCCAGGGTCTTACCTAGGTTTCCCAGGGGTGGGGGTCATGTAATTATAAGGAGGGCCCTAATAAAAGATGTTTTATAGGCACATGGGAGACAAATTGCACATTTCACATTCCCCTTTTTAGTGCCTCCTTAAATCGACTATAGATCTATATTATTGTTGCATATTCAGAACCCCCAGGGTCTCCCCTAGGTGTCCTATGGGCTGGGGTGTTGTATTCCTCTTAGGGTGTCCATAACGGGCTTTCCAGTATCATGTCCTTATATAGGCACAATTCGCCCTGCCCTTATATAGGCATAAATTCCCAGGCCTTATTTAGGCATTAAACCATGCACTCCAAATATAGGCATGGTCTCCGACATCCGTCCACCCTAACGTCACAACGAGTACATGAAGAACAGACCCTTAGGCTGCGGGAGTTTCCCTAGTCCAGGACTATTGATTTCTTCAAGGACTCATATATTATGCATGAACCGTTATTCCTTAGGGGTTCATTCATGACGTCTTTCGCTGTCCGACTCACGTCAATACTAACATTCCTAGGTACTCTCAGGTATAAATATACCTTCCCTAGCCCTTGTAAACTAGAGGAGACCTCGACTTCAGAGGAGCCCGTTTCCCGGCCTGACGCACTGAGAAGACGCTGTCATCCCTGCACGCAGAGAGTCCAGCTTCCAGTGATCTAACTTCCCTTGCGGGGTGTTGGAGTTCGAGTCTGGCAAAGAGATTCCTACCTCTCTCATTCTTCAGGTATGGAGCTGATAAGAACCTAGAGGGACTCTTGGCATACTAGGCATACTAGGCTTAACATACTCTTAGTATACCATAGTAAGGAATACTTCACCTACTTCATACCTCTCCCTACACCTAGGTTAGGTTAGGTACATTGGGGTAGAACTAGATTAGAAATGCATCGTATGAGTACTCGCATTTTTAGCTCATGTTATTTATGTATGTGAATATACGCTAAAAGATAATGCTATCGCAGTATTATTTATTTCTACTGCTCACACTGTACATTATTTATCTCGCATACTGTCTTATGATCGTAACAGCACATTTAACTTACACAAGAAACAAGACTGTTCAATAAATCTTTTATTGAAAACGCCCGTCTATTTCTTTCTGTGTAACTTGGAGAAAACTAAGCATGCACGAGTGAGCTGAGTGAAATAGTTATCTATTGTTTTCACGACTCTGGGACACGTTCTGATTCTAAAGGGAAACATAGTGGTCATGTTTTGCGGCTGCCAGAAACTACTCCCTTCTTGTTGTCAAGGAGTTTCTAGTGGCCTCTGAGCTAGCTGGCACAAGTAATTAAGTTTAATATACTCGATAGGGACATACTGACCTTAGTCCTATGTCAAACCTATAGGATATATTATTCCAATGCGCAGAGCCTATTAGGGAAATAGGAGCTACACTATAAGCAGGGCCCTTATAAAAGTTGTTTTATGTGCTCTGGTGATGGAGAAATTGCACATTGCAGTTTCCCCATTGTAGATGCCTGGCCCAAGGTGACGCTATAGGTTTCTAAGTGCTATAAAGCTGTTAATTCTTTAAAAAAAATCATATGTCTGGTTCCCTACATTGGATCTTTTTCATTTTGGTGTCAGTTTAAAGATAAAAATATTTCCCATTTTTATAAATTGGTGTTAGATTTTTATTGTGTGTTGTGTCTAAATTTCTTAATTATTCACTGATTTGGTGTTTTTAAATGCTTTACATACATGTGTCCTAAGTTAATCCTGCGTGCTCGCAGCCAAGCTACCCAGGGTTGAGCACAGGAATAATTTATTGAGACCTTTACTGAGCCCTAAACTGTGTTAGTGGCCTTATTTCCAGTGATAGATACATATATGCCACTACTAATAACTCACTTTCCAACATTCCTAGATGGCCGCTGAACCCGGAATCAAAAAAGGAGGTTACCCACTTGCAAAACCAGGTCATTTCGTGATAGATAATTTTGATTTCTACACAATATGTTTTGGGCTGTTTCCTGTCGTGGGCATTAGGTCTACAAATACAAGTGAGGTACCATTTTTATTGAGAGACTTGTGGAAAATGCCGGGTGTATGGAAGTTTGTCACTCCTTGCAGATTCCAGAACTTTCCATCACAGAAATATGAGGAAAATGTGTTTGTTTTAGTCAAAATTTGAGGTTTGCAAAGGATTCTGGGTAAAAAAAATGTAGTGAGAGCCATGCACGTCGGTTCACCCTGGATACCCCTAGGTGTCTAGTTTTCAAAAATATCCAGGTTTTCTAGGGTTCCTGTTAGAAATGGGGGTCTCTAGTTGGCAGAGGTAGGTACCTTTGTCCAAATAGGGACCCTTGCTTCTAGTCAGGGTAAGGGGGCTACACTTCTAAAATAACCCCATCTCACCCCCTTGGTAGCTTGGCACGAGCGGACAGGCTTATCTCAGAGGCAGTATGTAAAGCATTTGTGAACACATACGGTAAAACAGTGAAAACACTACAAATGGACACCACACCAGTTTAGAAAAATAAGTAATCTTTATTTAAAGCAAAACAAGACCAAACGACAAAAATCCACAATACAGTATTAAAAATAAGGCTTTCAAATGGTAGAAATAGTTCAGTTCAATGCAATTTGTAAATGCAACACTTTTCTCACAAAGTACCTGGGATGCGTCATGCAAAACAAACAAAATGGCCGCAGGGAAGGTGATGCGTCGGTTCCTTACATGCAGGTGATCCAGCGCGGCTAATATAAATTTCTCCTTAGGGCTTCAATCCAGGCTAAGACACGTACGCAACCTATTGTTATTTAAAACTTTATGTTGGTGGGGCCCATGACACCGCATACATACATTCATTCAATCTCTGGATTTCACGCTAAGGAGAATGTGCTGCTGGACGAACGGGCTACCTTGTTAAATTTGACAGAATAATAATTTATACATTATATACATTAACTTCGGATCCTGTCGGTTCTAAACATCAAGGTACTCCGCTATTCGGTCGATGGACCAACTAGTAGAATAAGTTGATGGCGATTAAGACCAGCTCAATCACAATTAAAACCTCTAACATTTATAAATCATAAATTTATTAAAGAACCACAGACTCCTTTTAAAGTTAGAATATGATTTTATCTAAAATTCTTCAATCAAATAAGTGAAATTCTTTATTAAACAAAACACATTTAAAATATCAATAAACATTTAAGAAAGGTTTTTAGGAAAAGTGAAAATTATGCATTACCCTTGGCCATGGGGCGATGACAAGAATGGTTCACAAAAGGAAGATGAACCGTAGATCACAGAATAGGACTCCCAAACTGACTGACTGTCCCGCTACCCTCCTCGGACGCACCTCCCGGGCAGAATTCCCGCAACGATTTCGTTTCTACCCCAGTCAAAGTTCAAAGTCCAAAAATGACAGAGTCTTTCGCAGCATCAAGATGGAAAAATGAAAAATAAAGAAGCGGCATGGCAATAACACCAACAGCAACAGAACTTTAGTAACAGCTCCAACCCACATAAGAGCAGACTCACTTATATCCTATTTTCTGGCTTACTACACATAAAAGTTGCAATCCTTAGGGGCAAGAATCACGCTAATTGGTCCATTGGAGGGGTGGTGATGGTCACCTCATCGTCCTCCTTGTTCAAACTGGTTTGGGGACAATAAAGCATACAATAAGTCTCATGACTTTGGGGTCAAAAGTAGTCCAACTCGTCAATTCATTTTGTTGCGATCTTTGATGGTCACATTTTAGTTCATCCATTGTCACTCGGTTCTTTCCCATCCATTCCCAGGAATACATGCTGAACACTTGGCACAATTTCCATTGTAGGTCAGATTGACCTTGACATCTCTCACTCCGGGCACAGGCCGCATTCACGTGACTGAAGCTTCCGTAACGATTCTGCGCGGAGGCCATCTTAGTCATCTCATGTGATCTCATCCTTTCCAGCAGCCATTTTTGAAGCATGGCCTAGCAGGCCCGAACGAACTATCATAAGAACAAACACAACCGAAATTAAAACAAAGAAAATAAGCCTTTCTGTTTACCACCCGCCATTCTAAAGACCCGTGTTAGGTGTTACCTAGCAGAAGCGACATTTAAAGCCATTTTACTTATTACCTGCATTCTTTGCCACAATACAATTCTATTACGCAACACAAATCATGCAATTTCACTCTAATTAGTAAGCAAATCACAATACTAAGGTTAATTAACTTCACATTTGTAAGTAGTTTAGATTTTGTACAAATCAGCATATTACACACGTGTAGTCTTTACTAAAAAGGTGCGTTTGTTGGTTAATACATGAAATTCAAACGGTTAGTATCATTAATTATTATGAGGTCATTAATTTCCAAGGGGTACAAAATTATTTCGTTTACCTTGCTCCATCAATTCCCCCCTTTGGTGATTTTTAACATCACCACAAAAACCTATCCCTACAAAATTTATCAGATAAATGTTTCTTGTCCACTTGCATTTGTTAGTTTAGACAACCGTGTTCTTTTCATCTTGTCTTTTAGACCTTTTGTACATCTTCTCTTTTAACTCTTCCAATTCTATCTCTCCCATTTCCCGTTCTCTTTCTTTATTTTTCTCATTTTCTCTTTTTACCCAATTTTCTCTTTTTCTTCTTTTAATACACAAATATGCTAATCTCAATAATAACATTATTATTATTACTACTGTGACTGGTATTAGTATTTTCCCAATAAAGAACTACCTATTTCTGTGAACCATTTCTTCATTGAGGAAAAACTCTTACCAAGTCTCTCCCAAGCACCTTCAACCTCCAGTGGGGCAATTTCTTTATGCAAATCAGTAATGTTCTTTATATACTTCTGTATATTCTCACTTTTGTCTGGAATGTAAGTGCAACAATGTTGTACCTTCAGCATTCCACAGACTCCACCCTCTTTTGCCAAAAGAATGTCAAGGGCAAGTCGATTTTGCATTACCATAGCTCTCATGGCAACCATTTCGGTATTTACCATCAAGAACCCTCCAGCAGTGTTCGTTGATAAACGATCCACTACTGTAGACAATTTCCGAATCTTGTATGCATTCAAAGATATACCCACTGCTGGTATCAATGCTCCAAAAATGTCACCTATTATTTCTGAGAAGCTTTCCCTCCTTCTACGGGTTAATGGTTTACCTATCTCGTGAATTCCTTTCGTTCCTCTTTCCACGTGAAAAATCTTTGGAAAGACCAGGCCTACATAGCATGTTCCGTACCAATGGTCCGGCAACTTGTAATAAGCTCTATTTCCGCAAATATAATAGATCCCTGGAAATACTGGATCTTTTTCTTCTTTAAATCCCCATCCCCCTAGAATTTTGTATGTATCTCGGCACTCACTAGAACCCACGAAATAGTTATCATACTAAGGGGCCGATTCCGATTCCGGCCGGAAATCTCTCCGACCGAGCCGGACCCGGAGAGAATTCCGACCGAATCGGACCCTAGCACTCCGACCGGACGAGTACGATGCATTCGCATGCTATCGGACTCGAGTCGGTCGGACTCCCATTGAAGTCAATGGGAGCCGGTCGTACAACGCGTACGCGGGCTCCCATTGACTCAATGGGTGCGAGGCGAACAAGGGCGCCCCTACAGCGGGTACGCGTCCATGCGCATCGCGGCGTACATGCACAGGTAGGGGGACCCATGGGTCCCCCTGTGTGCGACTCGCGTGCCTACGCGGACAGGGGGTCCGACGCGGACCCCCAAAGTCCGGCTCCGACAGCTTTTTCGAGCCGGACGGCGCGAGTCGGTCGGACTGCTCGCGGCGCGCATCGTACTTACCCGGCCGGGAAACGTCTCCATAGCGCGGTGCGAGTCGTGTCCATGCGAGTCGGTCGGAGCGTGTTGAAGCCGCGTTCGAGTCGGTCGGCGATTTCGCGGGAGCTTGCATCGTACTCGCTCGGCCGGACCCGCGTACGATTCGGTCGGGAAACAGGGTTCCGAATCGGATCCGGTGAATCCGAATCCGATTCGGAGCACTACCGGCCGAGATCGGAATCGGCCCCATAGTGTTATCTCTACTAATACACAATTTTCCCTGTTGGGGCCAATCTAGAACCATAGCTGCATTTGTTTCACCTTTGTCGTAACTTCTCTCTTCAAACGCCCATGGTGGGGTTTTTGTCTTTCCTCCTGCTACCTTTCTTTGAAACTTAACCCTTCTGTCTTCTACCATGTCTAAGAAAATCTTTTCTTCTTTTCTTAACTCACAAGTAAGATTATGTCTAAATGCATACTCTAAGGTTAATTCTTTTGTTTCTAAGAAAAATTCTCCAAAAACCTTTGCAACTTTTACCTTATTTAATTCAGGGATTACGGGAACTGTAGCAAAAACAGCATCTATGTTAGTGTAATAATATTCTAATTTACCTGTTTTATAAAATAAGCGAGCTAAAACGCTACAGGTTATTCCATACGTCAAAGGAAGGTGATGATATGTCACACCTTCTGTTACAGATGCAGGTAACTGCATACAGACATAACAATCTCTCACATCCATTGTCTCCACATATTCGTATAAAAGTTTCGTGAAGACATTCTTGGAGAAATCAGTTATTGACTTATCCCTATGAAAATCAGTACTATCCACTAATGTTGCAGTGTTCTTTACGTTAGCTTTCTTGTCACTATTCGTGTCATTCACTATTACAGATGTATTTTCTACAACTAACCTAAGTGGAATTATTATTGCTACAATAAACCAGATAAGCATTAGCAAACCTGTACAATAAAAACACATCCTACACCATCTACGTAAAAACTCACATCTAGATCTTCTATTCTCAGTGTCTACCATGTTGTAATACTATCTAATTATATGTACAGAAATGTGTTTCCACACCTCAAATGACGTAGTGTTGATTAAGATCAACTGCTTTTTTGGCACACCTTTCGGTTTCTCAAGAATCCTTCTTTGACTTTATCAGTTTGTATGTCTAGTCCGGTTTTCTTTCTTTGTCTTTCAGGTTTGGTGCAATTCACTCTCACCCACTTGCTCACAGTCTTCGTCTGGGATTTCCTGACTGCTATCCACTTCTTTAATGTCGGTTAGGGCTATGTATAACCATTCAGGTGATTTGTATTTCAAGTTAGGTCTTTTCACTCTTTTTGGTCTCTGCAACTGTCTTTCACTTGATTTTCTTCCTCCTTTCTGACTTGTTATTTCATTTACTTGTTCTGCATTATCTTTGTTCAAATTTATTATTTTATATCTCAATCTTTTAATTTCGTTGGGCCAATTGTCTCCTTTTCTCTGCCTTTTCAGTTCACTTTCCTTTTCTTCTCGTTCCGCTCTCCAAGTTCTCTTTCTTGGTCCTACTCTTTGCTTTTTTTCCTCTTCACTTTCTTCAGATTCCGTCTCAGACCTCACTTCATTTCCTCTAACTTTGAACTTTATGATCTCAGTCTCTTTGTCCGAATCTGAATCTTCTTGGGTTTCTTCTGTTTGAAATTCTGAGTCTAATCCTCCTCGTGTTTCTTCCGAAATGTCCTTTTCTTCTCTATCTGAATCTAAATTTCCCTGTGTTTCTTCTGTCCGTAATTTTGAATCTAAACCTCCTCGGGTTTCTTCCGCAACGTCCTCAATCTCACTATCTGAATCTAAATTTTCTTGCGTTATTTCTATAATTTCTGGAGGAATTTCCCAAAAGCTTGTACTTGGCTGTTCAGTGTCACTGTTTATTAGTTCGGTTTCTCCTGTTTCAATATCAGTTCTTTTGTTTTCCGATTCTTCCTTTTGTTTTTCACTGGTTTCAGGTTGGTCAGATTCAGATGCCGAACTGGTATCTGAAATTTCCAGATGTCGACTTACAGGTCGAGCTTCAAGATCTGGAACTCTAATCGTTTCAGTTTATTCTTCAGTTGTCAAACTGTTACCTGATTCTTCCAGATGTCGACTTACAGGTCGAGCTTCAAGATCTGGAACTCTGATCATTTCAATTTCTGCTTCGGATGCTGAACTGGTATCTGATATTTCCAGATGTCGACTTACAGGTCGAGCTTCAGGATCTGGAACTCTGATGGTATGACTGGCATAAACCCAATTTTTCACACCTGCACACTTTACAGCAGTTGTTGTCACCAGGATCACTTGACGTGGCTTATCCCAGCGAGGAACCAAGCAGTTTCTTCTTCTGTGGACTTTAATGCGGACCCAGTCTCCTGGATTCAAATCATGAGCTGGTTTTCTTTCAAGGGTGGTCGCATCCGGTCCAACCTGATGAAACACAGAATGCACCACATCAGCCAATCCTTTGCAATAGTCCAATACGAGATCATCAGTTATAGTCAACAGTTTGTTGACAGGTACGTGTGCTTGTCTCATTGCTCGTCCCATGATTATTTCATGAGGACTCAGACCTGTTTTTCTGTCAGGTATGCTTCTGATGCTCATCAGCACCAATGGCAGGGCATCGGGCCATTTGAGTCCTGTGGCTTGACACATTTTCCCTAACCTATTTTTTATTGTTCCATTTACTTGCTCTACCACTCCAGAAGCCTCTGGTCTCTAAGCACAGTGCAGCTTTTGTTGAATGTCAAGTGCTTCACATATCAGTTGGATGATTTCATTCTGGAAATGTGTTCCTCTATCTGTTTTGATCGTTACTGGAAAGCCATATCTAGGAATGAATTCTCTCAGCAGGAGCTTAGCCACAGTAACTCCATCATTCCTTCTTGTCGGATAGACCTCCACCCAACGAGAAAACAAACAGACGACCACCAGGACATACCTCAATCTATTACTTGGGGGCATTTCAATAAAATCTAGTTGCATTCTGGTAAAAGGACCTCCTTCGCGTCCTATTGTTCCCAAACTCACTACTGTCTTCCTTCCAGGATATCTTTGTTGGCATATAAGACATTTTTGACAAAGGCTTTCAGCTATAGCCCTAGATTTTGGGTTGTACCAGGTTTGTCTGAAAAGTCTGATCATGGCATCCCTACCAATGTGTGCCTGTCCATGGTACATACATGCCATGTTAGAGATCATGCTATCAGGCATAACTGGTCTTTCATCTCTATAAACCCAGACTTCATCTTCCTCTCTTTGTCTGCAACTTGCTTTTATCCAACCATCTTTCTCCTCATCATCTGCTTCTTCCTGCAATTGTTTTACCTCATCCCAGGTTTCAACTGTGTTAGCAAACAGCAAGGGACATGGAACATTCTCTTTTTCCCTTCTCCGATTCATCGTAGTCATGTTTCTGGCACAATATTGAGCTAATTCGTGAGCAAATTTGTTACCCACTGCAATATAATCAGTTCCGTTTTTGTGTGCAGCGCATTTTACCACTGCAATCTGTTTAGTTAGCTGTATCGCCTCAAGCAATTTCTTCACAAACTCACCATTCCTAATAGGAGATCCTGCAGAAGTCAGGAATCCCCCCTGGGACCAGATCTGTCCGAAATCGTGGACCACTCCGAAGCCATACTGGCTATCCGTGATCACCGTAATTCGAAAGTTCTTTCCCAGTTTGCACGCTCGAATCAGAGCAATCAGCTCAGCAACTTGGGCTGAACGTATTCCTCTCAAACAAGATGCTTCCATTATGGCTGCCACCGTACACACAGCATATGCAGCACTTAAAACTCCTTCACTTGTTCTCAGGCATGACCCGTCCACATAATCTGATTCTTTTAAGGGTTCATCCCTGATATCAGGGCGAGGCTTTGTGCAAAATTCAAGCACATCCAAACACTTATGATCAACATCATCTTTGACTTCTGCATTTACTTCATCTGGCAGTGAAGTAGAAGGATTCACACTCGTGCATCTTACAATGGTTACATTGTCTGCACCCAAGATCACTTTTTCATACCTAGTCAGCCGACTATGCGTCATGAATTGGGTTTTCGTTCTGGTCAGAAGGATTTCAACAGAATGTGGCACATACACTCTCAAAGGATATCCCATCACAATGCCTTCACTTTGTTCCAGACTCACGCAAGTAGCAGCTACTGCTTTCAGACATCCAGGCAACGCCTTTGCTACCGGGTCTAAAACAGCTGAAAAATATGCGATTGGTCGTTTCATTTTTCCATGCCTTTGCACTGATACTGAAAGTGCACATCCGTCTCCCTCGCTACAGTACAGCTCAAATTGTTTTTCATAATCACGCATTCCCAATGCTGGTGCCTCACACAAACTTGTTTTTAGTTCTTTGAATGCCTTCATTTCCTCCTCATCCAATTCAATCGGATCTTTAACATCCCTCTTTGTCAATCGCTGTAAAGGTTTCGCAATCAATGAAAATCCACTTATCCACTGTCGACAATAACCAACCATTCCAAGGAACATTCTCACCTCTCTCTGTGTCATTGGGGCTCTCATTCCTTGGATAATCCTTATTCTTTCTGTTGTCACTTTTCTTATCCCTTTCTCAATCTTATGACCTAAGTACTGTACCTCCTGTTGACAAAATTGCAGTTTTGATGGAGACACCTTATGTCCTCCTTCTGCCAAATGATTCAATAAAGCAATTGTGTCCATAACACATGCTTCTCTGGTCTTTGATGCCACTAATAGGTCATCAATATATTGGACCATCACAGATTTCCCAGGCATTTTTAAATCTTCTAATGATTTCTTCAGAATCTGATTAAAGATTGAAGGACTTTCAGTATACCCTTGAGGAATTCGGCACCATGCCAAAATACGCTCTCCGAACCGGAACGCAAATAATGGCTGACTGTCAGGGTGCAATGGAATAGAAAAGAATGCATGGCACAAATCAATACCTGTGTACCATTCTGCATCATGTGGAATCTGATAAAGTATTACAGCGGGGTTTGGCCCAATTGGGCAGCAAGGAATAACAATCTTATTTACCTTTCTCAAGTCTTGCACTATCCTATATATTCCATTCGGCTTCTTCAATCCCATTATAGGAGAATTACATGGGCTACTCATTATTTCTCTCAAAATTCCTTGTTCAATCATCTTATTAACTACAGGTGTTATTCCTTCAATAATTTCTGGTGTTAATTTATACTGTGGGGTATTTGGGTAATTTGTTCCTTCCCTTACAGTAATTTTTACAGGATCAACTCCTCTCATTAGTCCAATATCTTCGCCTGTGAAATCCCATATATCAGACCTAACTATTCTTTTTAATTCAATAGGGATTTTCTCTGCATCAAACACAGGAAACATGTCATTCACTCCTGGTTCTAGTTCTGCCATTGTCATTTTATACAAGACATCCTCATCTGGTGTCTGGAAAGCAATACCATCTGGGGTACAATAGATGGGACAATTCATTTTGCAAAGTAGATCGCGTCCTAATAAATTTACAGGACTGCAATCACACACCACAAAGCGATGCATCTCTTTGAATGGTCCAACTTCCACCTTTACTGGGTTTGTAAGAGGGGTTTTAATCTGCCTATTCGAAACACCTACAACTTGGATATATTCACCTGAGAGAGGAAGGTTTGGAATTTCCACTGATCTAACAATAGAACGGGTAGCTCCATTGTCCACAAGGAATGTAACATTTACACCATTCACTTTTCCATCCACAAATGGACCCGACTGATCTACCTCTAGAGTTGCGCCAAGCACGCACTCTTCTTCCTCTCCTAGGCACCGTCATAAGCTTTCATCCGATTCATCTCCATCCTGCCATAACCAATACTGCGAAACTGCAGCTGCGCGCAGCAATTTTGTTACCTCCTCTCCTCCGTAGAATCCTGCCTCTGCACTGTATCTCTGAGGATTTACACTCTTTGAAGAGGTGGTTGCGGACCTGACACTGTTGAGTAACTTCCTGCGGCTGTTGCAGCTGTTGATAACTCATCTCATTCTGCACCTGTGGATTCAATGGTTGATTTTCTGTATTAGCTTTTGGAGGAAATTTACACTCGTTTCTCCAGTGTCCTAATTTTCCGCAATTATGACATGGCCATTTCTTTTTAGCTTCTTCTATACTCATTTGACCTTTTCCCTTACCAATATTTGGTTTGGATTTAGTCTGCCCTGCATCACTAGACTGATTATTCATCTGTGCTTCTTGCTTTTCTGCAACCTTTACTTGTGCCCACATTGCCTTTTCCTTGAGTTTACGCTGTCTACATTCAATATCGTCACTACAATATTTCGCATACCTTAGTACTTCATCTACTGTCTTTTTCTGCCAACACAACATATGCTGCTTAATCATTTCACTTATCTCAGGTCTCAAGCCATACATGAATCTGTACACAAAATGACTCATATCCTTTTCACTTAACCGCTATACTGTTTAAAGACCAAAAGCAGCCTCTCATAGAAAGCATGTACAGATTCCTTACTCTCTTGAGTTGTTCTATCAATCTTTACCCAGTCCGTTTCTTTTGGTGGGATTTTATTTTTCAGAAACGTAATTGCCTGTTCATATTTTCTCATTACTTCTGAACCTGGGGCTCCTGTTTTTGCATCTCTAGGATATTCTTCCTTCGGCCAGTCAATTGTAATTTTACATTCTGTCCATAAATCTGCTGGCACAACGATTTCAAACAATCCATCCAAATCTTCCCACAACACTTTTGAAACTTTTACAAACCTTTCTACCTGTCTATACCATTCTACAGGTTTCTCTCTTAATCTTGGAAAATCATTTGTAAATGACAATATATCTTGTCTGGACCATGGTACATGTACAGAGTTTCCCTCATTGGACAATCCATTACTATCTGTTCTTTTTCTTTCACCGGAAAAGCCAATAAAGCTTTATCAGTCGTTCCCTCCTTTCTTCTTATCCACCTACTTCTCCACCTGTCAACATCTCCCCATTTTCTCAACAACACAATCAGTTCTTTTATTTGTGTTAACCGTCCTGAAGTGTTCAGGTTTTCTATATCTTTTTCACTAAAATCTACCCTGTATGGTTTCTGCAATCCTCTGATTTTTCCAAACTCTACTCCTAGTTCGTTCGCTGTTTCTTCCAATTTTTCATGCAAGTTCCTAGCACTCCAAGTAATGCTTTTACACATAAACATTAACTCGTCATCTTGGTAGGACTTCAACCGATCTGTACCAATAGTCCCTAGAATCAATTCCTCCATATCTATTTTTAATCTGATCACATCCAAAGGTTGTGGTTCAGCATCTTTCTTCTGTAAGTTCCTCACCCAATCATTTAATTCTTCTGCAGTCGGACCCACGGGGGTTTTATTTACTTCTGCCCAACTTGTACTTCTCTCTGGGGTCTCAGTTGCTGACTCGGCTCCCATAGGAATCTTATTTATCTGACTCTCATTAACTGTCAAATTTGTAGGTGGACTCGACCTACATGAACCAACAGAATCTCTTGCCTCTCTATTTTCTGGAATTATCCCTTCTTTTACTTTTTGCATGCTAGAGTTCAATGGAATTGTCAAGGAATGCTCATCTATTCTTTGATTTTCAAATACCGGAATTACTGGCCCTATCGTCACTGGCACAGTCACAGCTTCCATATTCTTTGTTAGTTCTCTTATCTTTTCAGTCAACTCTCTTGTGGTTCTGGCTAATTCAGTTGTATTACCATTATCATGTTTTATATTCTGTGGTGTTTCTAATTTATCAAATGACCGATTTATTTCAGAATTTCGTTCAGGGCTTTGATTTCTTATAGTTTCCATTGGCGGTGCATTTGGAGTCACCACCACAGAATTCTGTTGATATGGAGGGGGTCTCTTATTTAAAATGTCTTCCAGCAACTCATCCTCTGTGTCTCTAACTCCATACCCATACCTTTCTGTTACTGCATGCTTCTTTTTCTCCGCACACTTTCTCCCTGTAATCTCTTCAACTGTGCTGACAGGAAACAAACCATCCGTCATGTTAGCATACCGCCATCGTCTCATCCTGTCTTCATGATTCAATCCCCATACTCTTCCATGGACTAAACTATAATTCTTTGCACCTCTTTGCCTTTCCCTTTCATACATCTCATCTTCCCATTCACCTAAGGCTTCGAACTGTGTCGGTCTAGGTCTCGGTTCAAGTTTCATCATCTTTTCTTTCAAATTTCGAAGTACAGCTGTGCTAAACGAACCATTTTCTGGAAATGCCAATACTCCATCGCCTTGGGTATATTTCGCCCAATTTTCCACCCAAATACAGGTATGATAGCCATATTTCAACATCATATGAGATGCTGTCATTTTCGGCGGAGGAAGTACCTCTCCTTCCCTAGTCACAACCTTCTTGTCTTTCTTTAAAAAGTTTTTAATCTTCGCAAACCATGACGGTTTCTCTCTACCATACTCATAATAAGCCATGTTTCACTGTTCTTTCTCTCCAAACAAATACACAAATTTCTTCACCACTCTGTTCTTTCTACTGCTCGGCTATTCGGACCTATCCCAGCGCGTCTCACACCAACGCACCAATCCGAAAGCTTTACGTCACTCTCACACTAACCAATACCACCGCGTCTTCACACTAACGCACCAATCAGGAAGCTCTTCGCTCTTCCACAACTGGCCAATACCAGCGCGGTCTTTGTTGACGTCAGTTCTACTCCTGTCTCTACTGACCCCTCCTTTACAAAAATTATCGGCACTTTTCTTTTTCTACAAAATCGATTAGTTACAACCTAAAACACATTTCCATTGTCTGTTTTCCTAAACAAAAGAGATAGTTTATTCTAACTCACAAGAATACTGTTTCGTTCGATAAGTGTAGCACTTCTCTCTACCTTACCCTTCTTTCAAGCAAGAAGTAAACCTGTTTCTCTGGGGATAAAACACATGTGGAGACTACACTGCTCCTGAGAATTAAGGCCAGAGTTTCACAAGAAAACCTGTTGCTATTTCACTCAAATACAATTCATGCGTGAAATGTCCCTATCATAACACGATCCTGTGTTATCACCAATTTGAAATCAGACAATGCACAATTCCGTGTGACTTCTCTTGCCACACGTGTCCACTTCCTACTTCCCGGAAGCTTCAAATTTCCGACCTACACATAGCGTAATACAAATTCGACATAAAGTGTTAAACATGAAAATCAATAATTCAGTAATCAATAATCACCAAACTAGTCTATAGAAACCATAACTCTGCTACCAAGAAATCTGATCCAGCGCTGCTAATATAAATTTCTCCTTAGGGCACCAATCCAGGCTAAGACACTTACGCAACCTATTGTTATTTAAAACTTTATGTCGGTGGGGCCCATGACACCGCATACATACATTCATTCAATCTCTGGATTACACGCTAAGGAGAATGTGCTGCGGGACGAACGGGATACCTTGTTAAATTTGACAGAATAATAATTTATACATTATATACATTAACTTCGGATCCTGTCGGTTCTAAACATCAAGGTACTCCGCTATTCGGTCGATGGACCAACTAGTAGAATAAGTTGATGGCAATTAAGACCAGCTCAATCCCAATTAAAACCTCTAACATTTATAAATCATAAATTTATTAAAGAACCACGGACTCCTTTTAAAGTTAGAATATGATTTTATCTAAAATTCTTCAATCAAATAAGTAAAATTCTTTATTAAACAAAACACATTTAAAATATCAATAAACATTTAAGAAAGGTTTTTAGGAAAAGTGAAAATTATGCATTACCCTTGGCCATGGGGCGATGACAAGAATGGTTCACAAAAGGAAGATGAATCGTAGATCACAGAATAGGACTCCCAAACTGACTGACTGTCCCGCTACCCTCCTCGGACGCACCTCCCGGGCAGAATTCCCGCATGATCTCGTTCCTTCCCCAGTCAAAGTTCAAAGTCCAAAAATGACAGTCTTTCACAGCATCAAGATGGAAAAATGAAAAATAAAAAAGCTGCATGGCAATAACACCAACAGCAACAGAACTTTAGGAACAGCTCCAGCCCACATAAGAGCAGACTCTCTTATACCCTATTTTCTTGATTACTACACATAAAAGTTGCAATCCTTAGGGGCAAGAATCACGCTAATTGGTCCATTGGAGGGGTGGTGATGGTCACCTCATCGTCCTCCTTGTTCAAACTGGTTTGGGGACAATAAAGCATACAATAAGTCTCATGACTTTGGGGTCAAAAGTAGTCCAACTTGGCAATTAATTTTGTTGCGATCTTTGATGGTCACATTTTAGTTCATCCATTGTCACTCGGTTCTTTCCCATCCATTCCCAGGAATACATGCTGAACACTTGGCACAATTTCCATTGTAGGTCAGATTGACCTTGACATCTCTCACTCCGGGCACAGGCCGCATTCACGTGACTGAAGCTTCCATAACGATTCTGCGCGGAGGCCATCTTAGTCATCTCACGTGATCTCATCCTTTCCAGCAGCCATTTTTGAAGCATGGCCTAGCAGGCCCGAACGAACTATCATAAGAACAAACACAACCGAAATTAAAACAAAGAAAATAAGCCTTTCTGTTTACCACCCGCCATTCTAAAGACCCGTGTTAGGTGTTACCTAGCAGAAGCGACATTTAAAGCCATTTTACTTACCACCTGCATTCTTTGCCACAATACAATTCTATTACGCAACACAAATCATGCAATTTCACTCTAATTAGTACGCAAATCACAATACTAAGATTAATTAACTTCACATTTGTAAGTAGTTTAGATTTTGCACAAATCAGCATATTACCCACTTGTAGTGTTTACTAAAAAGGTGCGTTTGTTGGTTAATACATGAAATTCAAACGGTTAGTATCATTAATTATTATGAGGTCATTAATTTACAAGGGGTACAAAATTATTTTGTTTACCTTGCTCCATCACAGGGAAAGTGATATGTCGGTTCCTTGCTTCGGGGGAGGTGATGCGTCGGTTCCTTACTGCAGCACAGGGGAGGTGATGCGTCAGTTCCTTACCAGAGAGGAGGTGATGTGTCGTCTTCTTACTGCGTGGGGAGTTGATGCGTCTGTTTCTTACTGGGTCCCCCAACGATGCGACAGTCTTGGCGCCTCGATGCGGTGCATCGATCCAGTACAATGCGTGGCTTCGTGCAGCCGCACAGCAGGCTTGCGTCGGGATCGGTGCGGTGATCTTGGACTTCGGAGATCGTTGCACCCAATGCGTTGTGCAGTGATTTTGATTTTTCGAGCCGCGGCAGGCGCTGCAACGGTTTCTTCGGCGCTGCGTTGGAAACAGGTGCGGTTGCGACATACTCCTTCGGTATTGCGTCGATTTTACAGCTCCCAGCGACAAACAGTCTCTAGAGGTCCTAAACAGCAGCAGACACCTCTTTGCAGGTTGGAATTCCCAGCAAGGGAGTTCAGGGGAGCTGGTGGTGAAGTCTTTGGGTCCCTGAGACTTCAGAACAGGAGGCAAGCTCAGTTTCAAGCCCTTGGAGATCTTTTCTTCAAGCAGGTGACAAAGCAAACAGCAAAGTCCTTTTTCTCCTTTCCTTGGCAGCAACCAGCCACTACAGGCCAACCCCAGACAGCAAACAGCACAGGGGCAGTATTCCTCCTCAGCTTATCCGGCTCTTCTCCTTGGCAAAGGTTTCCTCTTGATTTCCCAGAAGTGATCAAAAAGACTGGGGTCTGGGCCCCTCTTTTAATACACCAAAATCCTTTGTTCTCTGAAGGCAGAGAGTGTCTGTACCCACCCAAAACCAGTTCTGTGGGGCACTTTGCAAGTGCACAACAACCTCCTTTGTCAGTGTGAGCCCTGGCTCCAGACACACCACAGGGGGCTGAGCCGTCATTGTGGAAGGCAGGCACAGCCCTATTCAGGTGAAGATGCTACTCCTCCCACCACTCCAAATGCAGACCAAGCCTATTCAGCCCAGCCCTGACTCATCAGACTTCTGGAGCCACTGCCCTTCTCCAGCCCCTGTCATCCAAAAGCCAGACATGCAGTACACAAACCTAGCAGAGGCACACTGGATGGTTAGGCAAGAAAATACCTACTTTCTAAAAGTGGTATTTTCAAACACAGAAAGTAAAAATCACCCGTACTAAAAGATGCATCTTAACATTCTGAGTTCAGGCATAATAAACTTTATTTTCCTATCTTGTTCCCAGGGTCAGTAATGTTTATAAGATGTTATAAACAAACTCCCCATTCTGGCCTATGGGAACAGATAGCCTTGCAATAGTGAAAAACAAAATTGGCAGTATTTCACTATTAGGACTAACCCTAGGCGGTGAACTATGCTACGCTCGCGGAATTTGCGTAGTTTCGGCAACTTCGCGATTCGCGTAGAACGCGAAGTTACTGAGCACTACGTAATTTGCAGCGTAGCGTAGCTGTTTTTCTTCTTAGCGCGCTCAATATGCGTTCTCGCGCGCGCAGTAACGACTTACCGTGATTCTGTGTTCGCCAACGCGATTTTCTATCCGTTCGCGGGCGCCACGAGATTTGGAATCCGGACGCACGATCCCGCAAGAGTGTGTGAACGCGAACACGTCATTCGGACGCGCGATCTGACTTCCGGCGGCAGTGTTGGTAAGATCGCGATCCCGAACACGAAGAAACTACAATCTGGCGAAGAATATCTCTCGAGCATCATAAAACCTTCTCGAAAATGATTATTTTACTCAAAAAAACTCCTCAGATTGTGATTTGGCTGTAGTTTTTTGTGCAAGGAGTCCTTTTTCTTTTTTTACTTTTTTTTTCAAGAGGAAGGAAGTGCCCCTGAGTCTCCAACTTCCTGTTCCTGTCCAGCAGGCTCCTCCCAGTGCTTTGTCCATGTGCTGTTCACTTTCATTTGGATTTGGAGCTGGAAGGATCACTTTTTGTGTCTGTCTGCTGCATCATATCATTGGATTGGATTTGAGGACTTTTGGATTTGAGATTTTACAAGTAAGTTGGAGAATTGGTTAGTTGTTTGTTTGATTGGGGCTTGTTTGTACCTACATTTTTTTGGGATTTTCATCATTTTTAAAATGTATTGTTGTGGCCTCGGTGGCCTGTAGTTTCAGTAGGGGCCTAGTTGTTTTTCTTTGATTGAAATTTCAGCCAGTAGGCCCAGAGGTACCCATGGGTGCATGTTTCTGTGGCGTCTGTTGAATTTAAACATCATGTAGGGCATGGATGGCATTGGATTGAATTGCTAAATGTGGTTTTTGGGGTGTATTTCACTTTTTGGGTGTGTGTTAATAAATAAATACCTTTGTTGGATGTGTGTGTGTTCTTGTTGTGTAACTTTCCAACCTTTCGTAGCCCTGTGGATTTTCATTTTTGCATTTTTGTATTAAAGCTGTGTTGTTTAGCAGGCCTCCTTTGTCTGGTCATATATAGGCCTGCTTGAGTTCATTGTTTTCCATGGCCTGTTGTGACTGTGAGTGACCATGTGGCTTGGGGCCATTTTGTGGTGGTAGTTTAGTAGTGTGCTGCTTTTTACATATAGGCCTGCATGTCTTTTCTTTGTTCCCCTTGGCTTATGCTTGTTGTTGTTGTGGCCTGGCCATGTGGGTGGCGGCCATTTTGTGAAGGCAGGCAGTGTGCTTTTGCCATAGGCTTGCATTGTCTGTCTTCCATTTCTTTTTGTTGTGGGTGGCTAGCGGCCATTTTGTGGAGCCATCCAGGCAGTGTGCTTTTGCCATAGGCCTGCATTCATTGTCTGTCTTCACTTTCTTATTATTGTGGGTGGCCTGGCCATGTGGGTGGCGGCCATTTTGTGGAGCAAGGCAGTGTGCTTGCTTTTGCCATAGGCTTAAGCTTGTGGCCTAGTCTGCCAGTAGGCCCAGAGGTAGTCATCATGGGTGCATAAAAACTGTTTCTGTGTTGTCTGTTGAAATTTAACATCATTTATGGCATGGATGGCATTGGATTGAATTGCAAAATGTGGTTTTTGCGGTGGTATTTCAGTTTTTTGGTGTGTGTTAAATAAATAGGCCTTTTCAGCCAGTAGGTAACCCTGGGCATTCAGCTCGCGGACTTTTGGCAACTCCGCACTGCATGACAACGCGGACTTACACTTTTTTTCTTCTTCGCGCGCTCAATATGCATTTTCGCGCGCGCGATAACGACTTTTTGTGACGATCGCGATGCCGAACACGCAGAATTTACAATCTGGCGAAGAATATCTCTCGAGCAGCATAAAACCTTCTCGAAAATGATGATTTTGTTCATTTTGCTCAAAAAACTCCTCAGGCTGTCATTTAGATGTAGTTTTGTGAGCAAGGAGTCATTTTTCTTTTTTTTACAATTTTTTTTAAAGAGGAAGGAAGTTCCCCAGAGTCTCCAACTTCCTGGTCCTGTCCTTTGTCTTCACTTTCTTGTTATTGTGGGTGGCCTGGCCATGTGGGTGGTGGCCATTTTGTGAAGCCAGGCATTGTGCTTTTGCCATATGCCTGCATTGTCTGTCTTGTCTTCCTTTTCTTGTTGTTGTGGGTGGCCTGGCCATGTGGTGGCGGCCATTTTGTGGGACCAGCCACTGTGCTTTTGCCATAGGCCTCCAAGCTTGTGGCCTAGTCTGCCAGTAGGCCCAGAGGTAGTCATCATGGGTACATAAAAACTGTTTGTGTTGCCTGTTGAATTTAAACATCATTTAGGGCATGGATGGCATTGGATTGAATTGCAAAATGTGGGTTTTTTGAGGGGGTCTATTTCCCTTTTTGGGTGTGTTAAATAAATGCCTTTTTTGCGTGTGTATGTGTTGTTGTTGTGGTTGTTGTGTAACTTTCCAACCTGTTTTTAGCCATGTGGATTTTAGTTTTTGCATTAAAGCTGTGTGTGTTGTTTATCAGGCATCCTTTGTCTGGACATATAGGCCTGCTTGAGTTCATTGTTTGCCGTGCCTTGTGCCTGTGAGTGACCATGTGGCTGGGGGCCATTTTGTGGTGGTAGTTAGTAGTGTGCTGTTTTTGCCACATAGGCCTGCGTGTCTTTCCATTGTTCCTCTTGTCTTACTGCTTCCAAATCCATCCCCATTGCCAGCTGCAGCTCCCTGATGCTGCATCCATCCCACGTGATGCACAAATTTAGGCCAAACAGGCTCCACTACATTTTTGTTTTTGTTCTTTGCTATTCTTATTCTTCCTGAGTGTACACAGTACACCAGGAAAGCCCTGGCCTTGTTGTCAAAGTCTCATAAATGGCTACACTGTTGTTGTTCACTGAGTTTCTAAAATTTAATAATTGAGACAACCACACACTAAGTTATATATTATATTAGTTTGATTTGTGCTATCGTTTGACTGATGTTCTTCTGGCTTTTTTGCTTTTAGGTGCACAAAAGACTGAGGAGGAGGTGTATCATCATTGCCCGTTGTACTGCCAGACAGACGTCCTGCTGCTGTACACGACGTGATGTGTGACCTGACCAGACATCTCTGCAACTTGTGCAACTGAGTGCTGCTGACATCTGAAGAAGATGGGCCCAAAGAAAGCAGGTACCAGGTCCTCCAGTACCAAGAAAGTTGCTATTGAGAAGAAGGAACAGAAGAAGGAAGTGACACTTAAGTCTGGTGTGCCGCCCAATACCTTTTTGGGAAACAAAAATTACGCCTGCAGCAGCGGTGTCCGGGGGCAAGCTGGGGGCAGCACCTCTGCATCAGTGGGCCCAACCCACCAACCCAGGCCCAAGCACATGAGTGTGGAAGAGGTAGCCAGCCTAATGGTGGAAACCAGTGATGCTGAGCCTGAGATAAACTTATCGCTATCTCAAAGTAGTACCCAATCAACGCAGGAGGAAACACAGCAGATAAGTGGTCAACAACAACAGCCGCAACCACCGCCCGCAATAGTAGTTGTTGTTCCTCCCGAAATAGGGGCAGTTCAGGAAATTGAGCCTCATGCAGAGGTAGAAGAAGAGGAAGCCACTCATTCAGAAGATCCATTGTCTTCCAAATCCCCAGCAAGGAAAAGGAGGGTTAGTCCATCAAGTTCTTCGCCAAGCCCCCCTTCTGATGATCTAGATGCCACTTGGAAGCCACAAACTGAGTCTGAGAGGGAGACACGTCCCAAGACCAGGCTAGGGAAAAGGAAGGTTCCAGAAAGCCTTAAACTTATGGAGGTCGATGTAGAACAGCAGGATGATGATGATGAGCCAGTCATCACGAACATCACTCCCGGCCCGAGGAGATGGAGACCAACATTATTACCCAATCCAAAATCGCTGCAAGGGATGTAGCACGCATACCTCCAACACAGGTAACACCAACACAACCTACAGCTTCCATATTTGCATTAGCAAAGGCCCGGCAGCGACCTACATCCAGCACAACCACCACCTCAGTAGAAGTAGGTAGTGGTACAGCACAGAGTCAAATTCAACCCACACCCTTCAGTTCATCCGGCATTGGAAGTGGCACCTCCAGCAGGAGGCAAAAGTTAAGCTCCCCAGTTTGGGACTTCTTTACGGTTAGCGAAAAGGAGGAGAACATTGCTGTATGCTCCATTTGTAATACCTCTGTTAGTTGGGGTAAGCTTGGTACAAACTATGGTACCGGAGGCCAAATAACCCATCTGAAAAAACACCACTTGATCAGCTGGGAGGACCACCTTCGCGGCATAAAAACTGCAACCATTGGTGTTGGTGGGGATAAACGAGTAGAAGATCCGATCATGGTGGAAGAGGAAGGACAGGGAGACATTCTCTCTGGTAGTGGTACACAAAGTAGCCCTGTCCCCAGCAGTGCAGTGTTATCGTCGCCCACATCTTCAGCAACATCTCAGTGGCACAAGAGTAAGAGTCAGCCTGAGACAGCAAGGAGTACCGCAATGAAAAAAGTGCGTTGTTGAGCCTAAGAGAAAGGAAAACCATGCAGCCTACCATTATCAGCATGTTTGAGGGGAGGGGCAGTACGAACGCAACCACCCAATAGCACGTTTGTACAATGCGAAGCTGGCTAAAATGTTAGCACTGGACCTTCTCCCTTTTTCTTTTGTTGAAGGGGTGGGTTTTCTGGAATTTGTGACAGCCATCTGCCCAAAATGGCATGTTCCCAGCCGCTACTATTTTGCCAGAGTTGCTGTTCCAGCACTACATCACGACGTGCTGGAATTGCTTGGAAAAGCCTTGAAGCAGAGTGCTGTTCAGAGTATCCACCTGACAACAGACATGTGGACCAGTTGCCAAGCCACTGATTACATGTGCATCACTGCACACTGGATCTCTTTTGCGGGGGTTAGAGAACAGATATCTGCTGGTGTTGACGCTGTTGAGATTTTTCATGCCACTCGCAAACATGCAACTGTAGCCATGTTTGCCATGGAGAAATCTCATACTGCTGCAAACATTTTGGAAGAGTTTAACAGCAAGGTCTTTGAGTGGCTGCGCCCAAGAGGGCTTAACATTGGTTTTGTTGCCACGGACAATGGCAGTAATGTAGTTAGGGCCATGAAAGATGGTCGCTATTTCAGGGTCCCATGTTTGGCACACTGCATTAACATTGTTGTTCAAGACTTTCTGAAAAATTAATACAAAGTCAGCAACTTACTGGCCACCTGCAGAAGAATATGCACACATTTCAGCCATTCTTTTAAAGCCCGGAAGCAGCTGAGGGTCATTCAACGTGAGCATAAAATGCCAGTCCAAGCACTCATCCAGGAGGTGCCAACACGTTGGAACTCAACTTATTACATGCTTGATCGTCTGTTTGACCAGTACATACCACTCAATGCTTATGTCATGCAAATATTAGGGGATCCTACTGTGAGAGGCATGACCGTTGAGATGGGTCAATGGGACCTCGTTAAATGCCTGACAGAGATGCTTTTGAGATCTTCACACGTGAAGTCAGCAGGGAGGACTGTACTATGGGCCAAGCTATCCCATTGTTGCACATGCTAGAGCAACAGCTGAAGGAGGTGTCTGAAACGTACGCAGGTGTGGATGACAAACAAGACGCATATCATTTGGCGGAGTCCTTAGCCGTTCGCTTATCTGAAAATACAAGGATTCAAAATAAAATTGTGTCAGATCCACATTACATTACTGCCACAATTTTGGATCCACGGTACAAAGTATTTCTGAACAGTAAGGCAGTAATTCCTTTTTCAGAAGTGGATGTTGCCAAGTACAAAACTTCAATAGCTCAGCTAGCCATTGACTTTGAAAACGAACGTCTGGTAATTACAGGCCCCCCACCCCAGGCCATAACAAGTACTACAGGGCATCCAGAGTCAAGTTCTACTTCGGAGCCTGAGGGCAGTGAGTTTGCCTCCCAGCAGTCACCGACACCAACACTACCAATAACATCAACAACAGCAAGAACAGGATCATCCACAGTAAAATCGGCAACTGATTGGTTTCTACGGCAGGGGTATGGTAAGTCCAGTGCTGATGCAAAGGCAAAACAGGCCGAGGACATCGGAGCACCCCTGAGCATTGAGCGGACGGTCCAGGCCTATCTGGATGACCCAACAGAGGTCTTCATGGATCGAAACCCATTGGTGTATTGGTATGGGAAAAGAAGCCAATGGACAGTGGTCAGCAGGCTGGCGATAAAGTATCTGGCTTCCCCTGTCGCAAGTGTCTCTTCTGAGCGTGTTTTCAGTGCTGCTGGTGCCATTATAACTTTGAAAAGGACCAGTCTCTCGCCCAAAAGCGTGGAGAGGTTAACCATGATCAAAATGAATCAGCACTTTATACCACTGGATTACAAAATACGTGAATCACAGCAGGAAGAGGGTAGCGACTTCGATGACGTAAGTAGTGGGTTACAGGACCTACTTCTGTCCGAACCACCAGAGTTTGAGGACGAGCTCCTCTTCCCTGACAACTAGACTTTCAAATTGTTACTTTCTTCCTTCCTTTATTTGTCTGTGTATCTGTCTTTCTGGTTCAAATCAAATCACAACAAATCCATCACCACCGTCTTCTCTTTTTATTTCCCTATTGGAGTTGCACATCTGTGCATTTAACTGTCCACTCCTCAGAGTCCTGCTCCATCTTCCTGACTCGCCCTAATTACATTTCCACCAAGCCAGACATTGGAGTACAAGAAATGTTGCCTCTAACAGTCCCTCCATAAGAAGTGAAACGTGACTATAGCTATCCTCCGTTTTGTTTCCGAGCCGAAACTCATCACTGTCCGAAGGCTATCGCCTCTGCAGGCATCCACAACTCTTCACTGTCAGAACTTGGGCAGGCATCCAAAAGTAAACTCATCACTATCAGAAGGCTACAGCCTCGGCAGGCATCTAAAGCTCATCACTGTCAGGACAGAAGGTACTTGGCAGAGAAAGACAAGACTCTTCGAAAAAACTTGCTGACATTTCTGCAAACTCAATTGACCAGCAATGACCGCTACCCAGGCCGCGGCCCATCACAGCGCTGACCATGTGAACCAACTTAAACTGCGACAAAGTGCCACAGATGAATAAGACGAAAACCGAAACAGCGACTAACAACACTCAAAATTAATGTGGAGTAATAATGAGGCCACTGCCTCGTTAAAAAAAAACACACACCTGTCAGAACTAGGCATCTGATGATCTGACAGCCAAAGAGAAGAGCAAGACAGGTAATGATGGCATGCATTGGATGCTTGCTGACTCTGAGCGATTGCTGTTGTTTGTTGTTGATGTTGTGCATGAAGTCGAACTCTACTCTACTAGTTAATCTACAAAGTGACTCAAGTCAGTGACAGTCAATGTTTCCCTTCTTGTTGTTTAATAACCAAATTGTACTCCTACTACTGCAGGTGCAGGCCAATATCCATTGCAATTTTTTAATATGGAATATGGACTTAATCGGAGTCACTACAGACTGAGTTGGAGTTGGACAACACGTACCACACCATGATGATGACCATACTACCTTTGCACGCAGTCAGTCAGTTGGATCGGAGATGATTGATGGAATAACTACGTTTCATGAAGTGGCATAAAAGGTAAACACAACAATTCAACAAGAAACACAGCAGACCTACATGTCCATGTAGTGGTGGAGTCGAGTGTAGTGGTATGACTGACAGCGGCGCATTGATTTAGTCACTTAATTTTGAAAATGCTAGGTTGCTGTATATGCCTTTTGTCTAGCTCTGTCAAAATTTATGGTAAATGGAGGTTGGGTCACGGCCTGGTGCCATGGGCCTGTTCTGTCCTGTTGTTGTTGTAGCTTAGTGCTGTAAACAGAATAGACACGATGTATCCAAGCCGCCTCAGTCTGAAAGTGTTCTCTCTTCTCTTCTTGGACTCCACCGAAATTGATGCTTTTTTTTAATTCATTGATTTTTCAATACCCCTTTTGTTTTTCCATCTACACTTACAGGCCGCCCTTTACCCTGTGCTATACTGGGAGAAACAACTCACACTTACCTTACCAATCCGCATCAGGCAGGCAGTGGCACCCAATATTGATGTGCGGAGCGTCCATGGAAGATAGGACCAAGAGGAATGACGAGATTCAACTCCACAATTTGACCAGGATAATACAGTAACTTTAGTATCATTCATCATTCGTCTTTTAATTAATTTGATTCCTTTTTTCTCTTCAATCATTACGACTGTGTGTTGTGTTGTTGTTTGTTTGCTAATTGATCCCTACAACTATTTTTTAATTTTCTTTGCTATCTTTAAAAGTAAGCCCGGTACAACATGTAATTTGGGTCTCTCTGAGGGCATACAGGCAAGGCAAATTGCACAGAATATACTGCTGCCCTGTACTGTCTAATTGTCTAGTAGTAGTTAGTAAGTACTACTCATTAACCATCAAGTTATCTTCATCATCATGCATGCATTTCCTTTTTCTCCCTTTATAGATTTATTGGATAAGATCATCGTCGTCTGCCAAGATTGTGCTTTGCTTTTGTTGTGTCCATGAGTACTGTTTTTCTTTGTCAAACCTTTCCCCAAACCCCCCTTCCCATCCATTCATCAAACCCTAACCCTCTTCCCCCGGGCTGTGATTTATATTGAGGTGTGATGTGACTACATTAAATGTACACCAATTGATCACACGCTTGCTGGGGCAGATGTGGTGAAAGCAACACTAATTCAATTTCAAGGCAGGGCGAGGATCTTCTTCTGCTTGCCCACCCATGCTCAGTCTATGTGCAAGCCAATTTTTTTTCCAAAGGGACCTAATACATCATAATTAATTGCCGGCATTGATTGGATTCATCATCAACATCCTACCACACAGCAGTAAAGGTTACGAATTACGATTGTGTTAAGTGACTCACTCGACACAACTACAGTTTGAAACTTCTTGTACTAGGCTGTCCCCGCCACCATTATGTTTTATTTTACTTTAGCAGTTGCAATATTGTTTGTTTGGCAGTCTTCTTCTGTACTGTACTTTACTTCGTTCTACTACTCCTCCCACAGTCTCTCTCAGGCAAGTGACTGTCTCTTTTTTATTTTTTTTGCAAATGCTACTGCCAGTGTCTACTACTACCACCACAACCATGGCATCTTCTCCATTCTCTTGGGAAACCATGCAGCCATCGCTGTGCCGAACTTAATCATCATCAATCACAGGTAAGATAAGTTTGGTGGGAGGTATAATGGACTAGGAGGAGAGACTGACAGTACTAGTAGGACAAATAACTCAGTGAGGGGTACCACATCTATCTGTTTGTGTGTTACATAATCGGCAGATTATTTAAATCAAACACTGGCTGCAGCCCTGCAGCAGCAAGGAAACCATGTGACGTAAATTCGTAAAACAGTAACCCCCCCACAAAACATTAACATCGTATGTTTAAGAATAAATATAATTTATTACCCTAACAAAAATAAACTATCCCACACCTGACCCACCCCTCTCCCTAACCCCAACCAATGTCCAAAACGAAAAAGTCCAAACAATGTCCATAAACCCCAACGCCCAATTCCCACCCACCAACAAAAGGAATAAGAAAGGGGCAATCCAACGGGGTCCTACATAGTTCTTAGATTCGGCGGGCTTTCAGGTGTTTGTCCACGAGGATCTTGACCCGCTCCTCTAGTTGCTCCTCTAGGCGTGAAATCCGGAGGAGCATCTGGCGCCGAAATGCCCTGCAGTGGCATCCAGGGTGGGGGGCAGCAGTGCTGGCTGTTAAGGAATTGCGGCGGCGGGCGGCTGCCTGACCGCGGCACCGTACCACTGGAGGTGGGGCCTGGCTGGGGCCTGGCTGGAGCATGGGGCATTGGAGGAGGCTGCAGCTGCTGCCGCCTCCTCCTCCACCTGAGCCACCAGCCGCTGGTACTCTTGGCAGATGGCCTCCAGTTTCCGGCGCCGGGCCCTGGCTGCCAACTCCTTCCGTGATGGTTTTTCTTGGGAAGGAGGATCTATATCAAGAAAGAAAAAGAATATTGTTGTAACCAATTCTCTTAGCAAAACAGTAACACAAAATTAATTCAACACATAGTGGCACAGTAGCACTAGCAAGCACAGTACATAACATTTGTGGTAATAATCTATCCTCCCACTTCCTCGGCCTCTAACATTTGTGGGAGTTTCAGGCATTATACTAGCACTATGGACTCCAGTACACAGTACACCAGTCTTCTTCTTATCTCTAGTTTAGCGAAATTACATAACCTGGTTGTAGCCGGCATGCCAGCTCAGTCAGCTAAGCTTGCACCCAAGACAAACATACGAGTCATGACGCAGACTCACGTTAGTTTTATTTACTACTGTCTGCAGGTGGTGAAGCTCGTATTTTTCTCTTACGGGTGGCACTGGCCATACTCTCTCTGTTACATGAAGGGCAATTGCTCAATTTCACTTTCACCCTGCCCTGGCTACTACAAAAAGGCAGATTATATATCTGATCCAATGATCATTGCTTATATATGGGACGACGACATAAGGTCAGTAGCGGTCGGTGGTGGGAGTGCTGCCGGGCAGTGACGTGGGGAGGGGAGGGGCAGGGTGGGGGGTAGTAAACTATGGATTACGGCCAATTACAGGTAAGTAAACATATAAATAAATCAAACTAATTTCGTTGCACGCACTGCATCGCATTTGGCTGTGCAGTGCGCACAATGAAATTCGCTTTATTTATTTTTATGTTTACTTACCTGTATTTGGCCGTAATTCCTAGTTTACTACCCCCACCCTGCCCCTCCCCCTCCCCACATCACCACCCGGCAGCACTCCCACCACTGACCGCTACTGCATAAGGTACTTTGTTTTGATTGATTGTGTAACCAACAGATAGGCCACCCTTTGCAGGCTGGCTGACACATTCGAAAATAAATTAA
Organism: Calotriton arnoldi; assembly: GCA_963921515.1. Lineage (NCBI taxonomy): Eukaryota > Metazoa > Chordata > Amphibia > Caudata > Salamandridae > Calotriton > Calotriton arnoldi. The sequence continues at coordinate 198,263 of CAWUFW010011796.1, forward strand.
CATAGGTAGGGAGTGGTCCTCGGAGTCAGAGGAAGGCGCTTGATAACTAACTATACACAATATATATATATGATGTGCTTGCAAACTACTGTGAGTCAACTGTATTCTGAAAACACAACTTGTATTCCCCTCGGCTTTGCTACTCTGGCGCAGTTTCTTTTACATTCTCTTCAAACTAAGACTCTGCATCCAGTGACAGTCTCCACCTATGCTGTCTATGATGAATACATACAGGCATCCATCCATTCTAAGTAAATGTCTATCATTCTTCTTAATCTCTCCACAAACCTTAGTTTGTTTCACCAACAACCACCCATGCATCCACTCCTTCCTTGCTTGCCTTGGCTTTGAGTTTCACCCAAACACCGCTGATGATTCTTGCTATCCCCAGTATCCACCCATACTGTGTCGCCCACCCAGGCAGGCATCTTCTTTCACCTTCCACCCATCCTTCAACAACACATGCATCTGATTCCTATCAGCCACCTATGCATGCTTCCAACGTATCCTTCTCTGCCAGTCATATTACATCTCGCCCGTCCTTCCTCCTTCCACCCTTCTTTCCCTTTTTGTTCAACACATCCATCAAGGTCATCTGATCTGACTTTTAGTCTTCTCCATAAAACTTTCACAGCTGAGTTGGAGTCAGATAGAAGAGGCCATTGGTTACTCAACTCACGCTGCTAATGCTATTGCTAATGCATTGCTAATGCTAAGTAGAGGGTGTCTTCTTCAACCTTGTATAATGTTCACTAAAACTTCATACTTAATAAGTCTCAACAGTACAGTGAGTGAAGTGAACACCCTTCCAGCTAGTGTAATGTCAATAAGTAATGAATATAACTTACCATCGCCTGGCACTGCTGCTGGCTCACCCCCTGTATCTCCTGCAGGTGCCGCATCTCCTGCCACCTCCGGAATGGCCGCATCGCCATCGCCGCTGGCCCCGCCGGCACTGGTGGTCAGTAGTACGCCTAGAAAACAATTACACATTTTTAGATGCCTGTACATCTCCCCCTATTTATTTGTTTTCACTAGCAAGATTGAAAAAAAAGTTAATACATACATATACAACATACATCACTAGTCCAAATCGGGTACTAGAGTAGAGTCAGTAGACACTAGTAGTGTTATGGTCCCTATGGTCATTATTATAGTCTACTCAACTCTTTGCAAAGTTAGCCTGAGCCATGCAACCATTTTCGCTTCATGTCTTTTGCACATGTTACCTCGCAGCTTGTTGTGCAGTAAGACGCCTTTTTGAGCCCACATGAGCTCATACAGCTACTGTCTGAGCGTTGCGTACAAGAGGTCGAAACACAAGCCACTTTGTTATGGAGTTCGGTTAGTCTGTATTGCTTAGCCATAAGTAACATGTTACACTTTTTGGCATGACTGAGAAATGCTTGCATTATACTATCTAACGCGCACCATTTTTCTCATAACAGGCAGAAGATTCCCTTCTACGAACCAGAGATTTGCAGAGCTTATGAATGATGCATGTAACCAGTACTTCTACGTTCTACGGTGAGGGGTCTCCCAGAATTCGCACAGATCTTTTGTCTTCTATCATGCACTTGTAACAATGTTTATTGTTTTAATCTTATGCATTTAGCTGTTGGAGCTGGCTGGAGTACACTGAATTTTATAGAACAACATACAGAGCTTGTTAGTTGAAAATAAACCTTTTGAACTTACACATAGACTCTGTGGTATTTGGTGTGGTGGTGGACTTACACAAGTGAGTGAGCGAAAGGGTGTTATGTTCTGGGTTGTGTAATCATTGGGTATCTTCGGGTGGGGGTTCGGGGACCTAATGAGACACTATAGCTAGTCGGTCAGGGGATTGTGGGTTCACTTCTGACTGAGGTGTGAGGAAGGTCCAACCTCCCATCACCAACATCCTATTTTATTGTGCATAGTTCTGTATGTGGCTGTGCAGAATCCCCACAACAGTAGTAGTATGTACTACTATATCCTATCAAAAATAGTCAACTATCTGGTTGGGCATTTTGTTGGTGGTAATTGTCAAAGCCTCAAGATTAAGAAGACTAGAAGAGGACAACCCAATGGACTGGACTCAGTGGCTAGAGCTATTGGTCAATCAGAGTTTTATTCAAAACCGTAAAATAAAGTGTGGCAATCTGGGCAAGCTTAGCTACAGACAGACTAATAGTAGTAGTACAGAGAGTCATAGTAGCAGAGGCAGTTAGAACTTAGAGGCAGGGATAACCAGAAGTTAAGATCAAAGAAGCTTTTGTAAAAAATAGAATTAGTAAGTGGAACCAGAATTAATAGTTCGGAAAAAATAAGGTGCAGTAAAAGTTAGGGAAATATAATTGTTAATATTAACCACTGGAGGACTTACTGGGGCCAGCAGCAGGGACATCGGTAGAGGAGCGGTCCTCTCGTTGTCCCGCTGACTCGGACCCCGTCTTCTTGCCCCTGGGTGCTGCTGATCAGTGATCATGTAAGATATAATAAAGAAAGAGACCAACATTAATGATTGCTGTGAAACAAATAAATTATTTTAAAAAACGCTCAAAAAACATTTTAGGAAACAATAATTGCAATAAAATTGACATATCTAATTAGATCGACTACTGGCTTGCGGGATTCACGGACCGCCTACTTAATTATGAACACTAATCCAGTGTTCCATTCTGATTGATTCGAATCCAGAATACTAACTAAGCCTAAGTACCACCTGACCTAGCCCACCTATTCCAGACGGGCCAATTGTTCACTAAGTCTGCATTTCCATTTTTTTTAGCCCTCAAAAATGCATAGATGAGATGGAGGACACATGCATAAATTTGTGCATACACCAAATTGTTGGTTGGTTGCGTGTCTGATGTTCTGCTACTGACTGACACTGCTAAGCCTACCACTCACTAAACAAACTACAAAAGGTTCTACTAAGGACTGGGGTAAGAAGCAGCACTCAGTGACATAGGATGCGTCACGCAGACCGCTAAAAAATTATCAACTAATCCTAACTAAACCTAGTATCAATCCATCCACCACTATTTGACAGGAGGACAAAGGAAGGACTAGAGTCTCTCTAGCAATAGCATTACCTAACTTAAGTTCTCTAAAGTAAACTCTTACATAATAATCAGCCCAAGCGAGCGCAAAGTTGCAAACAAGTAAGAGTAGCGCCGAGCACCTGTGTCCTACAATCACAGAAGATTTTGAAACGTAATTTACCTGCAATGTAAGCAGCAGTATTCTTGTTATTCGTAAAAAAATTATACACAATACTTATACTACTATATATTAGCTACTCACCAAGCCCCATGACCTCGACCCCTAGCAGGTCCAACAGGTCCTGCTCCCGGTCCAGGATGTCTGACCACCGGTGGGCCAGCTGGTTATGGGTGCGCCGGACCCCTGAGCAGCGAAACACTGCCCGGCGCACCTTCACCCACCGGCGGTGACGCTCCTGGGTAGGGTACCCGGAGCCTGGCCTGCCGCCTGCTGCCAAGGTCAAGGGGAGGTGGGGCTGCACAAAAAAAACAAGGGCGGCCACCTCCGCCTCGCAAAAAAGCTGCTGGGCTTGCACCCCTGCAGGGCGCAGTCTGCCGCAAGGCAGGCGGCTCTTGGGCGCACGCGCCTTGCCCTTGGAGCCGGTAGTGCTACCCTTCGCCATGGTTCTGGGGTGTGTGAGAGGCGGAAAAGAAAAGTTAGAAGGAAAAAATAAAGTTAGGGGAAGAAGTAGGAGCTTAAAGAAGGAAGTAATATAAAACAGTAGAAAAGTAAAAAAACACAGTAAAAGTAGAAATAAATGCAAAATATAGACTGAGGGACAGAGAGAGAGAGATAATAAATAAAAGAAAATTGAAAAACAGTGTAAAACACTAAGGATTGCAAAGATTGAGGGAGGATAGAAAAGCAGGCCCAGAACCATAGCATAGAGTGAAAAACAAGATGGTCGCGCCCATCGCGACCGCGTGGGTAAGTTCGCGCGATATTTCCCACCGAGCACGCAAAAAGCGTCGCGAACATGTACGACGCATTCCCGAACATGAAATGCGCATCGCGAGCACGCTATACACGACCCGGAACAGGAAATAAGGCATCGGGAACGGGCGGGACAAGTGAAAAACAAGATAGCCGCGCCCATAGGCGACCGCATGGGCAAGTTCGCGAGATACTATCCCCCAAGCACGCAAACAGCGTCCCGAACACGCACAACGCATTCCCGAAGAAGAAAAATGCATCGTGAACGGGCGCGGCAAGCAGCTACGCATGCTCGCGTAGCTCCGCGTAGCTCACGTAGCGCTTTAACAGCTTCGCGTAGCTTCACGTAGCGCGACTAAGTGAACTACGCCCAGGGTTAATTAGGGCATGCCACACACACCAGCGCATGTCCGACCTTTCACATACAATGCACCCTGCCCACAGGTAAACTAAAATGTAATTTTTCTTTGAATAATGTGAATAAAAATGTTGGTCCAAATATATCAGTTTCTCCAGAAGTATATGTGTCACATGTAAACAATGTCTCCTTGCTATTGTCTTTAAATGATATTACACACCCTTGCACCAGCACTTTATCCTCTCTCCCTGCCGTCCCCTCCGTGGAGGAGTCACGAGCGCAGGAGCGCTACAAGATGCTTGAGAGAGCCGGCTGAGCGGGAGCCCCTACCGCAGAACCCTTGCACCAGCACTTTATCCTCTCTCCCTGCCGTCCCCACCGAGGAGGAGTCACGAGCGCAGGAGCGCTACAAGAAGCTTGAGAGAGCCGGCGGAGCAGGAGCCCCTACCGCAGAACCCTTGCACCAGCACTTTATCCTCTCTCCCTGCCGTCCCCACCGAGGAGGAGTTACGAGCGCAGGAGCGCTACAAGAAGCTTGAGAGAGCCGGCGGAGCGGAAGCCCCTACCGCAGAACCCTTGCACCAGCACTTTATCCTCTCTCCCTGCCGTCCCCACCGAGGAGGAGTCACGAGCGCAGGAGCGCTACAAGAAGCTTGAGAGAGCCGGCGGAGCGGGAGCCCCTACCGCAGAACCCTTGCACCAGCACTTTATCCTCTCTCCCTGCTGTCCCCACCGAGGAGGAGTCACGAGCGCAGGAGCGCTACAAGAAGCTTGAGAGAGCCCGCAGCGCGGGACGCGCGCGGGGACGCAGTTCGGGGCGAAGACCGGGCCAAGACGGGCCCGTCTGAGCCCGTCCGAGGACGATCGAGGCCGGGCTGGGCCCCCCCCTTGGTTCTGTGTCTTTTTTGCCTGCTAGAGACTGGGAATCGGTAATAAGGACGGTAAAGGTAAAGGGGGGTGGGCTTTTTAGTGCCCTCTCCTAACCGGAAAGAGCATGAGAGTGTATGCTGCATAGGTCTTAGTAAAAAAAAAAGAGGGGACCAAGTTTTGTGACCGCATGTTAATTATTAAATTTTGGGTCACCGTTTGGAGAATAAATAGTGTGTAACATAGCTTTGTATTAAGAAATGGGGAAGCGGAGAACAGCTGGTACTACAGATACCTCAGTAAGTTCTGTTGGTACAATAGTTACGATGGACTCATTTCTAAAACGAGCAGCTTCCGTATTAGATAAAGAAATCGAATTAGTAAATAGGCGTCTATCAAGATCACCAACAACCGGTTACATCTTGGAGTCTCCAGCTGTACAAATAACGAATGAAAACCTGTCAAATGTTTTCGAATGCCCCAGGATAGTGGTACAATCTGAACAAGGTAGCCCAGAAGGAAATATAGCTGAGATAATTGTGTCTAGTAATCATTTACCACTTACCCCTACAATTTCTGTAATAAAGGGAGGAGGTATCGTTGCAGCTATTGAGTTAAATACGGATAAAGGGAATGATATCACACCCCTTAATAGACCAGTCACTCGTGGTTGTTTGGTTGGGGCGGAGAGTCTCAAACAGGGGACAGGGACTAGGATAGGGACAAAAAGGAAAAGTCACCCTACAGGGGGTAAAGCTAAAAGGCAAAAAGCTGATCATACACCTAGGGTTATATCGACAAATACTAAAATAACGAGTCAGGATGGGAGCCCATTACATGAGCTAATACGGTCAGTCCTAAATGAAGTTATGGATATGAAGTTAAGTCCAATTATTGAGAGACTAACTTCAATTGAGCAAAATGTTATTGAATATAATAAATATATTAATAAAGGATTTGAGGGTAGTACCCCTGCAATTATGACAGAAAGAAATATGAAGCAGGGACGGGCACCAACAACCAGAAATGGGAAATCATCACTAGAACGCCCGATGGGTTCCCCCCCATCCCCATTCCACAAAACAAAAGTCTATATTGAATTTGACTAATTCCCAAGGAAATTCTGCATCTTTACCTATAAAGCCCTCTGTAAGAGAGCCATATACCATTTTAAGGCAAGAAAATAGTGTGCGTATTAATAATGATGGTGGAGAAGCTCCTCAGCAGGCACAGAAACGTCAATCCCATATACCAAATGTAACCGCTGTGCATTCTGGATCTAATTTACCAGATATACATTTACCTCCAGAATCTACTCCTTATGTGGTGATTTTGAGAAATGTCCCGCCCGTTACTAAGGGGAACTTTGAGGACTATTCCCAACTGAAAAATAAGGTATTACACTGGCTGGTAGGCAATACAGACTTGACGATAGGAGTTGACAAATATATAAATATGGTTCGAAGGGTCAGTTGGGTGGGAAGCCAGAGGAAATCCTTCACTGGAGATTGTGTTATAATTAACTTCAATCAATCCCACTTTGTTGAAAGAATTCTTTTTGCATCAAGAAATTGCACTCATAAGTCAAAAGTGGTGGCACTTCCTCTGGGGTTTTTTTATAAGCCGTATAACGGAGCAGGAAAATGTCTGGGGAATTCTTTTGATGCTCATGATAGTATATTGTTTAGATCACCAGGGCACTATGATGCATCTGGATCACAAATTATACCTTTGGCAGAAAAGGATACCTACATGACCCAGGACATTTTTCCATTTGCCCCCTCAAAACCAGAGTTATCAAATCGTTTTGCCCCACTCACAAATGTGGAAGACTGCGATTGACTCGCATGGAATAATCTTCGACATGAGAAAGCTCATACGCAAAATTTACACTTGGTCTCCTGGAATATTGCTGGTATTAAGGCAAAATTAGATAATAACTTATGGTTGGATTCTTTCACAAAACCGCATATAATATGTGTCCAAGAAACGTGGCTTACAGAATCATTTTATATTGATGGGTTTTTTATAATAGATACAAAAGCAACACCATCAACTAATGGTAGGGCTAAGGGTGGGTTAGCTACCCTTCTTTCCACCACTTCTCCCCTGACTCTATTAAGAAAATGCATTAATTCTCCTTATTTTCAACTGTTACACTTGTCAAGTGATTTAGATTGTTTTGTTATTATTAATTTTTATAACAATGTTTTTGATAGTACCAAGGACCAAGTCATTACATCACTAGATAATGAGCTTGGAAATTTTCTAGGAGTAATTAAGTCTGAATATACATTAATTTGGGCAGGGGATTTTAATATTGGGAAATGTAATGATGAAGAAGGGAAGTTCTGTGGATATGGTAATGGTGGGGCAAGTAACTATAGTCATTTTTACCACAATAATTATGGTGAATCAATCAACACATTGATGCATAAATATAACTTGGAGTTGGTTGACCAGGTAACAGTGGAGGGCAATTCAGTGCTGCCTACTTTTGTTAGACAAGGATCGGCATCCACTATAGACCATATTCTGATTTCAGGACAATGCCAACAGCAAGTCGTGAAAATGGAGGTCAAAGAGAGTATTATAAGTGACCACTATCCACTTCTTTTAAGCTTTAGACTACATTCTATCACACAGATTGGATTATGTTTAGCCTCCTCAATTGCAACACAGGGAGAAAATGGTATATCAATTAAATGGGCCGGAATAAATCCTGATGGTTTTACAGAAAAATTAATGGTTAATTGTAAAATAGATTTTGAAAGATGTACTAATCAGGAGGCAGTAGATAGTGAGGTTTTAAAGGCTTTCCATAACATTACCATGGAAATCTCACACGGTTTAAGAAAGAAAAATAGTAAGAAGAATAGACAGAAATCAGTGGGCTGGTTTGATGCTGATTGTACATTAGCAAATAAACTTCTAAGGGAGGCTGTTAATGCCAGTCCAAAAGATAGGGAGCTGGTTCAAAGCCGCAGGCAGACATATAAACATGTTATAACCAAGAGGAGGAGGGAGATCCAATCTGAGGCCTGGGAGAAATTGAAACAGGCAGCAGAAACTAAAGACTCAATTCATTTTTGGAAAGTTTTAAACCATGCTTATTTTAAAGAATGTGGTACTGCGAAAATAGAATGTCTAATACAGCCCCAGGACTGGATAAGCTATTTCTCCGAAGTTTTTAATCCCGTAAAGGAATCAAAAAATGATACATTGACTGGTGGTTTAAATTGCCTAAATGACAAAGCTGGTGATGGAAGAACTATAATAATAGAAAACCCTAACATGTTACCCATCAGTAGTGAAGAAGTAAAATTGTCTTTGGAAAAGAGTGCAAATGGGAAAGCACCCGGGGTAGATGGGGTGCCCCTAGATATTTTTAAATTTAAATCAGATCTTTGGGTCCCGATTCTCCACAGAATTTTCAACGTTATTATTAAGGGCATGATTCCACGGTCCTGGACGGAAAGCATTATTGTTCCGATATTCAAGAAGGGAGATAGGGGCAATGTGAGATGCTACCGCCCAATCGCACTTCTTGATACTACCTCCAAATTGTTTGGTAGAATATTACTTGGGAGGATGGAATTATGGGTAGGGGAACAAAATGTTCTCACTGAGACACAATATGGGTTCCGTAGAGAAATTGGAACCATTGAACAGTGCATTAATCTACACGTTTTAATTAGTAAATATACTATTATAAAAAGTGGCCATTTGCATTTATGTTTCCTGGATTTAACGAGTGCTTTTGACCTAGTAAATCACTTTAAGTTGTGGCAGACATTATCCCTTATGGGTGCCCCAAAGGATATTGTTATACTCCTTTCACAAATTTACATACATCTAAGTGCGAAAGTCCGCTATGGTATAGATGGAGAATGCACTGAAAGTTTTAAAGTAACTAGGGGGATTCGTCAGGGTTGCGTGCTGGCCCCGTTGCTTTTTTCGTTATATATATACGGGGTCGACACGGAACTACAGAAGCTGAAAGCCGATTCCCCTAAAGTGGGAAAGCGTAGTGTACCGATTTTATTATATGCAGATGATGCGGTACTTTTATCAAGAACATCAAATGGTTTACAGCTTTTAATAGAAACATTTGCAGATTTTATGGTTAACAAAGATTTGGTTTTAAATTTGAAAAAAACTTTTACAATGGTGTGCGGTAATAGAAAAGCAAAAACAAAGATGCACTATGTGAAAAATGTTCCCATCAATTCGACAAAATCCTTTGTATATTTAGGGTTAGTTTTTGAGGCAAATGGAAGTTGGGGAGCCCATATTGAGCACTGCAAGAAAAAGCTCATTAAATCAACTGAGGCACTCTTTAGATTCTCAAAAAATAAACCGATAAGAGAAATAAACCGATAAGAGAAATTCTGACCTTATACAGAACTAAATGCATAGGAAGTACCTGTTATGGTTCTGCTTTGTGGGGGGGCAGAAATTGTACTAGCATTTTGTCACAGGAAAATGTATTCCTTCGGAGACTCTTGGCAGTACCAAGCTCAACACCCACTTATAGTATACATCGAGAATTGGGGGTTGCAAATATGGGCGATTCTATTAGTATTGCAGGCCTAAATACTTGGTACGGCATATGGAGCAAGGAGGATACAAAATTCACACAGGAGGTAATTAGAGACGTAATTGCATTAGACCATGGGAAGAATATTCCCTGGTTAATATACATAAAAAATCTACTAAAAGAATGTGGTTTAAATTTTGATTTAGAAGACCCTTCCCAAATACAGTGGTATGGAAAAAGGAAAATCAAGACAGACTTGATTGAATTACGCACACAGCGGCGAGAAGTAGAAGCCATCTCAAAACCACTCACCAGAGAATATTTGGATATAACTATAGGGTCGGGCATTCAATCCTATCTATTACAAGTTACCGATATTACCCATAGATTTTATCTTACTAGAGTGCGCATGGGCTTGGCTCATTTTTTAATAGCTTTCCCGATTGCAGGAAAGTGGAATCGAAACCTGCCAAAATGTCCATGCAATGGCATTATGAAACAATCATCTTTGCATTTTATCCTTTTCTGTGATTTTTATAAACAGCTTAGAAAACAATTTTTACGTCCTCTGTTTCAAAAAGAAAGGCTATACTCTTATAAATCTGCCTTTGAATACATTTGCGCATTGAAGGATGTGAAAGTCTGTAGCAGTGGCACTTTATATCCAAAAAGCTATAAAAGTACGAAAGAGCCTGTCACATTTAGAGGCCCTTTTATATGAAGAAACTGAATTTTAATGAAAACAGCTTGCTTATGGATAGTAAAATGAAATTTAGTGAAACTTTTTATGTTCTATGTTTTTAAAGGTTCTTCTGACTGTAAACCGATAAACTGTGAAATTTGAATCTGATTTATACAATGCACAAACATTTGTATTACGGAGATCTTTGTAGTTTTGCACATTTATGCATTAATTTTGCACATGTGATATTTTTTGCACAATATTTTTAAGCAACTTTTGTCTGTATTGATAATAATGAGTGTATGATTAACTTTGCCATTTTTATTAGGAGTGTCGATTTTACTGTGTCATAGTATGCTTTTATGTATGTAAATACTACACCGAATAAAGCTGGTTTTGATTTGATTTGATATTACACAGACTGTGGAACAGGTTATGAATGATCTGGGTATTGAGCAGGATTATTCACTAGAAAGTGGCCTACATCCTCGCAGTAAATTCACGCCACAGGGAGTCCATCTCACTAGTATTGATGTTTTTCACCAGCAAGTCACAAAAGCCCTCCATGAGCTTGAGGATAAAAAGTTATCTTCAAACAGAACCTATGTGAAGGAAAATCTCAGTAGAGTAGAAAGAACTTCCCTCACGAAGATCAGGAATAATAATGACCTGATAATACGAGAAGCGGACAAAGGGGGCAACATTGTCCTTATGAATAGAAGGGATTATGAGTTGGAGGTTCATAGACAGTTATCCAATACCGTCTGTTACGAAAAAATGAGCTCAAATCCATGTCCTCTTGCCGCTATTACCATTAAGGATAAACTAAATCATTGGAGGGAGGTTGGTCTGTTGTCGGACATTGAACACAAGTTTCTACTGGTGGAACATCCCAAACATCCTTGTTTATATCTTTTGCTTAAGATACATAAAAAAGAGAAGTTCCCTCCTGGCCGGCCCATCATCTCTGGCATAGGTTCACTCACTGAACCAATGGCTCAGTTTGTGGACTCTTTTCTGCAGCCAATGGTGCACAACCTCCCATCCTATATAAAGGACACTACAGATTTGCTAAACAAACTAGATGGCCTTGTGTGGGATGATTCACTATGGCTCTGCACCCTAGATGTAGAATCCCTGTACACTTGTATAAGAGAGGACCTAGGGTGCAGAGCGGTGGAGCACTTTTTATCATCACGAAGTGCCAGTCATTATGACCACAACAAAATGATACTCGACATGATACATTTGAAACTGGATAACAACTACTTTCTGTACGACGACACCTGGTTTAAACAACTGCAGGGGACCGCAATGGGGTCCAAATTTGCCCCTCGTATGCCAACCTGTTCATGGGGTGGGTGGAGTTGGTATATGTATGGGCCCAGGCGGCCGCACCATGGACTGAGTATATCAACTTTTGGGGGCGCTTTATCGATGACATTTTCATCGTATGGTCTGGATCAGAGGAAACCTTTAAATCATATTTTTCCTATCTGAATAACAACTCCCTAAATGTGAGATTCACAATGACTATGTCCAGGTCAAGGATCCAATTTCTGGATCTTTCTCTATATGTGCAGAATAACACCTTGCAGAGCACTCTCTACAGAAAAGAAACGTCTGTCAACAGTTTACTCTATTTTCAGAGTTCGCATCCCTCGAGTACCAAGAGAGCCATTCCCTATGGGGAGTTAGTACGTATAAAAAGAAACTGCATTGAAGAAATGCAGTATAAGAACCATAGCCAAGAGCTAGTACAACGCCTCAAACGTAGGGGGTACAGGGATCCCGTTCTCTCTCAAGTATTGGAGAGAGCCAACCAATTGGAACGTGTGGAAACACTAGCACCGAAAAGGAGGACAAACAAGGAACGCTTGTCGTTCATTACTACAAACTCTGCCTTGAACCAAGATGTGTTTAAAATCTTCAGGAAACACTGGCATCTGTTGAAGGGTGTGCCAGGGGTAGGCCATCTCATACAGGATAAGCCAAGTGTCGTCTACAGAAGATGTAGGACCATCAGAGAGGCGGTGTGCCCTAGTTACACATGACCTATCAAAAAGGTACAGGAAATGTGGCTTACGCGCCCAATGGGGTTTTTTCCTTGTGGCGGGTGCAACATCTGCAAGTTGGGACAAATCAGTAAAATCTTTAAATATAACACGGACAGATCCTACACTATCAGGCATTTCATCAACTGCCTAACACGATTTGTGATCTATGTGATTGTGTGCATGTGCGATAAAATCTATGTAGGGAGTACAGTACGGCCCTTAAAAACACGCATTCAAGAACATAGGAGAGCATGTCTGAATGGCGATGTAACTTACGCATTAGTGTCCCATGAGTGTACCTCATTAAGAAACAGGTCTAATTTCAAATTCCACGCTATTGACTATGTACCCCCTTTGCAGAGGGGTGGTGATAGGAAATTGTGCCTACGCCAACTAGAAGCCAAATGGATTTGTAGACTGAGATCTACAACTGAGGGCCTAAATTTAGACACGGAAATGCATCACTTTCTTTGACAGATCTTATATGTTTACTGACACCGCTATATAAGCTACTAGTTGTCTACTCGTGACAGTATTAGTAAACGAGAAGTTTGTCATTTCAACATGTTCTGCATTGTCCAAACATCGTTTTGCTCAAAATTATGATGCCACTCCCTGTTCATCAAGAAATGGTGAGACTAAAGAAGGGTCCATGTCTCCTTGCGCATCTGGCAATGACTTACGTCTCCCCGTGTCTCCCCACGTAGCAGAGAACTTTTTGTTATCTTTGGTTAGGTATATGAATCAATGTGGTTTCATTTCCATCGTTCGAGATTGTGAGGATATTCGCTTGGACCTACTTATTGGATGGGCCTGAGATTGAGATCGACCGTCTTTCTTATTTAACATAGCTGTTCCCAAGTTCTTTTCCTTTGGTGGTTCTGCTTGGCTAATTATTGGTAAGGGTGGGCGGAATTTGCGGAATTGCGTTCCGCGAAACGGCAAAAAATCTCTGCGAGCACGCGGAATTTCGCGTGCTCGCGGAGATTTTGCTGCGCCCCTTTATATCTGTAAGTGCTTCCTGTTGAGGTTTAATTTTTGTGACAGGAGCATCGTGCCAGCCCAGAATGAATCCTGCCCTGCATATTTATCCAAGAAGATGGGTCCGTTTTGTGCAATACCTCTACTCAACTGGAGTACTTTCTACTGGCTAATCAGTAAGTGCTACCTCGTTGGGAAAATGTATAGTGCCTTTCCTACACTACAGCTGCAAAGGACCAGAAGAATTGTCTCCAGTGACCTGTGTGTCTAACTTTGCCACAGCGCCGGGGTCCTTTGATTAAGCTGTCCATCATAGTGGGGAAAGGGCGGGAAGACATTGCATACCGCGAGTGTATGTGGGGCGGGGCTACTAGCCTGTTCTCATGCCTCTTGTTTATAAAGGGTCAGAGCAGGTTCTCAGCGGCAGACGAGGAGAAGGAACCTCCTGGTCACAGGAACTACACGAGGATTGCGCTCGAGAAAATCAAGGATGCAAAGACCTCCATCAAGGATTACAGCTAGCTTTTCAGGGTGGCAATGGAGAGAAGGCACATCTGCTTAATCACGCTCACGAATTCTACACGAGGATTGCGCTCGAGAAAATCAAGGATGCAAAGACCTCCATCAAGGATTACAGCTAACTTTTCACGTTGGAAATGGAGAGAAGGCACATCTGCTTAACCACGCTCACGAATTCTGCACACCTACCCTGCATATTTATCCAAGAAGATGCCTCCATTTTGTGCAATACCTCTACTCAGCTGGAGTACTTTCTACTGGCTAATCAGTAAGTGCTACCTCGTTGGGTAAATGTATAGTGCCTTTCCTACACTACAGCTGCGTAAAGGACCTGAAGAATTTTGCCCAGTGACCTGTGTGTCTGTAACTTTGCCACCGCGCCGAAAGCACCGGGGTCCTTTGATTAAGCTGTCCATCATAGTGGGGAAAGGGAGGGAAGACGTTGCATACCACTAGTGTATGTGGGGCGGGGCCAAACGGGCGGGGCTTCTAGGCCCATTCACATGCCTCTTGTTTATAAAGGGTCAGAGCAGGATCTCAGCGGCAGACGAGGAGAAGGAACCTCCTGGTCACGGGAACTACACGAGGATTGCGCTCGAGAAAATCAAGGATGCAAAGACCTCCAACAAGGATTACAGCTAACTTTTCACGTTGGAAATGGAGAGAAGGCACATCTGCTTAACCACGCTCACGAATTCTGCACACCTACCCTGCATATTTATCCAAGAAGATGCCTCCGTTTTGTGCAATACCTCTACTCAGCTGGAGTTCTTTCTACTGGCTAATCAGTAAGTGCTACCTCGTTGGGTAAATGTATAGTGCCTTTCCTACACTACAGCTGCGTAAAGGACCTGAAGAATTTTCCCCAGTGACCTGTGTGTCTGTAACTTTGCCAACGCGCCGAAAGCACCGGGGTCCTTTGATTAAGCTGTCCATCATAGTGGGGAAAGGGAGGGAAGACGTTGCATACCGCTAGTGTATGTGGGGCGGGGCCAAACAGGCGGGACTTCTAGGCCCGTTCACATGCCTCTTGTTTATAAAGGGTCAGAGCAGGATCTCAGCGGCAGACGAGGAGAAGGAACCTCCTGGTCACGGGAACTACACGAGGATTGCGCTCGAGAAAATCAAGGATGCAAAGACCTCCATCAAGGATTACAGCTAACTTTACAGGGTGGAAATGGAGAGAAGGCACATCTGCTTAACCACGCTCACGAATTCTACACGAGGATTGCGCTCGAGAAAATCATACGTTACAGAATTTGAGCTTCAACTCGGGCACCAGCTTTTATTTATACCCGAATTCCGTTCCGCCGCGGATCGCGGAAGTTTCGACATTTCCGCGTTCCGCGCGGAACGCGGAAATGCCGAAATTTCGCAAGTTCCGCGAGCGGAACGGAATTTGCCGCCCAGGGTTAATTATTGGGTGCACTTGTGGAGAAATAGGCAGGAAGTGACTGCGATCTCAACAGGCTCAGATAGCACAGCACACTGAGCTAGGTTGATAAAGATAAACATCTGCAGGGTTCAAGTCCTGCCAATCCTTCTTTTTTTATATTTGAATAAAACACTCATTGGAGAATGGTTTTTAGTCTAGAATCGATTCTATAACTTTTTCTGCGGTGTTTTTTAATTAGTTAATTGGTCGTACATGTACATGAATAGGCTAGGAGTGAATAATATTTCAAAAGTGTCAGACAGCACAGCGTACTGAGCAGGGTTGATTGGTATATGCACCCACAGGGTTTGAGTCCCTTCATTTTCTCATTCTGGGGAGGAGTATTTATTTTTGTAAATAATACACTCTAAAAAGGTGTTTAGTTTTTAACTGTATTTAAAAAAAAAAATTCTTTCAACTATGAATAAACGGGCTGATATTGTAAAACTTTCTGAACAGACTTTTTCTGTAAATTAGGTTTACGACTTGGCGTGCCTTTTGCATCTAAGGAATTGTAACATGAATGCCGTGGTTGGCTTTCTAGTGCTCTGCTTTTCGCCTTCCAGAACACAGCTGTCTCGAGTTGGTTAATCTACATGGCTATTTAAACTCCGGTTGGTATGGCATGGCTTTTTACTCGAAATACTCGATGTGACAGGAGTTTTCTTGATGGCCGCGTGAATAGGTAAGGTTGAACACGGATGAGTTTGGGCGATGTATATTGCACAGGGGTTACTTTAAAATGTTAGGGGTATATTCACAAGAACGTGTGATAACTACCGCAAGAGTAGCGTAACGCAACTTTCAATAACGCAGCCTATCACGGGAAAATAACCCTGTGTCAACGTGGAATTCACAACAAGGCGGTACCATGCGACAGTCACCAGATAACGCGTCAAATGCCAGCGTGAAAATCAACACCACAACCAAAAAATGCGAAACGTGAACGCGAGAAATCATGCGATGAGGCCAATCGCACTACAAAAAGCTGCGAAAAGCAGCCTCAGGCCTGCAACTCCCACGCGTCTGGCGGGCAATTGCACCATAAAAACCACAGGCACAACACACCAGAAACAAGCCAAAGCACGTAGCAACATCCATGCACCCTGACCAAGCGCAGAGGTCAACGCGAACCCCACAGACCACCAGCAAGGAACAACGGGGTCGGGGAAGGCCAAGGAGAAAAGGGAGAGGAAGACGGGGTGCAGACCGCAGGAAAACAAGACCAAGGCCACGGAGGCGACAGAACACTAACAGCAAATGACCCACAAGCAGACTGCCTGGAATGCAGTCGCAGAGCCCAGGAGGCCAATCCCGGAGGCCAAGAGGCTCCGCCAGGACGTGACAACCTAAACCAGGCACAAACCCGCTGCCAACAGGAAGGCAGCAACTGTGACAGGAGGTGGCAGTCCAGCGACACAGGAGGAGCAGGAGGAAACCCAGGCCACAGTCATCAGTGTGGAGAGGGCGCAAGGAGTAGGGAGTACGGACACAGCTCGACAGGACCTGACACAACAACAACAGGGTGAGGATCCAACAGGGACTGGGGGTCGGGGGGTGATGGGCACAATGCCACACATGCACAATGAGGTGTAGCACACTGCACATCCACAATTACCCAGGGACATGTCCCCCATCCCCGTAGCACACTACAGCACACACACATAGCAATCACAGCACATACCATGACAATGTGGCACAAAGTGAAACACCCACACTGCAGAACAGGGGACACAACTGGGTCCACCCAGGCGCAGAAACAGAACAATCACATTGGACAGAGCAGGGAACTGTGAGATGCACATCTACCCCTACAACCCCACATCAGCCATGTA
Organism: Calotriton arnoldi; assembly: GCA_963921515.1. Lineage (NCBI taxonomy): Eukaryota > Metazoa > Chordata > Amphibia > Caudata > Salamandridae > Calotriton > Calotriton arnoldi. Next base: position 215,500 of record CAWUFW010011796.1, read on the forward strand.
GGCCAAATGTACACTGTCCCAACTCAAATAGCCACCACCGCCCAAACAGTCACAATGTACATTGTCACACAGTCTGCATGTCGACAAGAACAAGGCGCCAACACAATGCCAACATGCACCTCCCCTTCACAATGCAGAGGGACAAACAACACCTCCAGCAGGTCAGAACAGACAACCCATCAGTGATGCCCGAGATGAACACCACACCCCCGACACTGACGCCCTACAACAGCCCATGGACATCCCACACAACCCACCACCAGGACCAGGGCAGACAAGCTACTCAGAGGAGAACCCAGACTCTGCAACAGACCACACAGCATGAAGCACCCGCAATAACGGCTGCCTCACAACAGGTCACCCACCCACACATGGCATCCCAATGCCAGGTGGCAGAACGCCAAAAGGAGGTGGCCCAACAGGTGAGGGTGTTGCCGAAACCATGGAATGCGAACTAGAACACATACGTGGGTGTCCAATATCCTTCAGGGACCACCTACTCCCCACAAAGGAGGCCCACACCCCCACAGAGACACATGCACATATCATGTTGAACTGGCTACGGGCACGTGCGCCCGGCCCCTTTATTGGCAGGGCCACATGTACAGTGACGCCTGTGCTGGATGTGTGTGGGGTGAGTATAAGCCAGCCCTCACGGAGTGCTTGGTGTAACCCTGGGCAAAGCACTACGCTATGCTCGTGTAGTTTGCGAAGTTTGCGCTACTTCGCACAACGCGAATTGCACGTAGCACAGTGCAAACACGCGTAGCGTAGTGCAGCGGTCATTTTTTGCTTGCTCGCGGTCCTCAACGTCAAGTTGGCGACCGCGAGCAAGCAAAATGACATCCCGGCGAGACTTTTTCCTCGTTCGCGATCAGCAACATCAAGTTGCCGATCGCGAGCGTGGAAAATAAACCTCCTGGCGAGATTCTCAACGCGGGGAGGTCAGGTTTCTCATTGCGAGTGGTCGCGTATGCTCACGACCGCTCGCGATGAGAAACTACCAGTCCGCGTTGAGAAAGCTGCCGCTCGAGTAAAAATCTACTCGAGCGGCAGTAAAAGGCAGCTCGCACTGTGCAAGATGCCGTTTTCAATGATTGCACAGTGCGGACAAGCATCCGGCACTGTGCAATCATTGCGAACAGTGCACTACGCAGTTCGCGTAGTGCTACGCGTAGCTCGCGTAGTGCGAACTGCACTTTGCGTAGCTTCGCGTAGCGCTACTTCGCGAACTACGCCCAGGGTTAGCTTGGTGCTTACAACAACCTGAACAGTGGACACCAGTATAATGGAAACAGAAAACACTAGCATAACAGAGTCAAATGCAGAGCAACATGGAGGGATCCGGAGTAAGGACAGAGGACACCCAAAATTCAGTCAGGAGGTTCCGTGAGTTGCAGTGCACTGAGGTAGGGGCACTAGAGAAGAGCGTGCTCATGTGAAGAAATTGCTAGGATTGTGTCCCTTCGGGTTAGTCCTGATGCATATGCAGTGGGGTGTGTTACACCTGCATCAACTTTCTCATCAATGTCCCAGGTCTCCCACACTGCCTGAGGTGACAGTTGCGTCCGCAGTCCACAGCGCAATACCCAGTATTAGATCCGGGTGTGTAGCTTGACTACCACCACCAGTCTGCATTCCTGCCTTGGGGCTGTTGCCACCTGCCCTCCCATTGTCTGTGCCTTCTCCCGTCCGCACACTTGATACATCCTCCTCATCATGGTCCCAGGCCTTCCCCACTGCATGAGGTGACATTGCTGCGCAACCTCACAACAGCACAAAACTCAATCAGTAACGGACAATGGCTTGCGGTGCACTGAGTCACTGGCACCTGGAGTGCTGAGCAGGGTATCAGGCCGATGATGGCATCCACGACAGGTCTGAGCAACTCCGTAGGTCTGTCAGGACCACCGTTTCGACTCTGGCAGATGGCGGTTGGAGGTGGTCCTTGCGGTGGTGGCGTGTGCCTCCTGCGGTGATGCGACATCCGTGCCGGTCAAGACTCGATGCTTTGCGTGGGCCCTGGTGGCCCGCAGTTGAGGACAGAGGATGCGGACAGCCCAGGGCCACAGACACATGGCGTTGATGACCCCAAGACCATCGCTACAGAGGCCATTCAATGTCTCAGAAGAAGGTGTCCCAGACCTGACCAGCACAGTTAGTGGCCCCGGATGCACTGCGGCCGGCACAGGCACCCAGCCACAGGACGGTGACATGCGGTGCAGTCAGATGGGCCATGCGACCTGAGCGGGTCCCCATCAATGTCCGAGGTGTATGTTGCGGAGGGTTCCGGGGGACAGTGGAAGGTGTCCTCCAGGGCATGATGCGGAAGGTCTGATGTCATCTGGAAGCAGCAAATGGAGGAGTGGAAAGCGCAACCCTCGTTTGCACCATAAATTCGGGATCAGCTACATGAGGATGAAAACTAGCCCCTAGTCCACAGACTCAAACCCACCACTGTACGACCAGTGAGTGTCCATGTATGTCGGGGAACAAACTTAGTGGCACAGGTGCTGTGAGGGGATGCAGTCTGCGATGATGCCAGTACACAGATGTGAACTCCAACATTGCCAAATCAAGGCTCTGTGACCTACTGGACCGCAGTGTAGGCCGGAGGCAGCGGTCAGCAGTGGCCCACAGCCACGGGTCGTTGGCTCGCGAGGCACAGAGTTGGTGACACAGTGGCAGTTGTCGGTAGTGTTTAATCACCTCCGTGACGCTGATCCTGTTCCCTCCGGACTGCAACGTGTCATCCTCTTACGCCCCTCTGTGCGTGTGAGGAAATGTATTCTGACTTCTGAATTACCGATGTTCAGTTAAAAATCAGTGATCCCACTCGTGCGCAGCGTCGGCTGAGCGCAGTGGTCCGCTTAGGCCCACAGACACGTGTGGTTGTGATGCCATGCACAGACTTGTTGCCAACACATCGGAGGGTGTATAGTGTATTGTTCTCTGCCTTAAATGATGTTCACGGCCATAGTGTAATCAAGACTCAGTTCCAAATGTGTGACCTACCTGACCGTGGTGTAGGCCTGAGGCAGCGGTCAGCATGGCCCATTCACATTGTGTCGCCCGCATAGGTTGGATGGCCCCACCGGCCTGCGTAGTTCAGGTTCAGTGGCACCACGTGTAGCAGGCTGGCGTTGAACAGGGTTAGTGGCACCACGTGTAGCAGGCTGGCGTTGAACAGGGTTAGTGGCACCACGTGTAGCAGGATGGCATTGAACAGGGTTAGTGGCACCACGTGTAGCAGGCTGGCGTTGAAAAGGGTTAGTGGCACCACGTGTCGCAAGATGCCCATATGAAACTTTGCCTCACTGAACTGGGGGGGTCTGGTGCTGTGCCCACTGGCCGGGATATGGGGTCACTGCCATTCATGACTCAAGACACAGTTCCACATGTGGGACCTACTGGTCCGAAGAGTAGTCCGGGGGCGGCAGTGGAGTACGTCAACGAAAAGGGAATAAAGCGGGCCTGTGTCGTGGAGGCCTGGTGGTCTGAGCTGACTGCCAAGTTCGCGGGTCTCGGGCTTGGAGCTTGCACCGGCACGTGGTGGGCCCTCCTTGACACACGCCGGTGTCGGAAGGTGATCAGTGTGGCCTGGCTGCGCAGGGGCGGGCCTGACGTGTTCGTGGTCCACCGTGCCGGGGACCGGCAGGCGCACTGCATCGCAGGCAACTCGGCTCACGAGGACGGCGTCGGCCTCGTGGCGGGGTGGGAGGCGCCGCCCTGGCAGAGACGTTGGTCTTTCCGGAAGGGGACCACGCCCAGGTCTATGTGCTTTTTATTCACACTCCTACGCTGGCGTGGCGTACGCCGGGCCATCCCACTCCGCTGACGCATGGGGGGGCGTAACAGGCAACATTTCCGCGATGTCCCCCACTGGCTGTGGTGGCATGGTGGCGTCCACTGTCCACTACACTCCATACGCAAGCGGTGTATGTCGCCATGGATATTGGTGTGTTCTGCATACTGCGAGGTGTCCAGCACATCTCCTGCACTGTTGGCATTGTGTACTTTCCCAATCATGGTTCTCCTGCATCCTTCACACATGCCTGGTTGCCACCTCTCCCCACATTCAGCTATTGTGTGGCTGAGGTGCCATGCCGTTGCTGGGTCATGTTCAGGGCTTGCCCATGTGGACATTGTAAGTTGTTCTGTCATGTCTGGTGGGTGGGCATATTGTTGTGCCTGTTGTATGTGATTTTGTGAAGTGTGCATTGCCAGAGTTGTGAGTTGCATGGTTGTGGTGTTGAGGTGTAATGTAATGTAATGTAAAAAATATTTATACCGCGCAGCTGTCACCCCAAGGGTATCCTGGCGCTGAGACTGACCAGAAGATGTATGAATGCAGAACGAACGGACAGATAGCCCAGCCTGCAATGAGTGATAGCTCAGAATTAGTCCTCCCTTGGGAAAAGCCATGTCTTCAGCTTTTTCCTGAATGGTAGTAGTTCCTGAGTTTGTCTAATGTCTACAGGGAGGTCGTTCCAGAGCTTTGCCACCGCAACGCTAAAGGCTCTCCCGCCAGTTCTTGTTTTTTTGTATCTCGTCATAATCACCAAATTGGTGTTTGCTGACCGGAGATTCCTTTTTGGGGCGTACCATTTAAATTTATCTTGCAGAGGTTTCGGGCCTAACCCATGGATTGCCTTAAAAACTATACATAGTGATTTAAACTTAATCCTCTGGCCAATTGGTAACCAGTGAAGGTCCTTCAAAGCCCTCGATGTAGATGACCTACGATGCTTATTGAGAGCCAGTTTGGCAGCTATAGTTTGGATCCTCTGGATCTTCAAAATCAGTGAGTTTGGGGCCCCCAAGTAGAGAGAGTTACAGTAATCCAATCTACTCAGTATCACTGCTCTCACCACCTCTGACCTAGTGTTAGTAGGAAGAAGTGGAAGGATTGTGCGTAATGCTCTGATCAGGGAGAGACAGGTGCCCACTAGCTTATTAACCTGAGTCTCCAGCTGAAGGTCCTCATCCAACATGATTCCCAAATTACGCACTGTTTTGTTTGGTGTCAGGGGTTTATCAGTGGGAGAGAGCCTAAATTCTGAATGAAGTGGGCGAGCAACTTTGGCAGTGGAACAGACTATCAGCTCTGTCTTTCCTCCGTTAAATTGCAGGGAGTTATGTCTGAGGCAATTTGTGGTACTCTGCATACATTCCTGAAATTGATCCATTGATACTGCCTGGGCTCCTTCTAGGGAAAACACCAATTGCGTATCATCGGCATAATTAATCAGGTCAATGCCAAAGGACTTTATTGGTGTGTGGGATGTTCATTTGTATATTGCCAAGGGGCTGTACATTTCCCTTGTTGCCATCCTGGGTATGCTGGTTGATGATGGACTGTTGGAGGATGAAGGTATCATGCACACTGGCTGTGTATTTGGATGCGACATTGTTGGGTGTTCCATGGTGTTCTGTTGTTGCCTGCACATTGGTGTGAGATGTGTACTTCCTGTTGCGGTGATTTTGTGCTGTGTCACCAGGGGTCACAGGTAGTACATGTGTGCTGTGTGTTGCCCCCAACACGTGCATGCATCCTGCTATGGCGTATGGTCCTTGCTTGGTCTCCAGCGGATCCTGCGCCTTGTGTTGTACGTATGGGGACTGGGGTACCAGGGTGATGGTGATGTCCAGGACAGGTGTGGGGGACTTGGATGTGGCTGGCTGTGAGACTCCTCCGACTCTGGTGGGTGTTGGATGGGGGGTCTCAGGGGCCAACAGGTGCAGCCACGCCATCAGCTTTGTGTGGGGTGGGATGTTGGTTGTCCCCTGTGTTGTTGCCGTAGGCTTGTTAGGCGATGATGGTCAGGATGGGTAGGTTGGTTGTCCCTTTCAGCCTGTAGTGGAAGGTGACATTGTCAGATGTTGGGTCTGTGCCGCTGGTACGTTTCCTGGGGTTCCGCTGTCTTTGTCTGCGCTGCGTCTGTGTTGGTCCGGGGGGGGTGTTCCGGGTGTGGGATGGGGACCTGGGGTGGTGGGGGTGGGTGTTGTGGCCCTCTTGGGTGTCTGGGCCGCATGATGTGTGGCTCCATGGCATCTGTTGCCCTTCGGATGTGGCCCTCGGCTGTGCTCCCTTTTGTGGTGCTGGCTGCCATCCCAGTTTACACCAGGTCAGAGCAGGTGTAGATTTCCTGGTGCTAACACTCCTTATCGCCTGTTTTGTGTTTTTATCGCAGATGTGGCTGGTCGTTGTGAATGTTGAGGTGTGCTGTTGTCTCTGCTTTTGTCACGGGAACGCCTACTCTTCATCTCATTAGCGATATTTGCGAGTGTCCTCTGTGGCGATGTTTTTTGCGGCTGCTATCGCGGGAAAACTGGTGCTGTGGGCTGTTAACATGGGCTTGTGAATGGGGGGGTAAATTTATCACGACTTTGGCTGCGATAAAGTGCCGTTAATTCGGCGATAGCTCCTTGTGAATATGCCCTTCAGTGTTTTACCATGGATGTACTTGGGTAACACCAGTGTGCTCAGCAACCAAGCGCCGTAACATTGACTTGGAGCTATGTGCTTGGGGTGTTTGTTTATGAATATCAAATGGCGCAGTATGTCTGCAACCAGACGGGTTATTAAACCTGCATGTTGATCAATTAGATTTGACTACTTTTAAGCTCGATATACTATTTTGTGATCAGAAGTTTCTCAAGTGCATTGGCCAGTTTGGCTTGTTATCGTTTATAATGGGACTTGTGAGTTACAGCGCTCTTTGACTTTTGTGCAATTGTGCACATTTGCTTTGTCTTCAGGCCTGCGACTGAGCGCGCTACACTCCATATACCTTGGTTCTTGAAGGGGACAGTTAATACGGACCTTCAGATATCAAATATTTCTCAGGTATACTGTGTATTTAGACTCTTATAACATTTAGTACACGCTGAGTTTGTGTTTCTGTAACTGGTGCATAGAATGTTAATGGACCTGTGCCCTGCCTTTCTTTAGACTCTGCGATCGAAATAAGTATTTAAGAAAGTACGGACCTATTTGGGCCAATACCCGTTGGAATTCCCCCTTTCTCGACGTTGTGGACCACTCGTTTGGTGGGTAACTGATTGTTTGACTCAAATACGATCTGGAAGTGGTATTTGGAATAATATAAGAATGAGTGTCCTTTTCCTTCGTTGGCGGTATAAAAGAAAGAATTTTGGATCTTAGCCAATTTATTTGTTGACTTAATTCGGTTACAAATTTCTTATTTTCCTCTGGTCTCTTTGCTTTAGTATCTAAATTTCAGCATCCTAAATTCAAACCTTTCCTCTCCTCCCCTCCCCTCATTTCCCGAGTTTCTTTAATACTTTGCATTTAAGGGGCATTACTTAAGCTTCGCTTCACCTTTTTTCCTTCCTTCCTCCTTTAGTTTGCTATTTCTTGATCATAGGTGGCCTAAATATGCATGTTTAAAATCAGCATCTTTTGTCTTGCTACATGGAAGCAGTCCTTTTTACGGTCCCCCTGTGTGGGGTCAGTTTTGAAACCTATTAGTTTATACAATATTGTAACCAATCAATGTACATATTTTAATGGACACTATTTTGACCCTTGCACCATAGAAGTCTTCTTGTTCATGTTGCATAGTTGCACCACGATTTAGGTTTTGTACATGAAAGATAAAGATTTGTCTAGGGATATATTGATGTATATCCATGTAAATAACATTTAAAACCATGTTTTTTAATAGTTTGGTTTTTTGATTATGTTTGTATTGTTATTTGCAGCCCTGAAGAAGCCCGCAAGGGTGAAACACGTTGGCTGCTGTGTATTAAATATTGAATAAAAGGATCTACAATACCACCTAGTGAAAGAATTACTATTTCTGTCATCGCAGTCATCTTTCCGCTGTGGGATTAAAACCCTAAGAATGTTTGCTTTTACAATAATGCTTCTCTCATCTCTTGTGTTCACATACCTTGGGCCTACCTTAGGGGTGACTAATACGTAGAAAAGGGAAGGTTTAGGGACTGGCAAGTGGGTGCACTTGCCAAGTCGACATGGCAGTCCCAGACTGCACACAGGCTCTGCAATGGCAGGCCTGAGTCACATTTTACAAGCTGCTTCTGTGGGTGGCACAACCAGTGCTGCAAGCCCACCAGCAGCATTTGATTTACAGGCCCTGGGCACACATAGTGCACTGTACTAGGGTCTGACAAGTAAATCAAATAAGCAAATCATGGAATCATTAATCCATAACAATACTTTACAAAGGGAGCACTTGCACTTTGGCACTGAGCAGCAGTGGCAAAGTGCCCAAAGCATTTAGACCAGAAAAAATGGAGTTCAACACACAGCAAAACACAGGCGGTAAAGGCAAAAAATGGAAGGGAGACCCACGCCAATGGTGCCAGGTCTAACACGTGTCCCCTCCAGCTGAAATGTGGGGAGACCTACCCACCCTCTTTTGAGTTCTCTTCACTAAGGTGGAAAAATCTGGACAGACCATCAGCATTGGCGTGTTCTGTACCAGGGCGTTGTTCCACCGTAAAGTCCATCCCCTGTAGGGAAATGGACCACCTCAACAGCTTTGGATTCTCACCCCTCATTTGCATCAACCATCTGAGGGGCCTGTGGTCTGTCTGAACCCGGAAGTGAGTCCCAAACAAGTATGGTCTCAGCTTCTTCAGCGCCCAGACCACAGCAAATGCCTCACGCTCAATCGCACTCCACCTTTGTTCCTGTGGAAGTAACCTCCTACTAATGAAGGCTACAGGTTGGTCTAGGCCCTCCTCATATAGCTGTGAGAGCACAACCCCCACACCATGCTCTGAAGCATCTGTCTGCACAATGAATTCTCTTGAGAAGTTGGGTGCCTTAAGCACGGGCACTGTGCACATGGCAGATTTCAGGGCATCAAAAGCCTTCTGGCAGGCGTCAGTCCAGTTCACTTTCCTGGGCTGCTTCCTAGAAGTCAGCTCTGTCAAGGGGGCAACAACGGTGCCATACCCCTTGACAAATCTCCTGTACTACCCTGTGAGTCCTAAAAAGGCTTTCACCTCTGTCTGAGTTTTGGGGGGTTCCCAAGCCTGATGGTATCAATCTTTGGCTGCAGGGGCACCACCTGGCCGCTCCCTACCTGGTGTCCCAAGTACACCACTGAACCCTGCCCGATCTGGCACTTGCTTGCCTTGATCGTGAGGCCTGCCCTCCGCAGCGCCTTCAACACTTCCCAGAGGTGGTGCAGATGTTCCTCCCAAGTGGCACTGAACACTGCAATGTCGTCCAGGTAGGCGGCACTGAAATCTTCCAGCCCAACCAACGCCTGGTTGACCAACCTCTGAAAGGTGGCAGGGGCATTCTTCATCCCAAAGGGCATCACCTGCAATTGGTAGTGCCCATCTGGTGTGGAGAATGCTGACCTCTATCTGGCCCCATCAGTCAAGGCGATCTGCCAGTACCCAGACGTTAAGTCAAACGTACTGAGGTACCGGGCAGCCCCCAACCGATCGATGAGCTCATCAGCTCTGGGGATAGGGTGCGCGTCAGTCCTGGTGACTGAATTGAGCCCTCGGTAGTCCACACAGAACCGGAGTTCTGGTGTGGCACCTGTTGCGGCAGCCTTCGGGACCAAGACCACTGGGCTGGCCCAAGGGCTGTCTGAGGGCTCAATCACCCCTAGCGCTAACATCTTGGAGACCTCCTTCTTGATGCAAGCTCTGACCCTGTCAGTCACTCTGTAAATGTTATGTTTTACTGGATGACGGTCCCCAGTGTCCACATCATGCACGCACCACTGAGTGACACCGGGGGTCAGGGAGAACAGGTCATAAAACTGTCCCAACAGTTGGCGACAGTCTTTCTGCTGCTCAGGGGTCAGGGCGGTAGAGATGTTTACACTGTCCACTGACCAATCTTGCTCTTTCGCAGACAGGAGGTCAGGAAGAGGCTCAGTCTCCTCTTCCATCCCAGCATCTATTGCTAGGAGCATGCCCACTTCGGACCTCTCCAAGTGGGGCTTCAGGTGGTTCACATGTAGGACCCGCAAAGGGTTCCTAGGAGACTGCAAGTCTACCAAGTAGGTGTTGTTGCTCTTGCGCTCCACCACCTCAAATGGTCCAGTCCGCTTATCCTGGAGAGCACAAGGCTCCACTGGGGCCATGACCCAAACCTTCTGTCCAGGCTGAAACTCGATCAGAGTGGCATTCTGATCATACCAGCGTTTCATTTCCTACTTAGTCTGGTTTCTGAAGGCCAGCATGTAGCTATATACATCCTGGGGAGGTTTACTGGGAGCTTTCTCCCAGCCTTCTTTCACCAGACTCAGAGGTCCTCTTACAAGATGGCCTTAGAGCAGCTCAAAGGGACTGAACCCTAAGGACTTCTGGGGCACCTCTCTGTAAGAAAACAGCAGGCATGGTAAGAGGACGTCCCACTTACACCTCATGGGTTCACCAAGACCCATAATCATGCCTTTTAGGGTCCTTTTGAATCTCTCAACCAGCCCATTACCTTGGGGGTGGTAAGGAGTGGTGAACTTGAATGTTACACCGCACTCCTGCCACAGGGACTTCATATACTTCGATATGAAGTTGGTACCACTCTCTAGGGAACCCCACATGGGAGAAAATCCCCATCAATGCACAACCCACCACGGGGGCCGTCACAGTCCGGAGAGGGATGACTTCCGGGTACCGGGTGGCATGGCCCACCAAGACCAGGATGAACCTGTTGCCCATGGCTTTCTTGGGATCCAGAGGCCCCACAATGTCAATACCCACCCTCTCAAAGGGGGTGCTGACCACAGGGAAAGGTTAGAGAGGAGCCTTACACTTCCTCCCACTCCTACCACTTGCCTGGCAAGTCTGGCAAGACCTACAGTGACCATCAGAATGCTTGTGCATTTGGGGCCAGTAAAAGTGGGTGACAAGCCTTTCAAAGGTCTTGTCTTGCCCCAAATGCCCTGCCAAAGGCACATCATGAGCCAGACGCAGTAGGAAGGCTCAAAGCGCTGGGGTACCACCAGCACACGGGCTGACCCAGGCTCAGCAACCTTAGGCTTGCTATACAGGAGACCATTCTCCCAGTATATCCAATGTGATCCGGACTGATCACCTGCTGCCTGGTTTGCAGCCTGCTGCTGCAAACCAATGAGAGAAGGGCACGTCTGCTGCTCCCGGCAGTACTCCTCCCAGGTGGGCCCTCCTTCTTGCTGCCAATGGGTCAGCTCAGGCAGGTCCCCCAGTTCAGCCACTTGTTCCCCTGTAGGCTCCAGGGCATCCCCCTCAGGTTCTACCTCCTCCTGGACCGTGGGAACTTGGGGGCCGGTTTCCCACACCCCCTACCTCTCCTCTTCCCAGCAGGCACCTGGGCCACTCTTTTAGGCTCCAGGTCCTCTTGAATGCCCTTATTGGCTGCCATTGACCGAGTGGTCACACATGCTCACTCAGGCAGAGCCAACATCTCCAAATGAGACCTCCGCTCCACCTTCGCCCAAGGGGAGCTCTCCTAATCATTGCCTAGCAGACAGTCAACAGGCATGGCTGGCCTCACAGCTACTCTCAAGGTACCTGAGACCCCCCCACTCAAAGGGAACCTGTGCCACTTTGCAGAGGCACTCTGAATTGTCAGCGGCAACTACTGGGTAGAATGCGTTGGGGATCACCTGCTCTTCAGACAGCAGCTGACAACTGACAGCAGTCACACTGGCTCCGGTGTCTCTCAGAGCCTCCACACTATGGCTATTGATGGTCACCCACTGCCTGTACTTTTTAGTGTTATCAGGCAGATGAGTCCTTGGGACCATCTCACTGTCTCCTAAAGAGACCAGGGACATCTCTGCAGGACCCAACCCACCTGGGGCACCTGACTCCTCCCCCAAGGCTACACTAGCCAGTTCCCGGGGCGGTGAACCAGTGGCTGCAGTGGTAACCGGTTTGGGACACTTAGGATCCCCCCAGAAGCGACCCACCTGACCACAGCTAAAACAGGTCTTGGGACCCTTCTGCACAGGCTTACCTGGCGGGACCCATGGTTTCTATTCAGCTGGAGGCTGGGAACCCTTACCTTGGTTCCCTTGGGGATTACTTTGGGGCCTTTTTTGGAACTCCTTTTGTTTACCCATGTCCCCCCACTCTTCTGCTGGGGACCCTGCCCACCTTTGGCGGAGTCTCCCACAAGGCCTTTGTGGAACCTGGTACTGACCCAGCGGTCCGCCTCCACAGCAAGCTTCCTGGGGTCAGTCAGTTTACTATCAATCAGGTGCTGGCGTAGCTCTGGAAAACAACTACTGGACAAGTGCTCCCATGCAACCAAATCATAGAGCCCCTGCAAGTCAGTTACCTTGCTACCCTTCACCCATCCATCCAGTGCTCTGCAAAAGTAAGATACATACTCCACCCAAGTACTTGACTCCAGCTTCTTGCAGCTCCAAAATTTCTGCCTGTAAAGCTCTGGGGTCAACCCATACCTGGCTATCAAGGCTTCCTTCATGTGGGCATAGGACATTTGATCCTCAGTGGGCAATGCTAGCAAGGTTTCCCTCCCTTCACCTATGAAGCGGCCCCACAACCCCGCTCCCCAATCTCTCTCAGGGACCCAGTGGGACTTCATCGCTATCTCATAGGCCTTAAACCACTGCCCAATGTCCTCATGCTTCATGAAATCTTTGCAAAACCAAAGGGGATGATGGACGGAGTGTTGAACATTGCAAGCACTCACCCCCAGTCAACTGATCTGGGTTTAATCCATCATCATTCTTTAGCTCACTCCGCCACCCCAGTTCAGACATGGCCATATGCAAATCAGTCTGACCCTGTGCCTCATGGGAACAGTCCAGCCCAAACTGCCAAGCCATGTCTTCCCTGGACCGGAAACAAGCATCCTGGGACCGGTTTCTGGCTTACAGCCGTCATCAGCCAGGCTATCTTGAATCCAGTGGCAAAGTGAGCAAGGGACCCACGTCTGGGCATACCCTGCCAACTTAGGGCGAACATAGCAAAACCAAAGGGGATGATGGACGGAGTGTTGAACATTGCAAGCACTCACCCCCAGTCAACTGATCTGGGTTTAATCCATCATCATTCTTTAGCTCACTCCGCCACCCCAGTTCAGACATGGCCATATGCAAATCAGTCTGACCCTGTGCCTCATGGGAACAGTCCAGCCCGAACTGCCAAGCCATGTCTTCCCTGGACCGGAAACAAGTATCCTGGGACCGGTTTCTGGCTTACAGCCGTCATCAGCCAGGCTATCTTGAATCCACTGGCAAAGTGAGCAAGGGACCCACGTCTGGGCATACCCTGCCAACTTAGGGCGAACATAGCAAAACCAAAGGGGATGATGGACGGAGTGTTGAACATTGCAAGCACTCACCCCCAGTCAACTGATCTGGGTTTAATCCATCATCATTCTTTAGCTCACTCCGCCACCCCAGTTCAGACATGGCCATATGCAAATCAGTCTGACCCTGTGCCTCATGGGAACAGTCCAGCCCGAACTGCCAAGCCATGTCTTCCCTGGACCGGAAACAAGCATCCTGGGACCGGTTTCTGGCTTACAGCCGTCATCAGCCAGGCTATCTTGAATCCAGTGGCAAAGTGAGCAAGGGACCCACGTCTGGGCATACCCTGCCAACTTAGGGCGAACATAGCAAAACCAAAGGGGATGATGGACGGAGTGTTGAACATTGCAAGCACTCACCCCCAGTCAACTGATCTGGGTTTAATCCATCATCATTCTTTAGCTCACTCCGCCACCCCAGTTCAGACATGGCCATATGCAAAGTGGAGAAGTGTGGCTCAATGGTTAGAGCGGCAGACCCTGATGCAGAGATCTGGCCTGGGACCAGGGTTCAATTCCCGCCTCGGCGGGTCTTGGGCTCAACTTCCTCGGACCTGATAATTCTCGCCTCGGTGCCTATTCTAATCATGGGTCCCACTCTGCAACTCTGTGCAATAGCTTGCTTAATCTCCACAACGGCCCCACCAGCGCTGGGATGCCTGGCTTCACCTTGGGGGTGCCCAGGAGTGGACATTTCACAGGGAAAAGCCAGGAAGGGTTCCACAGCGGTATGCGTTGAGCGCCAGGATGCCTCAGGGTAGCAGTGCGCTTTACAAGTACAAATTCATTCATTCATTCATTCATTCAAATCAGTCTGACCCTGTGCCTCATGGGAACAGTCCAGCCCGAACTGCCAAGCCATGTCTTCCCTGGACCGGAAACAAGCATCCTGGGACCGGTTTCTGGCTTACAGCCGTCATCAGCCAGGCTATCTTGAATCCAGTGGCAAAGTGAGCAAGGGACCCACGTCTGGGCATACCCTGCCAACTTAGGGCGAACATAGCAAAACCAAAGGGGATGATGGACGGAGTGTTGAACATTGCAAGCACTCACCCCCAGTCAACTGATCTGGGTTTAATCCATCATCATTCTTTAGCTCACTCCGCCACCCCAGTTCAGACATGGCCATATGCAAATCAGTCTGACCCTGTGCCTCATGGGAACAGTCCAGCCCGAACTGCCAAGCCATGTCTTCCCTGGACCGGAAACAAGCATCCTAGGACCGGTTTCTGGCTTACAGCCGTCATCAGCCAGGCTATCTTGAATCCAGTGGCAAAGTGAGCAAGGGACCCACGTCTGGGCATACCCTGCCAACTTAGGGCGAACATAGCAAAACCAAAGGGGATGATGGACGGAGTGTTGAACATTGCAAGCACTCACCCCCAGTCAACTGATCTGGGTTTAATCCATCATCATTCTTTAGCTCACTCCGCCACCCCAGTTCAGACATGGCCATATGCAAATCAGTCTGACCCTGTGCCTCATGGGAACAGTCCAGCCCGAACTGCCAAGCCATGTCTTCCCTGGATCGGAAACAAGCATCCTGGGACCGGTTTCTGGCTTACAGCCGTCATCAGCCAGGCTATCTTGAATCCAGTGGCAAAGTGAGCAAGGGACCCACGTCTGGGCATACCCTGCCAACTTAGGGCGAACATAGCAAAACCAAATCTTTGATCACATCTTTGGGGATGTATACTTTTCCTGCCCCAGGCACTCATGGTGTGCTGCCACCAGAGGGAGTGATTTCTAGGCTCTTGCTTTCAGCTCCAGCTCCCTCAACACTCTCTCATGCTCTAAAAGCATCTTCTTTTCCTCCATGGCCAATTTCTTGCTCTCCAACTCCAACCTCTTATTCTCTAAGTCACCCTGGCTCCCCAGTTTGAGCTTAGCAAGCTCCATTTCATGCATTCTGCTTTTCTCCCTGTGCTCCAACTCTTCTGGAGACAGACCCCTTGAAGACACACTGCTGCCCTCCCTGGGAGGCACTCCCCCTCCAGTTAGGCCCACTAGCCCATCCTGCTGCCCTTCTAAATTCTCCCCCTCCACCATAGGCTCCACTGGAATTCCTTGTTCCCAACCAGGCCCTCAGCGCCTTTTGGAATTACTCCTTTCTGGTGAGGCCTTTCATGGAGATTTAACATTTTTTACAGATGGCTTTAAGTTGTGGCACAGTGTGCGTATCAACCCTCTCCTCTTCAAATTCAAATTCAATATCCACAGATGCACGTGATGCTGCTTTGCTCATTGTGAAAATTGGCAGTTCTCAAGATGCAAAAAATTCCAAGCACAAAAAACTCTACCAAAATGTATGTGGTTGCGTAATGGTCTGCACTCACTAGTAGTGTACACTAATCACTGTATGTAAGTCACAAATGCAAGTCCAGGATCCCACCGCTGCCACCGATGTTAGAAATGGAAGTCTCTAGTTGGCAGAGGTAGGTACCTTTGTCCAAATAGGGGCCCTTGCTTCTAGTCAGGGTAAGGGGGATACACTTCTAAAATAACCCCTGCTCACCCCCTTGGTAGCTTGGCACGAGCAGACAGGCTTATCTCAGAGGCAGTGTGTAAAGCATTTGTGAACACATACAGTAACACAGTGAAAACACTACAAATGGACACCACACCAGTTTAGAAAAATAAGAAATCTTTATCTAAACCAAAACAAGACCAAACAACAAAAATCCACAATACAGTATTAAAAATAAGGCTTTCAAATGGTAGAAAGAGGTCAGTTCAATGCAAGTTGTAAATGCGACACTTTTCTCACAAAGTACCTGGGATGCGTCACGCAAAACAAACAAAATGGCCGCAGGGAAGGTGATGCTTCGGTTCCTTACATGCAGGGAAGGTGATGTGTCAGATCCTTGCTTCCGGGGAGGTGATGCGTTGGTTCCCTACTGCAGCGCAGGGGAGGTGATGCGTCGGTTCCTTACAAGAGAGGAGGTGATGCATCGTTTTCTTACTGCGTGGGGAGTTGATGCGTCTGTTTCTTACTGCGTCCCCAATGATGCATCAGTCTTGGCACCTCGATGCGATGTGTCAATCCGGTATGATGTGTGGCGTCGTGCAGCCGCACTGCAGGCTTGCGTCGGGATCGGTGCGGTGATCTCGGACTTCGGAGATCGTTGCACCCGATGCGTCGTGCGCCGATTTCTCGAACCGCGGCAGGCGCTGCGACGGTTTCTTCGGCGCTGCGTTGGAAACAGGTGCGGATGCGACACACTTCTTCAGTGTTGCGTTGATTTTCTAGCTCCCAGCGACAAACAGTCTCTAGAGGTCCTAAACAGCAGCAGGCACCTCTTTGGAGGTTGGAATTCCCCGCAAGGGAGTTCAGGGGAGCTGGTGGTGAAGTCTTTGGGTCCCTGAGACTTCAGAACAGGAGGCAAGCTCAGTTTCAAACCCTTGGAGATCTTTTCTTCAAGCAGGTGAAAAAGCAAACAGCAAAGTCCTTTTTCTCCTTTCCTTGGCAGCAAGCAGCCACTGCAGGCCAACCCCAGACAGCAAACAGCACAGGGGCAGTATTCCTCCTCAGCTTCTCCTTGGCAAAGGTTTCCTCTTGATTTCCCAGAAGTGATCTAAAAGTCTGGGGTCTGGGCCCCTCTTTTTATACACCAAAATCCTTTGTTCTCTGAAGGCAGAGAGTGTTTGTACCCACCCAAAAGCAGTTTTGTGGGGCACTTTGCAAGTGCACAACAACCTCCTTCATCAGTGTGAGCCCTGGCTCCAGACACTCCACAGGGGGCTGAGCCGTCATTGTGGAAGGCAGGCACAGCCCTATTCAGGTGAAAATGCTACTCCTCCCACCACTCCAAATGCAGTCCAAGCCTATACAGCCCAGCCCTGACTCATCAGACTTCTGGAGCCACTGCCCTTCTCCAGCCCCTGTCATCCAAAAGCCAGACATGCAATACACAAACCTAGCAGAGGCACACTGGATGGTTAGGCAAGAAAATACCTACTTTCTAAAAGTGCTATTTTCAAACACAGAATGTAAAAATCACCCGTACTAAAAGATGCATCTTAACATTCTGAGTTCAGGCATACTAAACATTATTTTCCTATCTTGTTCCCAGGGTCAGTTATGTTTATAAGATGTTATAAACAAACTCCCCATTCTGGCCTATGAGAACAGATAGCCTTGCAATAGTGAAAAAAGAAATTGGCAGTATTTCACTATTAGGACATGCCACACACACCAGGGCATGTCCCACCTTTCACATACAATGCACCCTGCCCACAAGGGTACCTTGGGCCTACCTTAGGGGTGACTAATATGTAGAAAAGGGAAGGTTTAGGGACTGGCAAGTGTGTGCACTTGCCAAGTCGAAATGGCAGTCCCAGACTGCACACAGGCTCTGCAATGGCAGGCCTGAGGCACATTTTACAAGCTGCTTCTGTGGGTGGCACAACCAGTGCTGCAAGCCCACCAGCAGCATTTGATTTACAGGCCCTGGGCACACATAGTGCACTGTACTAGGGTCTGACAAGTAAATCAAATAAGCCAATCATGGAATCACTAATCCATAACAATACTTTACAAAGGGAGCACTTGCACTTTGGCACTGAACAGCAGTGGCAAAGTGCCCAAAGCATCTAGACCAGCAAAAATGGAGTCCAACACACAGCAAAACACAGGAGGAAAAGGCAAAAAATGGAAGGGAGACCCACGCCAATGGTGCCAGGTCTAACAGTTCCCTAGATACCTGCTGGGCTAGGGCCCAAATTCCACAGTTAGGCACACTGCAAAAAAAGAGTCCTTTTTCAGAGGAAAAATGTGATGTGTCCATGTTACATTTTGGGGTGTTTCCTGTTGCGGACATGTGGCCTACCCACACAAGTGAGGTACCATTTTTTTTGGGAGACTTGGAGGAATGTTGGGTGCATGGAAGTTTGTGGCTCCTCGCAGATTCCAGAACTTTCCATCACAGAAATGTGAGGAGAACGTGGTGTTTTAGACACATTTTGAGGATTTGCAAGCGATTCTGGGTAAGAAAACATGGAGAGAGCCATGTAAGTTGGCATATCCCAGATTTCCCTCTGTGTCTAGTTTTCAAAAATGCACAGGTTTGCTAGGTTTCCCTAGATTCTGGCTGAGCTAGGGCCCAACATCCACAGCTAGGCATATTGCAAGAAAAGGTTCAGTTTTCAGTGGAAAAATGTGATGTGTCCACGTTGTGTTTTGGGCCATTTCCAGCCCCGGGCATAAGACCTACCCACACAGATGAGGTACAATTTTTAATGGGAGACTTGGGAAAATGCTGGGTGGAAGAAAGTTTGTGGCTCTTCTCAGATTCCAGAACTTTCCATCAGAGAATTTTTAGGAAAATGTGTTTTTAGTCAAATGTTATGGTTTGCAAGGGATTCTGGGTAAAAAAAGAAAAAAGTGGAGAGAGCCACGCATGTCAGCCCATCCTGGATTTCCCTAGGAGTATAGTTTTAAAAAATGTCCAGGTTTGGTGGGTTTAACTAGATGCCGGCTGAGCTAGGGCCCAAAATCCACAGCTAGGCACATTCCAAAAAAAGGGTGAGTTTTCAGTGGAAAAATGTGATAAGTCCAGATAGTGTTTTGGGGCGCTTCCTGTCGCACACACAAGTGAGGTACCATTTTTATCGGGAGACTTGGGGGAATGCTGGGTGGATGGAAGTTTGTGGCTCCCCACAGATTCTAGAACTTTCCATCACAGAAATGTGATGAAAATGTGTTTTTGTAGACAAATTGTGAGGTTTGCAAGGGATTCTGGGTAACAAACCCTGGTGAAAGCCACACAAGTCACCCCATCCTGGATCCCCCTCGATATCTAGTTTTCATTTTTTTATTTTAAATAAACTTTATTCATTTTGATTTAAATTAAATACGTGTCGGATCACCCCCCGACCCGCCTCAGACAGGTAAAACATCCAAGAATAATTAATCAAGTGCAATACATAACATCATTTGATCATTGAAATAAATATACACTCCCGAATAAGATCTGTCAAACAAATACACTCCTGTTGGATCGCAATTCATGTGACACCCATAAACGTTCCTAAAGTGACATGTGCAGATTCCCTTTTATGCTAAAAAGACCATAGTTTAGCCAGAAAAAACACAGGAGGTAGTAAATACATATACTCTAGCATGTCCCGCTGTGCCCTTGCATCCATATAATCAGGGGGTCCCAAATTTTAATACCTTTTTTACGTAAGCGGCTCCCTTTTCGTTTATATATAGCTATCTCCAGGCTACATCTTGCTAATAATCTGGCTAGCCATTGTTGAAAAGCCGGTGGCCTAGAGTCCAACCAGGCGGAGGCAATGCACATCCTTAAGACCGCCATAGATATAAAAATCAATCTGTGTCCCTTTCCCAATCGATGTGCTTCCGAAATTCCTAACAATATTACACCTTCTGACAATATTATTTCAGTTTTTAACACTTCCGATAAGAAATCCAATATATCCTTAATTAGTTTTTGCAATATGTTACAGGATGCAAAAATATGAATGATATCAGCATTATAAAGTGCACAGCGTGGACAGAATGTTCCCTTTCCGGCCCCCCATTTTGCTATCTTATCGGTCGTATAATACAAAGAAAAACAAGTCATATAAAATTATGCTTGTAACCTAGTTGACATTAAAATAGATTGTGATATTTCTCTCGCATACAAAAAAGTCTTGGCTGAGACCCCCAATTTCACCTCCCATTTTTGAGACCATTTGCCCAGATCATCGGGCATAGCAGCATTTATAAAACCATAGATTTCCCCGATAGAGCCTACGCTATCTTTAACTATACTTTCAATGGTTTCCACTTCCCAAACTTGGCCCGTCCCCCTCCTTTTCGGAAGAGAAAATCCCTAATCTGGAAGAACTTTAAAAAATCCCTCCAATCAAGAGTATATTCTTCTTTCATCTTGTCAAAGGACCGGGGTCCTGAGGGAGAGAAAAAACAGCCAATCTGATCTATCCCGGCCCTTATCCATTTATCCATATACAGATCTCCAAAAATCTCAGGAAGATTACAGTTATTAGATACAGGTGTATAAAAAGATATTCTACCAATTCCCAAGGTTTTACGTATGGGACTCCATACTTTGTAAATACTAACTTTTTTGTAATAGCTGTCGTGTAGTTGTCGCCACAAACATCTTTCCGTCCCTCCCCCCAACATAAGTTTGAATGGAGAGGGAGCATTAGCAGTTGACCTATTATCCGCATTCGTTCTAAGCAACTCGCAACTATAGATCAGTGTAGTGGTCCAGTAATATAGTTTCAAGTACGGAAGAGCCAAGCCCCTCTGTCCCTCGGTAGAGTAAGAAACCTAACGGCTCGGCGAGGTCGTGCATATGCCCATATAAACCTGGAGAACATATTTTCTATTGCTTTAAACCATTGAGGAGTAAATTCCTAACAGATGGCCCTAAAAAACATATAGAAATTTCGGGAGAAAAAGCATTTTTATTACATTACACCTACCCCCTATGGATAAGTGTAGGTTGTTTAGCCTTCCAAGATCTTTTTTAGTGTGCTCCATTAAAGGCTCCATATTGTTCTTTACCAAATTATCCGACTTGGAAGTTATGCTAATACCAAGATATGTGGCTTTTTGACTACCTGGTTGTCTATCATCTTGACTTTATCATTAAGAACAACCTGTGTCTTGTCCTGATTCAGAGCATAACCAGCGATATACCCAAAACACTCGGCCTCATCTTCGATTACCTTTATGGCAGCATTTGGATCTGATGTAACAAGGGCAATATCATCTGCGTAGGCCAGGGTCTTAGTTGCCCAGTTCTGTGACCATATTGCCGGTATTAAAAAATTATTTTCTAACCTACGGATAAAAGGTTCAATAAACACTGCAAATAAAAGAGGGGGGCAGGGGCAGCCCTGCCTGGACCGCGGGAGATAAAAAAAATTTCAGAGAGTGTACCGTTCACCATTACTGCCGCCGATGGTTCGACATATAATGTTTGGACCGGTTTAATAAAGCCATCCCTAATACCAATTCTAGACATGGCTATCCATAGATATTGCCAGGAGACCCTATCAAAAGCTTTCTCTGCATCCAACAGCATAAGAGCAATAGGGTCTCCTGCAACATTGGTGATATTAAATAGTGTAATGACTCTCTGGACATGGTCAATTGTAGATCTCCCGGGAACAAACCCGTGTTGGCGCTGGGAGATAACGTTATGGATTATTGGCGCAAGTAGACTGACCAATAAATTTGAATAGATTTTGGAATCACCGTTTATCAGATTAATATGACAGTAAGAGCCCAATTGTAGGGAGGATTTGTTCTTTTTTAAGAAGACCACAATGTTAGCCAGAGACCATGATCCCGGAGGCCGGCCACCATTAAAAATATGTACAAATAATTAATTTATAATTCCTTTTAGCTGTCGGGATACCGTCCGTACCAGCTGCTTTCCCTTTAGATAAGTTATTCATAGAAAGTAGGATCTCATCCCACTGTGGCGGACTATCTAAACTTTCCTGGTCTTCTTCCATAAATTTTGAAAGTGGGATTAGGTCCAGATATTCCTTGATCTTACTCTGGTCCACCCCAATATCAGCCAAATATAATGTCTGATAATACCTCCTAAATGCAGCCCAAATTCCATCTGGATTGGTAATCCGGCCGATTCATTTCTCGGATTGTATTGGATGTGATTTACTGCCTGGTACAAACTGCCAAATGATGACCAATCTGCTCGCTTAACTCGTAGACTGCTTCCTTTTAGGTTGTTGCCTTACTCATTGCTTTATCCGCCAGAATATCCGCAATGGCAGATTAGGAATCGCCACTCTTCGTTGTTCTGCTTCCACCTCCCGTCCCTCATATACAGCCCTCACCAACCCCTCCTCAGCGGCACCCAAATTATCCTGTAGAGCCTTCACTGTTTGCTTGGCACATTTGTTGAGATTTAAGGAATACCGCAATGTTTCCCCCCTAATACCTGCTTTCATAGCGTCCTATACCACCTCGATTGATGTGCTCCCCATATTATCCTCCACTAACATTGGGATCCATTGTCTCATGTGCCTACAATATCCCTCATTTGACAGCATTGATCTCTCGAAAGTCCATGCTCTTAGGTTTGGACTAGATAATTCCACTTCTATATTGAGGACCAACAGGTTATGGTCTGATAATACCCGCAGCAGCTTTTCTATATAACATTTCGAGCTCAGAGTATTGGAGATGAACATATAGTCCAGTCTAGCATGATTCATATGTGGGATAGAAAAATAGGTATACCCTGGGTCGCTTGGTTTTATCTTTTGCCAGCAGTCAATCAAACCATGGGTCTGGCATAGAGTCCTTAATGTCTGAAACACTTTTGGTTTCCTCCCCGTATATCTCCATCCGACCTCCAGAGACCAGTCACTGGGTACATTTATATTATAATCCCCACACAGAATAAGTGGGAGGGGCCAGTGAGCAAGTTCGCTAGAGATGGTATTGAATTTGCCGGGGTTGTCGCTATTACATCCATATAGTGTAGAAAGTGTCAGTTTCTGACCCATACTCTATTGACATTCAGTGATTGCCCATCGGCCATATTTATCAGAGCATGACTGTGTGAATTGCATCCCGCCTTCTTTAGCCAAAATAGCAACACCCGAACCCTGGCCCCTGTGTTGTTGCACTAATCACCCTGTACCCTAATGTTTTAAGCACATGCAGTTGTGATCCTTCAATATGAGTCTCTTAGAGGCAAATAATATTTGCCCCAAACGACTGTAATCTAACCGCTTCCCTCTGCCTTTTCTTAATATCACTGAGGCCACATATATTGATAGTTACAATTCTAAGTCTGCCCATGTCGCCTTATGTCATTAACCTGATTCTGGCACCACAACGCTGTACAAAAAACCCACCCTACCTATTCCTCACTTTTTTCATTTAATGTGACAATAAACATTATTGAACCTACCCCTTTTGTCACCCGTCTGAGGATTCCACCCTACCTCCCTACCTCCCTATCCCCACCCCCCACCCACCACCACAACCTAGGCAATCAGGCTCAACCATGAGCCTGCGTGAGGGATTCCGGACCACTCCTCTTCTCCCTCCACCTCTCTCCCACCACCAGTGTTAAAAAAAAAAAAGAAAAAAAACAGAGAAAGGAGTTATACAATTCTCCCACACAGAGGGAACTCCAGCTTCTATCCGTCGCTTTTCTCTAGTATGTAACAAACTTATTTTTTACCCCTGATTGCTTCCGCAAAAATGTCATCCAGAAACTTCTGGGCTTGGATTTCAGAGGTGAAGCTGAAATTCTGACCATTGAAGACAACTTTCAGCCTGGCTGGATTCTGCAAAAATACTACAGCCCCTGCTGTCTGGAGAGGGGTTATGAGCTGTCTAAGCCGCCATCTCCTCTCGACAGTGGCATGTGCGAAATCTGGTTTGGCAAAAAAGGAGAAGCCCTCAAAATTTCTTTTGGCATTAGGTCTAGCTAGATCATACACAGCCTGGCGTAACAGAAAATTTCCAAAATAGATCACTATAGCACGGTGCAGCGTCCACTCGCTGAATGAGTGCCTTGCAGGTGATAAGAGAAATTGATGGACACGCTGAACTTGCTTGTCCCAATCCCAGTGAGAGAGTTCAGGTAGAGAACTTTTCAACATGGTATTTATACATTTTCTTATATCATTGCATTCGCAATTTTCGGGATCCCTAACAGCCTTAAGTTATTGCGGCGTTGGCGATTCTCATACTCCTCCAGTTTCCACATTACATCTTTCAGAGTGCTCTCCTGCAATGTAGCCTGAGCCTTTAGCGTATCAATGGTGTTTTCTATTGCCTCAGTTCGTGTCTCTACCATGTTTAATCTTTCTGAGATTTCGGTACAAATTTTTCCAATCTTTCAAACAGATCCTTGAAGTTTTTTTGAGGCCAGCCGTGCTGGACGATTATCAGACTTGACATCATCCTGGAATAGTCGCAGGGATTGCAAAATTAAGGATAAAGAGGGCTCAGTCAGTTTTCCATCATTTGATTGTGCCGACTCACCTCCTGGATTCCCTCTTGAAGGTTTCTCCTTTTCATTTACACCTTCAGGGGGTAATAATTTTGTAGCAGAATATCCCAGCCCAATTCCTCCTCATCCTCTCTATCCCCTAGGGCTCTCTTACAAATCTTTTTCCCAGAGGTCCCTTTAGGTTTCTTGGGGATGGCACCCTTCCTTTGTAAACTGTTGTTACTTGAGGGAGAGTCTCCGCCATCACTACTAACGAATAGGCTGGTATCAGATACCCCTGATTCCTCGGTTAAAGAGAAGAACTTTTCCAGAGAGTCGGGGGATAAGCAACCTGTCTCCATGTTTTTTCTTTGGGATTTGCTCCCTCTAGCTGCGCCATGCCTGTTTTTGCCTGCCAGTTCCGGTGTACTAACACCCTTTTCATACTCTGTTTTATTGGTAGGTGCATCGGGGGAGCAGTTATCATTTAACTCCATCTCATCACCGGGCAGGTGTGTAAAGATGCTTCCAGAATAGTGTTATCACAGTTTGTCAGCCATGGGGTCGCACTCTGAACAGGGGGTTCTCGTTTTCCTCCCCTTGTATTCCAGGTGTTGTAATATGTATAGGGCTGTTCACCAAGTTCACCAAATTACACACTTCCCCATTACCGTCACCATTTTCTTGATCTTTCATGCTTGAAATGGAAGGTTGCAACTTCACTAGCTCTCCCGATGCCTGCAAGTGTCGGGAGGCTATCTTTACATGCGGCTCAGTTTTTTCCTTTTCCTGCTTATCCCCCTTACCAGCACGAGGATCTGCTTTCCTGCCCACCAATTTTGCCTCTGTCCCTTCCCGGCCTGGTTGTGTGGAGGTAGTGGCTGGGGTTGCCGTCCGCGGTTTCCCTCGCCCGCAAGCAGCCATCACCGCTGACTCAGCGGGCTGTGTTCCTGCTCGTGAAGCATCCCAGTATCCTGGCAACCAGAGCAATCGGCAGCTGTTGGAGTGCGCGGCCCCAGCAGCAGCCATCAGCAACAGCCGCGCAAGAGTTTCCCAGCGGGTACAGCAGGGATCCGTCCTTCCCCAGCACGAGCGTGCCCGATATCTGCCTCCCTGTTCCACCGGAGTGGGCCCACAGAGATCTCCCGTCTGGTAGAGGCCCCATCGCATTATCCAATTTCACGGAGGAACATCCAGCCGGAGAGAAGAGAGGGGATAGAGGTAAGTGGTGGCCTCACTCAGGCACCATCTTGCCAAATGGATGTCTAGTTTTCAAAAGTGTACAGATTTGCTAGGTTTCCCAAAGTGCTGACTGAGGTAGGGCCCAAAATCCACAGCTAGGCACATTGCAAATAAAGTGTCAGTTTTCAGTGGAAAAATGTGATGTGTCCACGTTGCGTTTTGGGCCATTTTCTGTCATGGGCACTAGGCCATTTTCATCAGGAGACTTCGGGGTACACAAAATAGTAAAACAAGTGTATTACCAATTGTCTTTCTCTGCATTATTGCCTTCCAAATAATAGACAGTGTGAAGAAAAAAAGTCATCTTAAAAAATGCTCAAATTCACATGCTAGTTTGGGCACTCACAGATTTAGATATTGGGAATATGGAGATTTTAGCACCACAAACCCTTTGTTGATACCATTTGCAGGAAAAAAACAGACTCTTGTGCAGCACTTTTTTCCTATTTTTCACAAAAGAAAAACAAATTTAGCTGCATGTTGGCTAATTTCTCAGTCCCCTCCAGTGGAATCCACAAAATCTGAATCCTCAACATGTTGAAAAAAAGGGAAACAAATTTGACACGGATACTTTATGTGCACAGAAAGTTATGGGGGGCCTAAGCAGGAACTACCCCAAATAGTCATAAGAAGGTTTAGCGGGGGAGGCCTAGCAGGGAAGGGGTTAAGTCACTTTCACCATTAATCCAGTCACTCCTAAATTGCAAACCTACACTCTTATTTTAGTTTCAAAAGTGCAGCTAAATACTCATCAATCAACTATTCCTTATCCTGTTTGCTCTGGAAAAATGTGTACCCTGTACCCAATAAACATTTTTAGAGCAAAATAACTGTCCAAATCATTTAAGGCCTTAACAAAACCATTTCCATCCACTTCACCATCTCTTTTAAAATGTCATTATATACGTTTAAACCAGCTGGCCCAATAGAGTGTAAAAAATATTCCTTTTTGTCCGCAGATAGTGTGTTCTTTCCCTCAATGGTAGCTAAATAGTTTTAAAAACATGCCTTCTATTCTGGCCATTTCATACATAAGTCAGTGCCTTTAGGCCAAAAAGATTGCCGTGGACTAATGTTCATATTGATAGTTTGATTAGCCATGCGCAAATTAAAAGTGGGATAGTTCAGTGTCCAATCTTCATCCCTAAAGGATACTACAGAGCTGCAAGCTAGAAGGGGACTGCGCTGACAAAAGTGCAGGGTAAGAAAGGTGAAGCTAGGGAAAGGTGCAGACAGAGTTAGGTGCAGTTTGGATGCTGGCTGAAAAGGTGTGAAGAAACAAAGGGGGAGGCTAGAGACTGGTGTGGGATGGATACAGGCTGAAAGTTACAGACATTAAAAATGCAACAGAAACAGAGCCTAAGAGGTTAATAGTACATTTTTGCCCTGTTTATGAGCTATGCCTAGTGGTAATCACCGCATGCAAATGTAAATAGCACATGACTTTAAGTAATTGTATGGTCACAAGTTAAAAAAATGCATGTGGAATTTAGCACACGTGCTAAATACCGCGTGTCTGAAGTTAATGTTCGCTATTTAATTAATGTGCTATTTAACGCATGCACTATTTACCAGATGGGAAAAATAATGCATGTGGTAAATAACACCCAAATACAAGTATGAGAGGTCGTTAAAAACCAGTGGAAAATATCACCTTAAGATACCACCAGTAAAAAGCAGGTGATAAAAATTCATGACAGTGTAAGGAATTAAATGACAGATGACCAACACAATAATGCAAAAGAACAAAAAGCTATGGTACATGCACTATTTTAGCTGCAAATATTAAAGTCTGACACACACACCAGTACACAGAGCCATACCTACATTAATAGCCAGGGTTAGGTGCAAGTGAAGCTCTCTCAAGTTGATTGCAGCAGCTCATACTTATATTTTGCAGTACACCACTATGGATGCAGCACTGTTAAGCCACCATATCATGGTATGCCAGATCCATGTTCTCCTGCAACAAACCATGCAGCACGAGGAAGGAAACCAGGCCACCAATCAATGACCCCAATTGGTGCTGCAACGCAGAATGCTTGACATATTGTGGCTGGAACTCAACAACATTAGTTATCTTGAGGTCCAGAAGATACGCAGGCTTGATACAGCACCATACAAAACATATGTCCATCATAACTGATACCCTAGAGTCCAAACTAGGGATCCACTGTCTTCCACTCCTTGCTGAAAATGCTATAGTTGCTACTCTTCTTTGCAACAGGTAATACACAGGAGACAGTAGATTTTGTGCATGGCATTTCTCTGTTTAGCAAAATACTGTGCTAAGTGATGGATGCTTTCCAGAGAGTGAGTGAGCAGCATGTACAGTTCTCCTTGGACACCCACACGGCTAATGCCTGCAAAGCAAACATATGTGCTACAGTGGGATTTCCTAATACCCTAGGGTAAATTGGCTGCACTAATGTACATGTGGTGACCTCAGGTAGACAGGAACAAGTGTGCTGAAACTGTAAAATGAAACACACTATTTATGTGAAAATGCTGTGTGATGTGGATCTGTGTATACTGAACTGGTGTGTTAGGTGCTCTGGACGAAACCACAAAGTTATGATCCTAACAAGAAGCCACATTAGTCATTCTGTGATAACATATCACCCTTAAGGTACTGTGCAGAGAAATTAGTCCTTCATCACCAAGATTACAGTGCATTATGATTGTTGTAGTCCAATCTCAATACATGTCAGCAGTATCATTGGAGAGTTGATCAATGTGAATATGTGTTTTATTTATTTATTTATTCTGAGTTTTATATAACGTGAATATGACCCTTGGGTATCAGAGCGCTTTACAGTTACATGTCATCAATCATTTAGAACACAACAGAAAGAGGAAGTATCAAAACACAGTAACAATGAGTACGTTTCGTACCTGGGTACGACAATAACAACAGTAGGAACAATTGAGTATACTAATGTACAGCCTAAGTGCACTCATAGCGATCTAGAAAGTTTACCGTTATATACGTTACTGTCCTGTTGTGGCAAACGTCTCTGCCAGATCCAATTGTCACTAACTCCCTGATCAGTGGGGAGGTCTGTTATGGTACCTCTGGGATCCTTCTGGAGTAAGCTGAATCCATACCCGAAATGGACTAGGCAACACCTAGCAACTGACAGCGATGTAGATGATCAGTAGTTGGTTATGGTAGGAATTTGCTCATTAGGAAGATCTTCGCTTGCCTCTTGAATATTGACGTGTTTGGTATTCTTCTAATGTTTTGAGGAAGCAAGTTCCAGATTCTGGGGGCAGATCCGGAGAAAGCTGTGTCGTACGTTTTCTTCTTCTGAAAGATAGGAGGTTTCAATATCTGGTCTCTGGCACTCTGGGATGGTCTGTCTCCTCCAGATAACTCAATTTTCTGGGCTAGGTACATAGGTGTTTTGTAGTGGAGCACTTTGTGGGTAATACATGCCAGTTTAAGATGAATTCTGGCTTTATATGGCAGCCAGTTTAGAGCCTTCTAGTGTGGAGAAATGTGGTAGTATTTTCTAGAACCTGTAATGAGTCTCGTGACTGCATTGAGACAAGCTTTTAGTGGTACTGTGGAGATCTTGGGTAGTCCTGTTAATGTCGAACAGCCGTATTCAATCCTCGAGATGACTAAGTACTGAACTGCCAATTTGAGGTCTGATGTAGCAATTATTGGTTTCAATTTTCTAAGGTAGCTCAGGTGAAAACGGGCACTTTTCGCCATTGATTTGATGTGGGCTTGCATGTTTAGAACCTTATCGAGTGTGATACCTAGTGAGTTGGTCGAGTCAACTAGGACCGGGGTACATTTTAGCGCCGTGATCAATTTGGTCCATTCCTTCACATCCGAGGAGCTTTTTGGGGGGATATTAATAGGAATTCAATTTTTTGCGAGTTTAGTTTAAGATGATTGTTAGTTAACCAATGTAATGACACCTTTAAGGCTTTATTCATTATCTTGATCTCCTCCTGTGAAGAGATCTTGATGTAAATCTGGGTGTTGCCTGCATATATGTGATAGGAGATGTTGGTGTGCTGGAGAATTTCTGTAAGAGGTTCGACATATAGGTTGAATAGTGATGGAGATAATGTTGAGCCTTGCGGAACTCCAATCGAATTAGGGGATGGTGGTGACAGAGGCTGGTTGACCTTGAATCTTTGCGTTCTGTTCTGTAGGAAGGATTTAAACCATTTAAGGACATTTCCAGATAATCCCTTCCTGTTTTCAAGACGGGCTAGTAATTTTTCATGATTTACCGTGTCAAAAGCAGAAGCAGGCCAAGAAGAACAAATAGACATGTTTCATTGTGATCCAGTGCCCGTAGGGCATCATCCACTATATGTAGTATTGCTGTTTCTGTACTGTTGCCTGGTCTGAATCCAGATTGGCAGTCATCAAGCAGACTAAATTTAGCAATGTGTTGGCTCAGTTGTTGTTGCACACATTTTTCTAGTAGTTTGGCTAATAATGGAATATTGGTCACTGGACGAAAATTGATTGGATCAGACGGGTCCTCTGTAGGTATTTTAATGATGAGGAGGACTTGTCCTATTTTTAGGCAGTCTGGTAATGAGCCTTGAGAAAGCGAGGCATTGATTATCGTTGTCCATATGGGGGCGACGATGTGGTTGACTATTTTCAAGCATTTTGAGGGGAGAGGATTGTTGTAGTGGTTATTCGGTTTTATAGTCAAGATAGTTTTGGCAATGGCATTCTGGTCATTTAGCTTGAAGGCCGACTATTGTGCTTTATTCTTAGTCATAGTTTGCGTGGTGTACATGGGAACATCATTCTGGGATGACAATGAGCTAGAGAGGTTGTCTGCTGCTATCCCGAGCTCCCTTTCTAAAGAGTTGGCTTTGGATGTAAAGAAGGCTGAGAATTCCTCACAGCTCAGTTGGAATTTTATTGATTCTTGAGTGTATTTGGCCAATTTATTAGATTGTTGTTTTAACATATCGAAGAGTTTACAAGGTCTGTTTTTGGCATTATCCAGTTCAGATCTAAAGAATTCCTTATAGATCTGAGAATGCTTTTGATGCAATCGTTTCTAGTTTTCCTGAGAGTTTTTAGCTGGGGGGATGATGGGTGCTGTCTCCATTTCGTTTCCGCTAGTCTCAGATTCTGCCTTTCTTCATTTAGTGTCCCATTAAACCAGGGATTTTTATCTTTCTCTGGAATTCTTTTCAGTCTTAAAGGCACGGAGGTGTTGATTGTATTCGTAATCATTGAGTTATAGTGTTCCGTGCATGCAATAACGTTCACCATGTTGTTAGGCGGGCTTAAATCCTTCTCAGAGTGTGCCACTAATTGCTCATCTTTTAAGTCTCTAGTGTACCGAACCCACTGTTTAAGTATGATGGGTTGCGTGATATTTTTCTTTTTTTATGGTAGATATATGGAAGGTTATGGCATGGTGATCCGACCAATCGCATGGATCAATTGAGTGTATTGTACTGCCTTATTTCTAGAAATAATCCAATCTAATGTTGACCCTTCCAAGTGTGTCAGCAGTGTGCAGGCTTGAGTAAGATTTAGGTCTGCTAGGAAATCTTTGAGTATGTTTACCTGTTTATCATTACTATCATCCCAATGTAAATTAAAGTCACCTAGGAATATATCATTGGTGTGAACGTTAGAGTTAGCAGTGATGATCTCTATTAACTGGTCTATGAAAGGGGCATTGTTACCTGGTGGATGGTAGAACGCGTGCAATTTGCACATTTGATTATCTACAGTTCTTATAGCAAGACCGAGGTATTCACAAGCTTCAAGGGGGTTGGAATGTAGTTGGGTTACAGAGAGATCAGAGCGATGTATGCAAGCAATACCACCCCCTGCTTTTTTTAGACTGTCTAGCCTCACAATGCTATAGTTGGGAGGCATATCAAAAGGGTGTGCAGTTCCTAACTGGACGTGTGGGGAAAGGGAGGTCTTTCTTCGTGATGCCCTCACACACCCCGGAGGATGTCATGCTTCATCATTGGGCCATGCTCCTCGTCGGGCCAGCGCTGCAATGCCCGACGGGCTGCCGTAAACGGGGCTCTTTGTTGGAGATCTTTTGAAGAAGCCGTTGGGTGTGTGCGGGTGTGAGGGCTGGGTAGTGCACGGGTAAGTGAAGTAAAATAGGTCAGGAGCAGTCCTACTCTGGTTTTAATGTTTAGGTAGCTCGAGCCTAATTAAAAAGGTGTGGGTGCCCTAAGCGGATGTGATGTTCCTAAAGGGCTGCCAAAGTGTAGTAGGTCAACATGTTTTGTGCCCCATTTGCCCCTAACGGGTCAAGTGGCACTTCATCAGGACAGAAAAAAAATAAAATATGAATGGTGCACTCCGGGCCCGTAGCTATGGGTAGGATGAACGCTAGTCGTCTGCCACCCGAACCTTAGAGCAACGACGTGCTCTGCCTCCCCCGTCAGCCTTAGGCTTCAGTACTAGGGGTCTACAATACCCCAGTACTAGCCTACTAGGGTACCCCCTACCGTGTCTGGCAACTAGACATAAGGTATAGACCCAGATGGTAGTGCACCATTCACATTTTAGTTTTTTTCGGTCCTGATCATCATAATTGTTTCTTAGAGCTTGAGGAGGGCTGAGGTGGAGAACTGCCATCAGTTGCCATGCCAGGCCAAGCTTTAGTGCTTGGAAACTCACTTAAGTACACTCACTTAAGTACATAGAATTTAAAGGTTTAGAACCTGTTTTTAATATTCTCAACATATTGTGGATATGTTGATTCAGTATTGATTTTGGTCATTATCTCCTACAGGCATATTTTTGTTTGTTTTTGGTGGCATCTTCAGCATGAGAGGGCACATTATACAGTCATGTTTACCACCTCTTTGGCCAGGAGCTGCAGCTCAGGATCCATAAACATGAACTTTTTCCTGCCTGAGTCCATGAGAGAAGAATTTGCAGGTTTCTAATGAGTGATGACTGAGTGTTATAAGAGGATGATAGTGGATTCTGTTTGTCTTGTTTCAAGGTGCTTTGTCCACTTAAAATGAATATCTGCATACTCCCATACAGGAAGGAGCTGTTAGTGTACTTTCTGGGTGTCCTCAGGTCCTTTTGCGTGTTTCTGTTCTCTACGATTTCATTTCCATACTCCAGGAACTTCCAGTGCCTGAAAATGACCACTTCTCAATGTTTTATGCATGTACTCTTCAATGGGTGAGGTATTTAGCACATGCCCTATATAACACATTCAGTAGTTACCATATGCGCTAAATAACACACATTCGCTGTTTAACACATGCACTACATAGTGATTCTAGTGTACACAGTAAGAACTCATTTATTTATTTATTTGCAAAGTTTTATATAGCGCTGGCTAGACCCGGAGGTACCAGAGCGCTTTTCATAAGGATCAGCGAGTTACAGGTTACATAATTACATCAGTTACAGGAGCCAAGTATAGACATAGGAGAAAAAACATGAGATTACACAATAATATGAGTTATTAGCGCGTAGCATGACAAGATGTACGTCTTGTGGGGAATAAAAGGTAGAGGGGGAATGGTAAACAGGGTTAAGGAGTGCAGATAGGGTCAGGCAGACCGGCAAAGTGGAAAAGTACTTCAGGGGGAACAAAGCGGTCAAAGTGAGAGACAGACAAAACCGACCTGAGTATCGGTGAAAGCATACGAAGGGAGGGGTGAGGGAGACCAACGGGGGGGTAGACTAGAAGTGAAGGTCAATCAGGCGAACAAGGAGCAGTCCAGCGGAAAAGAGGATAGGTTGAAACCACCAAGAGGGAGGACCTACAGAAGCCGATAGCATTATCCCGAGTGGCGGGATATACAAAATCAAACAAAAAACAATAAAGGTAGCAGACTCCATGGATTCACGAACGGCTGGAAAAGGGGAGGCAGTCAAAGAGTCACGGAGGGAGGAGGCGGGAGAGGGAAAAGAAACACAACGGGGAGACGAGGAAAACAATGTCCGATGTCATGCTGGGTAGGTGAAGGCCGAGGGGGTGGACCAGAGCCAAACTCCTCTATAGCTGAATAGGACAGCTCCACCGGGCATCGGCCAAGGTTGCTCGGGCTCCGCAGTAAGTACAGACAGTTATGGTTTCCGCCCAGGGGGCAACGTTATAGTTCCATCAAAAGCACCGGTCCCGGTGTTACTGGGGAGCGCCGTCCGCCTCGTCCTCCAGCTCACCCCCTGGTCAAGAGTGGTGAGAGGAGAGGTGGAAGGGACAGTTCCAAAGTCTGCAGATCTTCCCCATTTCCAGCAGCAGTAGTGAGTATTGGGCATTTGTGCAGGATCCCAGTGGTAGGGGGACCACTCCCAAACCTCTACTGAGCGTGTCTCCCTTACCGCTGTGGTCACTCTCGGAGAGGTCCCTGTAGCCCCGGAGAACAAATGCTGGATCCCTCACCAACAAGGGGAGAAAAGAGTGCTTTTGTGGAAGGCCCACTCGTGGCGACCATCTTAGGAACAGTCAGGCTGGTATGAATGTCCCTCACTGCTGTAGGGGGTATTGACTGCACCGGCCTGTCCTGGGTGTTGCCAGCGGTTCCCAGGTAATTACTATTCCCAGCACTATGCGACAGGAAGCCGGGGGCTCCAGAGTCTGTCCTTTGCCCTCCCCGCTCTGATGATAGAACGCCTGTGCAGTCAAGAGGGTATGGCGCAGGGCCCTGAATCCCGGAAGGTGCAGCGATCGGCGTTGGGGTAATCGACGTCCGAGGCTCATGCGGGTGTCCACAAAACACTGTGGATTCTCCCTGGCCGTAGCTGTCCCCCCAGGGCCCCGCACGCAATCACTATGCCCGCCTCGAAGCATCCAGTCAGTTTCGGTGTCGCACGGGGCGTCTCAGACGCAGCCAGGGCCGGAGCCACGATGATTACTCAGGCTTCGGCAGTGCAGTCAGGTGCAGATCGCCCCTGAAGCTCAGCGGGGATTGCACTGTCCGGTCGTTTTGGGTGCCAGATCCAGTTACAGGGCTAATCCAGCGAGGCTGTGTTTACTCTCAGCCCGGCTAGCATTGAGCTAATTATCTGCCGGCGCCCTTTTGCTCATCAGGTCCCGGAGTTAACAGAGGCCGATATCAAGTTTAATCCTCCAATTTATGCAGCGGTTTTCGGCTCCAACGCTGCCGCTGGTCTTCCGGTCGCAGAATTTTCGTTTTTAAATGGGGTTTATTTTGATGAAATTGCCGTTTTGTCTTCTGTCTTCACGGAGCATCAGCTCCAAGCAGCCATTGCGGTCGCCGACTCCTCCCTTAAGCATAATCATAATCATTGCTGTTTGCCGCGTGTTATTTATCGAACCCTGTGGTATCACTATTTACCCTATGTGCAACTTTGGTTATATTTACCACAAAACTCATAGTCAAGGTCTTTGTGTAACATTTTAAAGGGACAACTGTCACAACAAAGTAACACAAATCATAGGGCAAGTAAGAAAATGTTTAGTTCACAATGGCGACTCTCAAGTAACTTGAGGTTTTTTAAGACAGCAAAAAGCTTCCTGCAATAACAGGAAGGGGCTTCTGAAAATTTGGGATGGAGTTCCAATGTGTTTCATGAAAACTAGGGGTGGGCAATAATTTCTGCTCCGCTGGCGGAGTTAGAGGAGTTTTGCGTGCGGCTTCCGAAAGTTGGCGAGTGAGAATTGGCATCTTTGAGTGAGATTTATTCAACATGGGCGATCACGGGTGGTTGCGACCATTTCATGTGAGAAAGCTGCCACTTGAGTAGAAAATCTACTATAATGGCAGCAAAGAAGCAGCACCCTCTGGCATGCCACGTAATGCAGTCAGTGCTGATTATGCAGCACAGAACAAGCTCCTGCAGCTAAAAATCTGCATGAGCAGCAAGACGTGCCGATTCGGCACGCTCATGTAACTCCACGGAATCTCATGGAGTTTTAATGTAACTCAGTGGAATACAGCGAAGTGAAATTACATGAATTACACCCACTCCTAAACTCTGCGAGGTTCTACGCCATGTTGATTGCACTGATTTTCTGTGCCGGGTGCTTGTTCCGCACTGCACAATTAGTGCAAATGGCACCACACGAAGCACCAGAGGGCGCTGCTTCTTTGCTGCTGATCGAGTACATTTTCTACTCAGCAGCAGCTTTCTCACTGCGAATGGTCGCAACTCCCCACGTTGAGGATATATCTCTAGGGGACACCAATTCTTGCCTGCCAACTTACTATTGGTTAGCCGCGCACAAGAAAAAACTCTGCCTTGCAGTGGTTGGTGGAGCTTTTCCAGAACTCTGCATTACAAATGTAACGAGCAATGAGCAAAACTCCACTAACTCTATGGGCAAAGCGGAATTTATCATCCACCCCTATTGAATATAGATTAATATAGGTAAGGTAAACTTGAAGGCACGTTATAAGGAAGTGTAAAGGTAAAAAACACACGGGAAAGGGTATGGTTAATAAAAAACAATAATATTATTGAAATAATTTAAGGTCCCCTTTAAATAAATTAATGGTTAATAATAATAGAACAATAACATAAAAATAAAAGATCTAAAAGTGCATATATTAGATTTACATCAGATTAATTTGAACACAATAACCCAGACTAGTGTAAAATTAATTACAATAGAGGATCTCATTAATATTCACTCCCTTTAATCACCAATTCATCTCAAACTTAATAATGCACCAAAACGAAACATAGCACATAATATTTCTAGGTGCTACAAATAAAACTGTGCACACACATGCACCTGAATGCTGTGCAAGCTGTTTGTGCAAACTGTTTGTGTGCTGGCCAAAGTGCTGGGGAACTGCCTGTAATAGCAGATTGCTATTCATTAGAGAAAGAGAACAGTTGGAAAGAGGAGAAGAAAGGAAACAGTTACGTTTTTTTAAACTCCTAGATGGCGTCTCTGTAAACAATTACTTTGCCGCAGAATTCCAACCATAGGTACTTTGTTGTCTATGGCAGGTGAAGTGTGGAGCATAAAAGAGTCCTTAGATTTGAGAGTAAAATCGCAGCAGAGAGACAAGAGTCCTATGGTTGCAATTGCAGGCAAAAGGGCATCCAGGAAAAGCTGAGAAAGGATCTTAATTGATATCACTATGATTTTACTTTGACACAACAAATAGGGCCACTAGGCAACTCCTGAAGTTAGCCTTTATACTAAATAATATTTAAAAACTTCTTTTTGCAGGTCAGCTATTCTACTTCCAATTCCCAGTTCAGTGACAAAAAACAGTTTCCATCTTTTCTCAGGACCATTCCAAGCAATGATTATCAGGCTCATGGGATTTCCCAGCTCTTGGTACACTTTGGTTGGACATGGGTGGGTATATTGATCAGCGATGATGACTATGGATTTCAGGCATCCCAGATCCTGAAGAAGGTCCTTGAAACAGCTGGAATCTGTATTGCTTTCCACGAGACCCTAACCGATCCTAACTTCACATCAATCCTGAAAGTCAACCGCATCTTGGAAGTGATCAAAGGCTCTTCAGCTAAAGTTGTTCTTGCTTTCACATCTGCAACATTCCTGAAGCACTTAATGATTGAGTATGCAAGGCTAGAGATTAGCGGGAAGACCTGGATAGGCAGTGAAGCCTGGTCCATGCCTGCTTACATACCTAAGGAGATCGCCAGCTCTTTTAGTGGCACCCTTGGATTTGCCATTCATGAGGGACAAATGCCAGGATTTACAGAGCACCTCTTGAAGGTGAATCCTCTTAATTCACCAAATGACATGTTTGTGCAACGGTTTTGGGAAGTAGCCTTTGGTTGCCAATGGCCTAAGCCAGGAAACACCTTAACTATGGATAACACCACAACTAGTACAGGCAAAATCCTCTGCTCTGGTGAAGAGAAGCTGGAGCCATCAAACAGCCAATACCCAGATGATTCAGACCTGAGATTTACGTACAACGTTTACAATGCCGTCTATGCAGTGGCTCATGCACTACTTCGCATGCAGTCATGTGTGCCTGGAGAAGGTCCTTTTGCCAACAGCACATGTGTTGCCCTCCGGAATACTAAACCCTGGCAGGTAAGATGTATTAACAGATCTGTTGTAATCTTTATCTGGAATGGTACATTTCCTTGTGCCTCTTTCCCCCTTTCCTCCCCCTCCCTCCTTCCTGCCTTTGTCATGTTCCATTCACAGTTTAGAACGTTGATGTGAAGCTCACATAAGAATGTTGGTGAAGGGCGAAAGGTAGGCAGCTAGCGTTGAGTTTGAGAGCTCTGTTAGAATAAAGACTCAAATCTATATCTTCTCGGTGTGGATTTCTTCTAACAAATTGGCAACAAGTGGTAGATAGCTGTGCTGGGGGCAGTCTGGAGTTCTCCCATCTGTTTATGCTCACTACTACTGCTGAATCCTTACAAAGCACTGCATTCCTTTGCACACTTCATTCTACACTACTTACAGACCCACTATACTTTGTGAAGGATTGCTCTTACCCTTCATTGTTGCAGGCCTTGGATGTCCTTGTGTCTGCTGTTGTGACACACCACGTACGCAGCTTCCTGCCTTTGCATCTGTCTCTTTCACTGGGTGGTGATCCTTGTGGTTCCGGTTTTCTGAGGCATGCCTCGATGAGAGAGATGTGGGGAGAGGTGGAATCAGGCTCATCAGAGTCGCTGGTGTGTGCTTTCCGCTTCAGAGTGCAGAGTTAGGTCCACCCACACGAAGGAGGAGTTGGGTCAAGTCAAGGAGGTGGAGTCAGGCGTGAATGGGGCCATTGGCAAGGGTGGCTTTCTCTTTGTGAGGGGATGGTGTTTCCTTCCCCTACTGAGAGAATCTGTCAACTTCAACCTGTCTTTACATGCCTATCAGGGAGAATCGACCAGCGAGCACCCGTCGCCTCATGGAACCCAGGAGAAGTGTGGCATGCTGTTCAGCATTCTACTTTTGTGAAGAGACGTCAGTAGAGAAAAATATTGACTTTGATGGCTTCATTTCATCGGTGACTTTGTATTTAGAACCTGTGATGAGCGGTTCTTGGCATCTCTTCTCAGAGAAGCGTACAGCCTCTGCAACGTCAATTTAATTACAATTTCCTCATTATTCCTCACATGTATATATGCTTTTCATAGGACTTCCTTTATTTAAACGTTGAAAGAGAGTTAAATACACAGATATTTGAGCGCTACATGAATTTCCTTAGCATTCTACCTTATTATCTCAGTATTACATGCTCAATTAGCACTTTTACTTATTTCTTTTTTTTTACCTTATAGCTAATATTCATTTGATTTCAAAATAGCTTTATTTCGGCACTAGGCCATAAAAGCAGAGAATACAGACATACATAAAACATATAAAAGCAATACTAAAACCATCAAGAATAAAATTGACAATAAAGTCACTTATAAGAACAAAGCATCACAACGCCTACCTAAAGCTTTTCATAAATGTATGATGCTGCACGGTAATACAATTATGAATGATAAAACATATATATATATATATACATACATACACACACACAAGTACAAAATACATATAATATAATCCATCATAAACAGGCAGATTACATGGCTCAAGACAAGATCTATGAGCTTGTAACAGACAATGTACCACTTTAGTAAAAGATTAATCCAGGGGCTGAGATTTTATGGAACATGTAAATGCCTCAAGGCTAAAGGAGGTAATAATTGGAAGCGTAAATTTGTCGATTGTGCACACCCTATTTTTGCACGGTGTTTAAAATCTAAGTACTAGATGTGCAAAATCAATCTGAGTGTGGTATAAAGTGTTCAACTAGGATCTTTGTATCCACACACGACCTAGAAACGTGGCTAAAGAGCAGGCTTACAGCGGGCAGGGATCTGATCTTAAGATCCTAAGTGCTGTACAACTGCTTTGTGTACCCAATAGCTGACATATTGGCTTTATCCATTTCTGACCAAGTTACCATAGCCCGTGCAGGCAAACCTGACTAGTGCAGTTGTTTCATCCGAAGGCATGCCGCAGGGCACAAAGCGCTCTTACTCAAGGCCCATTTTCTAGTCAACGATTGTAGTGGAAGTGAAATAGTTACCTGTCTAAGGGCAGGATAATAATGCTCTTTATTATAATATTTTTTGATGTTATACACTATATTTTTCTATTGTTTCATCTTATGTTCAATTGTAACTCTGGTACTTTTATTATTACATCAATAAAAATTATTTAACAATAATGCCCCAATTTGGTTCTGAGAGTCTACAGTTTTTGAAATCAAGAAATCACCCAGTCAGCGAAGAGCTTACTGCCTCCTGGAGCTCATCTGGGTAATCCAAGACCAGTATTTAGTTTACAGCAATTCTGCTGAAGGTATTAGTTCACCAGAATGATCTTCTCATACTGAGAGAGGTATTGCACAGCGGCCAGAGCACCTGAGTCCGGAGTGTGGGCCCCACAGTTCGATCCCCGGCGGCAGTTCAGCATCATGTGACTCTGAGCAATAGCTAACTCAATGGCCCCCAGCACATTGAGGGGTGATATGTTTGTGCTTTACAAATATGAATTATTATTATAGGTTTCTTAATCCAATGGCTAGTAACAATTTTTTGATTTGCTGGAGCCACTCAACATTTTTTTAACAATCTGCACTCACTTCAGAGCATCAGCATAATGGACTAGTTCTGGAGTTGCCCATAACCTTCTCCAAAATAATAACGGGCGCAGTCCTTACTTTAACTATTGCCTTCCTACCTATATCGTACATCAATGGTTTAGTCATTGTACTGGGGGGGGGGGAGGAAATACAGACTAGGCTTCTTAGGAACTTGTTCTTGGATTTGGATAGATAATTGACATTAGAAAACCCCCATAATTCAGAGCCATATATGGCTGAACCCAAAGCTTTTACATCATAAATCTGTAAAGCTGGGGCAATTGGTTTGCTAAATGAACAATTCTGTGTTCTTTAAGTATGGCTACCGTTATCTGCCTATGCTTGAGGGACAATAAGTCCACATGGAGTTTCCACAACATTCATGCAGCCTCTCAAGTGGGATACCACCCAACATTACTCTACCCTTGAAAGATCTTTGTTGGTTGAACGACGTAAACTTGCAATGTTGATCTCTAATCTGCGAGAGCTACAAAAGTCCTCAAAGTGGAGTAGTGCTTGTAAGCCACTATGGGCCATATTCTCAAGAACGGCGATAACATTATCGCTACTTTAGCGGCAGGAAACTGCTGCTAAAGCGGCGATAAAGCCCCTTATCGCCGCTTTAGCGGCAGTTTCCTTCCGCTAAAGCGCCGATAATGTTATCGCCGTTCTTGAGAATATGGCCCTATGTGTCTTACAAGTCAACAAAGTGTTGGCCCGAACAACAATATGGGTACTCGCCAGTGTAGGTGCATCTGTAGGAACAGAAGATAGGAAAAGGGCAATATCATTAAGAACTAAAGAAAAGAGTGTGGACACCTTTGTTGATAGAAACCCCAACAAACTTGGCAGAATTTCTCTCACGCAAGCAAATCAACAGGGTAAACAAATCCATCGGCAAACCTATTTCTTGTAATACCTACCATCGTTTCTTGTGGGGGACAAGTTCAAAAGCCAGTTATAGATTGACAAAGGCTCCATACATACCTCCTCCTCCTATCACCACCGTCCTCCAATATAAAAGCAGGAGGCAAAAGGCCTAGTCTATAGTGCTCACTTTCCTACGGAACCCAGCTTGCAATGGTGTTAGGATACCTTTTTCATTTATCCACTCCGGATTCTTGGCCAAGACCAGACATGCAAAGATTTTTTGGGCACAGTCAATCAAGCTGATAGGTCTGTAGTTAGCAGGCAGGTCTCTGTCACCTTTTTATAGAGAGGAATTACTTGAGCTACCTTCCAAGATTTAGGGATGGGGGTTCTGAGTTATAAGGCATTTGCCAATCTAAGGAAGTACTTAGACCAATTTTTCTTATCCTGCAAGAAAAGATCAGCTGGTATGCTGTCAGGTCCTGGGGCTCTCCCTCTTGGTATAGTGTCCAGAACAAGGACATTGTCCTGAAAAAAAAGAGAAGCCTTTGAGACAGGAAGAGAAGGTATGAAAGGATCAGTTGATTCATCACTCTCCTTTTATAATTAATTTTGTACCTTGCAATTAGCCTCATATACCTTTGCCATATAAATGTTATGTACTGATCGTACTAGTATATGTGACTTTGCATCTTGTTCTCCATAGTATTACGTAAATTATCGGTCTGTGTAGTCAGTGCTCCATTGTTATAATATAATCGTTTCATTGCTTCCTTTGCAATGTCTCAACCTCCACCGTTCCTAAATGACCTCAGGGAACCTTTAATCCTGTGGAAGAGGTGGATAAGGTTATTTGAATCTTACCTGATTGCCATTAGAGGAGATAGATTCTCTTCTGTGGGCAAACAGCATATCCTTTTCCACAATCTAGGAGCTCATGAATCGGATTCGGAACCGTTGTTGCCGACCGAATCGTACCCAGTTCCGAACAACTGATTATGATGCCTAGAAAACCATTCAGGCTGTCTGCATCAGTTCGGAAAGGCATTCGTACAGGTCTAGTCTTTCGGAGCCGATTCGTACAACTCAATGGACACGGTTTCCCAGCGAGCGAATACGATGACAGATTCAAACAGCTGTTCCGAATCGGTTTGCGCAGAACGAAACGGCTGTCGGAATTGGTCTTTGGGGGCCCGTAGCAGGCCCCCTTCACCCGGGGCCCTCCAAATCGGGCCCGTTGGGGTACCCATGGGTCCCCACTTCCCAACCATGCACAGTGTGGCAGGCACCATGGGGTGCCCGCCACAGGGTGCACGATTTTCCCCAGCTACGCCTTTCTTCAATGGGAGTCTGACCGAATCGTATTCGCAAGCATCAGGATGCATCCATATCGCTCGGTAGGACTTCCCCGATCCGAGTCGTCCGGAAAGCATTCCTGAACCGATTCGGTCGGAATGCTTTCCGAACAGGATCGGAATTGGCACCTTAGAGGGTTATCTGTTATATGTGAATTTGGGTCACTTACTGAATCTCTTATAAGAGACCAACTTGTAAGGTGCACGAGGTGCACAAGGGATATTAAGGTTTAGAGAAACTGCTAGCTGAAAATCCAGATGTGAACCAAGACATAAGTATAGCTAAAAGCATAGAAAATACATAGTTCTGTATGAAAGAGATGAGAGAATCTCTAGATACAAATGTGGTAACAAACAGCAACATAAAATTGTAGAGAAAGGTGACAAAACTAAAGTAAGCTCTTCTGTAGTACCTAAACAGAAATTGGAGGATGAAAGACTGAGATGTTATAGATGTGGGAACACCAGTCACTGAGCAAATAACCCAG
Organism: Calotriton arnoldi; assembly: GCA_963921515.1. Lineage (NCBI taxonomy): Eukaryota > Metazoa > Chordata > Amphibia > Caudata > Salamandridae > Calotriton > Calotriton arnoldi. The sequence continues at coordinate 258,248 of CAWUFW010011796.1, forward strand.
GTGTCCAGCAAGATGGGCAACATGTAGAAAGTGCAACAAGAAAGGACACTTTGCGAAAGTTTGTAAAGATATTAGTAACAAAGTCACTCATATGGTCAATGATGAAGATGTAGAAAAGAAATATATTGTATTTCAAGTTTGTAATGGAATTTCAAATGCTGACTTGACATATCCCATGTGTGACAAAGCTTTAGATGGAGTTGCATTCAGGGTTTTTGCAGATTCCTGCTCCCCTTTCATCTTAATAAATGAATCTACGGTTACAGAGAAATTCCCTAACAAGTAATACATCTTCCTTCCTGCAAATGTGAACCCTGGAGGTTACAATAAAGATCCCATTCCCTTAGCAGGGATGTTATTCATGCATATAACCTTCAAAGACAGGAACACTGTTGTACATTTCTAAACATGGGTCCAATCTCCTAGGTTGGAAGCAATGGAAGACTTAGGGATCAAGTTGGATCTCAATATTATTGAGCAAGTCTATTTAGTCAACAAGACGGTCACAGGCATTGAAATATGTTTGTATGTTATTGTAATAAGCTGCTGCATGAACTGTCTATTTTATACTTCTTTGTTTAGTATAATTGGCTTTTTTTGTAGCTTTTATGACACGAGTTGTCGAAATAAAGCTTATACAACAACAACAGCATTGAAATATGTAAGAAATTTCCAGATGTCTTCACAAGTAAGTTAGGATTACCCAAACCTTTTCTTCACTAGATTAAACCTAAAATGAATGCCAAGCCAGTCATACATAAAGCATGTCCGATTCCTTTCTTCATGAGGGACCCATCAAAAAGAATTAGACAAATTAGGAAATTCAGGGGTGATTGAGAAAATGTAATCTGCTGAATGGTTGGCCCCTATTGTCATCACTGCTGTGTTCTGGTGGATAACACGGCACATACTGCAGGGGACCCATAAGGTCCTATTTTTTCAGGATGACATTTAAATTTATGGCAATTGCAAAGAGGAACATGACGAAATCCTAGAATGAGTGCTTAAAAAACTAAGTATATCTGGATTTACCATACAGCTGGAAAAATGCAAGATTGGGGCTAAATCGGTTGACTACCAGGGACACAACATTTCTGAAGAAGTCATTAAGCCTTAGTATAGCCTGGTAAACTCTGTCAGACAAGCACCCACACCCTCTTGCAAGGTGGAACTCAAATCTTTCTTGGGATTAGTAGACTATATGTCCAAATATATCCCTAACTTCTCAGAGCAGGTCCACTCTATGAGAACCTTACTCAAAAAAGGAGTTCCTTTTGAGTGGAGCAGTCAATGCCAATCTGATTTTGACCAAGTAAAAGAAGCAATCTCTAGTGCCCCTCATTTAGGCATGTTTGACGTAAAAGCTAAGACCATCTTGACTATAGATGCTAGTATGAGAGGTTTGGGTGCGTCTCTTTCTCAAAATATTGATGGAAAGGAAAGGATCATAGCATTTGCATCTAGGACTCTCAAGGATGCTGAGGTCAACTACTCTACAATAAAGAAGGAAACACTGGCGTGTTTCTGGGCTATAAATCATTTAAAATTCTACCTCTGGGGCATAGCATTCAGTTTGAGAACATACCATAAACCGCTCATCCCCATGTTCTCTTCTAACTCCTCACATTGCTAAATGGATACTAGCATTGCAAGGCTACAACTTCGATATTGCGTATGTTCCAGGTATTAAAAAACAAGTAGCCGATTGTTCGTCTCGGCTACCTATAGCTTATGAAGATTTCCAGATAAAGCCCCTTGATGAGGCATGATTATCAATAGAAATTCCAGTCTTCAATAAAAAGGAATGAGAACAAGGTGAGAAAGATGATACTGTCCTGGCTGCTGTAAGAGACAAAATAATCAAGGGTTGGCCAGCCAAATGTAAGGAATTATCTGACAACTTACAACCATATTGGAACATAAGAAACAAATTATCCATTGTGGAAGGAATGAAAGACGTCGCGGCCTGGATGAGCAACAGCTGCCTAAAGCTCAACTCGGAGAAGGCGGAGGTCCTCGTCCTCGGGACCCTCCCCCTCCACTTGGGACAACACCTGGTGGCCCCCCGCCCTCGGAAACCCACCCACCCCGACGGACCACACCCGGAACCTCAGCATCATTCTAGACTCCTCCCTCACCATGACTCATTAGATCAACGCTGTCGCCTCCACCTGTTTCAACTCCCTCCGCATCCTCCGCAAGACCTTCAAGTGGATCCCCCCCGAAGTCAGAAAGACCGCCACCTACGCATTCATAACTAGCAGACTGGACTACGGAAACACACTCTACACTGGAATCAACAAATCCCTTCTACGCAAACTCCAGACCATCCAGAACACCGCAGCCAGACTCGTCCTCGGCACCCCACGACATGAGCATATGACCCAACACCTGCGTGACCTCCACTGGCTCCCCGTCGAGAAGAAAGTAAACTTCAAGCTACTCACCCACGCCTACAAATACCTCCACAACATCTGACCCATGTACCTCAACAAAAGAGTCTCCTTCCACGTACCCAAAAGAAACCTCCACTCCGCCGACCTCGCCCTAGCAGAGACCCCGCGCATCCACAGAACCAGAGCAGGTGGAAGAGCTTTCTCCTACATTGCAGCCAAGGCCTGGAATGAGCTCCCAATCAACATCAGATGCTCCCCCACCCTGCACACCTTCAGGTAGAGCCTCAAGACCTGGCTTTTTGGCTGACCCGGAGCTGCACTACCGCCTTGAGACCCTCACGGGTGAGTAGCGCGCTTTAGAAGCCCCTGATTGATTGATTGATTGATATGATCCTAAGGTCCAACAAATTGTACTCCCAAGCGACATGAGGGATTGCATTATTGATATTGCCCATGAGGGTCACCTGGGACGTAGTATGACCAAAAGCAAGATCAGGAATGATTACCAGTTTATATACATGGACTCCATGGTAGAAGAAAAAGTTAAGGACTGCTTAGCCTGCTGTGTCAGTGACAAATCTAAGATCATAGATAAAGTCGCCCTTGTACTAGTCGAGGTCCCTACCAAACCTTGGAAAAATCTGGGTTTGGACATCATAGGATCAATGAATTATCTAAATGCACATCTCAGATACATGTTTGTATTAGTAGATTATCACTCTCATTGGGTAACTACTAAGTGAACAACATTAATACCGCCACATTGATAGAATATCTATATGATACATTCTCCAAGGAAGGCATCCCAGTACTATAATCACTGGTAACGGGGTACAGTTCACTTTCACAGAGCTGACACTGTTTTTGAAAAATGTCTCTATCAGTCATGTAAAGGCACCACTCTATTGCCCTAAGGTCGACAGCCTTGTGGAAAGGGTAAATAGGATGATTAAAGAGGCCAGTCACTTAGCCCTTAACTCAGGAGAACAAATTGACAAATCTTTGAGGAAAATCCTATGGTCATACCAATGCCACAGGCATGTGTGCCTGGAGAAGGTCCTTTTGCCAACAGCACATGTGTTGCCCTTTGGAATATTGAACCCTGGCAGAGAAGATGTATTAACACAGCCTAAAGCAAATTCTTTAATTGTTTTAATCGAACGTAGGCTCTATATTTATAAAGTTCTGTCACTTATCATGGATAACACATAGATATTTTTATGATGGGTCTCATGACAAGAATAGAGGTCTCTTTACCTGGCACACTATGGACAAGCTTCGAAAGTCAGACCTTTCCTCCTGTACGATTAATCCTAAACTTGAAGCAGATTTACAACTTGTTGGTGTTCATACACAGAATTCAGTAGTATAGCAAGCAAACTATGCCAGTTACTTATTTCCAGGACCAGTCATGCACAATATAGTCAGGAATGATTTCCAGCACGTGAAAAGTCGGCCTATATTAATGCAATACACATAGACATGTCTACGTTTATTATTTTTGGTTCTCGACTAGGGAATAATTTCCCTCCACACTTCCGTTGAATATGGGGGTTTCTACCCCCATTTTCAATCAAGAAAAGCAATTGATTGGAAGAAATCTTCTCATGCTGCCAATGCAGTGAATTACCAGCAAAGGTATATGGAAACATGGAAATGTAAATGCTCGTTACTGTTTATCGATTTGTGCAGAAAAAAACCACTCCGGAGCACCCACAATCCAACTGATAACTCTAATTTTGTGAATGCGGATATTTAAACATCTCGGAGGAATTTCAGTATTTATAAATTCCCATTGCAAGGGTAAAATAGCATCAATTCCGATTTTGTGAATACAGTAGAGAATCAGCCCACTAACGGACTATTTTTTGCACATTTAACCTTTAATAAGTTCACAAAAAGCTTTAATAAACAAGTGCTGTCATGGGGAAAATAAAAGCTTTTTAATTCATAGAATTTTTTTCTGATGGGTTCATTTAAAACCTGGTGGATGGCCCCAGAGCTGGACAGACTTTTTATTCCACGGGAATTTCCCTGATAGGCTGCAGTCCTTACCGGGCGATTTTGAAAGTCCAGGGCCGCTCTCTCATATTCCCAGGCTCCCCAAGGTTAAATGCAGCAGACACAGGGAGGCTTCTAGAAAGAGGGAAAGAGTGGGAGGGAGGGGGAAGGTACAGAGAAAGTAATTAGAGAGGGAGAAGAGAAAGAGGAGAGAAAAAGAGAGAATGTATGGATGGAAAGAGAGAGACTGTGCAAGGAAACATAGGGAATGGGGCTGGTTACAGTGTTTTTTCCAGGGCTGCTTTTGGTCTATCAGTCTGGCTCTGGAGGTCAACCGGGTCTGCTGGATTAGGAGAGATCCCACATCAACCCTCCAGACACAGGATTGCCTGCCTAATTTAGGGATCCTTGCTGTTTCAACAGGGATCATTTTGACAGTGTACAGGAAGCACGTTCAGCAAAGTGAATACTGGATGGGTCGCCATCTTGTTACACCTTATCTTCCAATTGGCTGGGAGCTGTGTTTGAGGGAAATAATTGATTTTCCCTGTTCTGGTTTGCCAAGCCTCACATGGTGGACCACAGCAGAGACAATCTGCATCAGGAGGTTTGCACCAAATAGGTTGTACCTACTAATGCAGTAAAGGTAGCTGTCTTCTGTCCACCCATGGCAGTAACTCCTTTGCAGATAGGCCACAGCACAAATGACTCCCTAAACATATTCTTCTGATTCAGAATATCCCATAAACATATACATGATATTCAACCTTAAGGAACATCTTCATAAACCTGTCTCACTTCTGCTGTTTCTCATGTGGTTTCCATGTTGCAGCTTCTCCATTACCTGAAGAACGTGCGATTTAAGAACAAACTTGGAGAGGAGATGTACTTCGACCGCAACGGTGATCCTCCAGCCACTTACGACATCATCAACTGGCAGTTGAAGGATGATGGCAATATGCACTATGTGAAGGTGGGGAAATTTGACTCCAGTTTACCTACTGAGCAAAAGCTGTACTTCAATGCCAAAGCCATCCAGTGGAACATGGAAAGAACTGAAGTAAGAAATGCATGGAAAAAACACAGACTTTCATGCTCCCTACCCCAGGGTTCATGTTCTATAAAAGACCAACTGGCAAAATACCTTCCACTCTCCAGCTAGAACACGTCTTTATTTGTTTTCCTGCAAGGTTGGGGAACCTTCGATAAGTGCTTTATATGGTAACAAATAAGCACATATAGACAGGTACACAATTTGATGTTCACACTTAAAGACTGGGAAATATTTAGGTTTAAAAATGGATTTGGAACATTATAAGATCATGTTACAAAAAACACTTAGACAGAAAACCTAATACAACTTCACTCTTTTGGGGTCAGTGGCCTAGGGTGGAGGTGTTAAGGTAGGTTCTCAATATTCCCATCGGAAGTCAAAAAACAGAAAGTTAGCAAAGTGAGTTACACACACAACGTAAAGGTCTTTTTGTAACCTGTAAGTCGTGATTGAAACCTCAATCAATCAAACCATGTATTTCATCTTTCTGAGGTTGATGCATTGCGATGTGTTATCATCATATAACATTATGTACCACTGCTGAGGACTATACCAGTTGTCAACTTCCCTCTCTCCAAGTTCTAGGCATGTGCCATGAGGAAGGGCAATTAACAAATGGCATATTTCGGGATTAAAAGGTTTTAATGCTGCTGAACCATTCCAGCCACAGAGGACATAGCATTCTAAATTAAAGATGGAGAAACAAAGAGAGAAAACATAAAAAGCAAGGAAATGGCTTACACCAGCTAACAATAGCCCTCTGTCATTCTTTGTCTTAAAACAAACTCACATCAGTTCAATATTCTGATACAGCATCACAGCCCACTGCCAATGGCAAAACTGGTTGTCACAGGCCCCCTCCCTGAGTTATAGGTCCAAGCTACAGGACCTTTAACAACTGGTATAGCCTGAGTTAGACGGTCTATAATGCTATTAGAATATTCCACCCACTTCTGAAATAAAAAAAGAGAAAGACAAAAGACAAGCATCGGAATGTTGGAGCAGAAGGTCCATATCAGCCATTATTGGCACTGAGCTATTTCTTCATCTTCAATCGAACACTTCACATTCCAATGTACTAATAGCTAGTATTTAAGTGTTGTGAGGCAATAAAGGCTGTGATGTGTCCTATATATATATACGATATAATATTATTAGATATAAAACAATCAAAAGATCCAACATTTATACTAGTTTTGCAACTTCATTGAAGTGTCATCATTTAGCATCATACAACTTTCACTTTTGTCACAAATACGACATTGTACTTCTTGGTTTCACACAACTAAATACCAGGGTCGGTCTGGAACAAAAACAAGGTTGCTAAAAAAGAGGTCCACATTTGCAAACCAGGTCAGTTTTGCACTTGTAAAGACACGCTGTATGGGTATTTTGCAAGGCATGGGATACTGTTTGGATTTATGTTTGCTGCAGGCAGTGCTTGTGGTAATATCAGGGAAGTCAAAAGTAAAAACCCACCCACCTGGCCATAAAACAGGTCCACAAATTGCTAAACAAAACAGTCCACACACTGACCTGTCAGATCAGCCTATCGGGCATTGCCGGATTGCTCTATAGCCCAGTCTGATGCTGCTAAATGCACATCACTGGTGTGAGTTTGAGAAGACAACAGCGAATTGCAAGATTGTAATGGACCTCGGGAAAGATATTGAACCTATTCAAAACGAGTGGCCAAATTGTACATAACAGTACCTAATAATACACAATTAGAACAAAGAATCTCACAAAAAATATAGTCATACTTTATAACCAAAACATTACTTTATGTGCATGTTTATATGTCAGTGCTTGATGAGGGGGGATCACATATTGTAATGTATTCTTTTAAAAATGACCTTAGCACTGTGTGACCAGCCTGCATAACAGGGTGGTTTCCGTAACTAACAAAGGCACCTTGCTAATTTACCAGGTCCTATTTTCACAATTCAGAAAATTATTTGGGTGTACCATCTATGTAACTTATAAATGTAAAAAAAATAAAGATTCTGCTTGGAACCCACAGAGACCAATTCCCATTTATGTGCATATTGCACTTATGACTGTGGAAGATTTAAAAATGTCATAATTTCTCCACAGTCACGTGTGTGACAAAGGGAAAGGAAACTGAGGGGCACATTTACTAATCTTTCACTCAATGCAGGGCAGCAAGCAAAGGTGCTTTGCAACGTTGCGGGAAAGGGAAAAAGCACAAATGCTCCATATTTACAAAGATATGGAGCATTTCTGCTGTCTCTTTGTGCTGGTACCAGTGACAGTGCTAGAAACAGAGAGCGAGCCCTGTTCTTTAAGAGCTATGTTTACATTGTGCAGTTTCCACCTTTTGGCCCTCCCATAGGCCTTCAGCAGCAAATAGGAGGCCATTGAGAAGCCAAATGTGGGGCATGTGCTGGGACCTCACCAGCAGTATTGCAAATGTAGCCCATCAGAAGCCTCCTATTGGCTGCTGAAGATTTAGGGACAGACGAGTAGACTAGTTGATGGAGGAAAACCTTGCACAGAGACCTATACCTGCCGTCCAGGGCCTGCTTTTGAACATCAGTTCAATTTGAGGCACAATTTAAAGACGGGTGCAGTTTAAGCCTCATTTATTGGCTCTGTTGCTGTGCCCTCCAAGCAGGCTCCATGCCCTCTTTTACTTTGCTGACCTGTTCTTTCTGACACTGTTTCGTTTGAGTCTTAGATATGTTGCACCTCCAGATATTCATCTGTCATCTAGAGGTCCACTTAGTCAGCTCACGTGATCCCATCCTCAGAGCAACACGTAGGAGAAACAGGTACATATCTCACAATTGCCCCATTTAGGGTCTACATTTTCATGTTCTTTGTGTAATATTTTAATTTTCCAAGTCTACACACGTATGGATGATTTCCTGGTGTCGCTGTCTGTGGCTACCAACCCTCCCATCTGACAGATGGGTACCAACAGACCATTGATTTCCTCTTTGGGTCCCCTGACCAACATTGCGTTGTGACCGGAGCTGCGCCCAGGCCCAAGCAGCAATGATGCTTTATAGTCCTTATCTTCTGGTTGGCACTTCTTCCTCACATTCCAATCCTCCTGAGACACCAGTGTGTTACCCCAGGGTCAATCACACATTCTGGCAGACTCCTGGGCCCATGGTACTGTCAAAGTGGGCGGGGCTACTTAGCGTGCCCCATGTTCAACATGCCCCAGTCTGCAAGGAAGAGTGGCATGTATGGGCTCATTGGGGGACGGGGGTGACTTTCTCCCTCCTCAGCAAGCCTAGTGTAGTGATGGATGCCTTTGGCCCCATGCGGAGGGGATCGAGTCAGGTGGCTACGCCAGTGGTGCCCTTCAGCAGCTGATTTTTGACCCCAGCAGTGTCCTTATGTTACGTCTCCGGGGACCACCATCAGCACAAAGCAAGGGGCCGGATAAGTGCCTGATGCAGTCATCCTCGGACAGAGCGGCTGATATTGCCCTCCGCCATCCATGGCGTCCAGGCCAGATCTCCTGTGCCATTGCAATTAAGCAGAAAATGAAATATAGAACAATGGTTTTACTTAGTTTAACACTGGATTAGAAATATATTCGAAGTGGAAGCCATCAGCTTCTCTCTATGGCCAAATATTGACCCAGATGTACTAGTATAGTGGTTGCAAAAAGTGCTAGCAAATTATGCATCAACTTTTTGCAACAATAATATAATTTTGCTAATCAACGTATTTACCATTTTTAATTTAATCTTGTTGTTGTCCATTTACAGTCTCACATGCCTTTATATAGTACTGCATGGAGCTGTGCACACCAGTGCACAGTCTTAGGGCCTGATTTAGATCCTGGCTGATGGGTTACTATCCCGACTGCTGAAATATAAATCCCATTAGAGCCTATGGGATTTTTATTTCAGCGGACGGGATATCCGTCTCCGTTGTGATAGAGTAACCCATCCACCAAGATCCAAATCAGGTCCTTAGTTTCAATTATGTACTAACTGTATACAACATTACTTTATATCTCAGTCTTACCATTGTATGGTATTACAGGCATATGAATATTTTCTCTTTCATGTGCTACATAGGCATTTTATGGGTATATTCACAAGAACGTGTGATAACTACCGCAAGAGTAGCGTAACGCAAATTTCAATATTGCAGCCCATCACGGGAAAATAACCCCGTGTCAACGTGGAATACACAACAAGGCGGTACCATGCGATAGTCACCAGATAACGCGTCAAATGTCAGCGTGAAAATCAACGCCACGCCGAAAAATGCGAAACGCGAACGCAATAAATCATGCGATGAGGCCAATCGCGGTACAAAAAGTAGCGAAAACCAGCCTCAGCCATGCAAATCCCACGCGTCTGGCGGGAAATTGCACCATAAAAACCACAGACACAACACACCAGAAACAAGCCAAAGCACGTAGCAACATGGATGCACCCTGACCCAGCGCAGAGGGCAACGCGAACCCCACAACCCCCACAGACCACCAGCAAGGAACAACTGGCTCGGGAAAGGCCAAGGAGAAAAGGGAGAGGAAGTCGGGGTGCAGACCGCAGGAAAACAAGACCAAGGCCACGGAGGCGACAGAACACTACCAGCAACTGACCCACAAGCAGACCACCTGGAACGCAGTCGGAGTGCCCAGGAGGCCAATCCAGGAGGCCAAGAGGCGCCAGCAGGACGTGACAACCTAAACCAGGTACAAACCCGCTGCCAACAGGAAGGCAGCAATGGCGACAGGAGGTGGCAGTCCAGCGCCACAGGAGCAGCTGGAGGAAACCCAGGCCACAGCCATCAGTGTGGAGAGGGTGCAAGGAGTAGGGAGTACGGACACAGCTCTACAGGACCCGACACAACGTCAACATGGTAAGGATCCAACAGGGACTGGGGGGATGGGGGGTGATGGGCACAATGCCACACATGCACAATGAGGTGCAACACACTGCACACCCACAATTACCCAGGGACATGTCCCCCATCCCCGTGGCACACTGCAGCACACACACATAGCAATCACAGCACATACCATCACAATATGGCACAAAGTGCAACACCCACACTGCAGAACAGGGGACACAACTGGGTCCACCCAGGCGCAGTAACAGGAAATAACAGTGGACAGAGCAGGGAACTGCGAGATGCACATCTACCCCTACAACCCCACATCAGCCATGAAGGCCAAATGTACACTGTCCCAACTCAAATAGCCACCACCGCCCAAACAGTCACAATGTACAATGTCACACAGTCTGCATGTCGACAAGAACAAGGCGCCAACACAATGGCAACATGCACCTCTCCTTCACAATGCAGAGGGACAAACAACACCTCCAGCAGGTCAGAACAGACAACCCATCAGTGATGCCGGAGACGAACACCACACCTTCGACACCGACGCCCTACAACAGCCCATGGACATCCCACACAACCCACCACCAGGACCAGGGCAGACAAGCTACTCAGAGGAGAACCCAGCCCCTGCAACAGACCATACAGCATGAAGCACCCGCAATCACGACTGGCTCACAATACTTCACCGACCCACACATGGCACCCCAATGCCAGGTGTCAGAACGCCAAAAGGAGGTGGCCCAACAGGTGCGGGTGTTGCCAAACCAATGGAATGCGAACTAGAGCACATACGTGGGTGTCCAATACCCTTCAGGGACCACCTACACCACACAAAGGAGACCCACACTGCCATAGAGACACATGCAGATGCACATACCCACTACAGAACCACGCCCAGGGGCACGCACATATCAGTCACACACCCACGTTGGCTCTGCGTATGATGGCACAGTCCACTCCCCTTACGAATTGAGTGGGTGACGACAAAGCTACATGTCCAGGTTCTAGCCCACTGCCTGCGGTGACATGTCTGCGTCCACTGTACACAGCACAATGTAATGCCATAGGGCCCAGGGCCCCCATGCATACAACAAGACCACAGGGACACATGCACATATCATGTTGAACTGGCTATGGGGACGTGCGCCCGGCCCCTTTATTGGCAGGGCCACATGTACAGTGACGCCCGTGCTGGATGTGTGTGGGGTGAGTATAAGCCAGCCCGCACGGAGTGCTTGGTGCTGGCAACAACCTGAACAGTGGACACCAGTGTAGGAGAGTAGGATCTGCTTCACATGGGTACCCCCACTTTTTGCTGATGCTTCACTGTTTTTCGACATTAGTCTGGCTGGCGCCCTGCTAATCAGAACCCCAGCCTAGCTTCTTCCTCTCTAAAATGGTTTCCATGTGCCTTAGGCACATCACTGATTGGAATCTGGAGTGCCCTTATAAGTCCCTAGTATATGGTATACTATGTACCAAGGGCATAGGTACCTCAGAGGCCTACCAGGGGCTGCAGCATGTATTATGCCACCCCTGGAAGGCCATCCAAACTGACACCACAGGTCTGCTACTGCAGCCTGGGTAAGGTGGTGCATGCACCTCTTACTGTGATATAGGTTACCTATATCACTAAATACGTACACACATATAAACCTATAAGTCACTCCTATGGCAGGCCTTATCAATCCTGAAGGCAGAGTGCATGGTTCCTATGTGAGAGGGTGCCCCTGCATGAGCAGGGCCCCTCTGCAGCGTTCGGAGACCCTTCTCTGATGCTGTTTATAGTGCAGCCTGACCATATACTCTTAAGCGCATTATAACCTCGCGTTAAATGCTAACTTTGGAATGGCTGCACCTAAAGATGTCGTGTTTGGTGTCAAACATCTTGGAATACTACCCCCCGCCAATTCTGGTGGCGGGGGTAGCATTCCACCCTTCTAGAGGGAAAGACATGTTAACTCTGGCTAGCCCGGTAACTTCTTTCTAAAGCCCTGGCATCACAAAATGGATGCTGCTGCCACAGACACGAGTCTGGCCTCCTGCTGCTGGACGAAACTCCGGCAGGGGAGGCCTGGACACAGGTTTCCTGTCCCAGGGAGGTGTGACCACCTCCCCAGACAGGATAATGTGTATTGGGGCTGGGCGGGAGCACTTTCGGGTGCTTTGAAGTCCTGCACTGGGGGCACATTTGGTGTCCCTAGTGCATACCCCAGTTCAAACCGGATCAGGGGCTTGCAGCCCCTGCTTTGGTGCGAACTGGACAAAGGGAAAGGGGTGTAGCCACCCCTCTGCCCTGACCCGCCCATAGGTGGGGCCACAGAGTAGTCCAACCCCTAAACTTGGTATAAGTATAGGAACCCAGTCCTTAGGACTTTAGATTATCCCTGGACGAAACTCTGAAACAGAATCCTGGACCTTCGACGCTCTACTAAAGACTAGAGGACAGAAGAATCTCCCTTGGGGTCAAGGAGTGACTCCCCTGCTTGGCAGGCACCAAAGAAGCAATTGTCCAGTCTGCATCGCCCAAGCTCCCATCGGACGCCGAAGTCTTTGCATCACCAGAGGTGGATTTTCAGACTTCCCCGAGGCTGCCCTGAGTCCTCAGCAAAGCTGAGGACCGTAGCTGTTGTGGGTAACGTGGAACCGTGACCCCTGGACACCGCACGCATTTGCTAGTGCATCCTCTTCTGGGTCTCCCACGAAGTCGTACTTTGGGCTCCGAGTAGCCCTAGCCTCCAGCACCAACTGCACCGAAGATCGCTGGCCTCCACTCTACGAGTGTCCTGTGAGCCAGATCCATGTGCGACGTCTTGAGGCTCCTTTGCGGTCGCTAGCCCGTTGGCTAGTAGCCCTTCACGAAGGCCAATCCTTTTCTTCTTAGGCATCCTGGTTGCTCCAGGCCTGCCCTCACTTACCTTCGCTGGGTGAGTTCCTCAGACCTTGCTGGTCTGCACCATCGACGATCTTCGTCTTCACCAAGACTTGCCGTTGCCAAGGCTTGTTGGGTCCAATCCGGTCGCCGACACCACAGCACTCGACAGACATTGTGTACCAGACCGAATCCTGCTCCTGGTCACCAACAACGCCTCCTGGACCTCGTGGCTGAAGAGCCAAGATGACCGTCAACGCACCTGAAGCACTCGACATCGGTGGGCATCCGCTCATCGCCATCCTGGTCACTGGCTAGTGACCCAGACTCTGTCCCCTCTGCTTTCAGGTTCTTCAGATCTCCGATCCACTCTTGGATCCAACCGGACACTTTCCACTTGGTCGCCAGCAGCACTTTGCAGCAGATCGCCATTCAAATCGACGACGAAACCCGACCCCGAAAGGCACCTATGCACCCGGCTTCCTGGGTGAGGTAACACGAGTACTCCGGTGCTCCCATGGGTAGAGACTCTAGAACGACCTAGTTCTCAAAGGGTTTGCTCCAAGTCCTCCTTTAAGTGTCCCTTTTCTTTAATTTCCTGATCGCGACTTTCTCCATAGAAGTTAACGGCGTATCGCGGTTGTGTATTTACACTGCACGTGTCCCCCGTGGGTCCCTTGTGTCACTACCTTGGGTGGTTCCTTGTGGTCCAAGCACTTCTAGAGGCTCTAGGCCTAGTGTCTAGTTCAGTCGTGGTTCTTATACCACTTTATTGGTATATGGTTTGGTACGCCCCTAGGGCCCAAACGTGTATTTGTGCTATTACTGTGTTTAAATAACTTATAACTTGTGTATTTCGAACTCTAGCCTCATAAAGAGACTAGAGGGGTGTGTTTAGCAATAAATACATATATTTTGAATATATACCTGGTGTGGTGCTCTTTCATTTTGTCACTCAAGAGATTATAGACTGGTAAAACAAGCTGCTTTACATTCCTTCAAGACTTAGCCTGAAGGCTGCTCTCCATAGCTACCACTAGGATAGCTTTCAATAAGGTTGTCTTTAACCTATCTCCAATAAGAGGTTGTTTGGACTGGTGCAAGGTGCCCACTATAATTAGTGGACAGCATATGCCAGGCCAACTTCTCACAACCAGTGTAATGGAAACAGAAAACACCAGCATAACAAAGTCAACTGCAGAGCAACATGGAGGGATCCGGAGTAAGGACAGAGGTCACCCAATATTCAGTCAGGAGGTTCCGTGAGTTGCAGTGCACTGAGGTAGGGGCACTAGAGAAGAGCGCGCTCATGTGAGGAAATTGCAAGGATTGTGTCCCTTCGGGTTAGTCCTGATGCAGATGCAGTGGGGTGTGTTACACCTGCATCAACTTCCTCATCAACATCCCAGGTCCCCCACACTGCCTGAGGTGACAGTTGCGTCCGCAGTCCACAGCGCAATACCCAGTAATAGATCCGGGTGTGTAGCTTGACTACCACCACCAGTCTGCATTCCTGCCTTGGGGCTGTTGCCTCCTGCCCTCCCATTGTCTGTGCCTTCTCCCGTCCGCACACTTGACACATCTTCCTCATCATAGTCCCAGGTCTACCCCACTGCATGAGGTGATATTGCTGCGCAACCTCACAACAGCACAAAACTCAATCAGTAATGGACAATGGCTTGGGGTGCACTGAGTCACTGGCACCTAGAGTGCTGAGCAGGGTATCAGGCCGATGATGGCATCCACGACAGGTCTGAGCAACTCCGTAGGTCTGTCAGGACCACCGTTTCGACTCTGGCAGATGGCGGTTGGAGGTGGTCCTTGCGGTGGTGGCGTGTGCCTCCTGCGGTGATGCGACATCCGGGCCGGTCAAGACTCGATGCTATGTGTGGGCCCTGGTGGGCGGCAGTTGAGGCCGGAGGATGCGGACAGCGCAGGGCCACAGACACATGGCGTTGATGACCCCAAGACCATCGCTACAGAGGCCATTCAATGTCTCAGAAGAAGGGGTCCCAGGCCTGAGCAGCACAGAGTTAGTGGCCCTGGATGCACTGCGGCCGGCACAGGCACCCAGCCACGGGACGGTGACTTGCGGTGCAGTCAGATGGGCCATGCGACCTGAGCAGGTCCCCATCAATGTCCGAGGTGTATGTTGCGGAGGGTTGCGGGGGACAGTGGAAGGTGTCCTCCAGGGCATGATGCGGAAGGTCTGATGTTATCTGGAAGCAGCAAATGGAGGAGTGGAAAGCGCAACCCTCGTTTTCACCAACAATTCTGTATCAGCTACATGAGGATGAAAACTAGCCCCTAGTTCATAGACTCAAATGCCACCAATGTACGACCAGTGAGTGTCCATGAATGTCGGGGAACACACTTAGTGGCACAGGTGCTGAGAGGGGATGCAGTCTGCGATGATGCCGGTACAAGATGTGAACTCCAACATTGCCATATCAAGACTCTGTGACCTACTGGACCTTGGTGTAGGCCTGAGGCAGCGGTCAGCACAGCCCATTCACCTAGTGTCGCCGGCATAGGTTGGATGGCCCCACCGGCCTGCGTTGTTCAGGTTCAGTGGCACCACGTGTAGCCGGCTGGCGTTGGACAGGGTTAGTGGCACCACTTGTCGCAAGATGCCCATATGGAACTATGCCTCACTGATCAGGAGGGGTCTGGTGCTGTGGCCGCTGGCCCGGATTTGGGGTCACTGCCATTCATAACTCAGGACACAGTTTCACATATGGGACCTACTGGTCCGAAGAGTAGGCCGAAGGCGGCAGTGGAGTACGTCAACGAAAAGGGAATAAAGCGGGCCTGTGTCGTGGAGGCCGTGATGGTCTGAGGTGGTTGCCAAGGTCGCGGGTCTTGGACTTGGAGCTTGCACCGGCACGTGGTGGGCCCTCCTTGACACACGCCGGAGTCGGCAGGTGATCAGTGTGGCCTGGCTGCGCAGGGGCGGGCCTGACGGGTTCGTGGTCCAGCGTGCCGGGGTCTGGCAGGGGCACAGCATCGCAGGCAACTCCGCTCACGAAGACGGCGTCGGCCTCGTGGCGGGGTGGGAGGCGCCGCCCTGGCAGAGACGTGGGGTTTTCCGGGAGAGGACCATGCCCAGGCCTACGTGCTTTTTATTCACACCCCTATGCTGGCGTGGCGTATGCCGGGCCATCCCACTCCGCTGACGCTTAGGGGGGGGCGTAACAGGCAACATTTCCGCAAGGTCCCCCACTGGCTGGGGTGACATCGTGGAGTCCACTGTCCACTACACTCCATACGCAAGCGGTGTATGTCGCCGTGGATATGGGTGTGTTCTGCATACTGCGAGGTGTCCAGCACATCTCCGCCACTCTTGGCATTGTGTACTTTCCCAATAATGGTTCTACTGCATTCTTCACACATGGCTGGTTGCCACCTCTCCCCACATTGGGTTATTATGTGGCTGAGGTGCCATGCCGTTGCTGGCTCATGTTCAGGGCTTGCCCATGTGGACATTGTAAGTTGTTCTGTCGTGTCTGGTGGGTGGGCATGTTGTTGTGCCTGTTGTATGTTATTTTGTGACGTGTGCATTGCCAGAGTTGTGAGTTGCATGGTTGTGGAGTTGAGGTGTGTGGGGTGTTCATTTGGACATTGCCAAGGGGCTGTGCTTTTCCCTTGTTGCCATCCTGGGAATGCTGGTTGATGATGGACTGTCGGAGGATGTAGGTGTCATGCACACTGGCTGTGTATTTGAGGGCGACATTGTTGGGTGTTCCAAGGTGTTCTGTTGTTGCCTGCACATTGATGTGAGACATGTGCTTCCTGTTGCGGTGATTGTGTGCTGTGTCACCAGGGGGCACAGGTAGTACATCTGTGCTGTGTATTGCCCCCAACACGTGCGTGCATCCTGCTATGGCGTATGGTCCTTGCTTGGTCTCCAGCGGATCCTGCGCATTGTGTTATACGTATGGGGGACTGGTGTACCAGGGTGATGGTGAAGTCCAGGACAGGTGTGGGGAACTTGGATGTGGCTGGCTGTGAGACTCCTCCGACTCTGGTGGGTGTTGGATGGGGGGTACCAGGGGCCAACAGGGGCAGCCACGCCATCAGCTTTGTGTGGGGTGGGATGTTGGTTGTCCGCTGTGTTGGTGCCGTAGGCCTGTTAGGCGATGATGGTCAGGATGCGTAGGTTGGTTGTCCCTTTCAGCTTGTAGTGGACGGTGACATTGTCAGATGTTGGGTCTGTGCGGCTGGTAAGTTTCCTGGGGTTCCGCTGTCTTTGTCTGCGCTGCGTCTGTGGTGGTCCGGGGGGGATGTTCCGGGTGTGGGTTGGGGTCATGGGGCGGTGGCTGTTGGTGTTGTGGCCCTCTTGGGTGTCCGGGCCTCATGATGGGTGCCTCCATGGCATCTGTTGCCCTTGGGATGTGACCCTGGGCTGTGCTCCCTTTTGTGGTGCTGGCTGCCGTCCAACTTTACACCAGGTCAGAGCAGGTGTAAATTTCCTGGTGCTAACGCGCCTTATCGCCTGTTTTGTGTTTTTATCTCGGATGTGACTGGTCGTTGTGAATGTTGAGGTGTGATGTTGTCTCGGCTTTTGGCACAGTAACGCCTACTCTGCATCTCATTAGTGATATTTGCAGGGGTCTTCTGTGGCGATGTTTTTTGCTGCTGCTATTGCGGGTAAACTGGTGCTGTGGGCTGTTTACACGGCCTTGTGAATGGGGGGATAAATTTATCACGACTTTGGCTGCGATAAAGTGCCGTTAATTCGGCGATAGCTCCTTGTGAATATGCCCCTCAGTGTCTTGAGAGAGCAACAGAGAGAGAGAGAGGGAGAGGGAGCGAGAGAGAGGGAAAGAGTGATTCATTTCTGCAGTCCTATTTTCATCTCTTTTCTGCCTTTATGTATTGATTCTTCAATCTGGATTGTCTTGTCTGTTTGCAACTGGGCACTAACTATGTACAATGCTTATGGATAATGATGCTTCCTTATGTTGTCCTACTTTCTCTCTGAATACTACCTTAATGTAGTGCGATCAGCACTGGTATGCTATAGTGTTACTATGCCTCTTAATGGATTTTTCATACATCCTCGTTTGTGTACTACGAGCAATTGGAAACACATTCTTTAAACCTTTGGGTCCTCTGGCCATTTCCCTGTGACAATGAGAGTAAGTAAGAGCAAATGAACCAGCATCCACTCATAAACCTCCAATCTCCACACTACTGTAGCTTCCACATCTCTCTTGTCCTCCCACTTCATGCTCCCAACTCACACGCACCCCACCCTCTCTCCCTCACACCTTCCTCACCCCAAATGTCACCATTCCACATCTAGATCTCATTTGCTACTCTTTCCTATCCATCCCACATTGCATCTCGTAGCTTCCTTATAACCTCTCAGAGTCCCCTCTTATGCTACACAAATTTCCTCCTTAGCCAAGCACTTCGCTCAAGACTACTATCCAGTTGTTCTCTGTGCACTACTCTGTGTCCTGCCGTGTGTAACTTGACTGGAGAAACAATCTGACATCTCACATATCGCCCCACACATAGGATGCACCAACCCTACAAGACCCTATAAGATTTCTAAAGGCAATGTAAAAGGGTAAAAGTGCTTTGAGGTAACACTGTTGGGAGAATTTAGCTAAGTAAGTGACAGTGACAACAATAACAATTTCCAAGTGACACTGGAATTTCTCTGCAGTGCTTTGCATTACAACTCTTGAGCTTTCTGTTTTTTAACCACTATTGTGCGATTCAGGACGAAAACGAAGGTACATCTTTCCATAATCTTATAAGGAATTTTATAGACGATATAGGTATATCATTTGAAAATATTGTAGGCTTCTCTATGTATGTAAAATGTCACAATTTCCCAATGTCTAGTTTGAGTATTAAATACAAGGGAACACCGTGCACTCAACAATCATGCAAGGTACAAGCAAGGAGGGCTGGTTCGCGGAACAGAAATGCACAAATTAAGTGAATAAACTCCCCTGTCTTGTGATAGGAGTGACTGACTGTGAGAAGTTGGCCTGGTATATGCTGTCCACTAGTTAAAGTGGGCACCTTGCACCAGTACAAATCGACTCTTATAGTAGATAGGTTTAAGACAACCTTTAAAGAAAGCTATCCTAGTGGTAGCTGTGGAGAGCAGCCTTCAGGCTAAGTCTCGGAGGAATGTAAAGCAGCTTGTTTTACCACACAATCTCTTGAATCACCAAATGAACAGACACCACACAGGTATATATATCAAATATATATGTATTTATTATTAAACAACTCTCTACTAATCTCTTTATGAGATTAGAAGGCAAGAACATATGTACACGTCAATGTTTTATCAAAATAAGTTAGCACTAGTAAATATCACAATCTTATCTTGGCTAGACCGGGGTCTAGAGCATATAGAATCGAGGGACCCCAAAGAACCACCCCAGGTAGTTGTAGGAGACCCACAGGGGACGGACGCGGTGTTCAGACACTGGTGCGAGTCCTGTACGAGTCTATGCGAGAGAACGCGATTGAGTTATCAATGTTACCGGTCCCTGGCATGTTCGAGGCGAACACACCGATCGGTCAGTACGAGTCGAAGGACGCGGTTACTGGTAGAGTTACAAGGGAGTTGGACGCGATGTGTCTAACACAGACGCGAACCCTGTACGAGCCAGTGCGATAATCGCACGGGAAAATAGGAGTTTTAGGGGACTTCTAGGGTAGCTAAAAGCAAGTCACTTACAGGGTAAGTAGTTCTAGGGCCAACACCCACAGGAGCACCGTAGTGCTGAAGTTACCTCACCCAGGGGAGCCGGGTGCATAGGTGACCTTTGGTGTCGGCTCGCGGCGTCGTTTTCAATGGGAGCCAGTGAAGACTTGCTGCTTGCGACGACAGAAGAAGTGTCCGGAGGAATCCAAGCCTGGATTCGGAAGGAGGAAGACCTGAAAGCAGAGGGGACAGTGTTCAAAGTCACTTGGCAGTGACCCGGGGCAAGGAAGATGAATGCCCACCGTCGTCGACAGGATTCAGGTCGTTCACTGATGTCTTGACTCTTCGACCACGAGGTCCAGGAGGTGTCGAGGATGGCCAGGAGCTGGATTCAGTGTGTCCCACAAAGTCTGCAGCTGACTGCGGTGTCGGCGACCCGATTGGAGCCAACAAGCCTTGGTAGCAGCAAGTCTCGTGGAAAGGACGAAAAAGTCAATGGTGCAGACCAGCAAGGTCTGGGGGACTTACCCAGCAAGGGTAGGTCAGGGAAGGCCTGGAGCAACCAGGGGAGCCCTTTGGTTTTGTAGGAAAGTCTTCAGGGGACCCACAAGCCGGCTGGCAAGGGATCGCAAAGACGCCTCGGGAGGATTCGCTCAACAGGGGCCCACGGTCACTCGGGACGGGGTAGGCCTCTGCTCCTGGGAGGAATCTCTGCTAGAGGCTGGGAACACACGTGGTCCAAAGCACAAGTTCGTAGAACGTCGTGAAGGGGTTGCACTCGAAAAATAGTGCATGGTACCCAGGGTCTACGGTTCCTTGTCGCTCGTGGGGTACACTTGCCTCAGCTTCGCTGGGGACTCACGATGGCCTTGGAGAAGTCAGGAAATCCTCTTCCTGGTCTGCAGGGACTTTGGGCTCTGGCGGGAGCAGCGTAGTTTGTGACCGTCGTTGTAGTTTTTGGTGCCTGCCAAGCAGGGGAGTCACTCCTTGACTCCAAGGGAGATTCTTCCGTCTTCCAGAGGTAGTGGAACGTCGAAGGTCCAGGATTCTTCTTAAGAGCGTCGTCCCGGGAGATCTGGTGTGCTATGCACAGGTTCCCCATCTTATACTAAAAAGAAGGGAGGGACTAGCTCTATGACCCCACCTAAGGGAGGGTCAGGGGAGTGGGTGGCTACACCCACTTCCCTTGGTCCAGTTTCGCGCCAGAGCAGGGGCAGGTAGCCCCTGAGCTGGTATGAACTGGCATATGCACAGAGGAGCCTTCTGCTCCCCCAGTGCAGGACTTCAAAGCACTCTAAGAGTGCACCCACCCAGCCCCAATACACTAAACCCTGTCTGGGAGGTTGTCACACCTCCCTGTGACAGGATACCTATTGTTGGGCCTCCTCCACTGCGAGTTTCGGTCATCAGCAGGAGGACAGCCCAGTGTCTGTGACTGGTGGCATCCATCTTGTGATGCCAGGGCTCTTCAGACTTCTACCGCATTTCCACAGTAGGTACATGTCTATCCCTCTAGAAGGGTGGGATCATACTCCCACACCAGTTACTGGTGTGGGGGTATGATTCCAAAGTGTTTGACACCAAACACGACATGTTTTCGTGCAGCCATCCCAAAGTTAGCATTTAACGCGAGGTTATAATGCGCTTAAGAGTATATGGTCAGGCTGCACTACAAACAGCCTCAGAGAAGGGTCTCCGAATGCTTCAGAGGGGCTCTGCTCATGCAGGGGCACCCTCTCACTTAGGAACCAAGCACTCTGCCTTCAGGATTGATAAGGCCTGCCATAGGAGTGACTTATAGGTTTATATGTGTGTATCTATGTAGTGATATAGGTAGCCTATATCACAGGAAGGGGTGCATGCACCACCTTACCCAGGCTGCAGTAGCAGACCTGTGGTGTCAGATTTAATCTGCTTCCCAGGGGTGGCATAATACATGCTTCAGCCCCTGGTAGGCCTGTGAAGTACCTATGCCCTTGGTACCTAAGGTACCATATACTGGGGACTCATAAGGTACCACAGCATCCAATCACTAGTGCACCTAGAGTGCACTCCAAGTCGTTTAGAGAGAACAGAGAGGCTGGGGCCCTGATTAGCAGGGTCCCAGCCAGACTTTGGCAGAAACCAGTGTAAACATCAGAAAAAAAGTGGGGGCAACATAAGAGGCAGATCCTACTCTCCTACACAACCCCCCCCCCCAAACGCAGGGACACTAAACTAACCTTGACCAGTTGAGTCTTCGTGCTCTAAGTGGAAATACCTTGAGAGTCCATCTGCATTGGCATGTTGGGTCCCAGGTCTATGCTCCACTGTATAGTCCATCCCCTGTAGGGAAATGGACCACCTCAAAAGTTTTGGGTTTTCTCCTTTCATCTGTTTAAGCCATAGGAGGGGATTGTGGTCGGTCTGAACTATGAAGTGAGTGCCAAACAAGTATGGCCTCAGCTTCTTCAGGGCCCACACCACAGCAAAGGCCTCCCTCTCTATAGCTGACCAACGTTTCTCTCTAGGGGTCAGCCTTCTGCTAATGAAAGCTACTGGCTGGTCTTGACCTTCATCATTCAGTTGAGACAGTACAGCTCCCACACCCAGCTCAGAAGCATCTGTTTGGACAATGAACTTTTTGGTGTAGTCTGGACTCTGTAAGATGGGGGCAGTGCACATGGCCTGCTTTAGGTCTTCAAATGCCTTCTGACAGCTAGCTGTCCACTGAACCTTTTTGGCAATTTCTTTGAGGTCAGATCATTCAAGGGGGTCACTATGATCCATATCCCTTTACAAACCTCCTATAGTACCCAGCCAGGCCTAAGAAGGCTCTCACCTGTGTCTGGGTGGTTGGAGCAACCCATTCCATTATTTTTTGGATTTTGCTCTGTAAAGGCTGAACCTGGCCTCCACCCACAAGGTGGCCCAGGTACACAACCTGACTCTGCCCTATCTGGCACTTAGTGGCCTTGATAGTGAAGCCTGCTTTCTGCAGAGCCTCCAAAACATTCCTGAGGTGGACCAGGTGATCCTGCCAGGAGGAACTAAAGACAGCAATATCATCTAGATAAGCTGAGCAATAAGTTTCCATCCCTGCCAGAACTTTATTCACCAACCTCTGAAAAGTGGCAGGTGCATTTTTCAATCCAAAGGGCATCACCACAAAGTGGTAGTGCCCACCAGGGGTCGAAAATGCTGTTTTGGCTTTTGCATCATCAGCTACCCTGATCTGCCAGTAGCCAGCTGTTAGGTCAAATGTACTTAGATACTTGGCTGAGGCCAAAGTATCAATCAGCTCATCTGCCCTTGGTATGGGATAGGCATCAGACCTAGTGACTGCATTGAGGCCTCTGTAGTCTACACAAAACCTCATTTCTTTCTTACCACCCTGGGTATGAGGCTTGGGTACTAGGACTACTGGGCTAGTCCAAGGGCTATCTGAAGGCTCAATCACACCTAACTCCAACATTTTCTGGACTTCAGTCCTGATACAGTCCCTGACATGGTCAGGTTGCCTGTAGATTTTACTCTTGACAGGCAGACTGTCTCCAGTGTCCACCTCATGGGTGCACCAGGTAGTCTGACTGGGGGTCAGGCTAAACATATGTCTGTACTGCTGCAGAACCTGTCTGCACTCAGTTTGCTGATGGTCAGTGAGGCTGCTTGCCAAAGCAACACCATCTACTGACCCATCATCAGGGTTCTGTGAGAGCAGGTCAGGGAGAGGGTCACTCTCCTCCTCCTGTTCCTCATCAGTTGCCATGATCAAGCCCATGTCAGCCCTGTCAACATATGGCTTTAATCTGTTGACATGGAGCACCCTCAGGGGGCTCCTGGGAGTTCCAAGATTCACCAGATAGGTGACTTCTCCCTTCTGCTCAACTATTGTATGGGGGCCACTCCACTTGTCTTGGAGGGCTGCTGGGGCCACAGGCTCCAACACCCACACTTTCTGTCCTGGCTGGTACACAGTCAGCACAGCCTTTTGGTCATGCCAAGCTTTCTGTAATTCTTGGCTGGCCTCCAGGTTTTTGGTTGCCTTTTTCATGTATTCAGCCATCCTGGAGCGGAGACCAAGTACATAGTCCATCACATCCTGTTTGGGGGCTTGAGAGGTAACTCCCAGCCCTCTTTGACCAAACACATTGGACCTCTTACAGGATGCCCAAACAGAAGCTCAAATGGGCTGTAACCAACCCCCTTCTGTGGAACCTCTCTGTATGCAAACAACAGGCAGGGAAGAAGAAGGTCCCATTTCCGCCTAAGCTTCTCTGGGAGTCCTTTAATCATTCCCTTAAGGGTTTTGTTGAAGCGTTCAACCAAACCATTGCATTGTGGGTGATAGGGGGTGGTGAACTTATAAGTCACACCACACTCCTTCCACATTGCTTTCAAATATCCTGACATGAAGTTGGTACCTCTGTCAGAGATGACCTCCTTTGGGAAACCCACTCTGGAGAAGACTCCAATGAGGGCTCTTGCCACCACAGGGGCTGTGGTGGTCCTCAGGGGAATTGCCTCTGGGTACCTGGTGGCATGATCCACTACCACCAGGATAAATCTGTGCCCAGATGCAGTTTGAGGGTCAAGGGGACCAACAATGTCAATCCCTACCCTCTCAAAGGGTACCCCCACCACAGGTAGTGGTATCAGGGGGCCTTTGTTGTGCCACCTGCCTTGCCACTGGCTTGGCATGTGACACAGGAGCGACAAAACTCCTTTGTGTCCTCTGACATATGTGGCCAATGAAAATGTGGAACAAGCCTGTCCCAGGTCTTGTTTTGGCCCAAGTGACCTGCCAAAGGGATGTCATGTGCTAGGGTCAAGAGGAACCCCTAAACTTCTGAGGTATTACCAACCTCCTGGTGGCTCCAGGGGCTGGATCTCTACCCTCAGAATATAGGAGTCCCTCATCCCAATAAACGTTATGGGACCCACTAGCACTCCCAGCAGCCTCAGCAGCAGCCTGCTGTCTGAGGGGTTCAAGAGAGGGGCAGCACTGTTGCTCCTTACTCAGATCTTCCCTAGAAGGGCCCCCTGCCCCCAAGAACTCAACCTGATCAGGCTCAAGTTCCTCTGGGGCAATTCCTTCTTCAGGATCTGCTCCTCCTCCCTGGGGAGGGAATCAGTGATCTGAGACAGCGGGGAAGGCACTGCCTTAACCCTACTGCTCCTCCTCTTGGGAAGCATCTGGTCCATAGTTTCAGGATCCAGAGCTGGTTCAGTGTTATGCAGTTTGGCCTGTGACCTGGTCACAGCAAATACCTCTGCAGGGATGCCCAACATCTCAGCATGAGTCCATAACTCTACTTCAGACCAGGCTGAAGTTTCTAGATCATTGCCCAATAGACATTCTACAGGGAGGTCTGCACTGACTACAACCTTCTTGAGGCCAGTTACCCCTCCCCAGGAGAAATTCACAACTGCCAGACTATGGTTGGTCCGGACATTGCTTGCATTGGTCACCTGGTACATTTCGCCCAGGATGATCTGTCCAGGGTCCACAAGATCCTCTGCCACCATGGTGACACTAGCACCTGTGTCCCTAAATGCCAAAGCCTGTTTGCCATTTATTACAGGCTGCTGTTTGTATTTGCCCAGATTACTGGGACTTACAAGGAAGGACATGTCAATGTCTCCATCACAAATCAGCATTGCCTGAGTGGTTACTCTGACTAGGTCAGAGTCCACTTCAGAACCCAGGGTCAACCCTACTACACCCTTCTTCTGAGTACCACCTCCACCAGTAGCTGAACTAGGGGGAAAAGTTGCCTTCAGGGCAGGAGTGGTGGTGGTTTGGTCTTTGGACTTGTTACAATCAGAAGTCCAGTGCCCTTTCTGTTTACAGAATTTGCACCAGGGCTTCTTTTGGCCTTTTCCCTTGTTGGATTGTGACTCCCCCCCAGATGCAGATTTGTGGGGCCCTTGTGAAGACTTCTGGTCATTTGACTTATCCCCACCTTTCTCAGAGCCCTTCGAATCCTGCTTCTTGGTGTCACCCCCTTGGTTCTGGGTTTTCTTCCTCACCCTGGTTCTGACCCACTTGTCTGCCTTCTTTCCCAATTCTTGGGGAGAGGTCAGATCTGAGTCCACCAGGTATTGATGCAACAACTGGTTCTGGCAATTATTAAGGATCTGTTCTCTCATCATTAGATTATACAATCCCTTGAAATCAGTAACCCTACTGCCAACCAGCCAACCCTCCAGAGCCTTGATTGCACAATCTACAAAGTCAGTCCAGTCCTGAGTCTGTGCCTTCTGGGTGTCTCTGAACTTCAACCTGTACTGCTCAGTGGTTAAGCCAAACCCATCTATCAGTGCACTCTTCAGGACTTCATAGTCATCAGCATCCTCTTCTCTAACAGTGAGGAGCTTGTCTCTACCTTTATCTGAAAAGGAGAGCCACAAGATTGCTGCCCACTGCTTTTAGGGGACCTGTTGTACTCTACAGGCCCTTTCCATAGCAGTTATCCACTTATGGATATCATCCCCACTCTGGTAGGGTGGAACAACCTTGCTCAGGTTCCTATGGTCTGGAATATATTCTCTGCCTCTAGGGACACTGTTGCTGCCACCAGGGGGTTCTAACCCCTCTCTTCTAGAAGCTCTCTGGAGCTCAAAGGCTTCTTTATCTAATGCCAACTGCTTGGTTTTGAGGGCAAATCTTGCTTCCTCATACTGCAGCAGTTTGTACATTCTGTCAGAGGAGGTCTCTCTTCTGGGGAAGTAGGAGTTCCTCTGGTAGACAGTTTCTCTGCCAGAGTGATAGGAGTGGTCAGATTCCCTAGAAAGGGACCTAGGCCTCACCTCCACTATGTCAGTTCTCTTAGGGAGAATTCCTCTGTCCTGTTCAGACCCCTTGGGATCTGGCCCTTCAATCACAGAGTCTTGGTCAATCTGATTTTCATCATCTGACCCAGATACTGTAACTGACCCACCCACTGATTCAGACCCATCAGCTCCTAGAGCTAATCTAACGTCATCTGCTGTCAGCAGATCTATCAGGTGCAGTGTGGAGGGACTCTGTCCTATCTTCAGGTCCCTTGCAGCACACATGGCTTTCAAGTCAAAGAAAGTCATGTCCTTATACTGAAGCTGAGTGGATCCACTGGGTCCAACCCTTAAGGACATTCTAGTGTTGTGCAGTGTTGTACTACCTACACTAGTTTGTGGCCTACTGATACTAGCTTGAGCTGTAGAAAGGGTGTGCTATCCCTTGGCACACAGCTCTAAGTTCAGTAGAACTTATTGATACTAAGCTTGACTTTATATGTACCTTGAGTACCTATAGTGGTTTTCACTTAGTAATTCAAATAGAGATTTTTCTGGTAAAACAATAGCAAGCTGGAATCCCACCGCTGCCACCAATGTGAGAAGTTGGCCTGGTATATGCTGTCCACTAAAGTGGGCACCTTGCACCAGTACAATTCGACTCTTATGGTAGATAGGTTTAAGACAACCTTTAAAGAAAGCTATCCTAGTGGTAGCTGTGGAGAGCAGCCTTCAGGCTAAGTCTCGGAGGAATGTAAAGCAGCTTTATTTTACCACACAATCTCTTGAATCACCAAATGAACAGACACCACACAGGTATATATATCAAATATATATGTATTTATTATTAAACAACTCTCTACTAATCTCTTTATGAGATTAGAAGGCAAGAACATATGTACAAGTCAATGTTTTATCAAAATAAGTTAGCACAAGTAAATATCACAATCTTATCTTGGCTAGACCGGGGTCTAGAGCATATAGAATCGAGGGACCCCAAAGAACCACCCCAGGTAGTTGTAGGAGACCCACAGGGGACGGACGCGGTGGTCAGACACTGGTGCGAGTCCTGTACGAGTCTATGCGAGAGAACGCGATTGAGTTATCAATGTTACAGGTCCCTGGCGTGTTCGAGGCGAACACACCGATCGGTCAGTACGAGTCGAAGGACGCGGTTACTGGTAGAGTTACAAGGGAGTTGGACGCGATGTGTCTAACACAGACGTGAACCCTGTACGAGCCAGTGCGATAATCGCACGGGGAAAATAGGAGTTTTAGGGCACTTCTAGGGTAGCTACAAGCAAGTCACTTACAGGGTAAGTAGTTCTAGGGCCAACACCCACAGGAGCACCGTAGTGCTGAAGTTACCTCACCCAGGGGAGCCGGGTGCATAGGTGTCCTTTGGTGTCGGGTCGCGGCGTCGTTTTCAATGGGAGCCAGTGAAGACTTGCTGCTTGCGACGACAGAAGAAGTGTCCGGAGGAATCCAAGCCTGGATTCGGAAGGAGGAAGACCTGAAAGCAGAGGGGACAGTGTTCAAAGTCACTTGGCAGTGACCCGGGGCAAGGAAGATGAATGCCCACCGTCGTCGACAGGATTCAGGTCGTTCACTGATGTCTTGACTCTTCAACCACAAGGTCCAGGAGGCGTCGAGGACGGCCAGGAGCTGGATTCAGCGTGTCCCACAAAGTCTGCAGCTGACTGCGGTGTCGGCGACCCAATTGGAGCCAACAATCCTTGGTAGCAGCAAGTCTCGTGGAAAGGACAAAAAAGTCAATGGTGCAGACCAGCAAGGTCTGGGGGACTTACCCAGCAAGGGTAGGTCAGGGCAGGCCTGGAGCAACCAGGGGAGCCCTTTGGTTTTGTATGAAAGTCTTCAGGGGACCCACAAGTTAGCTAGCAAGGGATTGCAAAGACGCCTCGGGAGGATTCGCTCAACAGGAGCCCACGGTCACTCGGGATAGG
The DNA here is from genome assembly GCA_963921515.1 of Calotriton arnoldi. NCBI lineage: Eukaryota > Metazoa > Chordata > Amphibia > Caudata > Salamandridae > Calotriton > Calotriton arnoldi. Next base: position 286,812 of record CAWUFW010011796.1, read on the forward strand.
GTAGGCCTCTGCTCCTGAGAGGAATCTCTGCTAGAGGCTGGGACCACACATGGTCCAAAGCACAAGTTCGTAGAATGTCGTGAAGGGGTTGCACTTGAAAATAGTGCACGGTACCCAGGGTCTGCGGTTCCTTGTCGCTCGTGGGGTCCACTTGCCTCAGCTTCACTGGGGACTCACGATGGCCTTGGAAAAGTCAGGAAATCCTCTTTCTGGGCTGAAGGGACTTTGGGCTCCGCCGGGAGCGGCGTAGTTTGTGACTGTCGTTGTAGTTTTTGGTGCCTGCCAAGCAGGGGAGTCACTCCTTGACTCCAAGGGAGATTCTTCCATCTTCCAGAGGTAGTGGAACGTCAAAGGTCCAGGATTCTTCTTAAGAGCTTCATCCTGGGAGATCTGGTGTGCTATGCACAGGTTCCCCATCTTATACTAAAAAGAAGGGAGGGACTAGCTCTATGACCCCACCTATGGGAGGGTCAGGGGAGTGGGTGGCTACACCCACTTCCCTTGGTCCAGTTTCGCGCCAGAGCAGGGGCAGGTAGCCCCTGAGCTGGTTTGAACTGGCATATGCACAGAGGAGCCTTCTGCTCCCCCAGTGCAGGACTTCAAAGCACTCTAAGAGTGCACCCACCCAGCCCCAATACACTAAACCCTGTCTGGGAGGTGGTCACACCTCCCTGTGACAGGATACCTATTGTTGGGCCTCCTCCACTGCGAGTTTCGGTCATCAGCAGGAGGGCAGCCCAGTGTCTGTGACTGGTGGCATCCATCTTGTGATGCCAGGGCTCTTCAGGCTTCTACCGCGTTTCCACAGTAGGTACATGTCTATCCCTCTAGAAGGGTGGGATCATACTCCCACACCAGTTACTGGTGTGGGGGTATGATTCCAAAGTGTTTGACACCAAACACGACATGTTTTCGTGCAGCCATCCCAAAGTTAGCATTTAACACGAGGTTATAATGCGCTTAAGAGTATATGGTCAGGCTGCACTACAAACAGCCTCAGAGAAGGGTCTCCGAATGCTGCAGACGGGCTCTGCTCATGCAGTGGCACCCTCTCACATAGGAACCAAGCACTCTGCCTTCAGGATTGATAAGGCCTGCCATAGGAGTGACTTATAGGTTTATATGTGTGTATCTATGTAGTGATATAGGTAGCCTATATTACAGGAAGGGGTGCATGCACCACCTTACCCAGGCTGCAGTAGCAGACCTGTGGTGTCAGATTTAATCTGCTTCCCACGGGTGGCATAATACATGCTTCAGCCCCTGGTAGGCCTGTGAAGTACCTATGCCCTTGGTACCTAAGGTACCATATACTAGGGACTCATAAGGTACCACAGCATCCAATCACTAGTGCACCTAGAGTGCACTCCAAGTCGTTTAGAGAGAACAGAGAGGCTGGGGCCCTGATTAGCAGGGTCCCAGCCAGACTATAGCCAGAAACCAGTGTAAACATCAGAAAAAAAGTGGGGGCAACATAAGAGGCAGATCCTACTCTCCTACACTGACATTGGGCCAGTAGTGCTGGGGGAGAGAACACAATGTAAAACAACAATATCTCAACCGGTATAATTAGTAAGGGCAGTTAGAATTGCATGTACAACACATTACAAAAAGGAAAAAAGGGAGACTCTGAAAGAAATTTTTTGAAAAGTGCACTTGGTATCATATATTTTTTAAGAACACAATAAAGCGGGTACAGTTGTAGCAGCACTGTAGGCAATGAAATGCAAAAGCAACCCAAATTGGACTTGGTGCTGAATTGTGTTTGTGACACACAAAGTGGCGACGCAAGTGACAATGTGGAATCAGCAAAAACGGCGCAAAGTGCAATTCGTGAACAGATATATACAGTGAGTATATGTGGTTCACAACAGTAATTTTCAATTTCTAATCGAGGCAATAATTTTTAGTTGAACCACAAAGGGTAATGCGCCATCAGTTGCGCTGAAGGGTCGACGACGTTTCGATCCTATGACTCAGGATCATCTTCAGGACCGAGTTGCTGTGTATAAGCAGTGCTGAGAGGGACACAGTCCCGTGTCCCAGGGGGGGAATGCAGTATACATCAGGTGTCCAAGAAAGGAGATCCTGGGAGCAATCCACGTCAAAAGAGCGTGGTAGCTGGTGCCGTGTCACGGACAAAACATCGGCGGCTGGACAACAATTAAGGGGGCTCCTCGTTGTACCGTGAATTGGTACCGATGGGGGAGATCTTGTTGTGAGGAATGGATCCTGGAAAAACAAGGGGACGCCGGGATCAGCGTCTGGCCGCCACGATCGTGTGCGGTAGAGGGGAGAGAACACAGCAGCACCGAAGGCTAAGTGCATTGTCAGGGCATTGAAATGGCGCTATGAATTGAATTCTCACTAAAAAGGAATAACAGTACCTTAAAAGTTACTTAGTCATTCTAGTGCAGTAGACTGATATTGCATTTATCGGCTTCTGTAGATAAGGAGGCAGCAGGCATCAAGTTATTAAAGCTGTAAGCCCAAATGCAGGTAAATAATGGATGAGAAGATGCAGATATTTCAGAGGAGCAAGAATACATGGAACGAGAGTTAAAAAAAGCTCTGAAAAAAACAAGCATTGGTAAATCCAATAGGGCTGGCCATTGTGACCTATTGTCTTTGCCAAAGTCTTTTAGCCACGCTGTGCAGCATGGATAAAGTTACAAAGGAGAAAGAAATGTTTTCGAATTGTAGGTGCGTTCATCATGCATTTGTGTGCCTACAAAATAAGACATGCTTTTTTCTTTTTGGTTACCGATCTAAGTTGGATCGGTAACGAAAAAGAAAAGAATTAAATGGGCAAAATATATTTTTTTGGTTTTTTAAAGTGAGCGTGGGGGAAAACGGAAGCAACGGAGGACCAAGGAACACTGGGGACGGTGTGGTGGGGGAGGAAGCAACATGGGGTTGGTGGCAGGGTAACAAACAGAAGCCACACAGGATGAGAGTGACTGGAAAGCAACATGGAGGGCACGGTGGGAGCCGCAATGAGGAGACGCGCACAGGCGAGTGCAACAGGGAGTAGGATGGGCAACAGGCAGTAACATGGGGAGAGAAGTATACAAGGGAGACTTCTTGAAAACACACATCCTGTTGGAGTGTTCAACACAAAAGAAATAAGAATTGCACAGCCAATGGGTTTCGCCTACGCGAGTTCTATTGGCGTCAATGTTTTTTAAAGATATTGCACAGCTGCGCATGCTGCTTTGCAACATCGCTCAAAGTAAGCAAAAAAAAAGCTGTATGGCATGGCCAGCGTTGACCACCTCATACTGCTTTTTTTTTGTTTACTTTAAGCCATGTTGCAAAGCAGCCCACACTGCTGTATAACATTAATAAAGCCAAATAGCTCTGCGCAACAAAAGTCTTACGCATGTCTACAAATCTTTACTGCTTCTGCTCTCCTTACATTCCTCATATAAGTTGCGAGCATCCTCACATTAATGTAATCTTGCAGAAAGACACAGGAGTAAATGTATAGAATAGTTTTTCCTGAGAGAACCAGAGCTTTCCCTGATCCCAATGAGCAACAATAATCACTTTATTAACAACTTACCTTGGGTAGTGGACCAGGGTGCTGCCGATGTAAAGCACTTCAACACCTAGTCAGGGGTATGACGCATTATATAATTACATTAAGATACAACTGTAACCAAAGAGAAGAACAAAAGACATGTCTTTTTTAACATCAGTCTTAAATTTACAAGTGATCCACAAAGCGTCAGTGAAGGCACACTTTTGAGATGAAATGCAGACCACAGTCTTAAGTACTACACAAAACAAAGAGCGGCAATATCTATATTTGGCTGCCAATGTTTTCAATGGCAATACATAGCAGGCAATCATCACTGTATGTGTCTGTTAAATCTAATGGTGGCCGGTACTCTCCAAAGTATTAACAATGAAGAACGATCCCTAAGTGCTCAGTTTCAGTAGAAAGCGTATGAGTTATCATACACCACATTATAGGGGAGGCTGAACAAGATGGACTGCAGAGACATGCACTCAAAGAGTGCATGTCGAAAAGTAAATAAAGAGTCCCTGCACTGCCGGAGCTTGCAGTGTAAAGTCACTGTCCAGTGGAAGCAGTACTTGTGCCTGGCTCCAAGGCAGGATGGCAGTGACTCGACTACAAGCTCAGGAGAAGACGAAGGTTAGGAGGAGGTGCTGACCAAAGAAATCCACCTGGGAGCCAGCCAATGGTAAGTAGTGTGATGTCGGAGGCATGCGGGAACCAGCCAATGGTAAGTAGTGTGATGTCGGAGGTACGCGGGAACCAGCCAAAGGTAAGTAAAGGTAAGTAATGAGTGGGCTCTAAGCCCCTTTTAGATTATCTTTTTAAATACAAGAGATTTCACAAGCACAGGGCAAGCAATGGAAACAGAGAGGCCAGCATATGAAAGAGCTGGTAAAGATAACATAATCCAGGAGAGGGACAAACACAAGATTGACAAGCTGGGGCGCAAATAAGAAGCAGGCAAGTTAGAGTGACAAGGAAAGCCAACCAATGGTAAACAATGGGCAGTCTCCAAACTTCCCTATGTTCATGGTAAGCAAGAACATGCCTCAGGACAGACAGAACATGTGCTGTCTAGTAGGCTCAACCCTACATGGAAAGGCTATCCTCTTTAAGCTGGGGGGAATGAAGGAGCATAACAATGAAGGTAAATGAGTCAGTAAGTCTATGGTTGAACTGACTATGAGCATAAAGCCATAAAACTCACAAAGTTTCCAGGCGCAGGGAAACACACATCTTCCTAAGGGACCCAAACTCCCCCTTTCTCTCCCTCACGTACTGAGTTCCCTGGCCTCCACAAGACGATGCTCCACAGTCGAAAGGGAATGAGAAAGACGCAGTTTAAGACGAATTTACCCCGAGAAAACAGTAAGCCCTCCATGGCGCTGACATCTCTTGCAACTCGTTTCCGCAAGAGCAAGTCTTCAGCTAAAAAAATGCAGAATGTCGCAGTTGTACAATTTACAAAATTGCACAAATTTCGCAGGTGAAATTCACACATTTCACAAATGTAATAGGTGTATTATAAATGTGCCCAGGTTTAGCTCTATACGTATATTTAACTTTCCTACAATTTCACTCACAAATTATAGAAGAGGGTAATCCCTCACAATTTTTCCAATTCTTTAGCACCCCCTTTTATTACACGTTCGAAACAACATACGGGACATTTTCTCCGAAATCTCTACTATAATTCTTCCCAGTTAGTAACCTGTTTTGGTTTTTTTAGGGAACAATGTGATGAAAGTGATTCTTCAAAGTCATGTACTTTTTCTTCTCTTGGTCTCCAGGCCCCGAGGTCTGTGTGCAGTGAGAGCTGCACTCCCGGGTTCAGGAAAGCTGCTCAGAAAGGTCGACCTGTCTGCTGCTTCGACTGTGTCCCCTGTGCTGAAGGAGAGGTTTCCAATGAGACAGGTGGGGGATGTGGTATAGTCACTAAATTGATGATTTTGTTAGTTTTTTTGTGTGCAAATGTAGCACAAACCTGACCCAAAGATATTTGAGCGCTTTACATGAGCACCAGCTATATTACTCAAGATCGCATTCATGTTTTTAGGCACGGGGGCATGGGGAGATTAAGTAATTTGCCCAGAATTTCAGGATCACATGATGTAGAGTTGAGACCGAGACTCGAACCCGGTTCCACGGAATTTGATTTTGAATCATTGTTTTTCAAATCCTGGCTTTGGAACTTAATAGAAAATCATGATTCTGGGAAATTTCACAATCAGCAGCGCCTTGAATGGAAATCTGTGGAATGCAAGTGTAAATAGGGGAAATATGATGTGACTGTGTAGTTCAATTATGTAATATTGTACACTGCTCTGCTGTTCTGTAGCATATTTTCCACTGTATAAATACCTACACACATACATGCACACAGAGCAAGACTACAGTAACTGTAAAATACCCTCTCACACTTTATACTGTTACTTGTTGGTCTCAAACAATTGATCAAACCCAACATTTTAGATTATGTCCTTTTGAAAAGGCGGAAAGACCTAAAAAACAAACATTAATTGCAAGAGCAATGACAATGAAAATAAGAGACACTATCAATGTAGATTATAAATCATACCACCAATTACAGAAAGGCTAAGAAAGCAGTTGTAAAACGTTGTTTTCGTCAATATGAATGCATTGTGTATCATTAGAGTCACTGTGCAATAATATTAAGAACACAGAGGCAATATGTAACGCAAAGGCACAGCACACAATCAGGGTAAGTACACTGTGCGACACAAAAGAGAAACTTCACACAAGATGTCCCTAAATGTAGTTTATATTCAACACACACATTAATCAATATAACATGAATTACATGTCTTTCTGGGCATAAATTACACTCAGTAATATTACTTGCAGTACTAGGCCCAATAGTGTTGATAAGATATCAATAGTATGCTAACATGGGGAAAATTCCTAATCTAAACCCCACACAGCACCCTTATGCGGTGCAACAAGTTGTCAGGTCCAGGCCCACCCCCACAATTCTTATTCTTCAATATCACACAGTTATAGGGTGCACCCTGGGTCACAACGACATCATAAATATGTAAATACATGGAATTACAACACTTTTTAGCAGCACCACGGGCCAGGGCCACACGGGTAAAACCAATGGTTAATGTAAAGTGTGTTTGTCAAGAAATTAACGTCTAAAACCACACCGCCGACCAGTGTCGTAAATCACAGGCGTAAATCACAGGCGGTCCACAGACTGTCACTCCCACATGCACACACACACTCTGCACTGCTATTCGGTGCCACAGGTACCAGCCCGGTCCGCACGGGACACCCTGGCTCACATAAGCACACAACACCCTAATGTGGTGCAACTGATACTCAGTAGGTCAATGGAAACATAGGGTCACGAGCAGAGAGTAGGCTAGGATTAGGAGGACAAAAAAGTGAAAGAGTTTTGGGAAATCCACCTATGAAGGCCATGTCCAACAATAGTGGTTTAGCAAAAGGCTTTCGTTTTTTGTGAGAGTGGTAGGTAAATCTGTAATTCTTGCAAAATGTGTGCGCAATTCACATACTTTTCTTTCATGCAAGTACACAAAAGTGAAAGAAAAGAAAATATACAAAATTACATGAAATGCAAACCCTTAAATTTGCTTCATTTTTCTCACACTGTAGTATTCTAATAAAAAATTCGGATGTTCCCGTGTGTTCGAGCTAAAAAGCCACCATTTACAGTAAATTTTCACTGCAAATAGAACGTAATTATGCAAAGTGGCTCAATGGCATAATTTGGAGAACTTCACATAACAAGCATAATGCTTCCCATAATTGCGCAAGTTGTGCTGGTGTAATTTAAATTTTGTCCAGGCCTAATTTGAATTCGTTCCAGACTTTCTTGCCCTTTGTGCAGTGTGAATTTTCTAGGAAAAATGGAGATACATGAGACAGAGATGAAATATAATTATTAAACCATTCATTAAACCATAGTTTTGTTCATCCACCCTATATTTATAAACGATGAAACAAACCATCAAGGTTATTTACCAATGTATGGCATGGGTGCTCACACTGTGAAAGCTGATCATAGCCACACTAAGCATTGCATTGGTTTACTTAGCATTAAAACCGCAAACTTGAGTAGTGCCGCCTGTGCATGTATGCAACCCATTGTTATTCTAGACCAGGTGTCTCCAGCTAGTGAGACCTAACTCTGGTCACTGAAAACGTTCCTGATCTACAGCTCAATACAGGGATTCAAAAGTAGTAAACAAGAGCGAGATAACTTACACACAACCACTGGGGCACCCCCAGCCCTGCGCCTCTGTGCATACACATTGTCACCAGAGCTGTATTACAAAAGGGTTACATGTGGGGTTTTGTCAATTTCCTCTTGCTCATGGATGAACTCTTTGAGGTGAGTGTCTTCTTAGGGGTTGTGGTCTAACTGCCATGCAATCAATAACATGACCCTACTCTAATTTTCATTGCCAGATGCTGAAACACCTTTTCTGTCTGGCCAATCGTTGATGCCTACAAATGAACAAACTATTAGCTACAATCCATCTTATAAGGCACATGCAGACTTCAAAGCTTTCCACAAGTAAACATATAATGATATAATGGCAGTTTCCCCTCAGCGTATACCTGGTAGGCAGTCACTACACATAAATTAATTCATGCAAAAATTTCTCTAATAAGCTAAGCATGTTGAAAGAAAGGAAGGAAAGGAGGAAGGGTAGGAAGAGAGAAAGTAATGAAGAGAGGAAGAAGACAAATAAGGAGAAGGAAAAAGAAAGAACGAACAAGAGAGAAAGAACATTAGAAATAAGAAAAAGCGATAGAGAGGAAAAGAAAGAAAGAGGCGGGAAGAAAGGAAGAGACAAGAAGTAAGAAATGAAAAGGGAGGAGGGGATACAAACAGAAAGAAAGAAAAGGAAAGTAGATAAGGAAAGGAAAAAAGGGTCAAAAGGAAGTAACAAAGAAATGGGAAGGAAGAAAAAAGGAAATGAATGACACAGAAAAAAGAAATAAATGAAAGAAGTGAAAAAGGAAAGAAGTAAAAGTAGAAAAAAAGAAAGAAAGAAAAAGAAATGAGCAGAAAGTAGAAAACAAGAAAAAGTAAGCTAAGAAAGAACAAAGTCTACAAAGAAATAGGGAAGACATGATAATGCAGAAAGCAGCAGAAACGAAAATGGAAGAAAGGAGGAAAGAAACAGAATAAAGCAGAAAAAGAAAGAGAAAAAGAAAATGGAGCAAAGTAAGAAGAAAAGAAAGTGAAAAACAGAATGCAAAGAACAAAGGATGAGGAAAAGGAAAAGAAAGGATAATAAACAAAAGCAGGAACAAGAAAAAAGTGAGAAAGAAAAAGATAGTAGAAATAAATCCTAAAGGAGGGGATAAATAAAGAAAACACAAGACCGGAGAAGAAGAGAAAAGTAAAAAAAGAATAAAGGCAGCAAGACAGGAAGACATGAAAGAAAAAGAAAAAGTGAAAGAGGGCCTGACAGATAAATAAGACACAGAATTAAACAAAGCGAGGAAGCAAGAAAGAGGGAAAAATAAATCACAAAAAGAAAGGGAAGAGAGAAAAAAGTAGAAAATAAAGCAAATGGGCGCAGGAAGGAGAGTAAAGAAAGAAGAAAAATAGTGGATTGGAGAAAGAAAGAAGAAATCATTTCAGCAGAGGGTGCTCTATGCTGTTAGCTTTCCAGGTTCTGCCTTAGCAAACTGGCAGCTGCATATTTTCAAGCCAGCTGACAGGCAATTATGTGCAAACCATTCAGAGGCAGGCTGCGAGCTACTGGTAACTTGCGATTGACCTGTTGAAGACCACTGTTGTAGATTCATGACATCCATGTTTACATGTGTTTTTGGTTTTGTTGCAAATCTACAGAAACCTCTGACTACAGACTTCTGGCTTCAGGCAAACCAAAGAACTCCCGAATAATTTCTCCTCCGCCATTGGCCATGTCAATGTATTTTTGTGTTGGTTTATTTTCATTGTTTTTTAAAGACTTTGAAAATGAGTGGTTGCCATTGTTTACAGTTTTTTGCACTGTTCAAAAAGACGCAGGCAGTGTTTTTCCATTGTTTACAAAAACATTTGCTTTATTTTTTCTTGTTTGTGTAATGCACTGACATTGCATGATATATAGACAGTATATATGGTGTCTATGTGAAGTTCATGTGTAGGAGGCAGTATAAGTGGCATGAATATGAGGTACAACTAAATTTTTTTTAAATCAAACATATTGTAGCACACCTACAAAAATTCCTCCGAGAGTCATCTGTTCTCATTCTGTCCTCATGAAAACATTTATTTTGGAAAATGAGCTCTCCAGACTTTAGATGGGCAATGCCAAAAGAGAAAGTTCACAAGTTGTTAACCCTTGCATCAGGCATAGCATTCACTGCCAAGCCTGGTATACCTGAAGACTCAGACTTTCAAGTGCACGTTCTCCAATATATGCATTGAGCTGTGCACATAAGTCTTTAGAATCATTGCTGGAGTCAAAAATAAAGCTGCACTTTTTAGGTCGAGCATTCGAGACGTCTTGTATATACTTTAGTATATACTTATTATATACTTATATGTGTATGTACTTTGTGGGCTCTGGAGATCAGCCCTTGGAATTGTCTGCTTCCGCTTAGGGACTTTTTTCTGTTCAACCGCCTCTATTTAACTGTCTTGATAGAAAACGACCAGCAGAGGTCAGTAAAATACCAAAATCACTTAAGCATCCTCTAGATTCCAGTCCATAGAAATTGTCTTCCACGAGCACCCCTAGACAATAATATTTTTTTCAAATCTTGTATTTTCAGTGCTATGACCACCGAAGGCCCTAATTTTATATTAAAAACAGAGCTTTGGACTATACCGTTTCCCGCTGGAAGGCAATATTTCTCCCCATGTGTTCCCATACCTGGCGTGTCACGCAGTTTGGTCCTTACTTTCCCTCCATGTTAAAGAACAGTAGATGTTTCAGCACCCAGGCTAATGTGCTGCATAGCTAAATATATATAAGGTCCCAAAGGGGAGACCGATTGCATTGCAAATGCTTGTTAAAGTCAGGAACCAGTCCTCATTTATGAAAGGGGTCTAATCCCAGTGTAATAGAGATTATTCATTTCTTACACATCATAAAATACAGTTTTCTAAATGGTTCCCAAGTATTTAATAAATTACAAGTCACAAACATTCTAGCATGAATCGTGTAGCAGGGACAATCACTAAAAGTGTTCCCCAGCCTGCTCTCTCATGCAAACATTCTCCATCTCTACCAATTGCATTGCACATTGTGTAGAGTAGAGAAAGGTGTCTTAAGACACTATTTTTCCGTTATTTTCCTCTTCAACAGCTATTTTTTCTTATATAAAAACTAAGACTGCAATTACCAATTAACTGAACTTATTTCACCTCTCTAATAATATGAGAATGGCAATCCCCACATTTCTTGGCAGTGAGGTCATCACTGCACAAAACGTTTGCAACCGGTCACCAGACTGATAGCATAACTTTCACAGCTTATAGCAATGAGAACTAGAGGAAAGGCCAGGAGACCATCCTGAATGCCCTTTTGGCATCCCACAGGTTCATCCCAGCAACACTCTTGAATACTAGCACAACATAAAAATAGACTCTGCTAGGTTAGTGCATATTATAGTATCTCTGTGAGGACCAACATGTTGTTGCATGAGGTCAACACAATCTACAATCCAGTTAGTTATGCGATTATCTAGGATCTTATGGTTCATTGTGAGTGTGAATCGACTAAAGATATAGGACAATAGGAGCTGCAGTTGACTGGATCCTTGCCTTTTGTTAGAAATACAGCAACATGTCTAGTCCAGTCCAGTCCAGTCGCTTTACCTGGATAAAGATCCTGAACTGGTGTATTTCACATTCTTTATAGGTAACTAACTAGGCGAGAGTTAAGTTCTTGTGGAGATTTCTCAATCAATGATTGTACTGGTATCTGATCCGCCCGATATAAATATGTATAATATTCCCAAAATGTGGGGATAATTTTATCTTGTTCTTGGAATCTTCCCTCGGGCATCAACAATGATGGGGATGTGATTTTGAGCAGTTTGCTCTTTTAAATTCAGAGCTAAATGTTTGTCATTTTAAAAGTGCTGTAGGTGATTATCCCTAGTTCTGCAGACAGCCCTCGTGCATTCTTTTTTACTCTCCCTTTTTTTAAAGATAGTTTAAGAAGGTGTGGAGCCCCTAACAACAGCCTTGATATAATCTTATACTGTATTTAGAAGGGCAGTGTCTATATTATCAGAGATATATTCTTATAGTCTTCCAGTACTCTGGTTGTAAATGTGTAACAAGAGGAGTCTCTCTGGAGATTCCTGACAATAGTCCATCGAGAAAGGCTGGTGGGCTTATTAGACCATTTTCTAGTGATATTAAGCATAAGTGGATTATGATGAGAAAAAATGCATGGGAATATCTCAGTATTTAGATAAGGGATTACACTTTGAAATATTTCCATACATCTCTCTTGAGGCATGTTTTATGAAGGGCTGAGAAAAAAGTAAATCTCGGCTGTGTAACCTAGAGAGGTCATGATATGAAAAATGGTGGCTCTGGAATGCCACATGCCACCCATTGTTAGATTTGTTAGAGTCAACAAGAAGGTCTGGAGTAAGATTTGTGTCACTGCATATTAATAATGGGCTCAGCCAGCCCAGTAGTTCGAGCAGTAATTGTTGTAATGTTGTAAGATTATCTGTATTAGAAGCATAAGCTATGCCTATGGTTAAAGATACTGAATGCCAATGAATATGCGACTAACCATTGACCTAACGGATCGTACTTAAAACTGTGCATCTGACATGCATTTCTTTTGCTAAGCAAAGACCTCCCACACATTGAGGATTTTTTGTTTTGTGACCGGTAGAAATTTAAATCCCAGCTGTCTAAGCTTTCTGCACTCTTGCGCAAGTACATATTTGGTGTCCAAGTGCTGAAATTACACCACATTGTACGATATATAAATAGAAGATGATGTAATTGCTAAATGTTAAGAATATTGAAAATAGCCTTTGAAATTATGTAACAAAATTGATCAAGTACACATTAAGTGATCATTAGTCTCATTTATTGGGTGTATTGCATAACAAGCACCAATCTACCAAAATATTCTTCAGCAGAATCAATAAATGTAAAGATAAAACTGTAATCAGGTATTTCATGGATGTGAACCCTAAGTCTTCTCTCATTCTCAAGCAAAATAGAACAAAATTTGCATTCTCACATTTTTAAGAATTCTTTGAATTTGAAGTTAAAACAACGGACAACTACTTCTGTTACTGTGTTTACCTTTGATTAATAGAATTCTCTTATATGCTCCTGATAAAGTATATTGCAAACTGAAAAACCAAAGGAGCGTAACATTCATCAATAACTTCTTTCAGTAGATAAAGTAAAGACATCCTTGGAGCCACAGCTCAATAGCTGCATACTATCCCATCCAAGGTTACCTTATTCGCAAATGTTTTGCACCTTTTAACTTACTTAAGAATCGGGATTTCACACACAGCACCATTTTCAATTTTATTCATATCCTGTCATTATAAGGCATGCTGTCTGACAAAGAAATGGGTTGAAAGTTCTTCTGCTCAACTCCCAAAGTAGTAACAATTTCTAGAGCCTGTGGTCTAGACACAGTGTGCACTACTTTGTCCCCAACCGGGGTTTCAATATTATACAACCATAATAGGCAACATTTTGAGCTAAATAGACATAGAATTCAAAACAAAAAGTGTTCTACCAACAATATTGCTCGCAATAGACTGTGAAGATCCAGTTTTCTTTTTGATCAAGTCGATTTTATTCCAAAGACAAGATTCTTTTGCATAGTTCTTCCTTGTAGGAGCTGGTCATTACATTCTTGTAAAATGTACTTTTAATCCAACCGAATGCATTTCAGGTCAATTCAAAGAGCCCTTCATGAGGGGTATCTAAAAATAAAAATACAAGATTTTTCTATTGAGTAAATTTCACTTAATTGCTAATAGTTAGTAACCTCATATCGTGAAGGACATCCCTTAGGTATTAAATAGTACAGAATTCTGTCACCAACTGATTCACGAATAGTGTGACTGAGGAAGGAAGGTAACGCAGCTATTTGAGAGGAAAACGGGTGAATTTTACCTGAGTGAACCGTCATGCAGAGGTGACCGGCCGGGGGTGTTTGAGCAAGAAAGTGAATGTGTTAGCCAATAAAGCAACTAAAAAGGAACGCAAGATTCGACGAAAGGATGACTAAAAAACTGGAGTTATCTTACCGGCTACATGAGGTCATCCAAACAAACCTTCCTGTGTTTGTTAATAAGTGGACGAAGTAAGAGCCTTCCTCCCCCAGCATGCATCTGAAGCTTACAAGCAGATTGTGAGTGGAGAGTGGACTTGACGATGATTGTGACATGAGAACGCTGAAAAAGTAAAAAGTGAGAAGGCATGCATCAAGCTGTGAAAAATATATATAGACTTGCACCCGAACGGAATTCTAACTGACAATTCTGTTGGCTGCCCGTAGTCCACGAAGGGGACCCTCATAAGAGGGCGGCTGCCTTAGTGCCACATGAGGGCACACGAGACAGTCTAGCGTGTGGGACACCCCCCCTTAGGGGTCCGCGCGCAGCGTCACTTCCGGTAGGTGGTGGGCGGGGATGAGCTATAAGGGCCTCTGCCCGCCCACCTGGCGGCCTCTTTGCCGCTGCCCATGACGCCGTTTAGTCGCGTTCCTGGTCTGGCGTCGGTTCCCCCGCTGTTTTCCTGAGGTTAGTGGCGTTTCTTGGTCGGAGATATGGAGGGCGTCGGGTTAGTTACGGTAAGTGTGGGCCATTACACCGTCCCTTTTAACCCCGTGGCTCCGATCCGGTGGTTGCCCAGGGGAGGGGCTTTGGGTTGTCTTGTGGCCTTGGTCCCGACTGTGTTGTGTCAGGGATATATTTTCAGCTCGAGTTCACGCGCACTATCATGCTATTTGCTTGTGAACTACGGCCCGCTGGACACGCTGTTGGTGCGTTGAGTCTCCGGGGGTCCGGTGGTGGGTTTTGCAGGAGTGCAGGGTAGGAGACAAGCCCTCCCCCCCTCCAACCCCATGAATTGCTATTGTGCCGGGTGCTCATCCCCACCTACAAGGTACCTGAAGAGGGGGGAGGGGTGAAGTAGGTCATCGAAGCACTCCGGGGACATTAGGCTGCTGCCTTGTCTGACCAAGTGGGCCCCTTGACTGCGAGAGCAGAGCACGGCCCTTGACTTAAGCTTGCGGGAGGGGAACATTAGGGCTGCTGCGGCCAAGTGCCGGCATCCGCTCCTGCCCGACCACGTTCGGAAGGCAGGGTTTGCGAGTTAAGGGCCTGCAGCTGCGATAGTGCTCTAGGCTTATTGAGATGCAGGCCGCGCGACCCCATGTTGGCACCTGAGACATCTGGATGCATCGGCAGGGAGACTGGGATTTAGAGTTCAGGAGGCCCCAGCTCCCCCATATACAACCTGCCTGTTTTACCCGTTCAGCTCTTGCTGGTGGGGCGACTGTGGGTGGAGCCAGGGGCAGGTACTAGAGATAGTTGTTAGTTTCCATCGGGATTGGATCTCCGGCCTTTTGCGGTTGGCGGGGTGACGGTGCGGCTTTAGCAGAGTCGCGCGCCAGTTACCAAGTGCCCGGAGCGCATCTCCCCGCAACCAGCAGCAGGATCACCGGGTGCGGCATAGGCCTCGACTGGTTGGCACCATGCTCACCCGTCCCCCCAGCTGGCATCTCAGGCCGCACTTTATCAGGGGGCTGCGAGCCAACCACATTCCCGCTCAAGTGTCCCCCCACTCCCGAATTCAGTGTTTCATTCGCGTGGTGCGGTCCTGGGGCCATTTCATGTGTGCAGTGATTGCCTCAAATGGAGATACTACAGTTGATTATTTGTACACGCTGTCCAGGACAACTGTGCGGCTGCACCCGTCAAGAGCTTTTAACCTGCCAATAACTCATGCCTGGTCTATTTATCTCATTATTTTGGACACGCTGTCCAGGACAACTGTGCGGCTTCGCAGGGTTCAGAGTTGCCATGGGGGTGGTCGTCGCATGGATATGAGGACGTCCGGTCGGCTGCGATGGGTGTGGGCCATTATTCCGTCCCGCTTTAACACTGTGGCTCCAACCCAATGGCTGCCCAGGGCAATAGCTCGGAGCAAGTTTGTTATAAGTGGTGAGAAACGTGGCGCATGGGTTTGGCAGTAACGGCTGCCGGTGGCGAATGGCCCTCAGTGGGTATTTGTGCACGCTGACGCCAGTGTTTTGGCTTATTTGGACGAAGGCGGGCTGTTAGTCGTCGCCATGAGTGGCTGCCTTGTTTTGCAGGCGACGCCCCTAGGCGAAGAGCTGCTCCCTCGAATGAGCAGAGCCCCGGTGGCTAGGCAGAGGCGTTCCTTTGTTCTCCGGTGCCAATGTGCTCCACGGCAGGCCCTTTCTTTGTTTCCATGACTCAAACTAGAGCACCGACCGAAAAAATTTGAAGCTTTCTGTTCCCCCCCGGGACGGAAGTAAGACATAGCTGACAGATCGCTATGATTGACTTGTCATAGTTTTGTTGTGAGTGACATTTCGGAATATGTGTGCAATTCCTTGTGAGCGAGGGCAAGCAATAAAGATGAGGGTAACCCGTAAATATGAGAAATTACGCCCATTTGAGCAACGGAAGTTTGTAGATTAACGTGTGCAGGTTCGAGCGGGGGGTGCAGATTTATGTGTGCAGTGTGGTAGAACAGGCTGGCTGACTGGGCTGTTTTATAGCAGAGTAATTTTGCCGGCACCCCTCGTGATATGGAAGTATCGCCTATCACAACCTCCACACTTCCGCCGAGATATACAGCAGCTGGAAGGTCAGCGCTAGGAGCTATACTGCTTCACCATTCCTGGGAGGCGGCACTTCGGTATAGCTAAGGGGGAGGGCAGAACGCAGCAAGAAGTAGGAGTGGTTGATTATGGCTAGATTGAGCCTGAGAATCACAATGCATGTTTTGTTAAGGCAGCGGTAAGTTAATTGGAGGCGGTTACCATGTAGTTCTGTCTGCAGAGCGCTAGGGAAACATCCGAAGGTGGCGGGGACTGATGTCTCCTCGAACTGGGCCTGGTCTGGTCGCAGCAGGGCACAGGCGGCGGTGCGGGCACAGGCACGGCGCGAGTCTAATATTTCAAACATAATTTCCACCCGGGAGCGACCGGAACGTCCTCCGGGGACGAGATGTATTTTATACAGAGATTTTGACAGCAGAGCAGTGCAGACAGTTGCTCTGCACAGTGTGGCAATGTTGGCACGCCTGTTAATGGTGACTGACCTGCGTTTATGCTGCAGATTTTGTTGTGTGCATTCTTGAGGGCTGCTGGATTGCAGGGCCAGTGGCACGTGCGGGAGGGCTGGCGGGGTGGACCCCTGGCCCGTGACTGCGGGTGGGGCAGGATGGCCTCTGCCGTGGTTTGATAGTGTCTTGAGGGAGTTTGTGGCATGTCGGGCGGGCAGGTCGTGCAGACTGGGCAGTTTTGTGGACAGCGCTGCTGCCTCGGGGCGGGGCTGTTCCGGGCTCCCGCGGGTTGCGCTGTCGTGCCCTGGTCGGTTTTGTTTTCTGGGTCAGGGGCAGTATCTGCCCACAACGGCCCCTTCCCCCGTTGTCAGCGGTTTTGTCTTCCTGGCTGGGGCACAGGGTCATCCAGGCCTAGTGGTGTGTGTGTTCGGGCTGGGGCGGCATGGGTTGAGGGACTGCAGGGCACGACCATTGTGTGCCATGGGGCGCCTGCCGGATTTCGGGGTCAGAGGCGACAGTGCCGTTGTTTACAGGGGCAAACCGGGCCCACATTTAGCAGCAGGTGAGGCCGCCCTGCCAGGTATGACCTCTCCTGTGCCGCGGGTGAAAGGGGACCAGTGCGAGAAGGGTCCCAAGTTAGAACAGTGGCCTGGCGGGTGTGAATTTTGCCTTCTAGGTGACCGAAAACAATAACTTTTCAGTGTAGGGCACTCGATTAGGGAATGGAGAGTGCGGGAGGGTAACCAACTAGAGTGCAGCCATATAGAGGCTTATGTAAAAGATTGTCTATAGAATGTGTTTGTAGGAGAGTAGGATCTGCTTCACATGGGTACCCCCACTTTTTGCTGATGCTTCACTGTTTTTCGACTTTAGTCTGGCTGGGGCCCTGCTAATCAGAACCCCAGCCTAGCTGCTTCCTCTCTAAAATGGTTTCCATGTGCCTTAGACACATCACTGATTGGAATCTGGAGTGCCCTTATAAGTCCCTAGTATATGGTATACTATGTACCCAGGGCATAGGTACCTCAGAGACCTACCAGGGGCTGCAGCATGTATTGTGCCACCCCTGGAAGGCCATCCAAAATGACACCACAGGTCTGCTACTGCAGCCTCGGTAAGGTGGTGCATGCACCCCTTACAGTGGTATAGGCTACCTATATCACTACCATTGCACACACATATAAACCTATAAGTCACTCCTATGGCAGGCTTTACCAATCCTGAAGGCAGAGTGCTTGGTTTTTATGTGAGAGGGTGCCCCTGCATGAGCAGAGCCCCTCTACAGCGTTCGGAGTCCCTCTTCTGATGCTGTTTGTGGTACAGCCTGACCATATACTCTTAAGTGCATTATATCCTCGCGGTACAATGCTAACTTTGGACTGGCTGCACCAAAACATGTCTTGTTTGGTGTCAAACATCTTGGAATACTACCCCCCTGCCAGTCCTGGCGGCGGGGGTAGCATTCCACCCTTCTAGAGGGAGAGACATGTACACACCGGGCTACCCGGTAACTTCTTTCCAGAGCCCTGGCATCACAAAATGGATGCCGCTGCCACAGACACGGGTCTGGCCTCCTGCTGCTGACTGAAACTCCGGCAGGGGAGGCCTGGACAATAGGTTTCCTGTCGAAGGGAGGTGTAACCACCTCCCCAGACAGGATAGTGTGTATTGGGGTTGGGCGGGAGCACCCACTGGTGCTTTGAAGTCCTGCACTAGGGGCACATTTGGTGTCCCTGTGCATATGCCAGTTCAAACCGGTTGCAGGGTCTACCTGCCCCTGCTCTGGCGTGAAACTGGACAAAGGGAATGGGTGTAACCACCCCTCTTCCCTGACCCTCCCATAGGTGGGTCCCCAGAGTATGTCCAACCCCCTAACTTTGTATAAGTATGGGACCCCAGTCCTTAGGACTTTAGATTACCCTGGACGAAACTCTGACACTGAATCCTGGACTTTCGACGCTCTACTTGAAGATTAGAGGACTGAAGAATCTCCCTTGTGGTCAAGGAGTGACTCCCCTGCTTGGCAGGCACCTAAGAAGCAATTGTCTGGTCTGCATCGCTGAAGCTCCCACCGGACGCCAAAGTCTGTGCATCACCAGAGGTGGATTTCCAGACTTCCCCGAGGCTGCCCTGAGTCCCCAGTAAAGCTGAGGCCCATAGCTGTCGTGGGTAACGTGGAACCGTGACCCCTGGACACCAAGTACTTTTGCAAGTGCATCCTCTTCCTGGTCTCCTACGAAGTTGTGCTTTGGGCTCCGAGTAGCCCCCGCCTCCAGCACCGACTGCACCGAAGATCACTGGCCTCCACTCCACGAGTGTCCTGTGAGCCAGCTCCAAGTGCAGCCACTTGAGGCTCCTTCGCGGTCGCTAGTCCGTTGGCTAGTGGGCCCTCCTGAAGGCAACTCTTCTTCTGCTTGGACTTTCCTGGTTGCTCCAGATGTGCCCTGACTTACCCTTGCTGGGTGAGTCCCCCAGACCTTGCTGGTCTGCACCAAAGTCCTTTCTTTGTTTCTATGAGACTTGCCGTTGCCAAGGCTTGTTGGGTCCAATCCGGTCACCGATACCCCTGCAATCGACAGACATCGTGGGACAGCTCGAATCCAGCTCCTGGTCATCGTCGACACCTCCTGGACCTCGTGGCTGAAAAGTCAAGACGACCGTCAACCTACCTGAAGCACCCGACATCGGTGGGCATCTGCTCATCGCCTTCCTGGTCACTGGCTAGTGACCCAGACTCTGTCCCCTCTGCTTTCAGGTTTTTCAGATCTTCGATCCACCCTTGGATCCACCCGAACACTTTCGACTTGGTTGCCAGCAGCACTTTGCAGCAGATCGCCATTGAAAACGATGACGAAACCCGACCCCGAAAGACACCTATGCACCCGGCTTCCCTGGGTGAGGTAACTCGAGTACTCCGGTGCTCCCATGGGTATAGACTCTAGAACAACCTAGTTCTAAAGGGGTTTGCTCCAAGTCCTCCTCTAAGTGTCCTTTTTCTGTAAAACTCCAACCGCGACATTCCCCATAGAAGTCAACCGCGGCTCGCGGCTGCGTTCTCACACTGCACTCGTCCCCCTGGGTCCCCTGTGTCACTACCTTGGGTGGTTCCTTGAGGGCCAAGCACTTCTACAGGCTCTAGGCCTTGTGTCTAGCTCAGTCGTGGTTCTTATACCACTTTATTGGTATATGGTTTGGTACGCCCCTAGGGCTCAAACGTGTATTTGTGCTATTACTGTTGATAACTGACTTGTAACTTATGTACTTCGAACTCTAGCCTCATAAAGAGACTAGAGGGGTGTGTTTAAGACTAAATACATATATTTTAAATATATACCTGGTGTGGTCCTCTTTCATTTGGTCACTCAAGAGATTATAGACTGGTAAAACAAGCTGCTTTACATTCCTTCAAGACTTAGCCTGAAGGCTGCTTTCCATAGCTACCACTAGGATAGCTTTCAATAAAGGTTGCCTTTAACCTATCTCCAATAAGGGGTTGTTTGGACTGGTGCAAGGTGCCCACTATAATTAGTGGACAGCATATGCCAGGCCAACTTCTCACATTGGTGTGCAGCGTGTGGGATTCCAGCTTGCTATTGTTTTACCAGATAATCTCAATTGAATTGATCAACTGAAAACCACTAAGGGTACCTTAGGTACATATAAATCAAGCTTAGGATACAGTAAGTTCTACTGAACTTAGAGTTGTGTGTTAAGGGATAGCACACCCTTTCTACAACTCAAGAGAGTTTAGTAGGCCACACTAGAGTAGGTAGTGCATACACCACACCACACTAGTAGTGTCTTCACTGCCAGGAACCAGTGAGCTCCTGCCATCCAGATATGACAACCTCACATTCTTGGAATTGAGAGAGTTGTGCAAAGTTAGGAAGTTGAAGATAGGCAAAAGTGCCAACACCCAACGTCTCCTGGAGATGCTTCTGCTAGATGATCTTAGAAGACCCATAAGGTCTGAAAGGGTAGGCAGAGAGGGTGGGGCAGAAGAAGAGGGAGGGGCCAGGGATGAAAATGCCCAGGACCTGACCTCTGAAACTTGCCAGGGGATGACAATGATCCTGACCTGGAAAGTGCAGCTACTCCTGAGGAAGAGGAGGAGGCCCAGGATGACCTCCCCTTTGTCCCCCAGGAAGAGTTGTGAGTGTGCCCAGAAGGACTAGATCCCCTTCTCAGGAGTCTACCCACTCTGACACCTCAGTAGGGACCTCTGTCTCCTCTCATGGGAGGGAATCCTCTCATGAGAGGAGAAAGAGACTGATTCAGTATGAGCAAGCCCAGCTTGAGCTCAGAAAACAGCAGTTGGCTATAGACAGGGAGTCCCTAGATCTCTATAGACAGAGAAAAAGATGGGACTAGAGTCCCATGGTGGCAGCAATTTCCCCAGAGATAGGGAAAGGTCTTATGACCATAGAAACCTGAGCAAGATTGTCCCTCCCTACCAGAGTGGGGATGACATCAACAAATGGATAACTGCACTGGAGAGGGCCTGTAAAGTACAGAGGGTCCCTCAGGAGCAGTGGGCAGCAATCTTGTGGCTCTCCTTTGCAGACAAAGGTAGAGATAAGCTCCTCACTGTTAGAGAGAAGGATGCTGACAATTACAAAGTCTTGAAGAGTGCTCTGATTGATGGGTTTGGCCTAACAACTGAACAATACAGGTTAAAGTTCAGAGATACCCAAAAGCACAGACTCAAGACTGGGTGGACTATGTGGATTGTTCTGCTAAGGCTCTGGAAGGTTGGTTGATGGGCAGTAAGGTATGTGACTTCAAAGGATTGTACAATCTTATCATGAGGGAGCAGATTCTTAATAACTGTCAAAATCAGCTGTTGCATCAGTACCTGGTGGACTCTGATCTGACCTCTCCCCAAGAATTGGGAAAGAAGGCAGACAAATGGGTCAGAACCAGGGTGAGGCAGAAGGTACAGAACCAAGGTGGTGACCCTAAGAAGCAAGATTCTAAAAACTCTGATAAGGGTGGGGAGAAGGGTAAAGACCAGAAGTCTTCACAAGGCCCCCAAAAATCTTCTTCAGGTGGGGATTCACAGTCTAACAAGGTAAAAGGCCAAAAGAAACCATGGTGCAAAGTCTGTAAGCAAAAGACACACTGGACCAGTGATTGCACCAAGTCCAAAGACTCTATTCCAGCCCCCACCAATGCCCCTAAGGCACCTGTTCCCCATAGTGCAGTTACAATTGGTGGTGGGAGTACACAGGCCAAGGGTTTAGTAGGGTGGACCCTGGGTAATGAGATGAGCTCTGGCCTAGTCAGAGAACTCACTCAGGCTGTCCTAGTCTGTGATGGAGGCATGGATGTGACCTCCTCTGTGAGTCCCAGTAATCTGGGCAAGTACAGGCAACAGCCATTAATCAATGGAAAAGAGGCTTTGGCATTTAGGGACACAGGGGCAAGTGTCACCATGGTGACACAAGACCTTGTGGATCCTGGGCAGATTATACTTGGTGAAATGTACCAAGTGACCAATGCTAGCAATGTCAGAACAGACCATACTCTGGCAGTTGTTAACTTCTCCTGGGGAGGGGTAACTGGCCTTAAGAAGGTTGTGGTGAGTGCAAACCTACCAGTGGAATGCTTGCTTGGCAATGATCTGGAAACTTTAGCTTGGGCAGAAGTGGAGCTCAGGACCCATGCAGAAATGCTGGGGATCCCTGCAGATGTGTTTGCTGTGACCAGGTCACAGAGCAAAATGTCTAACACTGAACAGGCCTTGGATCCTGGAACCATGGACCAAGTGCCATCCAAGAGGAGGAGTAGTAGGGTTAAGGCAGTGCCTTCCCCTTGGCTCAGAAGGAAGATCAGTCTCTTGAGGGGGATGATCTCAGTCCTGAGGAAGGAACTGTCCCAGAGGAGCTTGAACCTGACCAGGTTGAGTTCTTGGGGACAGGGGCCCTTCCAGGGCAGATCTGAGCCAGGAGCAGCAGAGCTGCCCCTCTCTTGAACCCCTCAGACAGCAAGCTGCTGCTGAGGCTGCTGGGAATGCTAGTGGTCCCCATAAAGTGTATTGGGATGATGGACTCTTGTACTCAGAGTGTAGTGACCCCAAGCCTGGTGCCACCAGGAGGTTGGTTATACCTCTGAAGTTCAGGGGCTTCCTATTGACCCTAGCCCATGACATTCCTCTAGCAGGTCACCTGGGCCAGAACAAGACTTGGGACAGACTTGTCCCTCACTTTCACTGGCCCCACATGTCTGAAGACACCAAGGAGTTTTGTCGCTCCTGTGTAACCTGCCAAGCCAGTGGGAAGGCAGGTGGCACCACAAAGGCCCCCTGATACCACTACCTGTGGTGGGGGTTCCCTTTGAGAGAGTGGGGATTGATATTGTTGGTCCCATGGATCCCCAAACCGCATCTGGGCACAGGTTTATCCTGGTGGTGGTGGACCATGCCACTAGGTACCCAGAGGCTATTCCCCTTAGGACCACTACAGCACCTGTGGTGGCAAGAGCCCTCCTGGGAATTTTCTCAAGAGTGGGCTTCCCTAAGGAGGTTGTATCAGACAGGGGTGCAAACTTTATGTCTGGATACTTGAAGGCAATGTGGAAGGAGTGTGGAGTGACTTACAGGTTCACCACACCCTATCACCCACTAATGCAATGGTTTAGTTGAGAGATTCAACAAAACCTTAAAGGGCATGATTAAAGGGCTCCCAGAAAAGCTTAGGCGAAGATGGGACATACTCTTGCCCTGCCTTTTATTTGCATACAGGGAGGTGCCTCAAAAGGGGTTGGCTACAGCCCTTTTGAACTTTTGTTTGGTCACCCTGTCAGGGGTCCATTGTGCTTGGTGAAGGAAGAATGGGAGTTACCTCTCAAGCCCCCAAAGCAAGACATAGTGGACTATGTACTTGGTCTCCGCTCCAGGATGGCTGAGTACATGAAAAGGCAACTAAAAACCTTGAGGCTAGCCAGGAACTGCAAAAAGCCTGGCATGACCAAAAGGCTGTGCTGACTGTTTACCAGCCAGGACAGAAGGTGTGGGTGCTGGAGCCAGTGGCCCCAGCAGCTCTCCAAGACAAGTGGAGTGGACCCCATACCATTGTTGAACAGAAGGGTGAGGTTACCTATTTAGTAGACCTAGGAACACCCAGGAGTCCCCACAGGGTTCTCCATGTCAACAGATTGAAGCCATATGTGGACAGGGCAGACATGGGCTTGCTCATGGCTACTGATGAGGGACAGGAGGAAGAGAGTGACACACTCCCTGACCTGCTCTCACAGAACCCTGATGATGGGTCAGTGGATGGTGTAGCCTTGGCAGGCAGCCTCACTGCTCAGCAGCAAACTGATTGTAGACAAGTGCTCAATCAGTACAGACATATGTTCTCTCTGACTCCAAGTCAGACCACCTGGTGCACTCATGAAGTGGACACTGGGGACAGTCTGCCTATTAAAAATAAGATTTATAGGCAATCTGACCATGTCAGGGACTGTATCAGGACAGAAGTCCAGAAAATGTTGGATTTGGGAGTTATTGAACCCTCAGATAGCCCTTGGGCTAGTCCAGTGGTCCTTGTGCCAAAACCTCACACCAGTGGTGGGAAAAGAGAGATGAGGTTTTGTGTGGACTACAGGGGTCTCAATGCAGTCACTAGGACTGATGCCCATCCAATACCTAGGGCAGATGAGCTAATAGACACTTTGGCCTCAGCCAAGAATCTAAACACATTTGACCTGACAGCTGGCTACTGGCAGATCAGACTAGCTGATGATGCAAAGCCAAAAACAGCATTCTCAACCCCTAGTGGACATTATCAATTTGTGGTAATACCCTTTCGTCTGAAGAATGCACCTGACACTTTTCAGAGGTTGGTGAATACAGTCCTTATAGGTCTGGAGGCCTACAGTGCAGCATATCTAGATTATATTGCTGTCTTTAGCTCCACCTGGGAGGATCACCTGGTCCACCACAGAAATGTTTTAGAGGCCCTGCAAAAGGCAGGCCTCACTATCAAGGCCACCAAGTGCCAGATAGGGCAGAGTCAGGTTGTGTACCTGGGCAACCTTGTGGGTGGAGGCCAGGTTCAACCATTGCAGAGCAAAATCCAGACCATCATGGACTGGGTTGCTCCAACCACCCAGACTCAGGTGAGAGCCTTCTTAGGCCTGACTGGGTACTATAGGAGATTTGTCAAGGGGTATGGATCAATAGTGACACCCCTGAATGACTTAACTTCCAAGAAAATGCCTAAAAAGGTTCAGTGGACAGCTAGCTGTCAAAAGGCATTTGATGACCTGAAGCAGGCCATGTGCACTGCTCCCATTCTCCAGAGTCCTGATTACTCCAAGAAGTTCATTGTCCAAACAGATGCATCTGTATTGGGGTTAGGGGCTATTTATTTTATTTATTTATTTATTTGCAGAGTTTTATATAGCGCTGGCTAGACCCGGAGGTATCAGAGCGCTTTACATGAGGATCAGCGAGTTACAAGTTACAAAATTACATCAGTTACAGGAGCCAAGTATAACATAGGAGAAAAACAGTGAATACACAATAACATGGGTTATTAGCGCATAGCCAAGACACACGTCAAATGGGGCATCGAAGGTGTGTGGGGAAATGGTAAAAAGGGGTAAGGAATGCATAATCGGGTCAGGCAGACCGGCAAGAGGGAAAGTACTTACAACACAGTCACAGTAAAAGACATACAAACCGGCTGGGGACCAACAATCATAAACATCCCGTGAATCGGTGATAGTATAAGATGGGAGGGGAGTAGGAGACCAATGGGGGGGGGGTGAGGGGGGACTTGAGGAAAAGAACAGACAGGCGAACAAGGAGCAGTCCAACAACAATGAAGATAGGTCGAAACCGCCAAGATGGAGGACCCAGGCCATGGGAACCCACAGCATGTGCTCCTGTCCTTGTATTGTTACAAGCACTTCCTTAGGAATGTAGAAAATAGTTTATTTCTGAATAGAATCATAGGTTCTTTCCTGTCTAGGCGAGGGATGTAGAAGACTCAGAATGAAACTGTTACAGACGTAATGTAGAAATGTAACTGTAGTTTTCCCTCTTCCTCTCTAGGAAGTTGTATAATTCTTAGACAAAGCATGCTTAGAGAATATTTGTAAAGTCACTGTCAGGTGATCGTTTTCCTGTAGTTATTGACCGATGGAGAGGCTTGTAGAAGATTCAGAGAGAAACATTTTTATCAGAGATAAGAGGAAACAGTAGTATAAAATGAAAGTGTGGGTAAGAGTTCCTCGGCTCGTTCACAAGATTGGTGACCTGTCCTGCGTTCGTGGTATGCTGTGCTGATTCCTCAATACTCTGGCTGGCGTATTCTGAAGAATTCTAAGAGACTTTCCTAGAGACTTTGCACATCATGGGCTGATGGTGCTGCCCATGCTATATCCGAACGGCCGTGGGGTTAGCCTTTCGAACTAATTGCACGCTGTGCATTAGTTTTCCTCATCTCGGAAAGGTTCACGAGAAAACTGTATTTACTGAATGTTTTCTTTTCTCTCTCTCCTCTATACCTGATAATTGATGGTTTCGAGCATTTTGTCTGTTATGCATTGTGGAATTAACCTGTAACATTGAGAACTAAGCAAATGACAAAGATTTTGTACTTGTGATTGACCATTCATATTTTGAAAATAACAAAGAGAAAATATTCCAAAAGAATAGTGTTTGTCCTTATTTTTGAGTTATTTTGTCAACGATAAAGTATAATTGTTGCTGTATAGCTTTTCCTTCATTACAGGTCCTCGTGAAGGATTAGCTCTCCGACTTTCATTACTTAGTCCCTTTTAGCTCTACCAAAGATCTATCAGAGGACCTTTAGAGTTACGCTTCTGTTAGTGTTATAGAGGTTGGTGTGGGACGTACGATGATAAAAACCCCCACCGCTTCCGCTGCATCGGTTTTTGCTAGTTGCATCCGATGGTTAGTTTAGTCTAAAAAACTAAAGGGGCTGTACTGTCACAATTGAATGATGAAGGTCAGGATCAGCCAGTAGCTTTTATTAGCAGAAGGCTGACCCCTAGAGAGAAACGTTGGTCAGCCATAGAGAGGGAGGCCTTTGCTGTGGTTTGGGCTCTGAAGAAGTTGAGGCCATACTTGTTTGGTACTCACTTCCTTGTTCAAACAGACCACAAGCCCCTCCTATGGCTAAAACAAATGAAGGGTGAAAACCCCAAACTGCTTAGGTGGTCCATTTCCCTACAGGGGATGGACTTTACAGTGGAACATAGACCTGGGAGTAACCATGCCAATGCAGATGGACTCTCTAGGTACTTCCACTTAGAACATGAAGACTCAACTGGTCAAGGTTAGTTTAATGTCCCTACGTTTGGGGGGTTGTGTAGGAGTGTAGGATCTGCTTCACATGGGTACCCCCACTTTTTGCTGATGCTTCACTGTTTTTCGACTTTAGTCTGGCTGGGGCCCTGCTAATCAGAACCCCAGCCTAGCTGCTTCCTCTCTAAAATGGTTTCCATGTGCCTTAGGCACATCTCTGATTGGAATCTGGAGTGCCCTTATAAGTCCCTAGTATATGGTATACTATGTACCCAGGGCATTGGTACCTCAGAGACCTACCAGGGGCTGCAGCATGTATTGTGCCACCCCTGGAAGGCCATCCAAAATGACACCACAGGTCTGCTACTGCAGCCTGGGTAAGGTGGTGCATGCACCCCTTACAGTGGTATAGGCTACCTATATCACTACCATTGCACACACATATAAACTTATAAGTCACTCCTATGGCAGGCCTTACCAATCCTGAAGGCAGAGTACTTGGTTTTTATGTGAGAGGGTGCCCCTGCATGAGCAGAGCCCCTCTACAGCGTTCGGAGTCCCTCCTCTGATGCTGTTTGTGGTACAGCCTGACCATATACTCTTAAGTGCATTATATCCTCGCGGTACAATGCTAACTTTGGACTGGCTGCACCAAAACATGTCGTGTTTGGTGTCAAACATCTTGGAATACTACCCCCCCGCCAGTCCTGGCGGCGGGGGTAGCATTCCACCCTTCTAGAGGGAGAGACATGTACACACCGGGCTACCCGGTAACTTCTTTCCAGAGCCCTGGCATCACAAAATGGATGCCGCTGCCACAGACGCGGGTCTGGCCTCCTGCTGCTGACTGAAACTCCGGCAGGGGAGGCCTGGACAATAGGTTTCCTGTCGAAGGGAGGTGTAACCACCTCCCCAGACGGGATAGTGTGTATTGGGGCTGGGCGGGAGCACCCTCCGGTGCTTTGAAGTCCTGCACTTGGGGCACATTTGGTGTCCCTGTGCATATGCCAGTTCAAACCAGTTACAGGGGCTACCTGCCCCTGCTCTGGTGCGAAACTGGACAAAGGGAATGGGTGTAACCACCCCTCTTCCCTGACCCTCCCATAGGTGGGTCCCCAGAGTATGTCCAACCCCCTAACTTTGTATAAGTATGGGACCCCAGTCCTTAGGACTTTAGATTACCCTGGACGAAACTCTGACACTGAATCCTGGACCTTCGACGCTCTACTTGAAGATTCGAGGACTGAAGAATCTCCCTTGGGGTCAAGGAGTGACTCCCCTGCTTGGCAGGCACCTAAGAAGCAATTGTCCGGTCTGCATCGCTGAAGCTCCTGCCGGATGCCAAAGTCATTGCCTCACCAGAGGTAGATTTCCAGACTTCCCCGAGGCTGCCCTGAGTCCCCAGCAAAGCTGAGGCCCGTAGCTGTCGTGGGTAATGTGGAACCGTGACCCCTGGACACCAAGTACTTTTGCAAGTGCATCCTCTTCCTGGTCTCCCACGAAGTTGTGCTTTGTGCTCCGAGTAGCCCCCGCCTCCAGCACCAACTGCACCGAAGATCACTGGCCTCCACTCCACGAGTGTCCTGTGAGCTAGCTCCTAGTGTGTCCACTCTAGGCACCTTTGCGGTCGCTAGTCCATTGGCTAGTGGGCCCTCCCGAAGGCAACTCTTCTTCTGCTTGGGCTTTCCTGGTTGCCCCAGACGTGCCCTGACTTACCTTTGCTGGGTGAGTCCTCCAGACCTTGCTGGTCTGCATCAACGTCCTTTCTTTGTTTCTACGAGACTTGCCATTGCCAAGGCTTGTTGGGTCCAATCTGGTCGCCGACACCCCTGCAATCGACAGACGTTGTGGGACAGCTCGAATCCAGCTCCTGGTTGTCGTCGACGCCTCCTGGACCTCATGGCTGAAGAGTCAAGACGACTGTCAACCTACCTGAAGCACCCAACATCGGTGGGCATCTGCTCATCGCCTTCCTGGTCACTGGCTAGTGACCCAGACTCTGTCCCCTCTGCTTTCAGGTTCTTCAGATCTTCGATCCACCCTTGGATCCACCCGAACACTTTCGACTTGGTCGCCAGCAGCACTTTGCAGCAGATCGCCATTGAAAACGACGACGAAACCCGACCCCGAAAGACACCTATGCACCCGGCTTCCCTGGGTGAGGTAACTCGAGTACTCCGGTGCTCCCGTGGGTATAGACTCTAGAACAACCTGGTTCTAAAGGGGTTTGCTCCAAGTCCTCCTCAAGTGTCCTTTTTCTGTAAAACTCCAACCGCGACATTCCCCATAGAAGTCAACGGCGGCTCGCGGCTGTGTTCTCACACTGCACGCGTCCCCCGTGGGTCCCCTGTGTCACTACCTTGGGTGGTTCCTTGAGGGCCAAGCACTTCTACAGGCTCTAGGCCTTGTGTCTAGCTCAGTCGTGGTTCTTATACCACTTTATTGGTATATGGTTTGAGTACGCCCCTAGGGCTCAAACGTGTATTTGTGCTATTACTGTTGATAACTGACTTGTAACTTATGTACTTCGAACTCTAGCCTCATAAAGAGACTAGAGGGGTGTGTTTAAGACTAAATACATATATTTTAAATATATACCTGGTGTGGTCCTCTTTCATTTGGTCACTCAAGAGATTATAGACTGGTAAAACAAGCTGCTTTACATTCCTTCAAGACTTAGCCTGAAGGCTGCTCTCCATAGCTACCACTAGGATAGCTTTCAATAAAGGTTGTCTTTAACCTATCTCCAATAAGGGGTTGTTTGGACTGGTGCAAGGTGCCCACTATAATTAGTGGATATCATATACCAGTCCAACTTCTCACAGTGTTTACCCTCAAAGGACTGAGTCACCGACTTGCAGGCACTGAATGAAACTGCCTTCCCTATGAGAGCGCAGCAGATGACTCAGTTGAGCAACGTGACCTCCTGCAGCTGGAAAAATCCGGTTGTTGCTGCACCGGAGGTGTGATCAGCAAGGGCAGATCATTTTCACAAGCTTGTGGCTAGGGGAGGGTTGGCGCGATTGGCCGCTGCTGCCTTCGCTGTTTGTCTGGGCATGGCTGGCAGGGTGCATAGAGTCGCGTTACAATTAATATGTGCACTATGTTTCTCACATACAGGCTATTGGGCCACATTTAATTTCACTGTAGGAGTGCAACTAAGGATACTAGGAACAATACCAGTATCCTGGAAAACAACTCATGCTGTCCCTGCGTAACCCCAGCTTAGAATGCTCTACTGTGCTGATCCAGCGCAGCTAATATAAATTTCTCCTATTCACCAATGCAGGTAAAAACACTTACGCAACCTATTGTCATTTAAAACTTATGTCGGTGGGGCCCATGACACCGCATACATTCATTCATTCAATCTCTGGATTACACGCTAAGGAGAATGTGCTGCTGGACGAACGGGATACCTTGTTAAATTTGACAGAATAATAATTCATACATTATATGCATTAACCTTTTATCCTGTCGGTTCTAAACATCAAGGTACTCCGCTATTTGGTCGATGGACCAACTAGTAGAATAAGTTGATGGTGATTAAGACCAGCTCAATCACAATTATAACCTTTAACATTTATAAATCATAACTTTACCAAAGAACCACGGACTTATTTTAAAGTTAGAATATAATTTTATCCAAATTCTTTAATCAAATAAGTGAAATTCTTTATTAAACAAACACATTTAATATATCAATACACATTTAAGAAAGGTTTTAGGAAAAGTGAAAATTATGCATTACCCTCGGCCATGGGGCGATGACAAGAATGGTTCACCAAAGGAAGATAAACCGCAGATCACAGAATAGAACTCCCAAACTGACTGACTGTCCCGCTAACCTCCTCGGATGCACCTCCCGGGCAGAATTCCCGCAACGATCTCGTTCCTTCCCCAGTCAAAGTTCAAAGTCCAAAATGACAGAGTCTTTCGCAGTATCAAGGTGGAAAAATGAAAAATAAAGAAGCGGCATGGCAGAAAACACCAACAGCAGCCCAATCCACATAAGAGCAGACTCTCTTATACCCTATTCTCTGGCCTACTACACATAAAAGTTGCAATCCTTAGGGGCAAGAATCACGCTAATTGGTCCATTGGAGGGGTGGTGATGGTCACCTCATCGCCCTCCTTGTTCAAACTGGTTTGGGGACAATTAAAGCACATAATAAGTCTCATGACTCTGGGGTCAAAAGTAGTCCAACTTGTCCATTCATTTTGTAGCGATCTTTGATGGTCACATTTTACTTCATCCATTGTCACTCGGTTCTTTCCCATCCATTCCCAGGAACACATGCTGAATCTCTTGGCACATTCTTCATTGTAGGTCAGATTGACCTTGACATCTCTCACTCCGGGCACAAGCCGTATTCACGTGACTTGAATTTCTTTATTGCTTCTGCGCAGAGGCCATCTTAGCCATCTCACGTGATCTCATCATCTCCAGCAACCATTTTCGAAGCATGGCCTAGCAGGCCCGAACGAACTATCATAAGAACAAACACAACCGAAATTAAAACAAAGAAAATAAGCCTTTCTGTTTACCACCCGCCATTCTAAAGACCCGTGTTAGGTGTTACCTAGCAGAAGCGACATTTAAAGCCATTTTACTTACCATCTGCATTCTTTGCCACAATACAAATCTACTACGCAACATAAATCATGCAATTTCACTCTAATTAGTACGCAAATCACAATACTAAGGTTAATTAACTTCACATTTGTAAGTAGATTAGATTTTGCACAAATCTGCATATTACCCACGTGTAGTGTTTACTAAAAAGGTGCGTTTGTTGGTTAGTACATGCATTTCAAATGGTTAGTATTATTAATTATTAAGAGGTCATTAATTTCCAAGGGTACAAATTATTTCGTTTACCCTGCTCCATCAATTCCCCCTTTGGTGATTTTTAACATCACCACAAAAACCTATCCCTACAAAAATTTATCAGATAAATGTTTCTTGTCCACTTGCATTTATTAATTTAAACAACCGTGTTCTTTTCATCTTGTCTTTTGGACCTTTTTTACATGTTCTCTTTTAACTCTTCCAATTCTATCTCTCCCATCTCCCGTTCTCTTTCTTTATTTTTCTCATTTTCTCTTTTTACTCTATTTTGTCTTTTTCTTCTTTTAATACACACATATGCTAATCTCAATAATAGCATTACTATTATTATTACTGTGACTGGTATTAGTATTTTCCCAATAAGAGAACTACCTATTTCTGTGAACCATTTCTTCATTGAGGAAAAACTCTTACCAAGTCTCTCCCAAACACCTTCAACCTCCAGTGGGGCAATTTCTTTATGCAAATCAGTAATGTTCTTTATATACTTCTGTATATTTTCACTTTTGTCTGGAATGTAAGTGCAACAATGTTGTACCTTCAGCATTCCACAGACTCCGCCCTCTTTTGCCAAAAGAATGTCAAGGGCAAGTCGATTTTGCATTACCATAGCTCTCATGGCAACCATTTCGGTATTTACCATCAAGAACCCTCCAGCAGTATTCGTTGATAAACGATCTACTACTGTAGACAATTTCCGAATCTTGTATGCATTCAAAGATATGCCCACTGCTGGTATCAATGCTCCAAAAATGTCACCTATTATCTCTGAGAAGCTTTCCCTCCTCCTACGGGTTAATGTTTTACCTATCTCGTGAATTCCTTTCGTTCCTCTTTCCACATGAAAAATCTTTGGAAAGACCAGGCCTAGATAGCATGTTCCGTACCAATGGTCCGGCAACCTATAATAAGCTCTATTTCCGCAAATATAATAGATCCCTGGAAATACTGGATCTTTTCCTCCTTTAAATCCCCATCCCCCTAGATTTTTGTATGTATCTCGGCACTCACTAGAACCCACGAAATAGTTATCATACATAGTGTTATCTCTACTAATACACAATTTTCCCTGTTGAGGCCAATCTTGAAGCATAGCTGCATTTGTTTCACCTTTGTCATAACTTCTCTCTTCAAACGCCCAAGGTGGGGTTTTTGTCTTTTCTCCTGCTATCTTTCTTTGAAACTTAACTCTTCTGTCCTCTACCATGTCTAAGAAAATCTTTTCTTCTTTCCTTAACTCACAAGTAAGATTATGTCTAAATGTATACTCTAATGTTAATTCTTTTGTCTCTAAGAAAAACTCTCCAAATACCTTTGCAACTTTTACCTTATTTAATTCAGGGATTACGGGAATTTTAGCAAAAACAGCATCTATGTCAGTGTAGTAATATTCTAATCTACCTATTTTATAAAATAAGCTAGCTAAAACGCTACAAGTTATTCCATACGTCAAAGGAAGATGATGATATGTCACACCTTCTGTTACAGACGCGGGTAACTGCATACAGACATAACAATCTCTCACATCCATTGTCTCCACATATTCGTATAAAAGTTTCGTGAAGACATTCTTGGAGAAATCAGTTATTGACTTTTCCCTATGAAAATCAGTACTATCCACTAATGTTGCAGTGTTCTTTATGTTAGCTTTCTTGTCACTATTCGTGTCATTCATTATTACAGATGTATTTTCTACAACTAACCTAAGTGGAATTATTATTTCTAAAATAAATCAGATAAGCATTAGCAAACCCGTACAATAAAAACACATCCTACACCATCTACGTAAAAACTCACATCTAGATCTTCTATTCTCAGTGTCTACCATGTTGTAATACTATCTAGCTATATATATACATGTACAGAAAATGTGTTTCCACACCTCAGAATGACTTTTCAGCCGCTCTACCTTTTAATCAGTCTCTTTTGGTGCTCTTTTCAGTTCTTTTCAGAACTTTTTCTTGTCTTTTTCAGTTTAGGTGTCCAGTGCGGTTTTTTTTCTTTGTCTTTCAGGTTTGGTGCAATTCACTCTCACCCACTTTTTCACAGTCTTTGTCTGGGATTTCGTGACTGCTATCCACTTCTTTAATGTCGGTCAGTGCTATGTATAGCCATTCAGGTGACTTATATTTCAAGTTAGGTCTCTTCACTCTTTTTGGTCTCTGCAACTGTCTTTCACTTGGTTTTCTTTGTCCTTTCTGACTTGTTATTTCATTTACTTGTTCCGCATTATCTTTATTCAAATTTATTATTTTATATCTCAGTCTTTTAATTTCGTTGGGCCAATTGTCTCCTTTTCTTGGCCTTTTCAGTTCACTTTCTTTTTCTTTTCGTTCTGCTCTCCAAGTTCTCTTTCTTGGTCCTATTCTTTGCTTTCTTTCTTCTTCACTTTCTTCAGATTCTGCCTCAGACTTCACTTCACTTCCTATAACTTTGAACTTTATGATCTCAGTTTCTTTGTCTGAATCCGAATCTTCTTGTGATTCTTCTGTTTGAAAATTCGATTCTAACCTTCCTCGTTTTTCTTCCGCACTTTCCCCAATATCTCTGTCTGAATCTAAATTTCCCTGTGTTTCTTCTGCTTGTAGTTCTGACCCTACTACTCCTCGTTTTTCTTCCGCACTTTCCCTAATCTCTCTATCTGAGTCTAAATTTTCTTCAGTTACCTCAACGTTCTCTGGAGGAATTTTCCCAAAACTTGTACTTGGCTGTTCACTGTCGCTGTTTCTTGGTTCGGTTTCTCCGGTTTCAATATCAGTTCTTTTGTTTCCTGATTTTTCTTTTTGTCTTTCACCAGATTCAGGTTGGTCTGTTTCAGATGCCAAACTGGTATCCGATATCTCCAGATGACGACCTACTGGTCGAGCTTCAAGATCTGGAACCCTGATCGTTTCAGTTTCTTCTTCAGTTGTCAAACTGGTACCTGTTTCTTCCAGATGTCGACTTACAGGTCGAGCTTCAATATCTGGAACTCTGATCGTTTCAGTTTCTGCTTCCGATGCTGAGCTGGTATCTGATATTTCCAGATGTCGACTTACATGTCGAGCTTCAGGATCTGGAACTCTGATGGTATGACTGGCATGAACCCAATTTTTCACACCTGCACACTTTACAGCAGTTGTTGTCACCAGGATCACTTGACGTGGCTTATCCCAGCGAGGGCGCTTGTTGATTTAACTGCGGTTAGAGTGTTGTCTACAATTTCCCCCCTCCAGAAACATCCTCTAATGCAGCCACCAATTTTGTGATTGTATTATTGTTATTATTTTTTTATTTTTTTATTGTGTACATATTGAGTTATATTGATTGGTTTGATTTGTTCTTAGAAACCTGTCTAATGTCACTCAGGATATCATGTGGGGATTTGTTTAAACGTATAGGTCACCTAACCATTTGAGTGAATGCATGATGTTCTGCTTTTGAATGATAGAGGTGTGATTGAAGGTTTGGTTGTGTGAGTTTGTATGAATGAGCGGTGGGATCTTTCTAATAGTTGTTATTATCATGTCTTTTATTTATTGATTAAATAAATCTATTTTGTGACTTTTTTGTCCTTTTTCTTCCTTTTTCTTTGTGGACTCTTTCATCAGCACTGGTCATGTTATAATTATTTATGACATTATGCATATTTTGAAATAAATAGGTAGGGTTGCCTTCTTGTTTGATTGCCTTATCCCAGCGAAGAACCAAGCAGTTTCTTCTTCTGTGGACTTTAATGCGGATCCAGTCTCCTGGACTCAAATCATGAGCTGGTTTTCTTTCAAGAGTGGTCGCATCCGGTCCAACCTGATGAAACACAGAATGCACCACATCAGCCAATCCTTTGCAATAGTCCAATACGAGATCATCAGTTATAGTCAGCAGTTTGTTGACAGGTACGCGTGCTTGTCTCATTGCTCGTTCCATGATTATTTCATGAGGACTCAGACCTATTTTTCTGTCAGGTATGCTTCTGATGCTCATCAGCACCAATGGCAGGGCATCGGGCCATTTGAGTCCTGTGGCTTGACACATTTTCCCAAACCTATTCTTTATTGTCCCATTTACTTGCTCTACCACTCCAGAAGCCTCTGGTCTGTAAGCACAGTGCAGCTTTTGTTGAATGTCAAGTGCTTCACATATCAGTTGTATTATTTCATTCTGGAAATGTGTTCCTCTATCTGTTTCGATCGTCACTGGAAAGCCATATCTAGGAATGAATTCTCTCAGCAGGAGCTTAGCCACAGTAACTCCATCATTTCTTCTGGTCGGATAGGCTTCCACCCAACGAAAAAACAAACAGACAACCACCAGGACATACCTCAATCTATTGCTTGGGGGCATTTCAATAAAATCTAGTTGCATTCTGGTAAAAGGACCTCCTTCGCGTCCTATTGTTCCCAAACTCACTACTGTCTTCCTTCCAGGATTTATTTGTTGGCATGTAAGACATCTTTGACAAAGGCTTTCAGCTATAGCCCTAAATTTTGGGTTGTACCAGGTCTGTCTGAAAAGTCTGATCATGGCATCCCTGCCAATGTATGCCTGCCCATGGTACATCCGTACCATATTAGAGATCATGCTATCAGGCATAACTGGTCTTTCATCTCTATAAACCCAGACTTCATCTTCCTCTCTTTGTCTGCAACCTGCTTGTATCCAACCATCTTTCTCCTCATTATCTGCTTCTTCCTGCAATTGTTTTACCTCATCCCATGTTTCAACTGTGTTAGTAAACAGCAAGGGACATGAAACATTCTCTTTTTCCCTTCTCCTATTCATTGAGGTCATGTTTCTGGCACAATATTGAGCTAATTCGTCAGTGAATTTGTTACCCACTGCAATATAATCGGTTCCGTTTTTGTGTGCAGCGCATTTTACCACTGCAATCTGTTTAGGTAGCTGTACCGCCTCAAGCAATTTCTTCACAAACTCACCATTCCTAATAGGAGATCTTGCAGAAGTCAGGAATCCCCTCTGGGACCAGATCTGTCCAAAATCGTGGACCACTCCAAAGCCATACTGGCTATCCGTGATCACCGTAATTCGGAAGTTCTTTCCCAGTTTGCACGCTCGAATCAGAGCAATCAGTTCAGCAACTTGGGCTGAACATATTCCTCTCAAACAGGATGCTTCCATTATGGTTGCCACCGTACATACAGCATACGCAGCACTTAAAACTCCTTCACTTGTTCTCAGGCATGATCCGTCCAGAAACATCACATAATCTGATTCTTTTAAGGGTTCATCTCTGATATCAGGGCGAGTCTTTGTGCAAAATTCAAGCACATCCAACATCATCTTTGACTTCTACATTTACTTCATCTGGCAATGAAGTTGAAGGATTCACACTCGTGCATCTTACAAAGGTTACATTGTCTGCACCCAAAATCACTTTTTCATACCTAGTCAGCCGACTATGTGTCATGAATTGGGTTTTTGTTCGGGTCAGAAGGATTTCAACGGAGTGTGGGACATATACTCTCAAAGGATATCCCATCACAATGCCTTCACTCTGTTCCAGACTCACACAAGTAGCAGCTACTGCTTTCAAACATCCAGGCAACGCCTTTGCTACCGGGTCTAAAACAGCTGAAAAATAGGCGATTGGTCTTTTCATTTTTCCATGCCTTTGCACTAATACTGAAAGTGCACATCCGTCTCTCTCGCTACAATACAGCTCAAATTCTTTTTCATAATCAGGCATTCCCAATGCTGGTGCCTTACACAAACTTGTTTTCAGTTCCTTGAAAGCCTTCATTTCCTCCTCATCCAATTCAATCGGATCTTTGACATCCCTCTTTGTCAATCGCTGTAAAGGTTTTGCAATTAATGAAAATCCACTTATCCACTGTCGACAATAACCAACCATTCCAAGGAACATTCTCCCCTCTCTCTGCGTCATTGGGGCTCTCATTCCTTGGATAATCCTTATTCTTTCTGTCGTCATCTTTCGCATCCCTTTCTCAATCTTATGACCTAGGTACTGTACCTCCTGTTGACAAAAGTGCAGTTTTGATGGAGACACCTTATGTCCTCCTTCTGCCAAATGATTCAATAAAGCAATTGTGTTCATAACACATGCTTCTCTGGTCTTTGATGCCACCAATAGGTCATCAATATATTGGACCATCACAGATTTTTCAGGCATTTTTAAATCTTCTAATGATTTCTTTAGGATCTGATTAAAGATTGAAGGGCTTTCAGTATACCCTTGAGGAATTCGGCACCATGCCAAAATATGCTCACCGAACCGGAACGCAAATAATAGCTGGCTGTCAGGGTGCAATGGAATAGAAAAGAATGCATGGCACAAATCAATAACTGTGTACCATTCTGCATCATGTGGAATCAGATACAGTATTACCGCGGGGTTTGGCGCAATTGGGCAGCAAGGAATAACAATCTTATTTACCTTTCTCAAGTCTTGCACTATCCTATATGTTCCATTCGGCTTTTTCAATCCCATTATAGGAGAATTACATGGGCTACTCATTATCTCTCTCAAAATTCCTTGTTCAATCATCTTATTAACTACAGGTGTTATTCCTTCAATAATTTCTGGCGTCAATTTGTACTGCGGGGTATTTGGGTAATTTGTTCCTTCCCTTACAGTAATTTTTACAGGATCAATTCCTCTCATTAGTCCAATATCTTCGCCTGTGAAATCCCATACATCAGACCTGACTATTCCTTTAAATTCAATAGGGATTTTCTCTGCATCAAACACAGGAAACATGTCATTCACTCCTGGTTCTAGTTCTGCCATTGTCATTTTATATAGGACATCCTCATCTGGTGTCTGGAAAGCAATACCATCTGGGGTACAGTAGATGGTACAATTCATTTTGCAAAGTAGATCGCGTCCTAATAAATTTACAGGACTGCAATCACAAACCACAAAGCGATGCATCTCTTTGAATGGTCCAACTTTTACCTCTACTGGTTTTGTAAGAGGGGTTTTAATCTGCCTGTTTGAAACACCTACAGCTTGGATATATTCTCCTGAGAGAGGAAGGTTTGGAATTTCCACTGATCTAACAGTAGAACGGGTAGCTCCAGTGTCCACAAGGAATGTAGCATTTACACCATTCACTTTTCCATCCACAAATGGACCTGACTGATCTACCTCTAGAGTTGCGCCAAGCACGCACTCTTCTTCCTCTCCTAGGCACCGTCATAAGCTTTCATCCGATTCATCTCCATCCTGCCGTAACCAATACTGCGAAACTCCAGCTGCGCGCAGCAATTTTGTTACCTGCTCTCCTCCGTAGAATCCTGCCTCTGTACTGTATCTCTGAGGATTTACACTCTTTGGAAGAGGTGGTTGCGGCACCTGACACTGTTGAGTAACTACCTGCAGTTGTTGCAGCTGTTGGTAACTCACCTCATTCTGCACCTGTGGATTTAATGGTTGATTTTCTGTATTGGCTTTTGGAGGAAATTTACACTCGTTTCTCCAGTGTCCTAAGTTTTCGCAATTATGACATGGCCATTTCTTTTTAGCCTCTTCTATACTCATTTGACCTTTTCCCTTACCAATATTCGGTTTGGATTTAGTCTGCCCTGCATCACTAGACTGATTATTCATCTGAGCTTCTTGCTTTTCTGCAACCTTTACTTGTGCCCACATTGCCTTTTCCTTGAGTTTACGCTGTCTACACTCAATATCGTCACTACAATATTTTGCATACCTTAATACTTCATCTACTGT
Source organism: Calotriton arnoldi (assembly GCA_963921515.1). Classification (NCBI taxonomy): domain Eukaryota; kingdom Metazoa; phylum Chordata; class Amphibia; order Caudata; family Salamandridae; genus Calotriton; species Calotriton arnoldi. The sequence continues at coordinate 326,444 of CAWUFW010011796.1, forward strand.
GCTATTCTGCCAACACAACATATGCTGCTTAATCATTTCACTTACCTCAGGTTTCAAGCCATACACAAATCTATACACAAAATGACTCATGTCTTTTTCACTCGAGTTCTCGTAACCACTATACTGTTTAAAGACCAAAAGCAGTCTCTCATAATAAACATGTACAGATTCCTTACTCTCCTGAGTTGTTCTATCAATCTTTACCCAGTCCGTTTCTTTTGGTTGGATTTTATTTTTCAGAAACGTGATTGCCTGTTCATATTTTCTCATTACTTCTGAACCTGGGGCTCCTGTTTTTGCATCTCTAGGATATTCTTCCTTCGGCCAGTCAATTGTAATCTTACACTCTGTCCATAAATCTGCTGGTACAACAATTTCAAACAATCCATCCAAATCTTCCCACAACACCTTTGAAACTTTTACAAACCTTTCTACCTGTCTATACCATTATACGGGTTTCTCTCTCAATCTTGGAAAGTCATTTGTAAATGACAATATATCTTGTCTGGACCATGGGACATGTACATAGCTTCCTCCTGGAGTTTCCCTCATTGGATACTCCATTACTATTGGTTCTTTCTCCTTCACCGGAAAAGCCAATGAAGCTTTATCAGTCATTCCCTCCTTTCTTCTTATCCACCTGCTTCTCCACCTGTCCACATCTCCCCATTTTCTCAATAACACAATCAGTTCCTTTATCTGTGTTAGCCGTCCTGAAGTGTTCAGATTTTCTATATCCTTTTCACTAAAATCTTCACTGTACGATTTCTGCAATCCTCTGATTTTTCCAAACTCTACTCCTAATTCGTTCGCTGTTTCTTCAATTTTTCATGCAAGTTCCTAGCTCTCCAAGTAACACTTTTACACATAAACATTAACTCGTCATCTTGGTAGGACTTCAACCGATCTGTACCAATAGTCCCTAGAATCAATTCCTCCATATCTATTTTTAATCTGATCACATCCAAAGGTTGTGGTTCAGCATCTTTCTTCTGTAAGTTCCTCACCCACTCATTTAATTCTTCTGCAGTCGGACCCACAGGGGTTTTATTTACTTCTGCCCAACTTGCACTTCTCTCAGGGGGCCCGGTTGCTGACTCGGTTCCCATAGGAATCCTATTTATCTGACTCTCATTAATTGTCAAATTTATAGGTGGACTCGACCTACATGGACTAACAGAATCTCTTGCCTCTCTATTTTCTGGAATTATCCCTTCTCTCACTTTTTGCATACTAGAGTTCAATGAAATTGTCAAGGAATGCTCATCTATTCTTTGATTTTCAAATACCGGAATTACTGGCCCTATCGTCACTGGCACAGTCACAGCTTCCATATTCTTTGTTAGTTCTCTTATCTTTTCAGTCAACTCTCTTGTGGTTCTGGATAATTCAGTTGTATTACCATTATCATGCTTCACATTCTGTGGTGTTTCTAATTTATCAAATGACCTATTTATTTCAGAATTTCGTTCAGGGCTTTGATTTCTTACAGTTTCCATTGGCGGTGCATTTGGAGTCACCACCACAGAATTCTGTTGATATGGAGGGGGTCTTTTATTTAAAATGTCCTCCAGCAACTCATCCTCTGTGTCGCTAACTCCATACCCATACCTTTCTGTTACTGCATGCTTCTCTTTCTCCGTACAATTTCTCCCTGTAATCTCTTCAACTGTTCTGACAGGAAACAAACCATCCGTCATGTTAGCATACCGCCATCGTCTCATCCTGTCTTCATGATTCAATCCCCATACTCTTCCATGGACTAAACTATAATTCTTTGCACCCCTGTGTCTTTCCCTTTCATACATCTCATCTTCCCATTCACCTAAAGCTTCGAACTGTGTTGGTCTAGGTCTCGGTTCACGTTTCATCATCTTTTCTCTCAAATTTCGAAGTACAGCTGTGCTAAACAAACCATTTTCTGGAAATGCCAATACTCCATCGCCTTGGGTATATTTCGCCCAATTTTCTAACCAAATACAGGTATGATAGCTATATCTCAACATCATATGTGATGCTGGCGTTTTCGGCGGAGGAAGTACTTCTCCTTCCCTAGTCACAACCTTCTTGTCTTTCTTGAAAAAGTTTTTAATCTTCGCAAACCATGACGGTTTCTCTCTACCATACTCATAATAAGCTATATTTCACTGTTCTTTTCCCAAAACAAAATACACAAAATTCTTCACCACTCTGTTCTTTCTACTGCTCAGCTATTCGGACCTATCCCAGCGCGTCTCACACCAACGCACCAATCCGAAAGCTTTACATCACTCTCACACTAACCAATATCAGCGCGTCTTCACACTAACGCACCAATCAAGAAGCTCTTCGCTCTTCCACAACTGGCCAATACCAGCACGGTCTTTGTTGACGTCAGTTCTACTCCTGTCTTTACTGACCCCTCCTTTACAAAAATTATCAGCAGTTTTCTTACCTTCTCTTCTCGACAAAATTTATTAGTTACGACGTAAAACACATTACCATTGTCTGTTTCGCTAAACAAAAGAAATAGTTTGTTCTAACCTACAAGAATACTGTTTCGTTCGATAAGTGTAGCACTTCTCTCTACCTTACCCTTCTCTCAAGCAAGGGGTGAACCCGTTTCTCTGGGGATAAAACACATGTGGAGACTACACTGCTCCTGAGAATTAAGGCCAGAGTTTCACAAGAAAACCTGTTGCTTTTTCACTCAAACGCAATTTCATACATGAAATGTCCCTAACATAACACAATCCTGTGTTATCACCAATTTGAAAACCAGACAATGCACAATTCCGTGTGACTTCTCTTGCCACACGTGTCCACTTCCTACTTTCCGGAAGCTTCAAAATTTCGACTTACACATAACATAATGCAAATTCGACATAAAGTGTTAGACATGAAAAATCAATAAATCAGTAATCAATAATCACCAAACTAATCTATAGAAACCATAACTCTGCTACCAAGAAATCTGATCCAGCGCGGCTAATATAAATGTCTCCTATTCACCAATCCAGGTAAAAACACTTACGCAACCTATTGTCATTTAAAACTTATGTCGGTGGGGCCCATGACACCGCATACATACATTCATTCAATCTCTGGATTACACGCTAAGGAGAATGTGCTGCTGGACGAACGGGATACCTTGTAAAATTTGACAGAATAATAATTCATACATTATATGCATTAACCTTTTATCCTGTCGGTTCTAAACATCAAGGTACTCCGCTATTTGGTCGATGGACCAACAAGTAGAATAAGTTGATGGTGATTAAGACCAGCTCAATCACAATTATAACCTTTAACATTTATAAATCATAACTTTACCAAAGAACCACGGACTCATTTTAAAGTTAGAATATAATTTTATCCAAATTCTTCAATCAAATAAGTGAAATTCTTTATTAAACAAACACATTTAATATATCAATAAACATTTAAGAAAGGTTTTAGGAAAAGTGAAAATTATGCATTACCCTCGGCCATGGGGCGATGACAAAGAATGGTTCACCAAAGGAAGATAAACCGCAGATCACAGAATAGAACTCCCAAACTGACTGACTGTCCCGCTAACCTCCTCGGACGCACCTCCCGGGCAGAATTCCCGCAACGATCTCGTTCCTTCCCCAGTCAAAGTTGAAAGTCCAAAATGACAGAGTCTTTCGCAGTATCAAGGTGGAAAAATGAAAAATAAAGAAGCGGCATGGCAGAAAACACCAACAGCAGCCCAATCCACATAAGAGCAGACTCTCTTATACCCTATTCTCTGGCTTACTACACATAAAAGTTGCAATCCTTAGGGGCAAGAATCACGCTAATTGGTCCATTGGAGGGGTGGTGATGGTCACCTCATCGCCCTCCTTGTTCAAACTGGTTTGGGGACAATTAAAGCACACAATAAGTCTCATGACCCTGGGGTCAAAAGTAGTCCAACTTGTCCATTCATTTTGTAGCGATCTTTGATGGTCACATTTTAGTTCATCCATTGTCACTCGGTTCTTTCCCATCCATTCCCAGGAATACATGCTGAATCTCTTGGCACATTTTTCATTGTAGGTCAGATTGACCTTGACATCTCTCACTCCAGGCACAGGCCGTATTCACGTGACTTGAATTTCTTTATTGCTTCTGCGCAGAGGCCATCTTAGCCGTCTCACGTGATCTCATCCTCTCCAGCAACCATTTTCGAAGCATGGCCTAGCAGGCCCAAACGAACTATCATAAGAACAAACACAACCGAAATTAAAACAAAGAAAATAAGCCTTTCTGTTTACCACCCGCCATTCTAAAGACCCGTGTTAGGTGTGACCTAGCAGAAGCGACATTTAAAGCCATTTTACTTACCATCTGCATTCTTTGCCTCAATACAAATCTACTACGCAACATAAATCATGCAATTTCACTCTAATTAGTACGCAAATCACAATACTAAGGTTAATTAACTTCACATTTGTAAGTAGATTAGATTTTGCACAAATCTGCATATTACCCACGTGTAGTGTTTACTAAAAATGTGCGTTTGTTGGTTAGTACATGCATTTCAAACGGTTAGTATTATTAATTATTAAGAGGTCATTAATTTCCAAGGGGTACAAATTATTTCGTTTACCCTGCTCCATCAGTGCAGACAACAATAAAGAACTCTTTAGAATGTCTACGCCACATAGGTCAATTTGTGATAGCAAACTGAAGTGGCCACCATCGCTTCTTATACTCAGGGCCATTGGCATTATTGTGATGCAGCAGCAATTTTCACAGAACTTTGGACCTGCATTAGCCATTCATATACCTTTTCCATTCTGGCCCACATTAACTCCTTTGCTGCTTCGAACGTTCCGCGCCAGTGCGGAACGTTCTATTAAGCGGGCGGGGCCGCGTCGGCCAACGGACGTACGCAGCACTACCGAGGTAGTGCTCGCGACGGCTGTTGGCCGACGCACGCAGCAAAAGGGTTAAGACCATTCTGCTCTGACTCCAACTTTTGGTCTGGCTGATACAATAAAGCTTTGACTTGGTTAATCTCATTGTGGACACATATTGTCACATTACTGGCCATGTAGGTTGGTGTCTTAGCATGAGGGCCTGCCATTGGGGCGGCTGGTTTCGACTTGAAGGGTCCGGATGTGGACAGTGTAGTCTCCTTCAATGTGCAAAAATCCTTTATATGAGGAACAGGGATGAGATTCAATTTAGAGAGCCACTTCAAGGGCGTTCATGAGCTACAATTAGCTCATGCATTACCTGTTTGAGACCAGTCATCGAAAATAATGTGCACTTCACACAAAGTGAACACCACGTTGCACCAAGCAAGGATGCAAGGGAAGTTTTAAACATCTGGAAAAGTACCTTGCTAGTGGCTAATGGAAGGATTGTTGAAAGTAGGTTGCCTTCCCATGAGTTAGGTTGGATTATACAATAGTTAACGCTACTAGAGGTAGGTTAATAAAAGGTAATTACACAAATAATCATGAATTGGCATACTAGGGAGGGTTAGGTTCAGAGAAAGTGATGGCCACTGATTACCAGTAAGTGGCAGGGCTATTCGGAACCAATTCAAAGTGACACAGATAGAGTACTGGCAGGACTATCTTGTCTGGGTTAACTTGCAGGAGTGAACGGCTAAAACAGCTTGGGCTTCACATGTTCGATGCATGTGTCTGTGCACTCCCATAAGCTTTCCAGGTGGGACGCACCACACCTTCCCAGGTAATAGGATCAGTTAGTACCGGGGCATCTAAGCTCAAGTTAAATAAAGCGGCCTTTTAACTCTGTATTTGACTTTCCACGTTGCTCCACTTCAAAGACAGAGGTTGAATGGGAGGCTATGTCTCCTGACAAGTTCTGCTTGCATTTTAGTTGTTGTAACACTGGGATTGGGCTTACACCCTCCTTTCATCTTGCAGTCAGAGAAAGAAAAGAATAGGTAAAGAAATAGCAGTGTATGAACCGGGCACACACTTAGCAGTAAAGCGGGCAAATATGAAGCACATATATCGTAATCCTGAAGTGGGATGCAGACGTTTCAGTTCAGGAACAGCTAGAAGCTGATTTTGGGGTCAGCTTGGTTTAACCCCAAGGGGCTGTTTTCGGAGCTGATGGTCCTTTTTAACATCGAGGGCTGCTTGTGGCATCCGAAGTCTCTGGCATTTGCCCCTCTGGGGTCATCCACTGGCTTCACCTCAGAGCCAATATAGGTATGTCTATGGTTCATTGCTTGGCTTATTAGGTTTGCATGACTAAAGACATACATTGCTCTTGGCCACAGGCTCCGAATTCCATCTGTAGCTGGGCAGGCACGTATCATAGTGGGGACAGTCACCAACGTATATATGGTCTTTTGGTTTTCGAGAGACACTTACGCACTCTGTATACTAACTGGAGCAATAGCAGAAATGTCTGGAATAGCGGGGTTTCTTTAAGTTGGCGAGTAGGCAGTGGCCTCCCAGTTGAGCCTCATTGTAGGGGAAAAGGAGCACACGGTGAGGGACGAGTAGAGTCTAAGCCTGTCAGCTGCCTCCCAGCTCAGTATGTCCTCTCAGCCCCTCTTGTATTGTCCGCTCCACTCCAGTAGTTTTTCCACACACAGGCCTGCATTCTGGTATACGTCAGTAGGAGTCTGGCCCTGGGCTACTCACGTGAGGGTGGGGACCTGGGCCTGCAAATGGGGACAACTTGATCGACACGCTCCCTGCAGTCGTTTCCACCGACTATGGTGATGCAGGGGAAAGGTTGCAAGCATGCGCCGAGGGATGGGTCCTTCGACACAATCCATAATGTTAACCTGGTTAGTATTCAGGCCAAGGAGCAGGTGCATGACCCCAGGGTGCCGGAGAGGGGTTCGGGGTGGCAGGCTTTCCTGAAGCTTGCACAGGTTGTGGTTTCCACAGAGTTTGGGGGCAGGTTAGCAGGCCTCATCTTGTCGCTGCAGGTTTGAGGTGTCTGTCGGGTCACTTGACCGAGCACGGATAGGCTCTATCCAGTCAACGGGGGCGTGAGTTTGCCATTCCCATAAGGGTGCTGTTACCCCAGTAATGCGGAAATAGAGGGTTAGGACCACAACGAAGGACAACTATCAGAGCACATTTTGCATTCATAGTTTAGAAGGTACAGGTACATTGCTCATGGTTTACTCCATGTCCTCAGATCCAAAAGCTTTGCATGATACAGGTTGCTTCAGTTAAGCAAAATACCCTTGGGAGTGGTCAGCTAACAAGGGAACTACCGTCCCAAAATTTTGGCCCAGGAATGCGGGCCGGGGTGGTACGCCCTTACAGGGGTGTAGGGAGAAGGGCAAAATCCGACCAGGCTCGGCTGAAGGGTATTCTGGTTTCACAAAGCCGGGGGATAGATGTATGGCCCAGTGGGTCTGGTCATCTCCTACCTGGCCCTTCGCCCTTCTGGAGAGGGTTATTCTCTGGTTCATGCTGTCAGCGCGCCCCTTACCAATTTGGGGTTGAACGGGTATGGAAGGCGTAATTAAATATGTCAGGCAATGCGGGTCTTGACAGACACTTTTGCAGTCACTCTTTTTTGCAGGGGCAGCGAACCCAGCGTTCTGGGAGGGCTGGTCAACGGAGCGCATCATGCAGGTGGGACGATGGGAATCCCAAGGTGTTATAAGATACATCCATCCGCAGCCACCCAGGGGATTGGCCGGAAGACAGGTTAAGTGTTTTATGTACAGCGAATGTTGAGTACACCATAGGCACCCCGGTGAGGCACCTGAGGTTTGTGGGGGTGCAGTGTTATTAGGTAAATTATGTGCAAGCTGGATTAGTTGGATGGAACGGTGTGCAGTGTTCAACAAAGGGTGTTTAGCAACCTAGCATTGCTTCATTTTGCCAGGATCAAAGGTCTGGGTGGAGGGCCTTCCGCGCGTCTGGTTGTGGCACGATGGGCGGAATTTAAGAAAGGGAGGCATGGGTTTTTCCACCACTGAGTTAATTTGGTTAGGGGGCCCAGGCATGCGCTGGAACAGCTTGCTGCAGAAGCTGTGGCACACTACTGAGATAATTTGGTTGGGGGTCCCAGGCATGCGCTGGAACAGCTTGCTTAGAAGCCGTGACACAGACTAGGGGTGGGTGCTCCCCCTCCTAACGATTTTGCCATACACCGGGGAGGCAATGATTTGACTTTCCTGGGTAGGAGGGCACTGCTGCCAGTAAGGAAATACTCCTGGTGTAAGTTAAGCAACCAATTATGGGCATGTGTGTATGATGGCCAGAGATAACCCCACTGTTAGTGTGGCGAGGGGACCGGTCAGGGGTTGCCGTGGAAACCACACGCAGGGAGTTAACAGTGCCATGCGCAGTATCACTGAACGAAGGGGGTTGGGTCTATCAGGCAGGGCCTGCTGCATGCTAAAGTCCACAGCTAGTTCTGAAGAGGATGGGGTGCACTTGTCCAGAGTGGGCATGGTCTTGTTTTGCTGGACCTGGGAGAGGCCCGGGAATCAGCAGGATGTAGGTAAAGATGCCTACCTTGGTGGGGGGCCCTGGTCGTGACGGTGGCCACACCCAGAGCTGTGGCGGAGTTACAGGCAGATCCAGAGGCTGTAAGGTACAGAGGGGTACCCTCCGCAGGAGTACAACAAGGGTGCAAAGGCCAAATATCCCCAGGGAGGTCCTCGCGTGGTACCCTGGAGGAGCGACGGCGCCCCGTTAGTCCTACGGGCGGTTGTGGACCTGAGCAACCGGGGGTTGCCTGGAACGCTCCGCCCCTTCGAGGGCGTGAGTACGGGGGTGGACTGGTGGTCCACCAGTGGGAGGGGTTAGCCCCTCCCCCAAAATTGGTAAGCACCGATTGGCGACAGCCACGGTGTAATTTGGCTCATCAGGCGGGCAGGTGGCGGAGGGGTTGCCTGCCCTTGGAGCGCCTGTAAGATAACCCACCATGTTGGCATATTTGTTATGCAAATAAACCTGCAGCAATTTTCTCCACAAACAAGGTGTCATGTGGTTTATTTCCAAATACTATTGCTGTATGTGGGATGGGGAGTGTTGCTGATATTGGCACTATGTTGGCTGCCCGTGGTCCACGAAGGGGACCCTCATAAGAGGACCGCCGCCTTAGTGCCACATGAGGGCACACGAAACAGTCTAGCGTGTGGGACCCCCCCCCTTAGGGGTCCGCGCACAGCGTCACTTCCGGTAGGGGGTGGGCGGGATGAGGTATAAGGGCCTCTCCCCACCCACCTGGCAGCCTCTTTGCCGCTGCCCTTGACGCCGTTTCCCTCCCTACCGCTTACCCGGCATAAGTGCAAGGGTGGGGTGGGAGAAGTGTTCTAACTTGTTATTTTGTGTTGCAGGCAGAGTTACAGGGCAATCCAGAGGCTGTAAGGTACACAGGGGTACCCTCTGCAGGAGCACAACAAGGGTGCAAAGGCCAAATATCCCCAGGGAGGCCCTCGTGTGGTACCCTGGAGGAGCGACGGCACCCCGTTAGTCCTACGGGCGGTTGTGGACCTGAGCAACTGGGGGTTGCCTGGAACGCTCTGCCCCTTCGAGGGCGTGAGTAAGGGGGTGGACTGGCGGTCCACCGGTGGGAGGGGTTAGCCCCTCCCCCAAAATTGGTAAGCGCCGATTGGCGACGGCCACTGTGTCATTTGGCTCATCAGTCGGGCAGGCGGCGGAGGGGTTGCCTGCCCTTGGATCGCCTGTAAGATAACCCACCATGTTGGCATATTTGTTATGCAAATAAACCTGCAGCAATTTTCTCCACAAACAAGGTGTCGTGTGATTTATTTCCAAATAATATTGCTGTATGTGGGATGGGGAGTGTTGCTGATATTGGCACTATGACCCTTGAGTGTTCGTTATCCGTGCTGTCGCGAAAAAGGAATTGTCTGCCAGATGATGGGTTTCGTAGCTTGATAGTAAATTCCCAGCTGTCAGAAAAAGTGACTGCAATGAGATACTTGCATCTGTACGCTAAAAATAGATGAATTATCAATATTGCACAAGTACGTTAGCACCATCATTGAATATCACACGAACGTGATCGGAAACGTATTCTGAGTGATGAAGCTTTTGAGCATCTCGCAATACTGGTGTTACGATTTAGAGCGTGATGCTGGGTGCGTGCATTGACGTAACAAGATGAGTGGAGAGGAAAAACAGACTGCGATGGTGTTGTTAAAAAGGTAATCAGACGATAATACAATAAAGTTGGTTTTGTGAAGTGAAAAATTGTGTTCTTGAAAGTGAAAAGGGTTTGTGAAAAGAGGAAAAGTGTCAGTCAAGCAATATTGATTCAAGGATTACAAATGAGTAAAATCTCACAGTCAGTGGACTATACTGTAACAGTCATAAACGTTGTATATGGAAGGATGTTCAAGTTGAAGAGCTCATTCTTAGGTGTGGCGCGTATAATAGAGACATGAATAACAACACAGAATTCTTGTCAGGCAGTCAACTTGATGTTTTAAATCAATGCTCAGCTGCTGTGACATGATAACATTAAATGTATAGACTAAAGACAAAGTATATCCATCACCATGTATGGAGAAATAAGGCAATGTAATTAGCCGCTTTATGTGATTACTTGTTGGATTTACTTTGTAGGTAGTCTATGGTTGTATAATATTGAAACCCCGGTTTAGACACAGTGGTGCACACTGTGTCTAAACCACAGGCTCTAGAAATTTTTACATAATCGGGATTAGGGTGGAACCTCTTGACAGAGTGCCACACTAAGTTTCAAACAGCCCCACATCGATAATTCACTAAACTCATACAAGTTTAGAGTAACTTTTGAGTGCCACACAACCCATCTAGCTCTCAACTCCCAAAGTAGACATGAAGCACAAGAAGCAGTGATTTAATTTTTAAATGTAACATATTTTTGTTGTCTTTTCTTTAATTAATCATCTAAGGCAGATAAATACATTTTATAGAGCAGCAACATAAGAGCACACTGCCCAGGAAGATATCAAACTCCTCCAAAACATTTGTACTAATCATTATTACACACCAGGTTTGCTACGGCAAAGATTGTTGCACAGAACTATGAGCAGTAAACTTTAATACATAGCCCAAAAGTAAATATAATGCACCTATCCAAAAATGGAAATAACCATTTTTAAGTTCCTTACCCAGGAAATGAATACCTCATAAGCGATCCTACTAAATTTTAATACATGTTGTTTCTGACCCGGCTTGCTACAATGTAATTCATTTTGTAAATCTATCAAAAATTAACTTTGAATCACATTTCAAAACATACCTCACTAGAAGCAAACATGTCAAAAGTAGTGAGGCAATAAAAAGCAATGATAATCATTAGGATTTCCTTACTGATGAATCAAACTCCTCTAAAGACATTTTCTATGCATCATGTACCACCGAGATGCTACAGTTCTAGGTATGTCTACAGATCATCTTGAATAGATTTTTGTCCGAATACCTCTCTTCAAGATCGCCTATGTGTGCCAAATTTTTCATTGTTATGCTTGCAACTATGATTTTCCTCCCATTCTTGTCAATTCTATTAATGAAGTTTGAGAGACCACACACCAGAACAGCAACACAAAAAATCAATCAATCAATCAAACAGCATTTGTAAAGCATAACACTGTCACCCCTAGGGTTTCATTTCATAATTAAAAGATAATTAGGAATTCACAATATGGCATATTCTCAAAAATGGAAAGCAATGACCTATTATATCACCTAAGTTAATATAAGACCTGCTGATACCTCACTATAAAAGAAATTATGATTAAAGGAGCTGTGATGATGACAAAGTATCCCCTGCCAGGCAGCAATGTATTATATAGGTCATAAACAGATTTTAGTCGTTACCACATTCTAGATATTATTCTCATGTGATTATGATAAGATATACTGTTCTCTAGCTATGTTGAAACCACCTCTTACTGTCTTCAATTTACTAATCAATTTGGTTTTAGACTTTCTCATCTTCTGTCATTGTTTACGACCGTCCTGTCACATTAAATATGTTGAATATTTAGGAATCTTTTAGTCTTGAAATGTATGATATTGTGCTTTTCAATGATATAAACAACATGAAGACATTTCATATCTCTACTTCCAAATATGTTCTTTCCATCATTCCTTTACCTTGTGTTTCATTGAAAATACAGCAGATCACAAGTATAAATGGTTATATAGATACACACTTTTCTTGCCATTTAATAAATGTGTTTATGTGGTATGTCCGGTTAATTTCAATATCTGTAAATTAATGAAAAGTGTCCAAAACAAATTTTCAGCATACACATTTACTGCAAAGCTTGTGTGCTGTGTATTTATGAGAGCCATCTCCTCCACTCCACTTCACACCATGTGGAATGTGTTAGTCAAGGAGGAGTCCGCTAGTCATGGATAAGTGTGGAAGGCACGACCAGCAGTTGATTGAAACCCCTTCCTTTAAGGTTGTTATTCTTACAACAGAAAGTACCTAGGTTAGAATGAGAAGCTAATTCCTATAACTAATTTCTAAACATTTACTTCTGGGACTCAATAGTGTCTATGCTGGCCCTGCTCTGCATAGGCTCCTCAAGTCGCGTAACAGTCCTGCAGTCTGTCCCTTGCTCTGTGTGCATTGTTTGTGCTAAGAGAAGAAATTAAAGTGAGTGTCAAACAGATGCACCAAGAAATAAACTGAAATGTGCTAAAATATCATCATGCCTGCAGAAATGTCCATATGTTTGCAGTGACATTACTGAAACTGAAACCTCTCAGTTGGGTTGTTGAAACTGAAACCATAGTGGCCTGAAGATCAGTGAGTACAGAGTGTGGCAGCAGGGCATTAAAATAAATTACTTTCATGAAATAATAGCTTGTTTTTTATATAGTGATCCATAATGTACTTCTGCCACATCAGGTCACCTAAGCAAACCTCGTTTCCACAGGAGAAATATAATATTTCTGCCTTAACTGCCCCCTTGAATGCAGCACCTTGGCAGGTTTGTGGTTGTAAGTGTCTCAAAGGTATCACTGAGTTTCTCACCCACTCAAAAGTCAGCACCAATCAGTTGTGATCAGATAATCTTCTTCCAAGGTGTTTCCTGTGGAGTACTAATTGTCAAAGATGGATGAATTGTGTACTGTAACATGTGTTACTAAGTGTGTAAGTTGCAAGTCAGTGAATAGAACAACTAAGCCTTGCCCTCAGATGTGCGTTCCTCCCTGTATATGACAGTGCCTAATTTTATATCTTATCCCTAAAATCGTATGGCATTTTACAACTGTAAATTCAGGTCAACAGTAGGAAGGAAACATCTAGGGAAATATCATACATGCATTTGTAGTGTTCCCCTATAACAATGGCATGTTCATGTGGCAAACTAGGATAATTGATAAGAGGTCAAACAAAGATGCATGTGAGGATTTAAGAACATACACAGTAAACATGGTAAATGGTTCTCTCTCCAATGTTCCACCAACAATACTAACAGAAGCTCTAGGGCTCTTGAGAGCATCTTGAGCTGATCAAGGCTATTTAAGTATGATGGAATTGCAAAGAGGGCCAATACAGTGTTAACGATGCTTTGAACTATCACTTAACTTTTTCCTTTGGGCGTATACTACCCTTGATTTATTTATTTATTTGAATAGTTTTATAAAGCACGAACAAGACCCACAGGGGTATCATAGCGCTGTACAAAGTTGACGCCAGCAAGGGTACAAACATAATGAAAGTAAGTGAAGTTATAACATGTGGGAAAACATTCAAGTTAAAGAGTATGGGGTATCAATGGTGCCTTAGAACACGCAGAGTGAAACATCATAAATAGAACGCACCAAAGAAGTGCAATACAAATCAAGGAATTTTAACAAAAACAAGAGCGAGATCATCAGTTAATGCAATTATGGAGCCATCGAGGACTAGGTCAAAATAAGGAAAAACATAAAATAAGGCATCAGTGTAATACCACAAGAATTAGGTTATTTTAACAAACATAACAGCATGATCAGAAGAAGAGGGAGTTAATGTTCGTTCAGTAGTAGTCGTTTGACCAGTTTTTTAAAGGAAGGATTGGATATGATCTGTGATGGCAAGGAGTTCCAGATTCTCGGAGCAAGACCGGTGAAAGCACGGTTGTAAGATCTTTTCTTTTAGAATCTTGGAGGTTTCAAGAGAAGGGTGGACGTACTTCTTAGGTTCCTGCTGGAGCCTGATAGCTCAAGCTTATTTGCTAGGTAGTACGGGGTGTTGTAGTGTATGGCTTTATGAGTCAGGCAAGCTATCTTGAGTCGGATTCTGGCTTCAATAGATAACCAATTTAGTTGCAGAAGGTCGGGGGAAATGTGATCATATTTTCTCGAGCCGGTTATAAGTCTAGCCGATGCGTTCAGGGTAGCTCTGAGTGGGGCCAAGCTAGCTTTGGGAAGTCCAGCAAGGGTCACCAGCCCTTATTCCAATCTGGGGATAATCAAGGATTGAACCGCTGGTCTGAGATCTTCAGGGGGGAGGAAATGTTTGATTTTCTTCAGTGTGTTAAGTTGGAAATTGGCTCCCCTAGTAGTAGCACTGTGCGCTTGCATGTTTAAGTGTTCATCCAAGGTGATACCTAAAGATTTGGCAGAGTCTACAACATGAGGTGTGCAGTTCAGAGCGGTTAGGTGTTTAATCCAGTCAAGGGTAGGAGCCGAGTGATTGGGTGGGGCGATTAAAAGAAATTCCGTTTTGAGAGTGTTTAGTAGGAGATGGTTCTGAGCTAACCATTGTTGAGCTTATGCAAGTGCAGTATTTAATGTTTTTATGTCCTCTTGAGAGGAGATCTTCAGGTACAGTTGCGTATCATCCGCATACATGTGGTATTGAATGTTCGCTCGGTTCAGAATGACAGCAAGTGGTTCCATAAATAGGTTGAAGAGAGTGGGCGAGAGCGCAGAACCTTGGGGGACTCCAATCATGACAGGGGTACTGGAAGCGAGGGCATGATTAACTTTTATCCTTTGCGTGCGGTTGTGCAGGAAGGAGGCAAACCAATTTAGGACCGGGCCCGAGAAACCCATCCTGTGTTGTGGAAGGTCAATCAGGTTTACATGTTTGATGGTATCGAAGGCTGAAGACAGGTCAAGAAGGATCAGGAGACAAGGGACATTTAGATCAAGGGCTCTCACGGCGTCATCAACAATGTGCATTAGTGCCGTTTCAGTACTGTGCCCAGATCTGAATCCTGACTGATGAGGGTCGAGGAGTTGATATTTCTCAATGTGGTTGCAGAGCTGCAAATGGACGCATTTTTCAAGCACTTTAGCTAGAGTCATACTGTTGGCAATAGGTCGAAAGTTGTTTGGATCTGATAGGTCCGCGTTGGGCTTCTTAGGAATGGGAGCAACTTGCCCAACTTTTAGACAGTCCGGAATCTTTCCCTGTAAGAGGGATTCATGAATGATCCTGGACCAAAGAGGGAGAATGGCTGAGTTTAAATCTTTATTGGCGGGTAAAGGATCACCAAAATGGTTGGAGGGTTTGAGGGATGCCATGATGTGAAGGAGCTCAGTGCAATCTGGTAGAAGAAAAAAGCTCCAAGAGGAGTTGTTTTTGAGAGAGCAGCCCAAAGGAGAGTATATTGTCGAGGATTCGGCCAGCTCCACTGATTCCTGCTGGAGGTTTCTTAGGTAACAAAGTTAGGGTGGCAAGTAATAGCTCCAACTCTATTTTCCTTGTTTTTTCAGAGAAGTGAGCTGTAAAGTCCTCACCATTAGGGAGCAGGGATATGGGAGTAGCGTTCTGGTTAGACTGGTTAGATTGTTCCTTAATGATTTGAAAGAGTTTTTTGGGTCTATTTTTGGCTCCATCCAATTAAATTCTGAAGTGGTCGGTTTTTGCTAAGTGGTTGTGTTTTTTGATGATTTGAATTTATCAGTAGTATTCACTGTATACCGGAAGACCACTTTGGACAGCAGATTATTGAATGATTCTACTAAGGTCAGTAGGCAGTCCACAGCCCTTCAATGAATGAAAGCTTTGGTTTTCTAATACTACTGTTGCAGCTCTCAGCAAGTCATGATATCTCCAGCAAAACATATTTCAAAAAAATTGTGCAAGCCTGAACAATAGCTTATATTAGATTTTATTACTCAAGTTTTCCTTTAATTGGAAGATTGTATTGGCGTACTGCCTGTGTATTTTAGCCAGCATTTATACAGTATCTATCAGAGTTCTTGTCTATAGGACTCATACTTTATATTATTTTATTACTCAGGCAATTATTGTTATTGCTAATTATATGAAACGTTACAATTAAAATGATATGTTTTATTTTTGGTTGTTCAGCAATCAGTATCTTATTTTGTGCACGTGCCCATGCTCAACACATATGTTGGCTTTCTAAAGCCATGTTTTTGAAAACTATACCTTTAGATATGCTTTCCTAGTTGTACAAATATCTCACAAGACATATTCTTAAAAATAGATGTGTTTGCATGAAAATACCTTTAACTATATTTGCCCAACTGAGCCAGTAGCGCCTAGGGCGAAGAGAGGATCAAGATATATCAGACATCTGTGTGATGGGACCTAGTTTAGATAGTAAAAACTATGTCTAGTGTAAAGCTACAGATGTGCTACCGTGTGGTGTCTAAGAACCTCGGGAGCCTTTGCTGACCAGACACAATATAATATGTGAGTTTGTTGTGTATTCTGAGCAGACGTGGGAAAATGTGCAAACAGAATCCTGAGAACAGAACTGAATAACAAGCAACATTACAGTGTGCTCCTCAATAATGGCACCAAAGACATTTGCTGTGTATGTCATTGTGACGTAGAGCCACCCTAACCGCTAGAGTGCTAAAACTAAGGGGTAACCATAATGGGTCCAGAAGAGACATCACAACACTAACAGCTTATGAAAACAGTAGGGGGTAATGTTACACAGCCTTTGCTTCATCATTATTTTATCCTGGTTTTATAGCCTAATGCTATGTCTTTATTCCCAAATGACTGTTTGCGTAAAATAGTCAGTATTCTATTTTAAATCCAAGCAAATCAATATAAAAATGCACTAAATATCATGAGCCTGATTCACAAAGTTAAAATTATGTGTTAAGATTTCCTTATGGGTAAATCTACCCTTTTATTGTTATTCACCATTTCTGAGTGTAGATTTACATCTAAGTGTGGACTTGCTTGTCTCTACCCCAGTGGACCATCCCAAAGCAGGAGCTATGCATGTACAGTTACTGCTAGTAATATCTCACATATCAATAGAGTTCTCTCAATCACCATGGTGGAGAGTTCCTTATGGGAAGGTATTAGGGACAATATTAAATGTTATTATTCTTTAAAAAATGACTAAAACGTTTAATTATAAAATATAAAGGTAACATAATTTAAAACATTTATTATAGATGTGGAACTATTAAAATACAATGTTGCACCACATTAACTCCTAAAATTAAATGTATATATGAGTGTGTGTGTGTATACACATTTATTTTAAATGTAATGTGATTATCTATATACACATTTATGTAACATTATTTCCTATGGGGTGTTAGTTTAAGTCACAGCCATCGTTATTTTATATGGTTGTGTGTTGCAGTACCTGTGAGTGGCCATGTGTGGTGCTGGACTGGAGAACATTTACCTCTGGTTTGACATCTTTAGGCATGAAGCAACTTTAATATTGTAGTTTGTAAATAGCAATAGCCTTCTGTGGATGGGTGTTGGTACTAACCTGTCCTACAATAAACACTTAATTACTTTTCCCTAACCCCCTCCTATATTTTGTAAGTATTCCCCAATTTACAGCCACTAATCCTAATTACTTCAGTCTGACATTTAATACTAAAGTGTTAGCTTACTGGTCTGGAGTTCTCCGGCAATGTGGTGGAGATCTCCGCATGTGTGGATGCTGGGTCTGGTTCCTTTAACTGCCAACTCTGTTCTGTGCTTCACTGTCCCATGCTGCTGATTTCATGCTTCTTCCTGGACTTCCAATGACCATGAGTAGGGTGGGGGTCTTTTTCTGGGCTTGTGTTGGGTGCTGTGAGCACTCCTCCTGTGGTCCCTGAAGACAGACCCCACAGGGATTTTTTCTGGAGTGTGTCTAGGAACATATGCTGGATATTGTGTGTTGTGAGGGAGGAGTCTGATGAGGCTATTTACTAAGGTAACCTACACTTAATAGTAATTTACACTTATAATTTACTCTTTCTTATTTTAGTAACTTTGTTGCTTTTGGATATCCACAAAATCTGGGGTAAAGTTACTCATAAATGTAGGCTTACAAGTCTTCACCTCCTGAAAAAGAGGATGAGGCCTAAATTGTGAGTCAGTTAATAATGCCAAAAAAAGAATCAGTAGTAAGTTCAGCACCACATATGGCGAACAAAATGATACTGCAGCAACCTCCCATAGAAAATAATGGTGAAAGCAGCTTAAAAGAAAACTCGAAAGAAATAATGTTAAATTAAATTCAAATATTTCAAATAGTTAAAAAATATAAAAATATATAATTTAATGTTAAAAACAACTAAAGATAAAACTAATTTAATATTTACTTATAACATATTTTTATATTTTTGGAATATATATATTCCTGTAACATTTTTATTAAAATATAATAAATTACTTTTAATTATTTTATACATTACTTTTAATTCTTAGTAATGGACAATAAAATTATTTTTTATGTAGGTGGGATTATTTTTAATTTAAACTTCAGAAAAATAATCTTTACTTTAATATATGAATTTTGATTAAAAAGTTGATTAAAAATTAAGTTAATAGTGCTTTAGCATGTTCCATTGTGTTCTACATTTAAATTAAATATATACAATCAATTCACATTAATATTTAACAAAAAATATTTTTACCCTTTTTTTTAGTTAAATATCTTTTTTTTTACTCTCCCCTATACTTTACCATAGGTGAGTCCACAGTTGGAGGAAAGTATATAGAAAATGTAAAAAGCTTATTAAACTATATACATATATATATATGTATATATATATATATATATATATATATATATATATATATATATATGTGTGTGTGTGTGTGTGTGTGTGACAGTGCTTCCTTCCCTGCTGCCCTGCTCGTGCCCGCCCACACGTCAGACACTGTGATGGAGGGAACGTCTCTTGAGGATTGAGCTGTGCATCCACGTGCAGGGGAAAATTACGGGAATCCACGGAGCTCACAGAGACCCGCAGGACCCACCGCTGTAGTTCTGTCATAAGGGGATCACTCGCTGAAACATGTTGTTGTAACCAATTATTGTCGCTGCGATGGAGGCTTGCTGCCTGCCTATGCCTCAGCCACGTTGGCACCTGTGCTGGCTCCCTGCCCAAACTCTTTATCCTCCCAGCCCACCACACTGCTCATCTCACACGGGGAGCCAGGTGAGTTTGGGTGTGCGGCAGGGCACTTGTGGTTCTTGCAGTTTTTAGGCCTACTTGGCTTGATTTGTTTGACCACGCAAGAAGCCTCTTCAAAAGACACTCTCAGTGATGTGATGCCAGGAGAGACACATGCTCCCCCCTGATCATTGTCTAAAGGTGAGCTGAGTGCATAAAATTCTAATTTGGGGGCCTTTCATGGGTGGCACTTTGGGCACTGGAGGGAGTGCTATGCTGGGTCAATCTCACCGTAATTCACAGCCAGATACTCTGTCAACTCCGACTGGTACTTCATTGCAGTGCACCGCCTACAGCTTCAAGTCTACAAGCCTGCTAGTGTACAAGTCCACAATTCTACTTTGGGCTGCTGTGGGTGGTGGTGGCAGCCATCAGCAAGTGTATTACGTCCAGGGGAGGAGGTAAGTGGATACCCGGTCAGTGATCCCTCAAAGTTTTTTTTACTTTTACTGATCTTTTGCTAAATTTTGCTGACTTATTTGTTGCTGCTGGTAGTATTCAGGTCTTAGCCCAGGCAGGTCTGCAATGGTCAAATGGAGGGTGGCCCCTACCAAGCCAACACCATGCACTACCCTTCACAGCTTCTTGCAGTGGGCCGTGGAGTTCTGAATAGGGAGACTGATCTTGCAGAGTGCCACCTGTCCCAACATATCTGGCAGAGCAGGCGTGTGAGCAACCATGTGCCCCTCATGAGTCTAATAACACATGAACCATGCTTGCCTCCAGCACTGGTTCCAACACTGGTTCACCTGGCTCACCTGCTTGTGCTTTGGCCTATGACACCCAGACCACTTCCCTCCTGGGTGCAGTTATTTTGGATGACTCTCAGGCCACAGAGCCTGGAGGCCAACCCAGGAATGAATCTTTACCCTCCAGACTTCTTAATATAGGAAAGCCCAGAAGGGCTAGTAGAGAGGCTAAGTCAAAATGCCAATGCCCTGAACCCCCAGCTGGTCCCTCAGCTGCAATGCTCACCGAGGCCCCTGTTTTGACCTCGGATTCCAGTCTTCTCTGCTCAAATTATTTGAAGCAAACCTTGGATCATATAGTCTGGGAGGCAGTCAGGAGTGTGATGAACTCCTTCAAAAGCACACTGGCCCCTATTACGATCACCTGGAGCAGTTGGAGGCAGCCGTGACCAAACTAAATGATGCTGTTGTGTCACATTGTACAGAAGGTCTCCAGTCACTTGTCCCTACTGTTCCCGTTGTTACTACTGCCTGTGCAGCACCACCAGCACTGCCTGTATTCCGGGGTGATGTTGGTGCTACCCCTCTGGGAACAGCAGGATGCCCCAAGCAGGACAGGCCTATCATAGTACCATGGGTGGCTGCACATGTCTCCCCAGTAACAAGGTACGTGACATGGGCTCAATCATCAGTTAGTACCATCAGCTGTCCATGACCCCTAGTGTCCATACCCTGCATCTCTGACCCGGTAACTCCTTTTGTGGTCAGATCGAATAATGTTCCAACCCTGAAGGGGAGGTATGCGGGAGGTAGCATGATCATTCTAATCAATAAAGGGGTTGACTGGGCGAATAGCAGTCTAGAAGGTCCTGTATTACTTCACAGCCACATCAATTTTGATAGTCGAGTTCCTTGGGTGGGTAAATCTCCCAAACCTGATGCCTCAGACTGTGTTGTGATCAAGTTTAGAGACAGGAGGGTGGCTGCTGATATTTTAAATGAGCTATGTTTTGCTGTGGCCCCCACAGCAGTAATTGAGGCACGCCCATTGGGCAACGTCTACAAACCATAGGCAGGCTTATCCACTGTGCTGTTGTCCAGAGACCCCATTCCAACCGCCAACATGTTCGCCTCTATTTTCAAACCTGGAACAGTTAGAGTGACTCTCCGGCGTGTGACCCTTGAAGTCACCTGCAGCTTTTCAATGGAGCATGGGTCCCACAAGTCCGCAGATGTTATCATGCCTTTTTCGCATGGTGGAGGCAGGAATTTCCGGGGCCCTGGACACGATAAAACTCAACCAATGTTGAAATCCTCATGGAATGTTGCGGGTGTGGCAAGCAAGTTGGGTAGGCAAGACTGGATACATTTTATTTATTGCAATGCAGTAATCTGCCTACAAGAGACCTGGCTGAAAGACCGTGTCTTTTTGGAGGGGTATACTGCCTACTTTATGTCAGCCATTGCATATGGACAGGCCAGGTGGGGGTGTGGGGGGGGGCTTGTTACTTTAATTTCTCCAGATTCCCTGCCTGGGCATTGTGGTTGAATTGTGGCTCCACTGTCAATCAACTTGTCTGTTATTGGGTACTCTGCACAATAATGTTTTTGACACCTCTAACACCGATTTTGTAGGATCATTGTCAGAGGATATTAAAAATTGCTTTAGGAATATTCGAGGGCAGTGTGCTGTGATATTACTGGGGAACTTTAATACGAGACAATGTCATCTCCCTGCTGCCAGTGTTTACGGCCTGTTGAACAACTCTGTGGACACTTTTACACACTTTGCTCACAGAACTCAAGGGGACGCACTTAACATATTGCTGGCCAAACTCATTGCACCCACTTATGTCGGGTGGGGCACCCCGAGTCACATAGATTTTATAATATTTCACAATCGCTGAGGGAATGGGTGCTGAATTATAGCCTTGCTGGTTCCCTACTGAGCAGCCACAGATTATTGGCTCTTTCATTGCTTGCCTCGCTCTTTGCCGCCAAGGCTGTTGTGAATGTTCCCCTCCCCTTAACATTCTCTAAGAATCGCAGGGTGATCAAGAGCGGGACCAAGATCGATAAAACCACCTTTCTAACTCATCTTGTGGCTTCCTCACTTTTAAAAAAATGCCTAGTTGATGATTATAAACAGGATAGTGGCTTGAAGCTTCTGGAGGGCTTTAATAGAATTTACAGCATGGCCAACAAACTGCTTCTGGTCCCGGTTAAGACAGGCCGCCCACTAAACAGTTCAATCTTGACTCCATCAAGGCACACAACCAGCTCCTTGCCACCCTAAAGAAGACACCACAAGATCAGGAATCAGTCAGGAGTGCCAGATCCATTTATAAGAGTACCCTCAGAACTAGGAAGTTTGCCATTACTGAAGAAGCCTTTTCCTCCTTATTACAAACCAGCAAGCTAAGGGACATGAAGTCATTTTAGGCAGAAGTTAATCGCATCTACTTTGAGAACATCAATAACCCTGGCATCGCCACTGTGATCCCCCCTGACCTTTGGGTGTCTCACTTTACAAAGCTCTATGAGGGCCCTGCCATGATGACTTCAGACCTTTCTTTTAACCATATAGCTGGGCCGCCCTCATGTTTCCTTGCACATTCTCAGTCTCTGGTGCCACCCTCGGCTTTTCCTTAGATAGAATTAAGTGAGGTTGTCCTGGCAATAGTTAGCTGCCCGGCCAGGCGCACCCCAGGCCAAGATGGGATGCCTTGAGACATGTTTAAAGCAAACACATCACTATGGGCCCCCCATTTGACTAATGTCATAAATGTAGCCTTAGTGACTGCGTCCTGCAAAAGTTGGTCTCATGCCCTTTTTGTTCCAATATTCAAAAAGGGCTTGAAAGGTGACACGGAAAGCTATCGCCCATGTCTTTGATAAGGTCTGCTGCCAAGGGTCTGGGACATATTTTACTGGATCAACTCCAAACTTGGGCTGATGAACATAACATGTTTTCAGAGGCCCAACTTGGCTTCCGCCCAGGTCTAGGCACTGTGGAGCAGTCACTCAATTTATACCTGTTTATAAATAAGTACACAATGGCTAGGATGGGTAAATTGTAATTTGCCTTTATGGACCTGAGTACTTGTTTTGACTCTGTTAACAGGTCCAAGTTCTGGAGCATGTTGACTAATATGGGGGTCGACCAGTACATTGTCAGTTTCATCAGAGAGCTTCACAATGAGGTCACAGCTAGCGTGAGATTTGGTCCGGGTGGTGAGACTACTTCAGCTTTTAACCTGGCGAAAGGAGTATGTCAGGGCTGTGTTTTGGCCCCATTCCTGTTCGCACTGTATATAAAAGCCCTGAAGGAGAATCTGCTGGAACTTAGAGCTTATTGCTACCGCATAGATGACCGCAGTGTTCTCACGCTAATTTATGCCGACGATACTGTCTTAATGGCTAGGACAGCAATCGGCTTACAATGGTTGCTAGACCGTTTTTGTCAGTTTTTGACCAGCCTTGATCTGAGGGCCAATACGTCCAAGACGCACGTTATGATCTTTGGTGCTAAGAAAAAAGATAGTACCAATTTTATAATCAATAGCTCCAAGGTCAGCACCGTGCCTTTGTTCTCATACCTAGGTATGCCTTTGACACTGACTAAGCATGGGGCTCCCCAAAGGCCAGAAACTTTGCCCGCAGATTAGGCCATAAGCCAATCAAAGAACTCTTGGCCATTTACAAACCTAAATGCTGTGCCATTGCCTCCTATAGGACCCTGCTATGGGGCATTAATGATCAGTGGAGCCTAGAAGAAATTGAAATGGTTTTATTAAAAGGTTATTATCTGTCACCAGAAGCACCAGCTTCTGGGGACAGGGCTCTTATTTCCATTGCCTACCTGTCTGTCCATGTGACGATCCTTCAGCACAAAGCATGATTCACTTTGTTTTTTTTGCCAATTTTATTACTTGCTAAGAAAGCACTATTTACAACCTTTTTTAAAAGAAGCAAACATTCAATACTGTAAAGCAGCTTTTATTATTTACACACTTTTCCTTCTGTGAAAATTGTTTTCTAACAGCCACTTTCATTCAATGTATGATAAAGTAGAGGGTGACACTGATTATGTATTAATTGATGCACTTTGTTTGTGCTTGCATGGGTCTCTTATTTCTTATGATCACTTGTTTTAATGGTCTTTTATTATCTTTTAATTGAAATGTGTCTGCTGTATGACTTTATTGTGGTTTGTACTTATTTATGTGAATTTATGGTTTTACAATTTTATGGTCTACTAGATCGAATAAAGTTGCTTCTGAGTCCGTATAACAGAAGCATAGCATTGTGCAGATCGAGATAGGGCCTCTGTCACAAATGAAGTGAGGGCAGAGGTCCAAAGAGTCTCTATAGTCGACAGATCAAACGTTTGAGGTTGTTTCTGCTGCTGCGGTCACCAGCCTGCTATTTAACGTTGTTCCTGGGGGGTCAGTCTTGTCCAAATAGAGGGTAGTGAGGGAGAAAGGGTCTGGTTAGCTGGTGAAGTTGTTGTATATATTGCTGATTTTGTTGTGGAAGATTTTGAACATCTCTTCCATAGGAGTTGGGAGGGGGTGATGGTAGTGGTGCTGGCAGCTGGGGAGGTGAAGTCTTTTACAATAGTGAAGATTTCTTTGGCATTGTAGGTGTTTTTCATGATTTGATTTGTCAGGTATGAGTGACTGGTGTCTTTGATTTACTGGTGGTACTGTCAGAAGGATGATATTCAAGGTTCTTTTGTTATCAGCATGTATAAGCATTGGGGTACAACCATAGTGGAAAAGGGGAGGTAAAAATGACTGAATTTACAGCTGTAGCCAACACATAGGGCATTCATAAAAAATTATAGCAGAGATATAACCTTCTGTGTGGTTATGAACAACAAAAACACTTTTTACAGTCGTTGATGGTATCCCTTAAAGTAGGTGGTATCCAGCCAGATGGCCTTAACTTCCTTTAATGTAATTCTACCTGAAATTGAAATAAATATGGCATGAAGATTTGTTGAAATGTGTGTCACAGACCCTTTGAAAGGGTGAGAACACTTATAGGTAACCCTCAGTTAGTAAGGTTCTAAACCCATGACAAGCTGGAATCCCTGGAAAGTTCTTGACTGCCTTGGATAGGTATGTACACTGTTTGTAGTGAGTCACCTGTACCCGCTCCCCAGTAGGATTTCATGTGAGTAATAATGGCATCCATTACACCTCCTGCCTCTCTCAGTTCAAGGAGAAATCATAGGAGGGACTGTGAAAACCTCCTGATTCTTGCTGGACCTTACGTACCTAAAGGTTCTTCAAAAGTAGAGCGAAGAGGATTCTGAAGAGTTTTGCACTATTTTAAATACAGGGAGAACGTCGATGTCTGGAAGCAGGCCCCATATCTAACATCAAACACAGCGCTTCCTCAAAAACACAGACATACCCTTATTTGTGTGCCAATGTACAAAACGGACCTAATGCTGAAAAACACCAGTACCTGTACTTGGGGGTTCAGTTTCTCATTACTGTTGAAGGTCGGCCTGTATTTTAAAGGCATCTGATATGCAACAATTACACTTTGAGAGCAAAACCTCTAGACTCTGTCTTATATCATAACTTGACTTCTTAGGTTACCAATTATTCTGTGGGAAATTGGAGGGTGCATATCCAGTATCTGTGGGTCTTCCAATGCAAGTATATATAATAAGGCTGAGAAGCACAAAGATTATGACTCAATATTTATTGTATATTTAAAGCTGCAAGCATGGGGCTTCAAGCCCTTTATAAAAGTAGCAAGACATGCCATGAATAGGAGGCCCAGATACAAAAGGAATACGCCCACTGGATGATTCCGCATGCAGATCTTAGATAGACAGCTGTGATCACATTTCCGATGTTCGTCGTAACAATATCTCCCCTGGGCCACATCTAGGACACTACACCAGCTGAAACATTAGTTCCCATCAGCTATCCGTGTTGAGCCTTGAAAATGTTAAGATTGTGGGAGAGGTAAAAGCAATTATGCAACTGGTGATTGTAAGGCTTGTTATGTCTGCAAAATACATGTCTACTGTATGTCAACTCTTGATTCCTCCCCTTTAGATTCCAGTGCCTGTTGGCAGTGTCCAGGTGAACTGTGGCCCAATGAGGGAAGAAGTAAATGTGTCCCAAAGACAATAGAATATCTTTCCTACGAGGACCCGTTGGGAGCAATCCTGGCTGGCCTTGCATCTTTATCCTCTAGTTTAACAGCTGCAATTTTGTGTGTCTTTATCAAATATCGAGGAACACCAATTGTGAAAGCCAACAACCGGGAGCTCACTTACTTTCTCTTGGCAGGTCTTGTGCTGGGTTTCCTCTCTAGCCTTCTCTTCATTGGGGTGCCTCGGACAACAACCTGCCTGCTCCGCCAACCAGCCTTTGGTATTATATTTGTCTTCTGTGTGTCCTGTGTGTTGGCCAAAACCATCATGGTGGTCATTGCTTTCAGAGCCACAAAACCTGACAGTAACATGAGAAGGTGGCTGGGGCCCCAGGTTCCCATTGCTACAGTTTGTTTTTGCACACTTGGACAAGTCCTCATCTGTGTCTCTTGGCTGCTGCTCTGCCCTCCCTTTCCTCAGAAGAACATGACACTGAAGATTGGGGCAATCATCTTACTGTGCAATGAATGTTCAGAGATTGCCTTCTGGTGCATGCTGGGATACATTGGGTTATTGGCATGTGTCTGCTTCCTGGTAGCTTTTCTGGCACGGACATTACCTGACAGCTTTAATGAAGCCAAGTGGATCACGTTCAGTATGTTTCTCTTCCTTAGTGTTTGGATGTATTTCATTCTTGGCTATCTAAGCAATCAGGGAAAATACATGGTGGCGGTGGAGATATTCGCGATTATATGTTCAAGTGCTGGGTTACTGTTTTGCATATTCTTCCCAAAATGTTACATTATATTAATCAGACCAGATCTGAATACAAGAGAACAGTTACTTGGAAAAAGGACCACAGGTAATAAGATGAAATCATCCTAAAGATTTGGGCTATTACCTGATATAATATTGAAGGTTAGTGCTGCTTTCAAAAATACGCTGAGATCTGACAAACCACAGAGATTTTGCTAGTGAGAAAAGTCATTAGATTTCAAAAGTTAAAGATGTTTATAACAAATGCATGCAACTGATGCTTTTGCAAGGAGAAGTAAAAATGATGGTTTGTCCTGAGAACCATTAACCTAAAATGTAGTACAGCCATAGAGTAGAATAATGCATATCCCTCTTCTGAAGTTCTTCTCAAGGCCTGGGAGTGATTGTAATTACCCCAGAGTAATCAGAGTAATATTGGTAATGTTGCACTACTTTTTTAGCAGAAATACCAATAATAACAAGATTACACCCACTTGGTAATTTAAGAGTAATTTTGGGGAAAAAATAAATTTTAGACGCAAGGCTGCATTTTACGTTAAAAAACAAGTGATAATTTCCAGGAGTAAATTGGGGGGTGAATCCTACCCTAAGTGCACATTTAGCAATTACGAGCAGCTGCTCATTCTGCTGTTCTTGTTCACTCGCTGCACTATTTTTAAATGCAAACTGCCTCCTTACATCCATTGTGGACATGAGGGGACATTGTCGCACTGAGAGAATAGAGCTAAATGCAAAATTACTCTTCTCATGTAATTCTGTGTAATCTTACTGTATTGTTAGGTGATTCTGTGTGATAACTCTACAGGGAATTATGTGAGTTAGGCCCACTTCTTGTCTTCTGCCTCACAGAGGGGTGCTCATGAGTGCTGGATCCTTATCTGATTTTTAGGATCACCAGGGAACAGGTTAATGATTCATATTTTGATTCACTGTATACAGATCTATCCCATGTACATTTGCTCATATTTTGGGATTGGTCCTGAACAAGAACTGCACTTATGGAAATCAAAATCACTAGGGTAGAAATCTGGCAGATGCAGTAATAGGAAGTAGAAAAGGAAGTAGAAAGCAGACCTGAATCCTTGGTTCAACTCTAGATTGTGCTTTAGATGGTTGATGAAATGGACCAGGCCGCCAGCTGTTTTCCAATGAGATGCTGAGACCCCCTGATTTGTGTCCCCCTAAAGAGAATACCATTACACTGACATTCCCAGAAGCAGTTTTTTCCTGTAGACTGGTGAAGACATCTTTCTCGTCAAAGAAACAACTCTACACTAGGGCCAGGCTAATTGTTTTTTTCCCCAAATTATGATTCAGCCTTCCTGCCACTTTTAAAGTACTGAGGATTGTTTTGTTGAAGTTGAGCTTCTAAGACTGGAAGAAACTTTTGTCAGTATTATTTTGCTTTGTTACACATTTATGAAACAACACTGATACAATGAAATGTTGAGCAGGAACACCTTCTACTTGACCATTCACCAGTGAGAAGAAATCACATTGGTGATGTTGGAAATGGCCCTTTTTGCAGGGTCACCCCCAAACGTAGTGCATCCTCCTAGTGATTTTTGCTAAATTCATGTTTACTGGCCTTAGGACTCTGAACACTTTACCACTGTTAACCAGTGCTAAAGAACATGTACTCTCTCCTCTAAACATGATAATATTGGCTTAGCCCCAATTTGATATTTGATTTACATTTAAGTCCCAAGTAAAATGGCACTACATGTGCCCAGAGCCTGCAAATTAAATTCTACTAGTGGGGCTGCAGCACTGGTTGTGTCACCCATCTAAGTAGCACTTTCAACATGTCTCAAGGCTACCATTGTAGAGCCTGTATTCACAGTATAAACTGTAATTTTGACTGGCTAAATAAACCTTTTGCCAGGCCCAAGCCTTCTTTTTGAATACATATGTCACCCCTAGGAAATGGTGCAAAAAGAAGGACATGTATTTTAAACTTTTACATGTCCTGATAGTGAAAAACACTTGCATTTGTTTTTTCACTACTGCAAGGCTTATATCTCCCAGAGCATACTATTGGGAATACCTTATTACACTTTATGAGTACTTTCCAAATGGGAAGGTATAACTTGTCCAAATTGTTGTCTCTGGAATCCTAATTTAAAATCCTAACTTATGGTGAGGTCGGATTTTAAATTACAATTTGAAAATTCCACTTTTAAAAAGTTGGCATTTTCTTGCCTTAGCCATTTGGTGCCTGTAACCTGTTTCTGGTCACATGACTGAGTGTAGTTGTTAGTTGGCTTTGAGTATTTCTCCTAGACAGCCACACACAATGAGAGTTTATGTGTGACTGAATGGGCCATAACTAGCAGGATGAGAGACAGGAGCTGGGCCCAGCCCAGCAACTTACACCTGAAAAGGCTGTGTCCTGCCCCCACACAAAGGGCAACACACCTCCTGTAGTGAGTCTGGAGGCAGGGCAGGGAAGGCAGGACATCTGTGTACGTCAAAGGTATTTCTTTAGATGTTTCTCCCACTTCAAAGCTGAGTATAAATACTGGACCTCAGACACCACCACTTCAGTACACTTCCTGACCTGTGGTTCCTTTGCCAGGATGAAGGACTGTTATGCTGCTAAAGGACTGGCACTCTGCTCGATTCCTGCTTTGCTGATCTTCTGCCTGCTGCCCTCTTGCCTGGGTGAGAAGGACTGGATCTGGATCTCTTGAACCCAGAACCCAGAGTGATTCCAAGGGCTAGTTAGCTGGACTCCTGACCTGAAGCCTCTGGGACATACCAGGCTTCCAACCTCCTTGCATCTACACCTGGACTATGCCATCTGTGAGCCTACCCTGTCAAATGGCGCCATCCAAGTCCTGAACCCACGAAAGTGGGCCAAAGGTGCTTGCCAGTAGAACCAACATCTCATCTCTTCTGAGTGAGCATCCCCGAGCTGAACCGACACATCTCCTCGGCTGAGCGGTGCGTCCTCGTGCAGAACTGATGCATCGCCTTGAGACCCTCACGGGTGAGTAGCGCGCTTACAATTCCCTGATTGATTGCCGCTGCTGCGTTGATTGGACCCATCACAAAAGACTTGATTCATCATCGCAACCTGCATCTTGGGACCGATACATCGCCTTAGGAACCGCTGCTGCATGGCGATTTTTTCCGGCGCACATCTACACATCTCCTTTCAACGCCAGCCTCGACGATGATGAAACTCTGCAATGCAGCTTTATGGTTCATCAGAATCGACACATCACCTCAACTGTGCATCTCAACCCTGACACCGGACTTTGCATCACAATCCCTGTCGATGGGATCCTCAACATCAATGCAACAGCACCCCAGTCTTGCCGCATCGCGAAACCAACACATCACCTCAGTTACATGAAGCGGATATACGCATCACTCCGCAACCAGGATTTAAGCTACTCTGGTCACCGGCCCTAAATGGGTTCCTGTAGCTGGTGCACACTCCATCACAGTCGGCCTGAACTTGTGACTTTGTCCCAGTTGAACATGTTCAGATATCCCCAATTGCACTTTGTGCTTTTTGGCGCTATTTTCACTCTAACACTTTAAATTCAATATCTCCAGTTCCACTAATTGCATTTTTGTCATTTTGGTCTTGGTTTATTTATTGAAGTAATATGTATTTTTCTAACCTGGTGTGGGATCTTTTTGTGTGGTGTTTCCACTGTATTACTGTTTGAAGTGTTGCACAAATACTTTACACATTGATTCTAAGTTAAGCATCACTGCTGTGTGCCAAGCTACCAGAGGGTGAGCACAGGTTAATTTGGGGTTTGCTTGCGACTTCCCAGTCAAGCAGGAACCCAAATTCTAACATAAACCAGAGAGAATCACTATGAGATAATCAGTGAACATCAAGCCATCCTTGATCCATAAGATGAACATTTCAGTATGTACAGAAATGAGCTTGAACACCTCCATTTAAACAGGTGCATCCATGTTTCTGTGATTTTTGTACCACGCAGATGCGCAAACTGCATTTTTCATCTGGACATTTCATTACGATGATTAGGTGCTCAAATCAGCAAAACGCGGCTGCAATGTTAAAAAAGGACGCTCACAAGCAAATGTTTGCAGGTGCATACTGTTCATAAAACAACCCCTAAATCTCCTCAAAATCTCTACGGCATATGTTATGGTGATGTTGGAGAATAATATTCTACTTCTCTAGTTGGCATCAGAGCAAAAGTCCAAAACTAGGTCCAATTTCACCTCCGGCTATAAAAATTCAAGCTCATCACTGTGATCCTTCTTTAGGTTGCTCCACCAGTTTTCTACCATCTTCCAAAGTCTGCTACATCATTGACAAAGCAGAAAGGACCAGTGCATGAGGTGTGCAAAAAGGAATAAACTAGAATGGAACAGCAGCTTCTCTCGCTTAGGGATCAAACATTCAAGGAATTCTAAACATTACTAAAGTCCCATTTTAAGGAATGTTTTTATCAATGTATTTTGAGATCCCTCTTAGTTTTGCTACATGTAGAAGCAGAAAACAATGCATCTCTGAATTTAGTGAGTGACCAACAGTACCAAAATGCTGGAATTGCAAGATGTAACCTGTAGCTTTTATCACCTCCATCACCACCTCCACTCCCTTAACTACCATTAGCCCAAGGTCAACTTAACTACTTCTGCATCGTTAGTCCTATCCTATATTCTAGCAGATAGTCAACATCTCAACTGCCTTTACTTTTAACATGCCTCATTGCACTCACACTGCTTCTTTGGATAATCAAACCTTCATAAAGCAGCCTCCCTGCTCAATTCAACCTGCCCTGCAGAACAGACACAATGATTTTTGGTTTTACTTTTTCTTGTGTATTTTATTTGGGGTATTTATGTTCAGCAGACCTAGGGCTAAACAGCAATGGATCTCTTCAATGTGGAAGGAATTTGTTCAGATGAATTCGTATTACAAATGCTTGGATTATGCAAATGTACATAAAAAGGGTGAAATGCAGTGTTTTGGAAAACATTAACATGGGAATGCATTGAAACACGAAATGTGGTAAGAAAGTAACAATTAGTTGGATTGTAGTAGGTATTGCAGAAGCAACTGGGTCTTAACTTGTTTCATCAATTACACAAGAGAAGCAGAGGATGTTAACCCTTTTGGTGCTAGAGATTTTACCCCAGTGCTAAGCCTTTTTTTGGCAATTAGGGGGTAGTTCGAGCTTTGGTCTCCATAACTTTTTGTCCACATAAGCTATCCACTCCAAATTTTTGTTCTTTCTTTTCTACGTCGTAGGGATTCTATAGATACCCAGGGTGGGTGGATTCCCCTGGAGGGGACTGATAAATTAGCCAAAATATAGCTACACCTTTGCTTTTTGGGGCAAAAAAGGGTTGCAGAAGGAAGTGTCTGTTTTTCCCTCTAAATTGCATCAATTAAAGGTGTGCTGTGCTAAAATCTTCCCATCTTTCAGAAACAGGCAGACATGAATTAAAAAAACTAATTTCTTACCACAGTTTTGGCATTTTACTGGGAGATAGCCTATTTTTGCCTATTTTTTCTGCTTTCAACCTTCTTTCAGTTTATGGAAGAAATGGGTGTGAAACCCATGGAGGATCCTAGAAAGCTATACATTTCCAAACACAAGACAAAATTCTGAATTCAGTAAGGGGTGATTGTGTAGATCCTTCAAAGTCTTCCCCAAAAACCGAAGGGCCGAGTTACGATCATGGCGGACGGGTTACTCCATCCCAATGTTGACGGATATCCCATCTGCTGCAATATAAATTCCATTATATCATATGGGATTTATATTTCGGCGGACGGGATATCTGTCACCATTGTGATGGGGTAACCCATCCGCCAAGATCATAATCAAACCCTAATTGTTGAAATAAAAAAAAAAAGAGAATTATTAGAAAAAAATGTATTGACAATGTTTTAATTTGTAATTTCTTGTCACAATGGCCTATTTCAAAAATCAATATGCCATTACATCTGGGGTTGTTGGGATTTCCAAGAACTCAAGGTACCAAGAGACAATAACTGAGTTGAACCTTGCAATGGCTTTTCATTGTGAACCGGGCATTGAGCAATTCACATGGTAAAATATAAAGAGTGAAAAATTGAGTTTCTGATTGACAAAGGTATGCACTCTCTACAAACAGAAACCACAATCCTAGTCAGGGTAAGTCAGATACACACAGTGTATGCTTAGCGTAAGAGGCAATGTGTAAAGTATTTGTGCAACACTTCGAACAGTAATACAGTGAAAACACCATAAAATAATCCCACACCAGGTTAGAAAAATAGATTTGAAATTAATGAATAAAACAAGACCAAGTGCAATACAAAAACAGTAAAACAGTAACAAAAACACAAAAAGACTTCACACCAGTTTGGGGGAAAAATAGTATGATTTTATAAAATAAAACAAGACCAAAACAACAAAACTCCAATAAGTAGAAGTTGAGATATACATTTTTAAATATTAAATGCAAAAATAGTGCTTAGAAGCAAATTGTAGCTAAAGAGTTGAACGGTTGCTCTGGACCGGGACAAAGTCAAGAGTTCAGGCCACCCGTGAAGGAGTGCAGGCCGGCTACAGGACCAATGCAGGGCCCACTGACAAAAGTACTTTAATCCTTGGTTGCAAACAACGAGATGTGGGGTGCAGCCAAGTGATGCTTCAGTGTTAGTCCTGCAGTCAAGGAAATGAGTTGATTTTCTCCATGCAACAATAGCGACACGCTGGTTTCCGAAGACAAAGAGCCGGTTCTGAGATGCGTTGATTCCGTAGTCGATGCCCTGGGTTTCTCCACGCCAACGAATCGAGGCGCTGAATGTCCTTCAGCAATGGTGGCAATGTGGTAGTTTCTATGCAGCGGTTTGGATGATGCTGCTTGGGCCCCAAGTGTGATGTGCTGATTCTGTTTCCGCACCAGCGGTGATGTGTTGATTCTGTTCGTTAGAACAGCAGTTCTTTTTGTCAAAGTACTTTCAGGTCCAGGAGTGTACTGAGTTGGTAGGGCCAGAGGTCCAGTACTTATACCGCGTTGTGCCTTTGAAGAAGTGTACAGAGGGTTATGCAGCCCTTTGTGTATGGCCAGAGCACAGCCTATTCGGGTTTAAGTGTGAGGCTGAGCCCAGCTCCTCTCTCCCTTCCTCCCAGTATAAAGTCACTCCCAGCCTTCCTTTGTGTGGGACTGTGTAGAGGGAATATACAAAGTGAACTGGTACCCAGCCCAGCCAATGATCAGAGACACCAAAGAGCTAAGAGAGGGAAAATGTCCAACTTTGTAAAAAGTGGCATTTTCCGGATGGTAACTACAAATCCAATTTCATCATTAAAGAGGATTTGTCATTACCATTCCAGAGGTACTAAACATGACATCTACCATTTTCTACCTTCTCTCAATTAGTAATTACAGCATAGTAAGTATTAAATGAATTTCCATTATTAACCTATGAGAAGGGTAGGCCTCTCAGTAGTGAAAAACGAGTTTGGGAGTTTTTCACTACCAGGATATGTAAAACCTAAACATACATGTCCTTCCTTTTAGTTACATTACAGCCTACCCTGTGGGCTACCTAGGACCCACCTAAGGGGTGATTTATATATAATAAAAGGAGAGTTTAAGGCTTGGCAAGGGGTTTTAAAGGCAAGTCAAAGTGGCAGTGTAAACGGCACACACAGGCTCTGCAGTGGCAGGCCTGAGATGTTTAAAGAGCTACTTGTGTTGTTTGCACAATCAGTGCTGCAGACCCACTAGTAGCATTTAATTTATAGACCATGGGCCCATGTAGTGCACTGTACTATGGACTTACAGGTAACCTAAATATGCCAATTGTGGCTATCTCAAACAAACCATGTTTTAGGGGAGAAGCATGTGCACTTTAGCATTGGTTGGCAGTGGTAACATGCTCAGAGTCCTAAGGCCAACAAAAAGAATCAGCAAAAAGAGGAAGTAAGCAAGCAAAAGGTCTAGGTGATGACCACCCTAAGGATGCCAGGTCTAACACGTATCCCCCCAATGTTAAAATGGGCAGAGCTATCCAACATCCTGAGAGTTCTCATCACTAAGGCGTAAGAACCTGGAAAGACCACCAGCATTGGCCTGGTCTACCCCAGGTCTGTGTTCCACTGTAAAGTCCATTCCCTGTCGGAGATGAACCACTTCAACAATGTTGGATTCTCACCCCTCATTTGCATTAGCCACCTGAGGGGCCTGTGGTCTATCTGAACCAGTAAGTGAGTCCCAAACAGGTATGGTCTCAACTTCTTCAGAGCCCAGAACACAGCAAAGGCTTCCCTTTCACTATCACTCCACCTTTGTTCCCTGGGAAGTAACTTCCTAGAGATAAAGGTTACAAGTTGGTCTAGGCCTATCTTCATTTAGCTGTCATAAAGCTGCCCCAAGGCCATGTTCTGAGGCATCTGTTTGAACAATTAGTTCCTTGGAGAAGTCAGGGACCTTGAACACAGGGCTGTGCATATGTCCTGCTCCAGAGAGTCAAATGATTTTTGGCATGCCTCTGTCCAAATCACATTTCTGGGCTGCTTCTTTAAAGTCAGGTCTGTCAAGGGGGCAACAATGGTGCCATATCCCTTGACAAATCTCCTATAGTACCCAGTGAGGCATAAGAAGGCTCTTAACTAAGTCTGGGTTTTTGGGGGTTCTAAGGCCATGGTCGTATCTATCTTGGCCTGGGGGGGCTGCACCTTACTCCACCTTACAACGTGTCCCAAGTACACCACAGACCCCCTGCCCTATCTAGCACTTACTGGCCTTGATAGTCTGGCCTGCTGGTTGTAGATCCTGAAGCACTTACTGCAGGTGAAAGAGGTGGTCCTTTCAGCTGCTACTGAACACAGATATGTCATCCAAGTATGCTGCACTGAAGGCCTCCATCACAGCTAAGACCTGGTTCACCAGCCTCTGGAAAGTGGCTTGGCATTCTTAAGGCCAAAGGGCACTATCCTAAATTGGCAATGGCTCTCTGGAGTGGAGAAGGCTGACCACTCCCTAGCTCCATCAGTTAAGGCAATCTGCCAGTATCCTGAAGCAAGGTCAAAGTTACTCAGGTACTGGGCAGCTCCGAACCGATCAATCAGCTCATCAGCCCAGAGGATGAGATAAGCATCAGTCTTAGTGACTGAATTGAGCCCTCAATAGTCTACACAGAGCCTGAGTTCCAGTGCAGTGCCCAGTGGGGGCAGCTTTAGGTACCAACACCACAAGACTGGGCCAGGGGCTACTGGAGGGTTCTATCACCCCCATCTCCAGCATCTTAGAAACCTCATCTTTGATGCTGGTCCTCATTTTGTCAGACAGCCTGTAAGATTTATTCTAGATAGGGAGGCTATCTCCCGTGTCCACATCCTGGGTACAAAGGTGAGTATTCCCAGCAGTGAGGAAAAACAGAGAAGTGAACTGTCCCAGCAACTAGTAACAGTCCCTCTGGTGTTCAGAAGACAGAGTAGTGGAGAGGTTTGCATCTTCCACAGACCCATCCTTCTCCTTGGAGACTAAGAGATCAGGCAGAGGTTCATTCTTCTCTTGCTCTCCTCTATCAGTCACCAGCAGCATGGTGGCCTCAGACCTCTCAAAGTGTGGTTTGAGACAGTTGATAAGGAGCAACCTCTGTGGGTTCCTTGGGATCCAGAAGGTAGGGGATCTCACCCTGTCTCTCAACTATCACATAGGGTCCAGGCCAACAGTTTTGGAGTGCCCTGGGCTCCACGGGTTCTATCACCCACACTTTTTGTCCAGGTTGCAATCCCATAGGGGTAGCAGTTTGGTCATACCACTGCTTCATCACTTCCTGGCTGGCCTCTAAGTTGTCAAAAGCTTGCTTCCACAACTTGGCCATCTGGTTTCTAAAAGCCAGCATGTAACTAACTATATCCTCAGGAATATTCCTAGGATCTTGCCCCCACCCTTCTTTCACTAGACTCAGAGGTCTTTCAGGATGACCATACAAAAGTTCAAAGGGGCTAAATCCAACCCGTTTCTATGGTACCTATCTGTGAGTAAAGAAAAGGCATGGCAAGAGGATGTCTCACTTATGCCTAAGGGCCTCTGGCAGGCCCTTGATCATGCCTTTGAGGGTCGTGTTGAACCTTTCACCAAGCCCATTGGTTTGTGGATGGTAGGAAGTGGAGAACTCATAAGTAACTCCACACTCTTTCCACATTGACTGCATATAAGCAGACATGGAGTTGCCGCCCCTGTCAGACACCACTTCCTTGGGGAAATACACTCTGGTAAAACCCCCATAAGGGCCTTAGCCACTGCAGGTGCAGTTGCAGTCCTCAGAGGTATGGCCTCTGGGTACCTTGTGGCATGATCTAGCAGCAACAGGATAAACCTGCAGCCAGAGGCTGTCTGGGGATTAGAAGGCCCTATAATGTTGATGCCCACCCTCTCAAAGGGAGTGCAAATGATGGGCAAGGGATTAAGGGGGGCTTTCAGCTTCTGCCCTTTCTTTGCATTGGTCTGGCAGATCAAGCAAGTCCTACAGAATCCATCTGAAGAAATCTTCAAACTAGGGGTGGCAAGCCTTCCAAATATGTTGTCTTGGCCCAGATGTCCTGGCAGTAGGAAAGACCTGAAGCATTGAGGGACCACGAGGGCCCTTGTTGCTCCATGAACAGGTGCCTTAGGCTCACTGTAAAGGTGATTGTCCTCCCAGTAAATGTGATGATTCCCTGAAACATCACCTGCTGCCTGAGCTTCGGACTGTTGCCTCATGCTCTCCAGGGTTGGGTGCTGTTAGATATTAGCTTTCTGATTGTCAGAGTAAGCACCCTGTACAAGCAGGAACCAAAATCCGTGTTAGGGTAAGTCAGATACACACTTAAAGAGTACCTGTGCTCACCCTCTGGTTGTTTGGCACAGAGCAGCCAGGCTAATCTAATGTGGCAATATGTAAAGTATTTGAGCAGGACAATATGCAGTAAAACAATGAAAACACCCCAAAAGTGCTCCACGCTGGTTTAGAAGAGTAGATTATGATTTTATAAATGAAGCAAGTCAAAAACAACAAAACTCCAATGAGTAGAAGTAGAGATATGAATTTCTAAAGAATAAATGCAGTTCTAGTGCTTAAAAGCAAATAGCGCCTGTTAGAAATTGGGTTTCTGTTTGTCAGAGTATGCATCCTGTACAAGCAGGAAGCACAATCCTTGTCAGGGTCAGTCAGATACACACTAAGAGATTACTTGTGCTCATCCTCTGGTAGCTTGGACGAATGCAGTCAGGATAATCTTTCATGTGACCCGTGCAGGCCCATTGTCATTTTCCCTGTGTTAGCATCAGCATGTTGCAGACTGCTCTCTGCTTTGCACACGTTACTATTTAAACATATTTTGCTCTGTGCCCCACTGTACTTTCACACAGAACCTGCCATTGTTTTCGCGTTATGTTCTTTCCTGGGATTTAGTCTGCACACAGTAGACAAGATCAAACAACAATGCCCCTTGTTATTTTGTTCTGGTCAGGCCTCCCCTATACAAAAACACACAAATGCAGCTGTTGTTTGGGAACACATACTTTTTCATATAGCTATGTACAGAATAGGTAACTACACATTTGGAGAGGAATCTTTCCAGGGAAGAGATCATGACAGCACCTGAGATGTAGAACTTTCATCTGTGCATGCTAAGGTGCATGCTAAGATACAGGGTCTGCAGGAAACACCCAGAGATCTTCTGATATATAATCACTTTGCTTCTGTAGAAGGGGAGGCGGTTAGGCTAACCTGTCTTATATAATGACAGCTCCTTTTATGGTTTACGGACTATTTACTATGCTGACCGTATTTGTGTTAGGCATTTTCTTACTCATTGTGGCACGTGTACTGCATACTAGAGAACAATAGTTAAAATAAACATTTTAAACTTTTCTTGTGTCTTTGTCAGATCTTATCGTGGACTAGTACGAGTGTGAGAGCGAAAGGGTGTGTCCTGCAACTGAGATTCCTGAGAGGGTTGGGAGTGTTGTGTCCTGGGGTGTCTAATCACTTGCTCGTCTGTGAGTGAGTAGGAGGGCAAGTGCGACACTATAGCTAGTCGGTCCCAGGCTCATGGGTACTCAGGTGATAGGATGACTCAGTCCCTGCCTACTAAGGTTCCATGATCCCAAGCATAGTTCTTTGACTCCACAGAATCCCTGCAAGAAATCTAAAGAGGCAATGTGTAAGTATTTGTGCAACACAACACAAGGGAGCGCAATAAAAAACACCACAAAAGGACTCCACTGGGGTTTAGAAAAATAGATTATTATATTCTGAATGAAACAAGACCAAAATGCCAAAACTCCAATAAGAACAAGTTGAAAGATGAATTTTTAAAGAATAAATGCAAATCTAATGCTTAGAAGAAAATAGCCCTTTAAGGGATAAAGAGGTCACGCTGGACCGGGATAAAGTCAACATTTCAGGCCACCAGCGATGGAGTGCACACCTGCTACAGAACTCACAGAGGGCCCACTGAGCAAAAGTACCTTAGTCCTTGTTGCAAATGCGAAAGAATGAATGCATCAATGGATGCATCAATGACATTCCTGCAATGAAGAGATGCATTGATTTCACACACACAAGGATGGCGATGCATTGGATTCCAAAGTTCAGCGTCAGAGCTGCGGTGCCTTTATTCTAGAGCCAATGCGCCATGTTTCTCCATGCCTGTCGAAGAGATGCAGCGATCGTCCTTCAGTGGTTCCGGCTATGCGGTGATCTCAGTGCTGCCTCGATGCTAATGCGCTGGGTTTCTCCACGCTTGTCAAAGGGATGCATTGATCATCCTTCTGTGGTGGCGGCAATTCGTCAATCAATGCCTCAGTTCTGGTGATGCTGCTCAGGCCTCAAATGCGAAGTGCCAATTCGAATCCAGCAACAGGGTTGATGCACCGGTTCTGCTTCCAGCAGACACGAGATGCATCGATTGTACTGGTGCAAGTATCTGGGTCCACTTCCAGTGAACCAGGCACAGGAGCAGGGGTAGAGGCTTTGATAGCCCAAGTCTGAAGCAACAGGAGGCAAGCCGACAAGCCTTTAGAGATCACTTTGGTTGGAAGGCAGAGTCCAGCTCTCCCTTAGCAGGGTTAGAGAGCAGCAGGGCAGCACAGTCGAAAAGCAAGTCTTCCAGATTAGCAGTCCCACAGATTTTCAGTCCTAGGTGCAGCACAGCAGTTCTTCTGACAGAGATTATTTACAGGTCCAGAAGTGTCTGATTTGAAAGGGCGAGAGACCCAGTACTTATACCCATTTGTGCCTTTCAAGTGGAGGTGACTACAAAGAAGGGTCTTCAAACTGCACAGTAGTCTTTTCTTCTTAGTCTAGGCTCCAGACTATCTGTAGTAGGTAAGCAGCTGTTTGTGTGGGGACAGGACACTGCCCATTCAGGTGTATCAGCTCCTCCTTCCCATCCTGCCCTGTCTAGAGGGAATGCACAAAGTGAAGCTGTCACCCTCCCCAGATGTGTAGTGGAGACAGGCTGCGTGCACACAGAGTAGTACGTGTAGAAAAATGCCCACTTTCTAAAAGTATGGAGAGAGGAACTGGGAATGAGACACCAGTAAATGACCTTCACAGCCGATTGCAAAGAGACACGATGCGGTCGGTTTCTGTGTGAACTTTAAAGGAAGCAACTCTTTTTACCGCTTTGTGAAATTTGCAGCGGAGCGGCGCTGTTCAAGTTATATGTTCAGCTATTGAACCGACTGAGAGCTGAAAGGAAGCATCAAAGAAAACATCGCCGGCATGGCGAAAGCCGTCAAACCAAAGTACAACTAGGTTTCCATTTAACCGACAGCAAGCATTCTTATACCTTTTGTAAAAGCACCGCCCGTCTGGCGCAAATCGGGCCATCCACATTTTAACCTGCTTCTTCTCGCCTGCAACATGCAAATTTATTTCTCTATTCAATCAGATAAACCAGTCCACGCCCTGAAGAGAATCCCACAAACCACCTTGGGAATCGAAACGCGTCGACATTACACAACACGGGGGACTTTAGCTTTTAATTAGGTTTCCCCAGTAGAAATGTTATTTGAATTGTCTCACTACTGGGCCTAATGTCTCTTTTCGCTGTGGGTAGCAGCTTCTTGAATTGTTACACAATGTGGATGCTACAGGTTGTCCTAGTAGCTGCTCCGTTTGTGAACTAAGACTGGTGATATAATGTTTAGATAATTGTTGTTATGTATTACGCTTCATGTATTGTTTGTTACATCACATTACTTCATCACAAAGTCTGTATGTCTTTGTTTTATTTGTTGCCTTAATATGTATAATTTGCTCTTGACTGAAACGTATCCGCACTTATCTGACCCATGATTAAATGTGGAGTAAAGTGTACAGAATGAAGTAACAAATAAATGCTTCAAGCCCATATCAATTGAATTGATGGCCTTTAGTCTGTTAAATTGGTTTAGCAGCATTTGAATGTGACAGCTAGGACACCCCCCCTTTTTTCTTAGTTCACTTTCTAAAGGTGGCATTTCTAAAATTGTAATGTTACTAGGGGTGGGCGGTAAACTCCGCTCCACCAGCGGAGTTTGCAAAGTTTCCCTACTCTGTGCTCCGCTTAGAGAGTGAAGTTTGGTAAAACAACTCCGCTAACCACAGGCAGAACGGAGTTTACCGGCACGCACTCGCCGAGACTCACCCCCCAATGCTCTTAGCATCTGCTGTGAAAATGTCATGCCTTACGCTATCAAAATCCCAGCAACAAGGAAGAGTCAAGTGCTGTACTCTGAGAATACAGACCAGCCAGGAATTCACTTTCTCGGTCCCGGTATTCTGACTTTTTTTTTCACCAAGTCTGCAGACTTTCTCTGAATATCTACATGTGAGCTCTTGTGTCACCCAGTGGAATAACTGAAATTGCTCCCTTAGCTGTCAAGCAGCATTGTGTATCTGGTAACACGCAGCCGTATCGGATCATCCTCCAGCCGTTTTATTCAGTAAATCAGGTGAGTGTTCAGGTTGTGCAAAGAAAGGGTTAGGCATTGCTCACATAGGGACATTATGCACACTGCCCTTTGACAGCTTGAGAAGCAGTTTCCGGGACCACCAAGTATGGCAGCAGTTTCCAGTGGTGGATAGTAGGAGACATAATACAGGTAACCTTTCCATCTTGCATAGTACATTTCACCCTTATTTGTGAATTGTTTTAACCTCCCATAAAACTCCCTCTGCTTCCCATTGAATGAATTTAGTCTAGAGACAGAACTTACCTTTTGACCCCTTGATGTCATAATTGGCCAGTCATAATGGGGGTATGACTACAACACACAAATGCTTGTGAGTGCAATAAAACATACTTAAGGCCCAATCTGTTGTTTTCGTTTACACAGTCAGTCGACTAGGACTTAGTTAATATCACCAACTGCATATTGGCATATTGTTTTTTTAAAGTTACCTAACCTTACCTAGTGCTGTCCCTGAGTGTTCCGCCTTTCCAGGACTCCCCAACCACTTCACGCAGAAGCATATACAGACTTTGATCAACCAATCGGATGTGAGAAAACATTCTAAATTGGTGAGATTGGTTGTTTAGCGCTTGTCTGATGTTCATTGGGTGTGAGGTCTCGGAGACTGTACTGTGGTGGATTGGTAGCAGAAAAGTAAAACCTGCTAGTTGTTGTTCATTGGCTCCCTACTTGAGTGCCCTTCATGCAAAGGAGACAGCCTGATAGGTATATGACACACCATTGCACCCCAGGCACAGAGGGCCTTTAGTAATCTCACAATGAGTCCTCTCCTGAGTCCTGCCAAGCTTGAGCAAACCGGAAGACTCTGGTGACACGGAATCGATGTTGATGAGTAGACTCACTCTCGAGGATGGGCTTTTTTTTAATTTGACTCTGCCCACAACAGATCTACCTCAGAGAGTCACTATGTGTGTACCTTCGGTATGAGCATTAAGCCCTCCTTGCCCTGTGGTGTGCCTCTTGTGCTCGCAAGTGCTATTAATGCAACAAAAGGGGCATGAAGGATAAATATGATTCCTCACCCAACTTTATCTAACCTTCTCCGCCTGCTCATGGAATTCCGTGGAATATGTTGGTGTTTTTCGGTCACTCTGCGGAATTCCGTTGAGTGAAACTCCACGAGCTCAGCACAGGCCTAAATGTTACATCCAGCTTTACCAGTAAAGAGGATTTATCATTACCATTCCAAAGATATTAAACATGACAGCGCTACTTTTTTCTAATCAGGAATTGCAGATTAAAGGGTATTAAGGAATTCCAAATGTTAACCTATGAGAGGAGTAGGCCTCACAGTACTGTAAAACAAATTTAGGTGTTTTTCACAACCAGGACATGCAAAATTTAAAAGTACATGTCCAACCTTTTACTTACACATCACCATGCCATATGGGCTATCTAGGGCCTACCTTAGGGGTGTTCTATATGTAATAAAAGGAGAACTTTAGGACTGGCAAGAGGTTTAACTTGACAGGTTTACATGGCAGTGTAAACTGCACAAACAGGCTTTGCAGTGGCTGGCCTGAGACATTTTAAGCGGCTACTTGTGTGGGTGGCACAATCAGTGCTGCAGGCCCACAAGTAGCATTTAAATTTACAGGCCCTGGGCAAATGTAGTGGACTGTACTAGGGACTTACAGATACATTAAATATGCCAACCAGGTATAAACCAATTATACCACTTTAGAGGAGAGAGCACATGCACTTTCACAGGGGTCAAAAAGAACAGAATGGACGGAATGCTGAACAAATTAAACAATCACTCCAGTCACATATCTGAGTTTAATTTATCATTTTTTTGCTCCCCACGCCATCGCAGTTTGAACTCAGCCGTAAGAAAATCAGTCTTGACCCTGTTCCGCATGAGAACAGTCCAGCTCAAACTGTCAGGCCAGGTCCTCCCTGGACCAGAAACAAGCATCCTGGGACCAGTTTTGGAGTATCACCCCTCATCAGCCAGGATAGCTTGAATCCAGTGTTCCTGTGAGCACAGGGCCCATGTCTGGGCATACCCTTCCCACTTAGGGTATCAAAAGCAAAAAGAACAGATGGTGGAAGGAATACTGAACAAATCAAACATTCACCCCCAGTCAGAGATCTGAGTTTAATTTATCTTTTTTTGCTCACCACGCCTCCCCATTTTGGAACCAGTCGTATGCAAATGAGTCTTGGCTCAGCTCCTCATGGGAACAGTCCACCCTAAACTGCCAGGCCAGGTCCTCCCTGGCTGAAACCATAATTCTAGGGGGAAAATTTGAGGTATTGCTTGCAGACACAGATGAGGAGGAGTAGAACAGTGAGGTGCTTCAAGACATGCTACAAGCTGAAGAAAAAGCTTGCTCAGTGGAAGGAGACACATTTCTCTCTGATCTGACACCTGTACAACTTCAAGCTGAGTGCTTAGCAGTTTTGAACTGCTTTGCCCACCTATTTTCAGTGACCCCAGGAAAGACACCCATTTCAGTGACACTCAGGGCAGTCTGCCTATTAAAAGTAAGAATTACAAGATGTATGAAAAGTCCAGTAGTGGCCAAGATACTAGATCTTGGAGTTAATGGGTGTTCTTGCAGTCCATGGGCCAGCCTGTGCTCTTGCCTATTGGTAGGTTTACAAACCTGTGGTTCGGCATT
This sequence comes from Calotriton arnoldi, assembly GCA_963921515.1. Taxonomy (NCBI): domain Eukaryota; kingdom Metazoa; phylum Chordata; class Amphibia; order Caudata; family Salamandridae; genus Calotriton; species Calotriton arnoldi. The sequence continues at coordinate 370,938 of CAWUFW010011796.1, forward strand.
GACTGCAAACATCTCAGAAACCTGCTTCACAAAGTCTCCAATTACACTGCGTCGTGGAGAGGTGGTACTCCACCACCAGAAAATCTTGACTGTGAACAATGAGTTCTGAGAAACCAGCCCCTGAACAAGCCATCACATGCACATGTTATTCCTGCTGTTCTGGCACCAGACCAGATGCAACACACACTGGGTAACCCCGTGGACACTGGACTATAGACTCCAGTTTTTTATTTATAGAGATGTTATTGGAATTTCACAGCTCCTACATTGTACAGACATTAGCATGATCCGTGGTATACTGCAATAACATAGGTTCAACAGTTATGCTTCCTCACAAATGGTGAGGCATCCCTTATGTCCAATTGGAATGTATGCCCTCTCCTCCCTCCCCAAGAGTCATCGTACAGTCATAAAAATGTTATACGATAATGCACTGCCCACTACTGCACCAGTGAGACATGGAAGGTCTGTCGGTTAGCTCTGCTCCTGTAAATGTAGGTGCTATGAGGAGAAGGGAGCGCTGGAAGTAGTCTTACTGATGTGGTGAACCTGGATGCGCAGCTGGACTCGAAGATGCCAAGGTTGAGTATACTGGGGTGTTGGGTCAGCATAAGTGCCCACCAGGGCTTCCCAAGCAAGGGCCATATCTAACATGCCTATGCCTCACCTGACCTCCCTCAAGAGCATCCTCCCCTCATATCCCGCCCATTTCTCCATTTCCCTCCTCCATGCATGTGCTCGAGGTCCTACAGGCGACTTCAAGTTCTTTGTGATTTCAGTTTTGGCCAATATAGACGCAGGGTCCTGAAATTTACTTGTGACCTTGGTTTTAGAAGTATGTGGGAACCACCCTCGGAGACAGGGGCCAGGAAAACAAGGGTGCTCTTTCTGAATGACAGCTGCAATTGTAACCATGACCTCCTCCCAAAAAGTGTGCAACGAAGGATAGGACCAGAGCATGTGCAAGAGGTTTGGTCCTACCCCCCCACAGCAGAAGCAGGCTGTATCAGCCACATTGAAATATCTACCAATACGCTCCAGAGTGAGGTATGCTCTGTGAAGGATATAATAGTTAATCAATTTAAATTGGGCGCTTCTGGATATCTTCGGTACTCTGTCCATGTTAGAGTCCCATCCCCTGTCAGTGATAGGGATGCCCAGATTTTCCTCCCACCACGCTCCCAGGCACTTCAGTGGCCATTGTGAGCCCTCCTGAATCGCTCTGTACAAGCACAAGACTGCTTTGATAGCGCCTGCAAAATTAGCCACATAGTGGCAGCCCTTCGAGGGCCCAAGGTTCCGAAGAACCAGTGCCCCAGTGCTTCAATAATGTTGTTACGACCACTATGTGCACTAAAATGTAGCCCCGTGGCAGGGCAAACTCCAAGTGAAACTCTTGGAATGGGAGTAGCTCTGCCTCCCTAAAAAAAACTCCCACCTTTGTTGCCCCCTCTTCTGCCCAGGTTTTGAGCCCCCTCAACTGTCCACCATGCAGCAATTCAACCAGTGGAGGGATAGCTAGGTGAGGGAACTATGGAATTTTGCTATGTGTTTTTGCAAGCATTGATTCCACCACTTAGCTATCACCTGGAATTTCAGGGTGTCCCTGACAGAGGAGCGCCTCAATCTCAGCAGCACTCATATGAGGTCAAACAGTCCCAGTACAACTTGTCCCAAGGCTCTATCTGGAACTCGTCTGCCCACCAGACACTGGGCGAACCAGTGAAGTTAGGCTGCAAGATTATTCATTTCAAAGTCAGGAATAGCCAGACCCTCGGTTGTCATCAACAGTGCCAACCTTCTACAGCTCGCCCCCCATAGAAAAGCAATGAGTTTGGAGTCTAGTTCCCGGAACTCTACCCACGGGACACAAATTGGGAGGGTCCCGAAATAGCACAGGAGATGTGGGAGTTGCACCCTCTTCAGGAGTGCTATGCTGTCCGCAACTGACAACTGCAGTGTCTTTTAGAAGTCCATGTGCAAATGGAGAGACCAGATGGACAATCCTACATTGCTGTCCAGTAGGTCTGCATGATTGTGATAGATTTTAACACCCAAATAGGCAAAGCAGCGGGGCTCCCATTGTAGCTGTTCCAGTCCCTCTGGCAGATCTCCACTGGGGCTTTAGGGAATAACCTGGATTTTTGACAGTTCACTCTCAAATCTGACAAGGACCCAAAGCGTTACAGCATGGCCCTGGCCACATCTAGATCTTCCGCTGCAGTTTGTAAAAATATCAGTAAATTATCTGCATACAGAGCTAGGCGATGATAGTTTCCCCCAACTTGCATTCCCCAGTATCCGCTCCCCGTTCTTGCATAGCTGGCCACAGGCTCCACGTACAAAGCGAAAAGCAGAGGAGACAAAGGGCAGTCTGCCTTGTTCTGCGTCTCTCTGGATATCACTCGGAGATGATCCTGCCCGCGCGGACCCTAACAACCAGGTCCATGTATATCAACTTCATCAACGCAAGGAAGTTCATACCGCGCCCCATATATAGCATCACATCGTACAGATATTTCCATTCTGAGCTGTCAAAAGCCTTTTCTATATCCACAGTGAACACTTCTACGTTCTCTCGATCGTAGCCGTGGGCCTCTAATAAGGCCAATAGCTTACTGATGTTGAGCACCATATTGTCGCCTGGTATGAATCCTGCTTGATCCGGGTGGATCAATTTAGACATGAATGGGAGTAGTCTGGACACAGGGTTCTGCAAAAAATCTTGTAATTGATGATTATCATCGAGAGCTGCCTGTAAGCAATACGGTCATTCGCAGGTTTTCCTGGTTTCAGGACGGGTACTTTGAGCCCCTCCCTGGTGGAGTCAGGCAGACACCTGGAGGTCTTGGCTGCACGGTATAGCGCCACCAGTCTAGGTGTCAGTTCTGCAGAAGAGGCAGCATAAAACTTGGCCGGGAACGCGTCTGTTCCTGGTGTCTTACCACGCGCCATGTTTTTGATTGCCATTTTATCTCCTGTGGAGTGATGTCCCCTCCGAGTTCCTCCTCTTCCTCTGCTGTGAGGTGTGAGAGGGGTATCGCCTAAAGGAAGGCACGTGCTGCTATCTCATCATGCAACATGAAACTTTACTATAGTGTTCGAGTAATATTGGGAAAAGAGGGCATTGATGCCCTCCTGGCTGTACACTCAGTCCCCTCCTTCCACTTCGAGTTCAACTATAGTTGAGCCACGCTTCGTTGGGTTAGCCAGTCAGATTAGATGGGACCCTGTTCGGTCCAATTCCATGTGCGCCCAGCCCATATACTATCTGTAGTCAAAGCACCTGAGTCATTCAGTCTGGGCTGCTACCATTTCCTTAGCATCTAAAAGGGCATATTGTAAGTCTGGATGACCACGCCTCCGGGTCTCTACATCTCGCAGTGTTTGCTCCACATCTAGCCTCTCCAAGCAAGGCGCCCCTGATACCCTTTGATTCTGCTATGCACTGGACAAGTATTACCGCCTTGAAGACATCTCACTCCACTTGGGGAGAGGAGGCAATGCCTGCAGCAGTCTCCGATTGTCTCCCAAATAACTGGGTCATCTAATGACTCAGGTTTCAGTCTCCAGGTGAGGATGCAAGCTCTGGGTTGGGTCCATTTCAGTTGCAAAAGTATAGTGTTATGATCGATATCATCCGGGCCAAGAACTTTGCTGAATACACTAGGCAATGTATATCAGGAGTGCAGAGGACCGTGTCTAGGCAGATTTGGAGCTCGTGTAAGCTGGAGAAGAAGGAGTAATCCCTTGCCTGTGGGTGCGTCTTCCTCTAGGAGTCAATGAGTCCCCATTGAAGGTCTGAGAGTCTAACAATGGAAGGTGAGATCTGTCTGTCTGGGAGTCTGCTACACAGTTAAAGTCCCCCCATTATGGTCGGGTGGACCAAGTATGGGACCAGGGGGTCCCGATAAGCTTGACAGGAAAGCGTCTATATGTTTACAAGCCACATCGGGTCTATTAAATCGCCCATGTTTTGGAATGGTACTCCTGCCCGAATCCACATCAATGTGCCCCTGGCATAGGCTGAGTAAGTGTTAAGTATGCCTGACCTCTCCATCAGCGCTGTAATGCCAGCCCTTACTTGGCCGTCAGGTGTGTTTCCTGCAAGATTCTATTTGAATGCCCCTTCTGTTCAGATAAGAAAACACTTTATAGCACTTGCGCATACCACGGATGTTCCAGGAAACGCATTTATCGGTCATAGGGATCACCATCTAGTGTACGTGTCAGGTCTGGCACCTCGTGCACCCCAGCCCTGTTGCGACCCCCCCATCTTATTCCCTGTTCGCATATCATTGTGACTCATGGGTCCCCAGTAACTCACAAAGAACAAATACCCCAACTCCCACTCCCTAGGATAAGCAAGCCTAATCCTCCTATCCCAAAAAATCAATTAACATTCAACAAGTCATGGGAGGTCCCACCCGTCTCCCTAGTAGGAGGAGGAAGTCATAAGAGTCACTCGACCAACAGGTCCCCCATTCAGTGTTGAGCATACAAACTCCGTCCCAAATCCAGGGGAGGAAATTGAGCTGGCTTCACACCCGCTCTTAGTAAGGATTATAGCCCCTTAGCATAAGCCCCCCTCAATGTTACCATTTTTCTCAGGGCTTCATAGGATTAAGTCAGATGTCCCTGGGCAGCTCCAAACTCGGGTCCTCAGAGACACTGGATCTGCAATCAGAGTCTGAGTCTTGCGCAGCCCAGTCCCCCTCAGGTGATGGGGGCCCTGTTACGTCACCACTCAGTAATGCCACTGCCGTCATTGTGTGCTTTCTTCCATGTTGTGATTCAACTTGTGAGGGGGCAGTGGAGCTGCGCGTCCTGGTCCTGAATCTCGAGCCTGTCAGGCATAAGCGCTTTTGCTGGGGGTCTTGACTGGGCCGTAGCTGAGGCTGCTGGTCAATCTAGCTCCAGTTCTCCTGGTGGGGGTTGAAAGAATTTGGTGCCCATACTGCGGCCACACAAAATCTTGCATATCACACCTGGGCCATCAGGCAGATCATGAGCAGGGTGCCCCAGGCAGTTGCCCCCCAGGGACAGGGTCCAGCACCTCTGCACCCCTTTCACAAAGGGGACAGTCAGGGCATCTCTACAGCTGTGCATAGGGCCACCCTCTCTAGGGCACCATCAGTCAGCTCCCGCCCCCGATCCCACAGGCCGAACCCTCAGGGCTGTAGGGGGGCTATCATGGCACCTATGCAGTGCCTCGCGGGTCTGCACAGCAGTCGGCCACCCGCAGACTCTGCGGGCTAAGTCTGGACCTTCACATGGGCCCCCAAGCCCCACCTCACAACGCCTCCAGGACAATTATGGGCATCAGGCCACCTAGCCATCCCTGCTTCGTGCCAGACCGCTGGTCCCTGGACCCTCAGGCACCCGCCGGCTCCCCACCACCAATACCGGTCCAGGGTATTTTCCACTGTCTCCCACCAAGGACCCCTTCTGCATGGGAAGAACTGGGACAGCAGTTCCCCTTCTGATTGCTCCACTGATTTTGGAGGGCTCCCTGGGGCTTCAAGCATGCCGCGCTGCAGTCTGTCGAGATGGGCCTATTCCCTCCTAGGCCCAGTAAGCAGCGGTTGTGGGCCATTGAGGGTTGTGCAAGGCCCAGGGATCTCTAGGGCAGGACAGCAAACAAAAGCCCCACTCACCAGATCAGTTCTGGAGCTTAATTGTCCATGGCCCTACCCCCAGCTCCGAGGTTTCGAGCCACTGCCATTTTGGAATGCGGCCTTGCGGCACCTCTCTTGCCCTTTGGTATGGAGCCAACAGTGCCCACAATCTCCCTCAATTTGTACTCCGGCAGGCTCCTCCGGCTGCACTGTCACTCACAAAGGAGTTGGTATTCCTTGGGGTGGTTTATGGCATCAGGATGGCAGTAGATGGGGCCTGAGCAAGCAGAGCTCCAATCAGTGCTGCTCACTCCATTGTAATCTCAAGGAACACATCCACTTTGCTCTGTGGGTGGAGGGTCCGGTAGTGCACCTGAGTGTCTGTACAGGTTTTATTTCAGGTGCATCAAAACCTCACAAATATTGTTCCATCAATTACTGAAGGTAAATCACTGTAAAGTACGCACAGAAATTTCTACTTCCCTTTGAAGTGTAGCACTGGGATCTTCTATTCTTGGAAATATAGATTTGCAGAACACGCAAACCTCAGTTGGATATCATTGGCTATATCCCCTAAGCGAACTGAAATTTAGCACTTATTGGCAACAATTTTAATAGTCTATGGGATCTTATCTTTGGCTAAGAAGGTGTTTGAGACTTCTGGCTTTTGTTGTTCATTCATACACATTTTCAGTGTGGTATCTTATGCTTCTGTCTAATATAGTCCTTTCTTTCTCTAAGATCAGAACTGATTAGATCTTCAACTTAAAGCCTGATACAATAGAGTACAATGCATTCTGACCTTGAGCAAAAAACGGATGGCCCAACCTCATTAATTTGAGAGAGTCAAGATATTGTAGAAGCATTCTAATGACAATAAGAAAATAATAAAGTTTTATTAAAGCACACAAATTAACGTGTCCACTTTAATGAAAAATAAGATGTGTTTAAATTGCAAAAATTGTAGCAGTCATCCATATTTTCACGTAGTAGACATCAAATGGCTAAAGCAACTTTATATGACAAGCTGACTTGACTATAAAATGCTAAATGTGCATAAAATGTTTATTTCTTGACTTTCCATGAACATGCTTTTATTTTTAATAAATAATAGTTGCATCAATGTTTTCATGTATTTCCACAGAATGATTCTACATATACAGACATCACTGTTAACAAATTATTAGAAATTAGTCTTTTAATGGGGTAGTGAAGCGTTGATATATGAAGATGCAGCATTTTTAAAGATCATGAATGGTTGCTGAGCTAAATGTTTACTTTTCCTTATAATAATGTTTCAACCTCTACTTAGAAGATTGTTAAGAAACTTGATATTAGAAGGTTAGAAATGTAGTTTAAACATGGGAAAGTACACCTGAATGGGAGAATGACCCACATGAACTTAGAATTGATACAACTTAGTTGCAAACCTAACATTGCTATCTGTGGACTATTATATTCTGTTGAGAAGATGAGGAGAAATCTTGTCCCCATGAAGACACTGAATGATGATTGGCTGGCTGAAGGAGGGTGAAGACTGAAAGCTGCAACATTGATAAAATGTGTTTTATATATTAATATATGTTCCTAGAGCAGGTTACCATTACTTTACTTACCACGTTCCATTTACCGAAACTTTATATCACATTTCTCAGAGACTCTGAGTTTATTTAACCTCTCTTTATGGGAAGTTCTGTGCGATACATTTTGATCTATTGAGCTGACTTTAATGCTGAAGCTTTATGCCTATATCTCACTCTTTTGAACTAGAACTCTTAATTGGTTTTGACTGACTCCATTTTCCCCTGGTTCTTAGAAGAAGGATTTTTTCCTTTATGGAACATGCTTTAATACATTTATCATATGATCTGATTAACTAATATTAGTTTTCAATTTCTCTTGCATAACCAATCAAGATGAAAACAACCATTTATGTCTCAATTCAGGGCTTATACAGTGGTTTGCCTTTTGACATTTTCTGGCCTAAAATTTCAGGAGGGGATACTAGAGGTGGCTTGCCCCTGTGATGGCTGTTCAGAACAATCATTGATGTACTTTATGTTCTTTTGCACAATTTGTATCTTGTATTTTAAAGTTTTTATTAAACCAATTTTGAAAGCTTTAGGATTTAGGAAATGCAGGGATGCATTATTTTATCCCAAACCTTTAAGTATCAGTGAGGTTCGTTACCGGGTCTGTGCATTTTTAAAAGCAGCGGTGAGATCCAGGAGAACCATGGAGGGTTGGACTTTATCCTTGGAGGCATAGGCAAACAGATTGCTGCAATAGGCCATGGAGGGAGATATGATTAGGTGGTGACATACTCTGGGGGCGCAGGGAGGGTTGGAGCTTTTTCCAAACTTGTTAAATTTTATTATGCGTTACATCATTTTTATTGATGTTTTGTCGATGTATGTATCTTTTATGGCTATTTAAATTAAATTAAACTTGCGTGCTAATAAAGATGATTTACTAAAAGATTTAGTTAATAAAACCCTTTAACTCATACCAAACTTTTATTATTGACTGAAATAGATTAGTGATAGTGATTATGATGTATAGCTCGTGATCTACAGAACAACGGCAAAGATCCATCAGAAAATACAGAATAAGCGGTGGAGGATTTAGCCCTGATGCTGGTAAACGGAGAACTTTTAAACTGAGAACAATTCCTGCTGCTCCAGCACTTGGTAGCTAAGGATGGTTTACATTATAAGAAAAGGAGCTATAAATAATTACCCTTAGTTACAGTTATGCCCAAGTCACATTGCCTAAAGCCCAAAACCTGAAAACTGACAAGGTGCGGTTGCTGTGTTTAAAGTGTTAGTATTAATAGGGTTATGCATCGCAGTTGCTTTTGATATTTTCACCTGTTGCCGAAAAGTGTTGGATGAATTGGTGATGTTTATGTGCTTATTGTGAAGATGCTGGAGGGATTATTGGACTCCAAAGTAGTCATAGATCCCGGGATATTGAGATAAATGTACCATACACTTTATGGTTTTCCTGTCTCCTAAAGATTTGTGGTGTAGCTCGTCAGGTTCCATCAACTACACAATTGAGATAGGGATTATAACAAATTGTTGTGAATGTACTAATATTGATTAGTGTTGGCAGAACCTAATTCCATAAAAGGTGAAGATACATTGATTAGGATGATGTCCCACTGGTTGAGATTTCATTAGTGTAAGTAAAAATCTTGTTTTGTGTGAAAAAGTCAGAAGGTGTTAAAATCTTAATATTCCAATTGATTAATTATTTTTGTTTTCTTCAGTGGAGCAGACAGATTTATTTATTTATGTTTGCCTAAAGTTGTAGAATTGTGTGTGCAAAAGAAATTGTAAAGGAGGGTGTAGATGTTGCAACGCTGAAGAAAATTACCCTATGTCACTTCTGTACTAAGATCGACCATTGGAAGAAGGAGTGTTGACTTAATCCAGACAGAATGAGCGATAATGGGCAAATGCGAGGAAATCAGATGCAGATGCAGAATGCACAAGTTCAGAAAATGCAAGTGTCAATGCAGAAACAGAATCCAATGATAAAGGTTCAACAAGCCCTTATGGTCCTACAGAATATGGGAAATCCTATATTTAACATGAATCAGATGCCCAAAGCAAATCTAAACCCATTTCGGAACTAGAATCGGAATCTATTTCAAAAGTTCACACTGCTTGACAATGACAGTTTTGGCTCTGATAAATCCCAAAGACAGTTCCTGAGGGGGGAGGAATATTGTGTGTTTGGTGCAGTCTTGGAGATAGATCAGGGTGGACCAATTATAGAAGGAGAATTTAAAGGTGTCATTTATCATCGACACCAGTGCTACCCGCTACACTGTTAGAACAGCAGAAGTACCAGAACTACCCCTCTCGGGAAAGAAGATCCAAGTTGTAGGAGTTTCAAATAAACAGACAAGAAACTCAGTTTCAGAAAAGGTCCTGTAAAAATTGGTTCATTTGAAGAAAATCATCAGTTTATGGATTGTGCAAGTTAAACTGTACTATTTACGTACACCGGATGGTGTCAAGTTCCAGAGTCATGAGGAAGATGTTGAATTTAAAATGGCCCAACACGAAACAGCTGTAGGATTTTATGCAGTGAGGACAGTTGAAAACTTACCTCCTGATTTAAATTGAACCATGAACTCAGAAGTATGGGAAATTTTATAGGGAAAGCTATTGGACTGATTAAAGGTGTGGAACCTGTCCAAGCCACAGTGAAATCAAATGCCGTGTATCCAAGAATACCACCATATAATTTGACTTCAGAAATAGTTGCAGCAACAACACCTGTGATTGAAGACATGTTGAGAAAATAGGTTTGAAAAAAAATGGTTGGAAACTCTTGCAACTATCCGATCAGTAGTTTACAGAAACCCAATTGTAAAATTCAGATTGTGCAAGATGTTGGAAAGATTAACAACATTGTTGTTCCATGTTGACCTGTGGTACCACAGAATAGTTCACTGTTGTGGACCGTGTCAGACTTTCTTTTCTGTTCCATTGCACGAGGACAGCCAGTTCTTGTTCTCTTTTGTGTTCAGAGAAAGAGTTTTGGCATGGTGCCGAGTTCCACCAAGGTATACAGTGATCCAGTCCACTTTTAACCAGATTTTGAAAATGAATCTGGAATCTCTGCAGATGCCTTACAGTTCAGTTCTCGTGCAGCATATTTATGACCTACTTATGGCATCAGATATACAAGTAGCTTGCAAACAGAATACGATTGCTCTATTGCATCACCTGGCTGAGAACGGACACATAGGGGCCGATTCCGATCTCGGCCGGTAGTGCTCCGAATCGGATTCGGATTTACCGGATCCGATTTGGAGCCCTGTTTCCCGACCGAATCGTATGCGGGTCCGGCCGATCGAGTACGATGCAGGCACCCGCGAAATCTCCGACCGACTCGAACGCGGCTTCAACACGCTCCGACCGACTCGCATGGACACGATTCGCACCGCGCTATGGAGACGTATCCCGGCCGGGTAAGTACGATGCGCGCCGCGAGCAGTCCGACCGACTCGCGCCGTCCGGCTCGAAAAAGCTGTCGGAGCCGGACTTTGGGGGTCCGCGTCGGACCCCCCTGTACGCGTAGGCGCGCGAGTCACACACAGGGGGGACCCATGGGTCCCCCCTACCTGTGCATGTACGCCGCGATGCGCATCGACGCGTACCTGCTGTAGGGGGTGCCCTTGTCCGCCTCGCACCCATTGAGACAATGGGAGCCCGCGTACGCGTTGTACGACAGGCTCCCATTGACTTCAATGGGAGTCCGACCGACTCGAGTTCGATGGCATGCGTGCGCATCGTACTCGTTCGGTCGGACTGCCAGAGTCCGATTCGGTCAGAAATCTCTCCGGGTCCGGCTCGATCGGAGAGATTTCCGGCCCGAATCGGAATCGCCCCCATAGTGTCTTCAGGTAAACTGCAATATTATCAAAAAGAAGTCCAATACTTGGGACAAATCATTGAGAAAGGAGCAAGAAAAGTGTCACCAGAGGAGGTTGAGACTTTCTTCAGATGAATCCTCCCAGAACACAGAGAGAAGTCAGAATGTTTTTGTGAATGGTTGGCTATTGTAGACAGTGGATACCAAACTTTGCCGTAGTGGCTAAGCCTTTTCTGAGGCTGACACACATGGAAGTGCCTGATCTGCTTCCATGGGACAAGAGTGCTTAAAAGCTTTCTTACAGCTGGAAATCCCTGTTGTGCCCTAGCACTAGGAATGCCTGATTAAAGTAAGATGTTCACATTGTTTTACAGTGGTGAGAGGGAGGGCTGTGCTCTCTCAGTACTTACTCATATGCATGGAGATTCACGAAGACCTGTGACTTTTTTTTTAACTTCCCTTGACCCTGTAGCCACAGGACTGCCTTGCTGCCTTAAATCAGTGGCTGCAGTCAGTATCTAAAGATGTGGGAACAGAGTGATGGGACATCCTTTAACTGTTATGGCCCCTCACTACATAGAGGTATTTCCCACTAGAACAAAAACCCTGTACATGAATAATAGCAGACTCACAAAATATGAAAAACAGATTCCCGCTGCTGAAGACATTGTTTTAAAATACTGTCAGATTTTAAATCCATCAACTCTGTTACCTGTAAATTAGGTTTTAGGTGGAGATGAAGTTGAGCAGGATTGTCTAGATGTCAAGGATTTGGGGAGAGGATGTAGCCTTACGGCTAGAGCGGTCGACCTCGAAGCTGGGGAACCGGGTTCAAGTCTTGGCAATGACGCTCAACATCCTGAGATTCTGGGCAAATCACTTAATCTCCCTGTACCTAACAAAAATGAATGTGTCCATCTGTAACTAAACTGATGCTCATGTAACCCGTTCTGATACCTGAAGTCTCGGGTCTAGTTCGCGCTATATAAAACTCTAAAAAAAAAAGAGGATTTATGCACCAAGCCAGGGCCAGGCATATAATATGAAGCTTTTATTGAGCTTAAATATGTAATTTCTGTCAATGGCTTATGTCTGAAAAACAATTAAAGTACCTTGAGAGCAGCATATGCTGTCTGCACAATTCAAGAAGTTGTACAAATGTCATTACTTCGAGGTGTTACCTCAGCACAAGTTGCAGAATTAATTGCCCTACAAGAGCTTGCAGTATAACAGCCCAATTGAGAGTGACTATATTTACAGATAGTCAATATGGTGTCGGTGTTGTCCATGACTTTGGACAGTTATGGTCACAAAGAGGGTTCATTGCCTCTTTTGGAACACCCATAAGGAATGGGGTATATGTAAGAAAATTGCTTGAGACACTGCAATTACCAACAGAGGTTGCTGTTGTTAAATGTGAAGCTCACAGGAGTAACAATAGATATGTCACAGTTGGAAACAGATTTGAAAATGAAGTTGCACGGTATTACACTAATGAATCTGAAGAAGGGTACTGTTTTCTCGATGTTCTCATCAGTAGTTGATACAGGGGAAGAGTTTAAAAGATTGCAAGAGACGTTTCAGAGGCAGAACAACAGGGCTGGATCAAAGCAGGATGTGAGAAAAATACAAATTACACTTGGATGTCAGAAGATGGAAAACTAGTGTTACCAGACAGTTTGTTGTTTCCTATGACACAATATTTTGATGGTCCAACACATCTAGGAAGAGATGCAATGGTGAGTTTATTCAGGCAGCATTGGTTTAATCCCAGATTTTGGATGCTTGAGGACAAATTGTGCCATCGTTATATGACATGTCAGCAGATGAACGTAGCGAAAAGAACTCCAGTAACACTAAGTCACATTGGGAGATCAGTAGGGGTGGGCGGAATTTGCATAGTCGCGCTACGCAAAGCTCCGGTAAAAAATCTCCGCGAGCACGCAAAAGTTCCGCGAACATGCGGAATTGCTTGTTCCGCCCGTTCGCGATGCTTTTTTCTTGTTCGCGAACGCTGTTTGCGTGCTCGGGGAGAAATATCTTGCGAACACGCATTTTGAAAGCGCGAACAAGCAAAAAATTCCGCAAAGCCGCGGATCGCAGAATTTTTGGCAATTTCGCGTTCTCCGCGGAACGTGAAATTACCCAAATTCCAAAATTCCGCGAGCGGAACGGAATTTACCACCCAGGCCTAGAGATCAGGTGGCCTCTTCAATGGAATGCAAATTAACTTTATCGAGATGCCTGTTTGTACCGGGGTTGTGATACATCCTGGTGATAGTGTGGTTTCTCATCATGGGCACTGCTGTTAAGTTGCCAGAATACCAAACTGGGTGTATTCATTGCACACTCAGAGAGTAAGAAGTCCAGACAAAGAAATAGAGTTCTATGAGCCAGAACTAAGAATACTGGTGACAAACCGTCACAAACTGGACAATAGAAAGGAGCAAAACTGCAACAGACTGACCTGCAAGGAGAAGAGAGTGGTGATGAACAACAAACAGTCACACCTACTCAGGTTCCTGTGATTTTACAAAGTGGCATTGAAGTCTGAAGAACAAGTAGAGACAAGATCTCAACCTGAAAAAACAGTTGAGACAACACCAGAACAAACAGATTATCTGGGTGAAGGAACAAGTACTGGATCGATAAGAGTGACCCACAATGCTGAATGGCCACAGAATTATGGTCAAAGGAAATTGAGACCAAGTGTGTCAGTTGATCGCATACTGCCAACAATTGCTGGAGAGACAGAGTCAAGGGGTATAAGTAACACAGAAGAAGATCAGCAGACACAGAGAACATTGAAAAAAACAAGAATGCCTTGTCAAAGGTATTCTGCACCTGAATGGACATACTATATGAATTAGGTGTTAAATGTGCCAGTGGAAGAATTGCTTAATCTGAGATCAGAACTGTTTGAACACCCATGACGGGAAACAGTCGGAACAACATGGGCAGAGCCACGTGCGTTCCAACAACGTAAACACTACCACGCTTGCCTAAACCATACATACGCCTTAACCACGCATATGCATGGTTAAGCAAGTCTAGCTGCTGCTGGGCGGAAGCAAGAAGGATCAAAAGAGGACGCAGTGAGGTGAGTGGGGCTCGGGCTGGGTTTTGGGGGGGCGAGGGGCAGTTTTTAAGGGTTGGGGTTGTTTTCAGAGCTGGGGGTTGGGGTTGTTTTCAGGGCTGGGAGGTTGCGGACATTTTTAGGGCTCAGGGGGCTCAGAGTAGTTTTAGGGCTTAAGGGAGGGTGGGTTCATTTTTAGGGCAGGGGGAAGAAACGTTTTTAGGGTTCAGGGGAGGTTGCTGTTTTTCAGGAAGGTGGGGTAATTTTAGGTCTCAGAGTGGGGGCCAGGGGCCATTTTAGGGCTCAGGACAGGGGCAGGGATTGGGATCCATTTTAGGATTTGTGGCAGGGTAGTTTTTAGGGCTCAGGGCGGTCGGGGTAGTTTTTAGGGCTTAGGAGAGGGTGGGTAGTTTTTAGAGCTTGGGGAGGCAGGGACGTTTTTAGGGCAGGGGGTTGGTTTTCAGGAGGGAGGGAGGTAGTTTTAGGTCTCAGGACGGGGGGCAGGGGGTAAGACTTACCTGATATATAAATGTCTCTGCCATACATGCCTTAATGCATATTTCATTGTAAAGGCATGCATGGTAAAGGCATATGCGTGGTTAAGACTTGTGTGGTTAAGACCTTGTGGAACCAGCATGCATGGTAAATGCATGCGTGGTTCTGTCACACAGCTACCCATGACATCTCACTAAAAACAAATTTGGGAAAAGGATGTTTGAAAAGCTTTCTGAAAAGAAACAAAAGTTTGAGAGACATTGTTAAAAGAGAAGGTGCATAAAGACAGAAATAATATTTTCTGTTTTAAGAAGATTTCCTAGGCTCATGGCTGCAGGAGAAGAGATGGGATAGCATATTTAGAAGAAGATGGAGTAGGGTTGGGGATGACTATATGAAGACTTTTGTAAATAAAGCTAAAAAGAACTAACTGCAAAACAAAAACTCAAGAAGCTGCATTAAGACAATCTGAAAAATTAACTGAAATATTGCTGATACACTTTGGCTTAATTATCTGACTACAGACAAACATATTTTTTCTAAATAGAGCTCGATGCAAGATTATTATGGGTATTATATTTTTAGTAACACTGTTAGTGATCAAATCAATATTAATAGGGTTTTATTTGACACCAGAGATGGACAAGCCTATGTCTCCACCTGTAACTGTAACAATCCACTCACACAATTCAAGAAACAAAATGAAAGACATTGTTTGTGAACTACGTGAAAGAAGATTACTCTATTAACATTTATCTTAGATTAGTTCAAGGATACACAAAGGCACTAGACGCAAGAGATTGTTATGTCTGTGCTCACTGATATTCATCAGCTGCAGTGGAGGTGACCTATCACTACATACCTTTGTCATATGCAATCACATGTAGTATTGTACTTGGCTTAGTATATAGGTGAGAACACTTTGAATATCTTTACTCAATTTCTGGCTTGGTTCTTTCTACAGCTCCATTACAGAAGAGCATGAATTTACACCCACAGCCAAAAGAAATGGATACAGCTTAACATTACTTTAGACCATCCATGCCTATAGATAATGTTATGGCATACAAAAACAATTCAACATGCTTAATGAGAACCCTAGACAAAGTATGCATTGTGATATTGGATGGAAGAAGTACAAACATTTCACGCAGTAAAAACAGAGAGGAAGATGCTTTGAAATACTTTTAAAATTAGAGAGAAGACAAAAAGGAAAAATATGTGTTTATAAAAGAAGAACCCAAAGTAGGAGTAGACATGTGGGAATCAGTAGTTGTGAACTCACATTTTAAATCATGGGAGGTACATGGCATATTTATCAGGGGGAAGAAACAGTCATTCCAGGAGTTTTTTTCGTTTGTGGGCAGGATGCATATTTTCAATTACCAGCTGATTGGGGGGGGGGGTATTTGCTATTTAGCTTTGTTGTTTTCTAAGATGTATCATGTATGTAATATAGATGCTTTAATAATGGCACCATCACACAGACAGACACGTAGCATAGGTGATGAACATAACTAGTTGGAGACATATTTGAAGCAATCATACCACCAGTGGGAATTGTTTTACATGATGAATTAATTAGAAAGCTTTCAACAGTTGTATACAGACTACCAAATAGTCGTTTTGGAGCTTTATTAGTTGTATACACAGAATTAGTGGCTATTAGATTCATAATTTTACAAAAACGCCTAGCATTAGACATTTTGCTCGCAGAGAAAGGCAGAGTCTACACGATGCTGAAAATTCAGCATTGTTGTTCATACATACCTGACCAAAGTAAGAAAATTCTAGAATATACAACCAACATTTTTGACCTGAAACCTGAATTAGAACTATTAGAGACAGCTAGTGTTTTAGAAAATGTTGTTAAAGGAGTTTATCTTATTGGTAATTGGTATGAAACAGCTGGAAAAAGAATGTTCAAACCTAAACTTGTGCCAATATTAATAGTAGGCTGTTGCTTAATGACCTTGTCAGCAAAGAATGCAAGACGTCAAAACAATATGAGAGTTTTAAAAGAAAGTGTGAACTCTAAAGATTCATTTGTGAAGAAAATGTGATGGTTAGATAACTATCAGAGGGGGGATTGTAGAAGCGTTTTAAAAATAATGAGAAAATAGTTCAGTTTGAATAATGTGCAGAAATTAAAGTGTGAGCTTTAATGAAAAATAAGATGTGTTTAAATGCAAAAAGTGTAGTAGGTAACCATATTTACTCGTACCGGGCCTCAAATGGCCAAAACAACATTACCTAACAAGCTGATTTGACTAGAAATACTACATGAGTAAAAAAAATATTATTTATTGACTTTCCATGAACACTTTATTAAAAAACAAACCAAAAGTTCCATAAATGCTTTCATATATTTCCACAGAATATTTTTACTTATACAAAGATCACTGTTAACAAATAATTAGAAATTAGTCTTTTAATAGAGTAGTGAAGAGTTGATTTATAAAGATGCATTATTTGTAAAGAAAATTCATGTTTGCTGTGCTAAATGTTTTCTTTTTGTTATAATGATGTTTCAACATCTACATAGACCATTGTTAAGAAACTTGATATTAGAAGGTTAGAAATGTGGTTTAAATGTGGGAAAGCAGACCTGAGTGGGAGAATGACCCACATGAACTTAGAATTGATAGAACTTAGTTACAAACCTAATAATGCTGTCTGTGTGCTAATGTATTCCAGTGAGAAGATGATGAGGGATCCTGTTCCCATGAAAGCATTAAGGAATGATTGGCTGGATGAAGAGGAGGAAGACCAAAATCAACAACATTGATCAAATGTGTTGTCTATATTAGCATGTTAGAGTAGGTTACCATTCCTCCACTCACCACTTTCCATTTACCAAGACCCAGACTTTATGTCACATTGCTCTGAGACTCTACTGAGTTTCTTGAACCCCTCTTTATGGGAAGTTCTGCTTTGATATATTTTGGTCTATTGAGCTGACTTTAATTCTTAAATGTTATGCTTATATCTCATGCTTTCGAACTAGAACTTTTTATGGGTTCTGACTGACTCAGTTTTCTCCTGATTCTTAGAATAGGGATTTTTTCTTTTATGGAACACGCTTTAATGCATTTATTATATGATCTGATTAAGTAATATTGATTTTCAATTTCTGTTCATATATTAATGATCAACATTATTACGAATTAACTTGTGAGCTAATAAAGATGATTTACTAAAAGATTTAATTAATAAAACCATTTAACCCATACCAAACTATCATTATTGACTGAAATAGATTAGTGATTGTGATTATAATGTATATGATGTATAGCTCACCATCTTCTCTAAAACAATGGCAAAGATCCATCGCAAAATACAGAACAAGCAGTGGGGGGGCAGCACTAATGTTGATAAATGGAGACCTTTTAAGAGGAGAACAATTCCTGCCACTCCAGCAAACTCAAAGAAAGTGCTTGGTCATTGAGTTGGAGAACAATAGTGTGGCACAAGGACACCAGTGGGAAATGATCTTAATTATTAGTATTGTGCCTCAGTAATTCCATACTGCCTTGGATCCCAAGAAATCACCTCAGAGCATTGGCCTCTCTGGACATCTGGACACCCGTGCTGAGGTTGAGAGGGAGTACATAGCTCTTATTATGGTAGCACTGTAAACATCTCAATTGTTTGACTTCCTATCATTAATGGGGACTTGAAACTAGACTTACTGACTTCCCCATTTTTTAGGGGGAGCTCAAACTTCCCTTCCAATTCCCTGGCCCCAGGAGTTACTGGTTCCCCCTAGTAATGGTAACTCCTGTTGGGTAGATTTAACAAACGCAGACCATTCATTCACACTGAGGGTTTAACCCTGAGAGGTCTGGATATTGCAGTTAGGAAATATGGATCAGCAACCTCTGCTCCTTTAGAGCTGTATGGATTTCCATTCAAGTGCTAAACTGCATGGTAGCAAAGCTAGTGAAGGCCCTTAATTTCAAAATAGACACAGGACTCCTTTTTGAGCTAGTGTGAAAGTACCAAATGGGTCAAGGATATCAAATCAAATCAAAAATACTTTATTTCGGCCACTTGGGCCATAAAAGTGCATCAAGAAAACAAACAATCAATACATCTATCTTTAAAAAAATTGATAAATACTCGCATGAAAATTCATATACATTAATCAACCCTCAATAAAAAAATGGGAACACAAACACATAACACATGCCTCATAGGGGCGGCAGGGATGGAGATTATCTATATAAAACATAAACAGTTGTAGTACAACCAACCAGATAAAAAAACACTAAAAAAATCACATCAAGATACATAAAAATGTCCAAGCAATAAAATCTTGAGCTAAAATCTTGTAAAAATAGAGCAGTGGGGCTATATTGGAGGGCCGGGAACCATAGCAAAGACCTACTCACCCATATCACAAATTCCCCCAAGCCCCAGTTGTCACTTTATATAACCCCGTCGGATGAGCCACATACAATTTAAAAAGCGCGATACAGCAAAAACAATTGTGGGATGGGTATCGTATTTTAAGACTCTGTGCGCCTCTGTGGCGCGCTCAAACCCTAGATTTTTACACAGTTGGATTAACCAACGCTGACGTGGCAGCCGATAGGCGGGGCAGAGGAGCAAAACATGGATTTCAGACTCCAACCTGTACTTACACGCAGGGCATTCACCGTTTTGATCCTTCAGCCATTTGGTAGAATATGCTGCAAGTGGAAGAGTCCCCAACCTCAATTGCATATACAGTTTCCTTGCAATTGGGGGTTCGACAAAGTCCAAAAAGGTTTCCCTACTATATACATCCTTTATTAATAAAAACTCTAGGGTTAAACGACCACTTGAGGCACTTTCTCGGATGGCACTCAGCTTTACTGCTCTATATGTATTAACTAAATCCAGCCTTGAGAGCTTAGCACACGAGATCTCAGGCGTGTTCCAAAGGTCCGGCTTACCTATCCTACGGGCAAGATCCCTTATATGGCAAAGCCATGTGATTTTCTTTGTATTACTCATAGTTAAAAACTCAGACAGTTCATCCCTAAAAACAGACAACTCCGGTGTCACCCACATCCTCCGCCAGAAAACTAGGGGTCTTATAGCAATTTCTTCATCCAGCGGTCTCAATCCGAGGTCCAAACGTAGGGGAATTAATGGGGTGCTACGGGGTAAACCTAGGACTTGTCGCATGAAATTATTCTCTACCTTTGTCAGGCTTCCAGTAGGACAATGTCCCCACAACTCTACCCCATAAAGTGTGGCACCCCTTGCCTGGGCTTTATAGATTTCCACCACAGGGGCCGCCGGTTTGAAAGCAGAAGATCTATACAGTTTCATTATGCCTCCAGCAATCTGGGTTAGTCTGAGCCTCGCTTTGTCTATTTGGGGGCCCCATTCGAATTTCTCAGCCAGGGTAACTCCCAAATAGTCAAATGTCCTAACTCTCTCCAAAGCAACACCAAAGAGAGAAGGACTTGGACGGGTTTTATTAGGAGGGTTGAAGACCATATATTTAGTTTTGTCCAAGTTGATCTCCAGCCCTCTTAGCTTACAGAAGTTTGCAAAGCCGTCTAAAATGCGCTGTATGCCCATTGGCGATTTGGAGAGCAACAGTGTGTCGTCTGCGAACATCAGCGCCGGGACCTTCCCTGAGGCTAGCCTTGGAGCATCATTATCCTTAATTAATAACAGGTGGTTGATAAGATCATTGATAAATATACAAAACAAAGTAGGAGCTAAAACACATCCCTGCCGCACCCCCTTTTCAACTGGGAAGCGAGCGGTGAGTTCCCCATACCTCCCACAACGCACTTGAGCAAAATTGTCAGTGTGTAGGCTCTTTATGGCTTTTAAAAGATATGTAGGAATCCCTAATTCACTCAGTACACTCCATAGTTTTTCTCTGGGTACAAGGTCGAAGGCCGACTTCAGATCAACGAATATCAGATAGAGGCTGCCACCCTCTATGGTTACTGTTTTCCAGTACAGTAGTTGGAGTCTGAATATCTGGTCAACAGTTGACATTTTTGATCTGAAGCCGGCCTGATAGGGACTTAGTATTAACTCCTCTTCCAACCAACTCTGGAGGCGGTCTAAAAGCACCCGGCCATACAGTTTTTGTGAGATGTCGATTAGACTAATCGGTCTATAGTTGGAGGGAGCAAGGGGGCAGCCTTTTTTGAATATGGGGACAATCTCGGCCCCGCGCCAGGTATCAGGGGGATTGGAGCCCTGCAATACCGCATTAAATAGGGCACACAGGTATGGGACCCATATTACAGGTTCGTTCCTAAAAAGATCCCCTGGAAGTTTGTCTAAGCCTGGGGCTTTATTGCTTTGTAGCTTGTGAATAGCACTCCTCACTTCAGTGCACGTGATCTCCTTCTCCCCCTCTAGTTGAATCTCAGTAGCCATGGTAGTAATACTAGTGTTAGCGTAACCGGCATCCCGTTGGGAGTATAATGTCCCAAAATGGGACTCCCAAGCTTCAGGCGCTATATTAGGCTCGATGGCGTGTCTCCCGTCTCTGTCACCCGTACTCACTATTGCCCAGAACGTTTTCAAATCCTTGTCCACCAGGGCTTTCCTTAACATTTCCCACCTTTCTTGCTCCCATTCTTTTTTCCCCCACTCGATAGATCGATTATATCTGGCCCTCGCAGTTTTAATTTGCACCCTATCCTTGGCCTTGATTGCTTCCAATAAAACCAGCTTATCCTTACGACACTGTTCGTTAAACCAGGGGCATCTGTTGTGAGCGTTTACTCTAACACGGCTCACCGGGTAGAAGACCTCCCCCAGATTGAAGGAAAGCTCAGAGTGTATTTCGCCTACTTTGTCTAGCGTCAAATTTTGGCCCACCATATAAACTGTCTCCCACATTTTAACTAAAGATGGCAATGCTAACTGGTACATTTTCGCCAACTTGGTAGGAGACTGTTGGATATGGCCCCATCTAATACGTCTTCTATTATTGGTCACTACCAAGGGACTGTGACAGTTGTCAGGAGGGAAAGGCGTTTTACAATGCCCAAATCCTCCTGATTGAAAATTAGGATCAAAGCATTGTGGTCACTGTCCTGCCTCTGCACAACATGAAAATCAAGAACCTTTCCCCAATGTCTTGTTTCCACCAAGATATAATCAATAAGTGAGGTCTGGCCTGCTCTATTGAATGTAAACTGGCCAGGTTGGTCAGATTTGGTCCGGCCATTGCATGCTCTTAGGGAGTAGGTGAGAGTGAGTGAGTTTAATTGCATGACCAGTGGAGACCAAGCTTTAATAGGTGTAGTCAAAGGGTTGGGAATAGACTAATAAAGGTCTTCTTCTGTTGGGGCAGAGTGTAAAGGATCGATGAGAGGTTCAAAGTGACAATTGAAATCACCTCCCACAATCAACCAGATCGCCGGGTCTAAAGTTGGAATAAAATCTCCCAGCAGAGCAATAGTAGATGATTCCTGGCTGTTGTTAACGGGGCGGGAGTACACATTCACTATGGCAATTTTCACCTTTGTTGGGAAGGAGAGCAAGACACATTGAATGTCACTTGACGGGGTTAGTAGCTGCTCCGCCCTACATCCTAGATGGGTAGCTACCCAAATTGATAGGCCTCCAGATGGTCTCCCCCTCCCTGCCATAGAAGCTAAGGTGTTGTAGGGGGCATAGCCTACCCGATGTAAATCTTCCCTTGCCCAGGTCTCTTGGAAAGTGCAAATGTCGAATTTATCGACAAAGTCACCCCAATCCGTACAGGGCAATTTGTTTTTGAGGCCTGCCACATTACATGAAAGTATCCTTAGCCCAGTCTCTTGGCCGGTCTCCCCACTCTCAGCCCCTGGTACCACGTTCTCATGTATAACATATTCACCAAGATCACCCATGCAACACTCACCTATTTTCCCACATTCTATGCTTTCTCTATTTTGTTCTCTCAAAGAGACATTAACTTTTGCGTCTAGGGCCATCGATGTGATGGATCTACCTCCTATCTGGTTGATCAAGAGGGGGTGGCCAGGGCTGTCACCTACCATAATTCGCTTCAATCCCTCCTCATCCCCATCCTCAGAATCAAATCCTGTCGTCTGTAATGACTCCAACAACGTCGATTCCTCTCTCAGTCAATCTACACCCTCCAATACATCAAATCTGTTGTTCACCGGGAAATTAAATAACGGGCGCCTATGGTAAGCATCCCAGTTCCCTTCTGGGCGAAGGCCTGCACCGCCTTCTGAAATTAAAGGTGGAACCCTACTTCTTACCATTGATTGAGGTGGTGGATAAAAAAAATTCAAGGGTTGTAGACTCATAGCCGTCGTGGGATCATAACAACTAATAGGATTATTAAGTAAATTGGCCACCGTGTGGGGGTTTTCAAAATTTATAACAACACAATCACCTGCCTCTCTTTTTTTCCGATTACCCACCCACCTCACTCTACGAACCATGATAATTTCTCCGGCTCTGGTAAAATCAAAATGTTTATATTTAACAAGCCAGAACAGGCATTTATTCCTCAACTCAAAATAGGTTTCCTTCATGCTAGGATCGATGGGTGGGACACCCGTCAAAATAGCTACATAGGGTGCACAGGCAGGAGGAAGGTTTATGTCGGGAAGATTTGAGACATTTAAAGCATTTCCACCTTCCCTCAAACCGTGGATTACTTGTCTGCTCTCTTTACTATTAGTAACTGGGGCTAGGGGTATAGACTCTTCTCGACTTCTTACACTTGGCTGCTTGTTCTTTGCACTGCCCTCCGTACCATAGCTCCTATCTCTCTGTACCCTAATGTCGCTTTGGTTCCCCATTTCAGAGTTCAAACTGGGACCCTTAGGAACATCCCTCTCCAACCCCAACGGAGTTGTTAGGTCCTTACTTTCGACCTGGCAGCAGACCTCAATCCTTCTTGTGGGATGGCCCTTGGGGTGGTTATGAGAACAGGCCTCCCCTGACGTTAAGACTTTATCCAGCATATCTAGACGACCAACAAGTGGGGCCAATTCTTCTTTTATAATAGCCCTTAGGTCATTCTGCAAGTCTTCCACCAGCCTCAACACCCACATTGGGTACTGCTGCTTCTCTACACTGGTTTGATTGAGCCTACCAGCTCTGTGGACTTGCTCTACCCCCTCCTCTGTATTTATGTCCTCACAACATTTCTTTTTTTTTGCTCCGACCTCAGAAGCTATTTTGCGTTTTCCCTTTTTAAGGGTACTCTGGGCATGTTTGCTTGTATCTATCACTTTTTTGCGCACAGCTATCTCTCTAACAGTCGGTGGCTGTACGTCTGTCTGAGTTTGAGCCTGGGTTGGCTGAGTGATCAATAAGGATGGCGAGACAGGTAAGTCAGGGGTGAGTGATAACCGCCTTTCTCTTAGCTCGATTTCGGAGTCCACCACCCCTATTGCCCTCTGTAGCATTTTATCTATAGATGTTGAGGGGAGTGGGGACCTACTTATCGTTTTGCCTCGGATAGGGGCTATCCGCCTCCCCATTTTATTAACCAATACCTTAAGGTATGAAGAGGTGGGAGACAAAGAAGCACCTAGAGTTATAGACTGGGATTACACAATCTGATCTAAACACTCCCACTCTAACACGTCCCACCCCACATCAAAGGCAAAAATGGGACAAAGTCTCTGAGTCCAATGGTCCTAATAACGCCTCAACTTGTTGACGAATTATTCAGCTGTATCAAGGCTTTCCAGCTTTGGCAGGCAGGGTGCAATCAGGAATGGGAGTACACAGGAGTAAGTCTTACCAACTGTTCCCTCTATCGTTCCAAACACATACCCAAGGGGGGTTGCCCTGCCCTGCCTCTTCCTGGCGATGGACGGGCGCAGGACGGGCCCGCCCTTGGCCCGGGCTTCGCCCGGGCGAGCCCGCGCGCGTCCCGCGCCACGGTGATTCTTCGCGCTATTTAGCGCGTTTGTGGTGGAGCAAAGCACCTCCCCTCCTGGGAAGGAATCCTGGGACTGGTAGTCCCCGCACAACACCGGCAGCAACAGCACCTCCAGGCGTCCCGCGCCGCAGTGATCCTTCGCGCTATTTAGCGCGTTTGTGGTGGAGCAAAGCACCTCCCCTCCTGGGAAGGAATCCTGGGACTGGTAGTCCCCGCACAACACCGGCAGCAACAGCACCTCCAGGCGTCAAGGATATCACCCCTTCAAACTTCTCTCACTACTAAAACTCAGGCATCAGAAATACACATTCCACAATGCTGCTGACATCTAATGTAAAGTATACTCACAGATGGCTAGCAGAGCACTTAGAAAGCCATTTCCAAACTGGTGCAAAAAACATGCAGGACAAATTAATTTGCACTATTTCAGCTTCCAAAGAGACACACGATGCTACCTAGCATTTTCTCTAAACTCATCTTTTATTGTAGGACAAAGTAGGCAACAAGCTGATTTTGCAACATTTCTTCTATATTTACATTATAGAAAATGGAGAAAAAATTGTTCTCCATTTTCCAGAGGGAAACACAACTCTACATCTGAAACATAATGTTTTTTATGTCATTAGATAGGTAGTCAACAATAGTACCTTCTTTGCTCCTTTTTATATTAAAATGTAGAAACTAGGATTTATTTGCTAACATTTCTATTAGACATAAAACATTATTAAAGCAATGCATGGCTTCTCAATCCATTCCCTCTATTTGTATGCTCTCTTAAAATATTTGTTTTATTGACTAAATCAAAAAAGTTAGCATTATTCTGCATTATACAATTAGAAAAAATGGCACTAAAATAGTTGTCCAAAGTTTTCGCCATTGCAAAGTTTCTGTGAAACAGATCATTGTTATTCATGAAAAGTGAAATACGCAGACCAGTTAGATTGAATAATTGTATGTGCTGGACTACTGCTTGTAGAGACACTGTCCTCAAGACTTTACATACTCAAGTCCAGAGACACATTGTGGGCAGACTGCAAACAGAAAGATATTAAAAAAAGATCTAAATGGAAATACCTGCTTCAACCACCAGCATTTTTCAGAAAATATATACCACGATAAACTTCATATCATTTTCAGCACAGAAACCATCATGCTCCCATGGACGTCCTTTAGGGGATGCAGTTGTGACCCCTGACTTGCCTCTTGCAAGCCCTAACAGTGCCCTTGCAACCCCTGGCCTCAGAGGTGGCAAAATAAGTTCCAGCTCGCCCTTTTGGATGTAATTTGGGGCTCCACTTTTTTTTGCTAATGGTGAATAATGTTTCGTTATACACTGTTAGTGTAATAAAAAATGGAGTACAATTAGCTGGAATATGACTTTCCCTGGCAACTGAGGTAAGTATGCTTTTAAATGTATGTTAAATGTATGAAGGTGAGATGGAGTTTTCTTCGACAGATCTTGGTGCCTGGGCTTGGAATATGCAACTGAAGAGCAGCGACCATAAGACGCCAAAGAGTTCTCTGTGGAGGACGTCAGTGGAGGACAGCACAGTGCTCGGCTTGCCAATCGGGTCAGGCGCGGTTTTGAAAAACCAACACACCTTCATTTGGAATTCCACCTCCCAAGCAAATCTGTTGTGCTAATCCTAATCTGGGCTGAGGTCTGGAAGCAGTGCCTGACCTAAAATGGCACCCGAGCCAGGGCTCCTCGGTGATCCCAGATCCCTACGTCCGGCGAGCCGGGAGTGGGATGGAGGACGAGGCAGTTGACGCCTTCCAATTACACCGGGACTGATGCCTCTCTATGGAACTACGACGATGCCCCACGGCCTGTAACTATATTTATTCATGTGTACTTACCGCGGAGACTGAGTACCCTTGGCCCGCTGCCCGGTGGAGCTGTCCTATGCAGCTAAAGCGGAGTCTGGCTCTGGTTCACCCCATTGGCCGTCACCTACCCAGCCGGACATCGGACATTGATTTTCACGGCTCTTCACAGCTCTATCTGTCTCTTCTCTTCAATCTACTTCTACTGCCTGCTTTCCCTGAGTACCTTCCCCCTTCTGATCTACCCGACCCTGTCCGCTTGCCTCTCTCCTGCTTTCCTTTTCCCCTCTACCCTCCACCACTCCTATGACGTGTGTCCTGGTTATGCTATGCTCTAATATCTTTTTATCCTGTTAAGCGTTTTCCTCCCTAGCATTTACTGTTAACTGTAACTATAACAGATGTAACTATGTAAAAATGTTCTTATGCAATGTCCTATCTCCCTCTCTCATTCTTTATCTACTCCCTCTGCTCCTATCCCTTCTCCCCTGAATCTCTCCCCTTGCCTGTGACGCCGCCTTGCCCCCTGTCCCTTGTGCCCTTTGACTAAGCACTCCTTCTCCCCTTGTTGGGGAAAGATCCAATAAGTATTCTCTGGAGTCTCAGTGATCCCTCTGAGAGAGTCCACAGCGCCAAGGGAGCCACTCACAGTTGAGGTATGGCATGGCACCCCTTGCCAAAGCACTCCCTCTCCCCTTTTTGGGGAAGGATCCAGTTTGTAGGCCTTGGAGTCTCAGAGACCCCTCTGAGAGAGTCCACTGTGTAAAGGGAACCTCTCGCAACAGAGATGGGGAAATAATACCACTTCCCCTGGGATCACAGCTTTCTGGACTTTGGACGCAGCTTTGACTCGTCTACCGGTTTGTGTCCCCATCACCCTCCCCTCCTCCTTCCAGGCTGTGTCTCTCACCCTCCCCTCCTCCTTCCCTCCTTCATTCTCTTTCTACTTCCCCTACTCCTACCCCCCTCCCCTGAATCTCTCTCCTACCTGCTTTTTTCCCTTACATATACGTCCTTATTGTTTGTCTCGACCTTACATGTAACTATGTTGCCATGCTCTAATAACTGTGTAACCTTTATAACGATGTAACCTACAACTATGGTCTGATGCTCATGTAAAGCGCTCTGATACCTCCGGGTCTAGCCAGCGCTATATAAAACCTTTAAAATAAAAAAAAATAAAAAATATGTTGAGTGCGCGCAAACGGATAAGTGAGTGTTTACATGAGAAAGTGAATGTGTGAGTGTGTGTATGTGTAAGCATGTGTGTGTGAGGTAAATTGAAGGTCAAATGGTGCATGATGTTTCTTCCGCTGCCCCAGGCTGTTCAGTGAATTGACGTTCATGCCTACCTTGGTGATACACCCATCTTCATGGTATGTTGATGCAGAGTTAGCAATAATAAATCTATATTTTCCTGTATGCACTTACCTTTCAATAATTTGTCCCTCGGTGTTTTGTTCATGGTATTCTTGTATGTCGATATTCTTGGGCTCAATATTCATTAGTACAACTAATAGGGAATGTGTTTTCCCTGGTTTTATGTAGTTGATAAGCATGATGAAAGATTTCAATAATAGCGCTATGCCATAGGGCTAGATCAAAATCATTAAAGCAGTGCTGGTCAATTTTACACTCCTGAAAAAAACAATGAAGAGAAACCGAGAAACGACGCTAGGGTACGGACCCTCAGCATACACAAAAAAATTCAGGTAGCTTATAAATACTCACTATAAAATGGGTCTTGGTGAACTACATGAAAACATCTTTTTTTAAACCCTCACCAACCAGCATGGTGGCATGTTTCATATTAAGGCTCCTCCTCAGGCCCATGAGCTAAACCCCTGATTAAACAGGGGGGCTCTTGGATGTTTTTTGGGGCCTAAAACGGCTGATCTTGTGGAGAGTTGCCTAATGAAGGGATGTATATATCCTAATGCAATATATACAAGGGTGTGAACTGATAAAAACACCTAATGGTGGATTCTGTTGTCATTCTTGTGCCCATGTGAGTCTTTTAAAATTGACAACCTTCAAATATGTTTCAGCCCTTGAGCACGTCAGCAGAGACAAGTGCATGGGGGCTTTCTTCAGAACCAAATAAATGAATTCTCTGTATATATATGACCACAATGGGTGTGATGTATATCAAAATCAATCTAATACTTGACCCATACATCCTCTCACCAAGGATAATAGCTCACAAATCACAGTGGGTCCAACTCAAGCTAACTCTCTAGGAGTCTGAAACTTCAGGGTTCTTACTTCGAGTCGCCCTCCGTCTGATAAAGTCCTGTCCCAGCATGAAAGTGGATGCCTATCAATCAATCAATCAATCAAACATTTATAGAGTGCTGCAAATCAACCGTAAGGGCCTCAAGGTCCACCTGCCTTACAGTATTTTGTCCTTTATTATTCTGTCCACAATATCCATGTATTTTGATATTCTTCCGCTTGATATTCATTAATACAACAAATAGGGAATGTTTTCCCCAGGTTTTACGTAGTGGATATGCATGAGGAATATTTGTGTGGGACTCAAAATGTCAAATTGGGTGTTTATGCCACACTTCACCTACTCAACATTGCTCCAAAAGGTGCCATAGAAGATCAGGGCTAGACCACATTAATTGAAGCAGTGCCAGGCAATTTTACACTCATGCCAGCAAATATATCTCATTCGTGAATAGACATGTGACTCAAAAGTTACAAAATATTATTTCTGCCCTGAACAGTCAATAGGAATGTGGTTTTTGCACTGATTAGACTGTGGAAATGTTTTTGTAATAGTAATCTGTGCAAATTCCGCAACTAAAATGGTAAAGTTGTTATGTAAAAATACCCAGAACTAGTGCAAACATTTCTTGCTGTTCAGTGGCTGTATCATGATCAGGTTTCTGGCAAAGCACAAAACCGAGCACCTGTTTTATATGCGTGCAGGAAATAAAATTCATTCAATCAACAATTAAATTAAAACTTTGTTTTGAGACCACACAGATCAGAAACAAAGAGACAAATCTTGCTCACCTTTTTTGCCCTTGGGCTATATCATGATGGGCTTTTCTACGCAGTGCACAGAGGAGCAACTGCAGGGTTTAAAGTGAATTCATTTAACCCAACATTTCTCTGAGTTAGTGCTTATGCACTAGGCCTGGGAGTAGTTTGCGGAGTTCTGCTATGCGAAACTCCGCAAAGTGGCTAAAAAACTCCTCCATGCTATGTGGAGTTCCCTGTACAGATGGAGTTTGCCGGGGCACCCGATCGCATTGCCATGTGCAATGCAGAGGGAATCCTCGTGTTGCAAATCATGCGTGAATGGCGCTGCACAGTTCTTATGTGTGTTCTTACAATGGAAATCATGAGCGAATGACACCACACAGTTCGCATGGGCGCGGCCACCTTAATTTCCTACTCTCTGTTATGGTACTGGGCCTATTTTCACAATTCCTCTTAATCTCTCCCCACTTAAAATGTATCTACCCCTCATTTTTATCTATTATAACAGTGTGTCTTTGTGTAATTTACACTTTTTGGAATTTTTTGTATGTTTTTCATGACTTTTTATATTTTATTTATTTTTCTCCTTACTTCCTTATTTATGCTTTCCTTTCCCTTCTTTTCTACCCCACCCAGCACCCTGGCAGAGGGGCATCTTCGTTGCAGCAGCACCACCGCTCAGTTAGGGTACACCGGTGCGTGGGGTGCACCAACCAAGTTCAGCGCACCACTGGGTGGATATCTTGGATCGTGAACATGACCTGCGCGAACTGCTAGGCATCGAGATTTCAGGGGTCAGGAGTATAAATTATTTGATGTGTTCCACTAAGCTAAAAATATTTTGCTGAATAGCATGCTGCTCACACTCAGAGGTAAGTTATGTTTAGTTTACATTTGGATTATTATTATTATGTGATCCAGTTTCTAGTTTCTGCTACGCAGGTGCTTAGTGCTACCTAATCTTACTCATCATTGGTGCTTGCTTTGACTGATGAATTAAGAAGCCATTGCAGACTGTTCTCCTGTAACTATAGTGAATCAGTGATATCAGAGAGTAGTGCTTTCTCTCTGTGACTTTGTTTGTGTAGAGCGTACAGTTCCAAGCTATTTCACAGCGATGTATAGTGTGCATCTATGCATTGCCAACAAAAGGAGACTGAGTTGGTCCATCAAGGGGGTTGGGAAAAAAGAATAGAATCAAAGATCATTCACTGCAATACATTAGTTCCAAATGCAGTCTTTTTAATGAAATTTAGAATAGGGATTTTAGGATTAGTACGGGCAACTCAACGATGGTCGATAGACTCATAACTAGTACTATAGGTAAAGGCAATCTATTTTAGAGAAGTACAATGTGACTGTGTTTGCATGTCATTATAATTTTATCTTCATCATTTCTTACATCTGCACCCAAGAGCAAGAAGAGGGACATTGAGGAGATAGGTCCGGGAGTAGCTGGTCAGAAGGAGGCGCCGACCACCCGCACTGCTGCTCAGGGCTCTACTCTGCCTAGTAAGTCCTATTATTTATTATTATTATTTCCCTAATGTTGGGTTTTATGACTGTTTGGGCTTAGGGTAGAATCTTAGGGTATTGGAATGGTGGTGTTGGGTTCCAGGATAGGAGTTGCTGCCTGGAGGCTGATGTTGCTGGTGAGAAATAAAATTTCTCTGATATCCTTACCTGTCGCCTTCCTTCCACATGGTGACGAGGATGGGATATGAACCCACTCATGCAAAGTACAATGGATTCAATTTTCTCCATATATTACATGGTTTTTTAGTTTGGTAGCTGACTTTTTCCGGTCTCTACTTTAGTCTCTAGTTCGCTTATCTTCTGCTTTGTTGGTAATCTTTCCCTCTCTCCTATATAACTTGTGGTACTGTAAGAGTAAGACTAAGAATAACACATTTTGGTACTCTACTGTCTACCATGAAGATTGCAGGCCCAAGTAAGCTAGTATTACAAATAATATTCACCATGTATGTTTGTTGAGAAGATTTTCTTTGTCCTGGGATGGGTGGGTGAAAGGATGGTGTGGAAGAAAGGGTGGATACTGAATGGATGAATAATGGATTGGAATTTGTTTTGAAAGACTAGATGGGAGATGGTAAAACTTAAACTTGGTGGCTATGGGTGAAATAGAAAGGATGAATGAATATTTGGATTGTTTGGATGAATAAGCAAGGTGGCTCTTCTCGTGAGGAGCATGGTGCTCACCTACTTTGCTCACTTTGTTTAAGTAGGGTTATCAAAGCTATGGTTCAGAGTGGGGGTATTTTTTATTCTACTCCCTTGACTCGCTTTATTTTTTAATGTGAGCCCTATGTATCCCAACCATCATTCATCAACCCCCCTCCCCGCCCATGGCATTTTGTCACCTATGACCAAAGTGCAGTATAGTTCAATTTGTGACTGCAGTGTTGGCTGTGCAATGTGCATTTGCTTCAGCTAATGCAGCATTTACAATGATTTCAATGCATTGCAAACCGAACACACATGATGTGTTGTTTCCCTTTGCCCACTCAGTCACCCCTTAGCACTTCACTCCTTTTTTTCCTAAGTTCTTCCATCCCAGTCTCCCCAAAAATTGGGAAATCCATTCTTGCATTGTGACTCATTTCATTTTCTAACCATGCAAATTGAAGTGATTCCAGAATACATTTCATGGTTTCCCATAACCGATTTACTTTACATCTATGCAGATTTTTCCCTTTCAACTTCCGTCGACTAGTACAGTGACTGAATAAGCCAAAGACGCTGAATCAATGATCAGTATAGTATCCTCTCTATTCTATATCAAAAAAGCTCTACCCTATCCACCTAATCCTGGTACCCTACCCTGCAGTCGAGTAAGTCAAGTTTTCTTTCATTGCTTACTGCCCAGCAAATACATTTATTGGAAATAATATGTGGCAGTGGGTGAGGCCACTGAGTAAAGTGGGTGTAAGTGCATGATTTGATGTCAAGTTTGGTGTATGTGATACACTGTAGAGACAAAGCGGGGGTATTGTTAAGCACAGGGTATATTGTGGCGCTAGCCCAATAACGTGAATATTGCAGATAATAATATTTAAAACGGTGCAACAGGTTGAGGGAAAACCCCTAAGCCCTCAATGATGGACAGAAGTCCGTTTTACACAAATGATAACAAGTCCTGTGCACACGCAGATAGGTTTTAACAACACATAAAATATTCGTTGTTTAACAAAAGACAACAGTGGATTCTTTTCTTCAAATGTTGGTTTAATGTATGTTGCTTCACAGGCCAGCCAACACGTGTTTCGTCACGGGTGTATAACCCTAGACTTCTTCAGGGCTGGAATTAAGTAAAAAATCGACTCGTGTCACAGTATATTAAAGAAATTGTTACAGAATATATGTCTCATAAGAGTATGACATATAAATCAAAAGTGACGATTCATGTTAAACCAATTGCAGTCCAGGTGGGAACATTAGTGGCCAGAAAAAGGGATATGCCAATTGTAAAAGAATGTGTCCATCATAGTTGAAGCCAACTACAACAGGAACTCAGCCTGGAGTGTAGTTCAAAGCATAAACTTGAATGGTTGCATGCCGACCGAACGGTGTACAAGTGTGTATGTTTATCAAGTTAGACCTAGGTACATGGTCAGAAGTGAGTGATAGTGAGATGTGTCCATAATAGCTGCTATTTTATGGTGTAGGAAGGGGAGGAACAGAAATATTGCATGTGATTATGTGTTCGTCATTTTGCTTGCACCTGGCACGCGTGCCTAGTACCTGTGAGGAGTGAGCAAGTCTAACCCTCGATTGTGCTTCGTATAAAAATTGTGCATACCTTATGTCTATGGTAGTCACCTATCAGACCTGAAACACAATACCGAATAATCGAATTAGATTATGTCCTAGTTACTCTATATCCGCAAGACGTATAACTAGTAGTACCATATATAAAACTCAAAATTGAGGCTCACCTTACAGCTGGTGATAATTCCGACCCAGCGGGTCCTAAAAGGCCACTTTTAAAACTTGCACGTCCTAGACACGGATCTGTATAATAATAAATCACCATGAGCATGGTATCCTTGAATATTCACAAGATCTATAGGGTTAACATGCTAAGGCATTAACGAATATCTTACGTGTGTCAAAACTGCATACATATTCTTACCTGTTGTAACTGGTAAGTTCAGGCCAGAACAACGTTTTCACTGAAAAAATAGGCTGTATATGCCAAGACAAGTATAAGTCCAGAGTGTCTATATGTATCCCAGTATTGCCAAAGGGGGAAACGCGGCTCTGTTCACCGCAAACCAGCTGAAAATAAAATCACAATGAATATATTCAAGCGGACGTTTGGTTCCCTTTCAGACGCTAGTTACCGTCCATGTATAATATCTATCTCCCTAGCTCTCAAGTTTTAAGCTTACCCTCAGGCGAGTGCGCCCCGTGGCTCCTCTCTCCGGCACCGTATGAACCGAAGTAAACAGCGTACTCTGACCCGGAAGTATTTATCACTCACCACGTTCTAAAAAAAAAGGCTAGAGCGCAAACCTCCTATCTAACGTGCAAGTCATCTGACGTGCATACGTAATCACCTGCGTGTTTGAAAGCCGGAAACATGCAAACAGTGTGGTACAATTAGCGAATTAAGAAAACTCCTGTATTGTGAGTAGAGACCACTGAAGTACACAGTGCATTTAAATAGCGGCACCATATTAGTAGTGATCCATAAAGCAAAGGATTAGAAAAAAGAGTGGAAAAGGGGCCAGGAATGGCCCCAAGGGGGTATTTACAGAATGATAGTATCGACTCATTTTCGTTGCCAAATACAGTTACAAAAGGCATATTCAGTTGCTTACAATTGAAATACGTGACAAATATACATTTGAAATCCTACTGTAATGGGAAGATTATTCATGATGTGTGACATAATGACACACAAGGGCATAAAAATATTGGGTTATGGAAAGCCCCTCACTCAATTAGTACCTAATGGCACGATACCACATATTCGGGTCACGCAATACATTGGCCGTGTTAAGACAGTCTAAACCGGTATGTGGATCATTTCCTAATAAGTTTGATGTTCGTTTCTTGAATGTATCACAAAATTGTGATGTGAATTTCCTGTCCCGAATTATTTTTATGCCCTTGTGTGTCATTATGTCACACATCATGAATAATCTTCCCATTACAGTAGGATTTCAAATGTATATTTGTCACGTATTTCAATTGTAATGCACTGTGTACTTCAGTGGTCTCTACTCACAATACAGGAGTTTTCTTAATTCGCTAATTGTACCACACTGTTTGCATGTTTCCGGCTTTCAAACACGCAGGTGATTACGTATGCACGTCAGATGACTTGCACGTTAGATAGGAGGTTTGCGCTCTAGCCTTTTTTTTTTTTTAGAACGTGGTGAGTGATAAATACTTCCGGGTCAGAGTACGCTGTTTACTTCGGTTCATACGGTGCCGGAGAGAGGAGCCACGGGGCGCACTCGCCTGAGGGTAAGCTTAAAACTTGAGAGCTAGGGAGATAGATATTATACATGGACGGTAACTAGCGTCTGAAAGGGAACCAAACGTCCGCTTGAATATATTCATTGTGATTTTATTTTCAGCTGGTTTGCGGTGAACAGAGCCGCGTTTCCCCTTTGGCAATACTGGGATACATATAGACACTCTGGACTTATACTTGTCTTGGCATATACAGCCTATTTTTTCAGTGAAAACGTTGTTCTGGCCTGAACTTACCAGTTACAACAGGTAAGAATATGTATGCAGTTTTGACACACGTAAGATATTCGTTAATGCCTTAGCATGTTAACCCTATAGATCTTGTGAATATTCAAGGATACCATGCTCATGGTGATTTATTATTATACAGATCCGTGTCTAGGACGTGCAAGTTTTAAAAGTGGCCTTTTAGGACCCGCTGGGTCGGAATTATCACCAGCTGTAAGGTGAGCCTCAATTTTGAGTTTTATATATGGTACTACTAGTTATACGTCTTGCGGATATAGAGTAACTAGGACATAATCTAATTCGATTATTCGGTATTGTGTTTCAGGTCTGATAGGTGACTACCATAGACATAAGGTATGCACAATTTTTATACGAAGCACAATCGAGGGTTAGACTTGCTCACTCCTCACAGGTACTAGGCACGCGTGCCAGGTGCAAGCAAAATGACGAACACATAATCACATGCAATATTTCTGTTCCTCCCCTTCCTACACCATAAAATAGCAGCTATTATGGACACATCTCACTATCACTCACTTCTGACCATGTACCTAGGTCTAACTTGATAAACATACACACTTGTACACCGTTCGGTCGGCATGCAACCATTCAAGTTTATGCTTTGAACTACACTCCAGGCTGAGTTCCTGTTGTAGTTGGCTTCAACTATGATGGACACATTCTTTTACAATTGGCATATCCCTTTTTTCTGGCCACTAATGTTCCCACCTGGACTGCAATTGGTTTAACATGAATCGTCACTTTTGATTTATATGTCATACTCTTATGAGACATATATTCTGTAACAATTTCTTTAATATACTGTGACACGAGTCGATTTTTTACTTAATTCCAGCCCTGAAGAAGTCTAGGGTTATACACCCGTGACGAAACACGTGTTGGCTGGCCTGTGAAGCAACATACATTAAACCAACATTTGAAGAAAAGAATCCACTGTTGTCTTTTGTTAAACAACGAATATTTTATGTGTTGTTAAAACCTATCTGCGTGTGCACAGGACTTGTTATCATTTGTGTAAAACGGACTTCTGTCCATCATTGAGGGCTTAGGGGTTTTCCCTCAACCTGTTGCACCGTTTTAAATATTATTATCTGCAATATTCACGTTATTGGGCTAGCGCCACAATATACCCTGTGCTTAACAATACCCCCGCTTTGTCTCTGCATTAATCTTGAGTCAGGGTAGGCGGCTCCCACGTGATATATACTACTACAATGGATAGAGAGAAAATAGCTGAGGAACTTTTTGACAATTTGACCAAGGGTAACACTATTAATAAAAGCATGAATAATGCTAACACCAACCGTAAAGAAGGTCTCAGGGAGAAATTCCTCAGACTGGAGAGACTCAAAAGAGCGAGAATTCAAAATGGTGGGATGGAGCCACACTTAAACAGTACTTACGTCTTAATCGAATTCCAAGAGGTTTGAGGTCCCAAATTTTCCCGACCTATGATGATTTAGAAGATGATTTACTAAAACAATGGGAAGATGCACTGAGTATCAACTCACACACACTCATGGGTATTCTTATAGAGAACTCTGAAAGGAAAGTTGCCAAACTACAAGTAGAAATCGCAACACTTGAGAGAGAAATTAGAGATTTGGACCTCAAAGAGGGTACAGAAAAGAACTATATCATATTGAACGAGGTTCTAGCTAAACATCAGAACGACATCAAGGAGAGGAAGGCGAGAAAACTTAAAAGAGATGAATATGATTACAATGAGGGGAGGATCTTCACTTTTGCTAAAAAGTATGATCAGTGGTTTCAGACAGGTAATGATACTGGGCACACTCGTAGACAAGAAATAATCTCTGTCTCATCTAGTGCAACCTCTTTGAATGCTCCTCTGTCCAGTGACAGCGAAGCTGATAACGTCAGCACATCTGCTGACATTGGTCAGACTCACTCCTCATCTTTTTTACGCGAGGTACAAAGAATATGAAATGGAAACAGGATGCAACCAAGACGAGAGAACACAGACACAAGACTCGCAGAGGCAAAAGAGCAGGGAAAGGTAGATTACAAAAAGAAACTGAGATCAGGGAACAGCAAGAACTGACATGTACCACCGAAGGAGGGGTGGAAGTCATTAACTTGTCATCTTTGACACTTGACCACGATATGGTCTCTCTTCTTAAGAAAGGATTGAGCTTCAATCCAAAAGATGAGGGGGATATTTGTAACACCAAGATTGATCTCTTTAAATTTGTGCGGAATTTGAAATTAAAAAAACATTTCAGTACCACGCCTGTACCGAATAAAAATATTTTGAATATTCCAACTGGCTCATTATCAGATGTCTTAAGTATACAGGATGTGCACGATACTCATTTACTTTTATCACTAACTGAGACCGAAGACACACCACTACGTATGGACACCTTACTACAAGAACTAGATATTCAGACTGACTATACGATTACCAGTGGTTTAAAAACTAGATCTAGATGGACACCAACATTGATTAGTGGAAACACTATAGACATATTTCACAATCTGGTTCTGGGAGATCTGGACAAATTTTATGACAAAAGAACCAGGAATAAGACGAGACACATTGACAATCTCTGTCCAGGCGAGAGGACAGCTCTTAAGAAACTATCCAGTGAGAATGACATAATCATTAGAGAGGCTGATAAAGGGGGCAACGTGGTTTTGATGAACAGAGTAGATTATAATCATGAGATACTCACACAACTACATGACACAGAGTGTTATGAACGTCTCACATCGAATCCAATTGGCCCCTTATCTATAGAGATCAACAAGAATCTGAGTGAATGGCACAGCGCAGGGCTCATTGATGAAAATGAGCACACATACATGAAAGTGTACCGACCCTCCTACCCGTGCTTATACACACTTCCCAAAGTCCATAAACATTTACCATTCCCCCTGGAAGACCAATTGTTTCAGGAATTGGGGGTCCTACTGAACGTTTGGCAGAATATGTGGATCTTTTTCTAGGACCACTGGTCCGTAATCTTCCATCATATATAAGAGACACCAAGCATGTACTCAACATGTTGGCTGACTTCACATGGGAGGATAACATGACCCTCGTGACCCTAGATGTGGTTTCGCTCTATACAAGTATTAAACCAGATCTGGGCATGCAAGCAGTATCACACTTTCTGAACAAAAGACCTGCCTCTCAATGGCAGCACACTAACATGCTTGTAGCTATGATGAATCTGATTCTTCATAACAACTTTTTTCTATTTGAGAAGGACTGGTACAAGCAGAAGAGAGGTGTAGCTATGGGTTCAAAATTTTCACCAAGTTTTGCAAACCTGTATATGGGTCGTTTGGAAGAAGATTGGATTTGGGGTCAGAAGGGTGTCTGTTTTAATGACTCAATTATCTTTTGGGGACGATATATTGATGACTGTCTCCTTATATGGTCAGGATCTCAGGATAAATTAGACAACTTCTGCACTTATCTGAACACAAACACATATGACATGCGCTTTACACATTACAAGAGCAACTCTAGCATCACTTTCTTGGATATTGAAATCTTTATCAGATATAACAATTTACAGACCCGTCTTTTTCGCAAAGAGACTGCATGCAATTCGATTCTTCATGCCCATAGCGCCCATCCCCCACACCAGATTCGTGCCATCCCCTATGGTGAATTCACCAGAGCCCGAAGGAATTGTAGTACAGATCAGGAATTTGAGAGTTGCCTTTCGACTATGACAACCAGATTTAAAAATAGATGTTACACACATGAGAACCTGATCAAAGCTGAAACCAGAATTAGACACACACAGCGAGAAGAAATGATACGTGACAAAAGTCGCAACACGAACGCAAACACATTGAGACTGATCACCGAATTTAATGACTACAGTGGGACATTATCCAAGAGCTTGAACAAACACTGGAACTTGCTGACTAATGATTCAGCTTTAGTAGAACATATTGGTAGAAATCCACAAATTACCTACAGAAGGGGCAGAACGTTAAGGACCAGACTAAGTCCAAGCTATCCACGAACGACTCCTAAAGAATCGTGGATGACTGCACGTACTCTAGGTTTTTACAAATGTAATTCATGTGGCATATGCAGGTGGGCCTCTGATGGGAAGACAAGTTTCAGCGGCCCTGATAAGACATATGAAATCCGACATAACATCAACTGTTACTCCAAATATGTGGTGTATGTACTTGAATGTTCCTGTGGTGGGAAATATGTGGGTAGCACAATTAGGGCGTTGAAAGATAGGATTGGCGAACACGCTAGGGCCCTAAAACAGCAAGACTCCAGATACCCCATGGCCACACACATTTGGGAATGTCCCTCTCAAGGTTTACACAAAAGGTTCCTATTTTATGGAATTGATATCACCACACCTAGTCCGAGGGGTGGTAACAGAGAGCTACGACTGAGACGCTCTGAAGCCCTTTGGATTATGCGTCTCAAATCCTTTGAACTGGGTTTCAATAGTGATCGGGAAATGCACTATTTCTTGGGCGATTAGGAACTGTTGACTGCGTTACAAATAACATGTGTATATCTTATCAAGTTATTCTTTGTATTCACAGTTAATTCTGCTTTGATTCTAACATGTACTACGAATAGAGAAGCGTCTCCCTTTTCTATTTATATATTTCTGTTTTAATATGTCGTCTCTGATTGGGTTATGGAAAGCCCCTCACTCAATTAGTACCTAATGGCACGATACCACATATTCGGGTCACGCAATACATTGGCCGTGTTAAGACAGTCTAAACCGGTATGTGGATCATTTCCTAATAACTTTGATGTTCGTTTCTTGAATGTATCACAAAATTGTGATGTGAATTTTCTGTCCCGAATTATTTTTATGCCCTTGTGTGTCATTATGTCACACATCATGAATAATCTTCCCATTACAGTAGGATTTCAAATGTATATTTGTCACGTATTTCAATTGTAAGCAACTGAATATGCCTTTTGTAACTGTATTTGGCAACGAAAATGAGTCGATACTATCATTCTGTAAATACCCCCTTGGGGCCATTCCTGGCCCCTTTTCCACTCTTTTTTTCTAATCCTTTGCTTTATGGATCACTACTAATATGGTGCCGCTATTTAAATGCACTGTGTACTTCAGTGGTCTCTACTCACAATACAGGAGTTTTCTTAATTCGCTAATTGTACCACACTGTTTGCATGTTTCCGGCTTTCAAACACGCAGGTGATTACGTATGCACGTCAGATGACTTGCACGTTAGATAGGAGGTTTGCGCTCTAGCCTTTTTTTTTTAGAACGTGGTGAGTGATAAATACTTCCGGGTCAGAGTACGCTGTTTACTTCGGTTCATACGGTGCCGGAGAGAGGAGCCACGGGGCGCACTCGCCTGAGGGTAAGCTTAAAACTTGAGAGCTAGGGAGATAGATATTATACATGGACGGTAACTAGCGTCTGAAAGGGAACCAAACGTCCGCTTGAATATATTCATTGTGATTTTATTTTCAGCTGGTTTGCGGTGAACAGAGCCGCGTTTCCCCCTTTGGCAATACTGGGATACATATAGACACTCTGGACTTATACTTGTCTTGGCATATACAGCCTATTTTTTCAGTGAAAACGTTGTTCTGGCCTGAACTTACCAGTTACAACAGGTAAGAATATGTATGCAGTTTTGACACACGTAAGATATTCGTTAATGCCTTAGCATGTTAACCCTATAGATCTTGTGAATATTCAAGGATACCATGCTCATGGTGATTTATTATTATACAGATCCGTGTCTAGGACGTGCAAGTTTTAAAAGTGGCCTTTTAGGACCCGCTGGGTCGGAATTATCACCAGCTGTAAGGTGAGCCTCAATTTTGAGTTTTATATATGGTACTACTAGTTATACGTCTTGCGGATATAGAGTAACTAGGACATAATCTAATTCGATTATTCGGTATTGTGTTTCAGGTCTGATAGGTGACTACCATAGACATAAGGTATGCACAATTTTTATACGAAGCACAATCGAGGGTTAGACTTGCTCACTCCTCACAGGTACTAGGCACGCGTGCCAGGTGCAAGCAAAATGACGAACACATAATCACATGCAATATTTCTGTTCCTCCCCTTCCTACACCATAAAATAGCAGCTATTATGGACACATCTCACTATCACTCACTTCTGACCATGTACCTAGGTCTAACTTGATAAACATACACACTTGTACACCGTTCGGTCGGCATGCAACCATTCAAGTTTATGCTTTGAACTACACTCCAGGCTGAGTTCCTGTTGTAGTTGGCTTCAACTATGATGGACACATTCTTTTACAATTGGCATATCCCTTTTTTCTGGCCACTAATGTTCCCACCTGGACTGCAATTGGTTTAACATGAATCGTCACTTTTGATTTATATGTCATACTCTTATGAGACATATATTCTGTAACAATTTCTTTAATATACTGTGACACAAGTCGATTTTTTACTTAATTCCAGCCCTGAAGAAGTCTAGGGTTATACACCCGTGACGAAACACGTGTTGGCTGGCCTGTGAAGCAACATACATTAAACCAACATTTGAAGAAAAGAATCCACTGTTGTCTTTTGTTAAACAACGAATATTTTATGTGTTGTTAAAACCTATCTGCGTGTGCACAGGACTTGTTATCATATGTGATACACTGTGACCAATGTGCCAAATACAATCTATTGTTATGCCCCGTATAGAGGCCCTAATGTAGACCCGTTCATACATGCCCTAAAATGGACGTATTCGTATTTGCCTTAATACGGTCATATACGTACTTGCCCTATTATGGTCAAAGCCGCATATGCCCTATTACGGTCATAACTGCACATGTCCTATTATAGTCATGATTCCTTATATAGGCATGATCTTTCACCTACATTGGTCCTCGCTAGTACACAACGAGCTCTGAGGGCTGAACGTTATCTATTCTGTGGTTTTGAATACAGCAGGGTTTTTCCCAAACACAGGCCCACACTGTACTCATCAATTATGCATGGCTCTCTAGGAATACACCACCTGCATAATATGTATGTACAAAGTTCACCCCTGACGTCTTCCTCAAGTCTAACAAGGGCCAATACAAACCATACGAAGCAACTAGAGTCTTCAGGGTATAAATACACCACATCTTACCCCGGTAAGACAGAGGGAACCAAGACTTCCATGCTGACACACTGACCAGAGACGCTGAGGCTCCTGCATGCAGTCGCTCCAGCTGACAGCGGTCTAACACAGCCCTTGAGGGGTGTCCAACTCGAGACCAGGACAGGGTCCCACACTCTCTCTATTCAGGTATGGGGGTTCGACTAAATCCTAGAAGGATTCTTGGCTCTTAGGCTTTTAGACCTACACATATGCTAGGTACACTCAGGTACATCTAGTTAGGCATCGTAGGAGTACGCGCACTTTCATAATGCTTTTTATATTCATGTATGTATTCATGATTATTGCAATATGGTAGAACTGTTCTATCCCTTTGCTTTTATCGTACTGCTGATAATATATCTCTGCTATTGTCTGCTGATTGCCGCAACACATATATTTTACACTAGAATAACAACTGTTCAATAAATACTTATTGAAACGCCCAGACTGTTTATTCTGTGTAACTCTCTGAGACAAACCGAATAAGTAAGCACGAGTGACTGAG
Organism: Calotriton arnoldi; assembly: GCA_963921515.1. NCBI lineage: Eukaryota > Metazoa > Chordata > Amphibia > Caudata > Salamandridae > Calotriton > Calotriton arnoldi. The sequence goes on from CAWUFW010011796.1 coordinate 413,627, forward strand.
CGAAAAGTAGTATATTGTTTCCACGATTCTGAGGAATTAGGGCTGTCATGATCTAAGGTTGCCAGGAACTAATCTCTCCCCGATAAGAGGAGATTCTAGTGGCACTGTGAGCTAGCTAATGCAAATCAGGCTAACATACGCAGTGTGGGTGCACAGAGTCAGTCTAACACCAAGCCCACAGCTTATGTTATCCAAACGCGCAGGTCCTGCATGGGTACTATAGGAACTACACAACACTATATAGCAGGTTCCTTTCCCTGTGGCACAGTCCATCATTTTCTCCAACGTCTACTTACGACAGGCAGGATAATATCCTGTAGTGATACATGTATTTCTGCATTGTGAGATCATGTGGTGACCTTTGACTGTATATGCGTTTTAACTGATTCCATTTTGAATGTAGAACATTATTTTTGTGCATCGCATGATTTCATTTTGTGCCTTCTTGCAGCTTCAGAGTGGGATATTTACTTTCTTCTCACCACAGTGCAAAACAGCCTTGCTGGCACAGAACGCGTGAGCTGTGCGTTTGAAAGTGTGAGATAGGAATGTACTTCTCTGTCTCAGAGTCAAAACATAGAGGGCTGGCCAGCTTCCGTCTTGACCTTGGAACACACCGGTATGGTCAGCTTTGGTTTTCATGTTGTGCTCTTTATAATTGATTCTTTCATTTTACAGTGTTTATTCCTGTCATTTGACAGTACTTGTGCATAGGACATCCATTATTATTATTTTTGTGTGTTTTGCCATTATTATTATCTGCTTATATTTTGCTACCCTGCATTTGGCTTAGGAGTGGTCCATTATTATTTGCTTGTGTTTTATCTCATGCATTTGATTAGTTGTGAGTGTCTTATTATTATTTGCTTGTGCACATATATTTGCGTGTTATTTTACCTGTTTCATTTGACATCTGGGAAAGTCTTTCTGTTAGAGAGTGCTGAGCCTCCTTTCCAGGTGCTTTTTCATGTTTTACCGAGTGCCTCTTCCTGGGAGTGCTGAATTTCTTTTATTTAGGAGTGTAAAGCAAGACATGTTGGTACCAGGAGTGGGGTACGATTTTAAAAAGGAAAGAAGAAAAATGTTTTCCAAAAAGACAATGTGTTCAGCTGCAGATTCCCAGATGCCAACTGAGATATTGGGGTGTGAAGACGCTCCTTATGCATGTGTACATGCAGCCAGTGCTCCAATGAAAGCTGCAGGTTTATTTACAATACCCACAGGAGGTTTGAATTAATTCTCTGGAGGTCTTTACTCAGCAAGATATTAATGGAATTTTAGACAGATTTCAAGAGAAAACAGACGAGGCTTTGCTAACGTGGATTCTGCATTAGTTTGATTTAGGAGCCTCTGAAGTGATGTTAAACCGAGAAAATGCAGCACTGATTTTTTAATCTGGTGTTACTCTGCCTTAATACTTTTCTGCCACACAGTCAGTGCTTTTTATGCAAGGCATGTGTGGGTAAAACAAAATTGGCTTTGTGACTGCCCTAATAATAATCACATCAAATTCCAATGGCCCTAGGAGACTAGCAATGTACTGCGACTCTGCCATCCACATATTAAAACAATTGTTTACACAGAGCATTATTTACAATTTGTATTTTTTCTTTTTGTTTTTCTCAATATGGCTACTCCTTCTGGTCCACCCGTAGGGCCCAATAGGTGGGAGACAGTGGCCCATCTACATTAAAAAGGACATTCTGGATGTTGGTCCAGAGCTGGTCCATGCTCTCTTTCATCCTGGTGAGACAGCTCTCGATGGTGTTCAGCTGCTGCAGGATGCAGCGCAGCAATGGGCTGTTATCAGTGTGGGAGGGGGTGGCAGCAGTTTATGTCAGCTGGTGGCAGCGCCAGTGATGGGATTGCCGGGAGGATGGAGGCTGAGGGGGACCGGCTGCGCTCCTCCTCTTCCAAGACCACCAGTCATCTGCAGTCTTGTTATATATGCTCCAGACTCTGCCACCATCGAGAGCTGTCTCACCAGGATGAAAGAGAGCATGGACCAGCTCTGGACCAACATCCAGAATGTCCTTTTTAATGTATTTGTTTTGGTGGGAGGGACTTGTTTTGGCTGGGTGGAGAGGATGGGAAGGGAGTTGGGACCGTGTTTCACTTTCTTTGGACATTTCAAATTTTGCGGCATTGGGACTTGGGTCAGTTTAGGGCAGAGTTGGGCATGTTGTGTGGGGAGAGAGGGTGGGTTTCATTGTAAAAAATGCGAAGGGGAAACTATATTCTATCCAAATTTATGTCTGAAGTAGTTTGTTTTACTTTTACTTAGCACTGCTGCTTTCAGTTTTTACGCAGCCTGTTTATGTGCTTGTAAGAGAGAGTGTAACATAACGTAATACATTCACTTCACTCCCTAGTTGTCTTACCTGAATATAGATGGAGCAATAACAGGGAAGGCATCACAACTTTACAAGCGAGGTCCCACTTCCAGTTCCACTCAGGTGAGCTCCAATTGCAGGATTAATCAGAATGATTGTCCATTGTAGTCAATTAAATGGAAATGAAAAGAATGAGTTAGTATGTTATATCAAAGCTTTATAAAGAATTGACACCAGAGTACTACATGATGACACAACAAGTATTCCTGATAATAGTAACATAACACAAACATTTAAATAGTAGTAATGCGGCTAATGGGGAGCTATCAGCAACTTACAAAATTCTCGAGCCATAAAAACTGGACTCAAAGTCTTAAGTGGACAAGCTTAGGTTAGGCGTTTGCGGTTACACAACACAAGGCCTGAATGATGATGCTGATGACTGATATTCTTCATTCTTTATCTAAATATGGATCATTTTTCATGTGCGGGTGGATACATGGGACCAGTGTCGGCTATTGCTTGGAAGATCCTCCAGTAAGTTGGTGTTACTTTCAGCACATCCGCCCCACCAAGTGTGTGATCCATTGATGGTGTAAATTAAGCCACATCTCAATAAATCACACAGCCCAGAGGAAGAGGGTTAGAGGTTTGATAAATGGGCTAGCACAAAATGTGATTACCTGATGAAACTGACAAGCTGGCACTTGAGTCTCGAAGACAAATATTATGGATTATTTACTAAAAATGAAAAACAGCTGTGTTTGGTGATGAACGTTTTTTTTTTTTTAAGTCCAAGCTTTTCTTTGGGGCAATTGAGTTTATTTAGCAAGAAAACGTGCATGTGGGAAGAAATGTTTGTTTCTTTGGAAAATGTGAAGTTGATATGTACAAAATGGTTGTGCTTCGCAAGAACTGAAATTAGAATGATAATGCATGCAGAATTAAAAGCATTGTTTATGATATTTCCCCGATGCAATAGGGCTGGATGTTCTGGCTTTTTGTTTCATAGATTACGTGGAGGCCCTTCATTGTCTATGTTGATAAAGTGTTTTAAAGCATTATCACTGGTACTTCTGATTGAAAAAAGAAAGTTCAACGATACTAAGTCTGCCTCCAAACCTGTAATATTGCTGTAATGTGAACAGTAGCTCTAGTTTCCGAGCCTTTGAGATGTGCCAAGGATTAGTCCTGTTGTCTATTGATTCTGCATACCTTTTGTATGTCAAGCCTATAGCGGCAGCACGCATGCGCTGCTCGCTTTGCGAGGCATGCAGTAATGGAGTATGGAGTGGAAGCTTTGTGGAAGCTCCGCCCACTCTCTGCCCATGTTTTTAATTGGCTTGTGTCATTGTCTTTTGTAAATGCTGCTGTCTGATTATGAGGCTTGTTAATCCCTCCTTATTATGGCCATGTCATCATTTGTACCCTCCCAAGGCTACTGGCCCCTTTACTTCGAGTGTTACACGGTACGTTACGTTTTATTTAGAATGTGAGCACTACTTTATCCGTGCCTTCTCGCCCCCTTCTCCCCGGCCCGTGCTTCCCCCCCTCCTGTTGTCCGTGATGCAATGCAATAGGTCTCACGTAAATGCGAGTCCTATTGCATTGCAAATGCTTGTTCTCCTAATCCCCGTGTATGTGTGAGCGCGTGGATGCGTGTTTTGCGGGCGCGCGCCGGTGTGTCACTGAGGCTGCAGGAGTGGACGGATGGGGGAATTCACGCACACCAGGCAGCCCAGGATGTTTTCATTCTCCGCTGCCTTTTCCGCCGACTCTCCCTCGCCACTGGGCTGCAGGGAGGGCTGTGCCCCAGACACGGGCGGCCAGGGGAAGGCGCTGAAGAAAGCCTTCTATCTGGTGAGGATGAAGCCGCTGAAGGAGCACCAACAACAACGTGTCCTTTGTCATCCACTGTCACATCGGCAAGGAGATCAAGCACATTTGCAGCAACTGCAGCCGCGGAGAGGAGGCCCGGGACGGTGAGCGCTGTGGGTTGCGTGTGGATTTATGATGCGCCGTGCGGGGTTGTGTTTATCTGCCTGGCGAGTGTGTGTGTACGTGTGTTTCTGTGTATCTGTACTTGTGTGACGTGTCTGTGAATGTGTTTCGGATCTGTGGGTATGAAAGTCAGTGTGTGCCTGTGTAGTTTACGAGTATTTGTACTTTGTACACATGAAGCGCATGTATTTGTGCGGCGTGCCCGTTCAGGAAGCACTGTGTCACCTAAGAATGTCATCGCGCACAGACTGACAAGGCCCAGTCTCCAGCTGCCCTGACATTTATTTCCTCAGTCCCACTTGAGTCTCATGGTGACCGCCTGCTCTGCTACCATCATTCTACTTTAATTTAAGCAGCAATTTAGAAGATACTGCGGTTTGGCCAATAAAGGGCCATGTTTTTCATACCGAACACATTAGCTAACGTAGAAACGAGCATGACTAATTGTAGTATGTTGGAGTTTCAAGTCAAGGCCGTGTTCTGTTGATGTAAACAAATAAAACCACAACCAAAAATCAATGTTGAATATTTAACAGTTGTCCAATATGGCCTTCTTCAAGATGGCGGACTGACTTACAGTGTGCTGTGGAATACCCCTCCCAGTAGGAGTTACTCGTGAGCAAAGGTGGGATAGGCGTACATTATTCCGTCACCTTCTCCTAAGAGCCCCCGCGAGCCGCCACACAAGTAGTCCTATATATTGTCACGCTGGTCAATGATGTATTGCACTTTGCATAAAAAAAGGGTTCAGAAACACTCTCACATTGACCGTTAGTTACAGTCTTCGGGCCATGAGCAGAGCGGGGTGCTTCCAGGGGTTAAAAGTACTGGAGTTATTTAGATCTTAATGAAGGGCACTTTGTGGGAGGGGTAGGAAGTCAAACGCCTGCACTTATTAGCTCGACAGTCATTTGGAGCACCCTACCGTCAGCCGTTCCCCCATTTTTCCACTTTTTGTGTTGCATATTGCTGTACATCCTCTTCCTGTATTGACAGCAGGCCTGTGCTCGAGGCAGCAGTGTAAGCACCAGCTTTCCTTTTTTTACCAAGCATATTTACCAACAGTTCTAGGAGGAGGGCGACTCTGCAGCTCACAAACTTGTGGATGACTTGAGTTTGCCCAAATGAATTCCATAACGTAACAGTGGAATTCCCTTAATATTTTTGGATTTTATGCTTGATGGCTATTGTTTCTCCACATTACTGCTCCACTTATGCTGAATGAGTTGCAGCAAAACTACTTTCTAGCTGATGGTGCATAAAGACGATTGTACTTCGAAAAGTTTTCTGCCTCAGGCTTTTGTTAGGCAGTGTGTCCAGCGCTGATCGGTATAAAAAACATCTATAATGCTTTATTGAGCAAATGTAGGATTAACTTGGTGATTCTTGTTGGATTTTTTAAAACTCTGTTATTGCTGCCTGGTATGTTAGTCTGTTGTTTATTTGTTGTGTTATTTAGTTCTTGCTCTCTCATGTAAGCCCTTACGTGTGGATGATAGAGCGAAATGTTCTTGTGAATTGTAGGGGTGCATCATAATCATTGATAGGCCGCATCCACATGTATTCAGACATATATTCGTATATTCAGTTTCATATTCATGTATGTTTAGTAAAGAATGAATAGTTCGCTGAGACAAAGTGAACCCAGTAGTATAATGGTGCTAGGATATTGATGTAATGTAATGCTTATTAAATTGTGTGAACATAATGCATAGAGAAATTAGTTTGTGGATGTAATGTAATTGCAGTAGTTTAAACGTGCACCATATTAAAGTTGCACATGTAATTCATTGTTTGCATATGAAGTGTAATGAAAATGCTTATAGGGAAACATAAGATGTGTGTTTAAAAGTTATATGTAAAGGCCTGACTACATATATGCTTAGGGAAGGCCTGGTTAATTCTTATGTTAGCTTATTTTTGTAGGCAGTGAAAAGATTCTCTTGGTAAGGCTCTCTGGGTACAAACGGTAGATTTAATTTGCACAGTAGAAGGTTTCTGTTGAAAGTATCTTTTGTTGCAGGTGCAAGGACACATGTCTCGTTAGTAAGACTAACTCTTTGTTTTTGAAAAGCTAGAGAGAGGGAGGCATGGTACGGGGAGTGAAAAGGAATGTAGGGATGATACTTTCGGCGGAGAAGGTGCCTGGGACTCAAGGTCAACGCAACCGTCCAGGATGAAGTCACCGTTTCAGTGGAAAAGCACAAGAAAGAAGACCTGGCCAAGGAGGCGGGACAAAGGCGTGTACAATTGTATTGGGGTTTTTGTATTAGGGATAGTGCCCTGAGGGAGGAGGCCAGAGAAGAGGTAGGGGAGACCTGAGAGAAGGACAGAGCTGAGCTTAGGTACTATGTGATTGCACTTCTTAGGAAGTCTTCACAGCTGACACCTTTTATTCTTTCTTGCCTGGAAAAATCGTTATGCAGGGATGTCACTTAGCGTTAGTGTAGGGACAGCAATTGATTTTAAGCTTGTTTAGTTCAATGAAGAGCAACTTAGAAATTGGAGCAATCATAGTCTGGTTGATCCTCCTAGAACTTTCTATTCTTCTTATCCTGAGTCGGATGAGATTCTTGCGTAGATTATTATTTGTATTAGTGCCCATCTATTTCTTTAACCTCGTGTTAAGGTGCTTGCACGTTCAGTTATTCTTGGCGATAATAAATTCTCAAACTTGAATTCGGAGTCAGTGGTCCTTTCAGACAAAATGAATGCTGTTATATAACCAGATGAGATTCTCTCCTTTACACTATTCAACAGGTAAAAAGATCTTGGCGACCAGAAGGTTCTTATAGATAATTAGATAAGAATCGGCGTTATCAGTTGGTAGCAGAGTAGGATGGTTACCTTTGATGGTAAGGGGAGATCTAGAGCAAGATAGGAGACTAAGTTGCCCCATAGAGCCCGAGTGAAGCTGATCCAGAGGACCGCGGGAGAAGGATGTCGGAGGTCGTGGAAAACTGACGGAGAGTGACGGTGCGGCGGAAGTAGCAGTTCGTAGTAGAGTGAGTATGAAAAGAGTGATGTTTGGTAGATTGCGGTGTTTTATTGTTGTGTGATGTCTAGCGGAGTTGGAACGAGAGTTGTGTGATTGAGAAGCGGACCGTGAGCGCGCGCGGGACCGGGAGATTTATTGTGGTGTAGAATACACCCAGAGTTGAGAACGTTGACCAGAGTTGTGGGGGTCACGAGACGTCATTGACAGACCCACTGAAGATAGGGAACACATGAGTGAGTGTGTGAATAACCAACGCAGGTCGTAGGTTATTGTGTGCAGAACATCGAATGATTGAATCCTATCGAGTGTGCTAAAGGCGATTGTCCGGTCGTTTCGCGGACAGACGATTGCCAGATTGAGGTCAACAAGCTCAAGAGGCTGATCGGTCATTGGTAAGACCGACGGTCAGAGAGGTAATTGTTCGGTAGGACGGACATTATTTCAGAGTATGACTGGGACAGATGCGAGCGAGAACAAGTGAATTAGAAAGGAGGGGAACTGCTGCGAGCGGAGGAAAAGTGACGTCAGAACAGTGCCGCGCTGCGATAGGCCGGTTGGTGTGAACCGCGCTGGGATTGGAGGATTGGAATCAGGAAGTAAAAGCGGACATTTTGAGTGCAAATACAAAGTTGATTCATCATGAAATGTTTTAAAGCTTTAAGGGAACTTTGTAGAGGTGATAGACATGTGGTTGTTCGGGAGGGAGAGGAAGCTCCTCCCGAGGATACACCAGCACATTATATGGCAAAGAATGTAGGATTGCATACCATAATTTGGCTTGAGAATTGGCATAAAATGACAGAAGCAGAAGGAGAATTGTCGTTCCCTCGATATGGTACTTTCAGGTTAGAGGTGCTGTACCAGCTCAAGAGTGTAATGGCTTCATTACGACCACTACCCAGACCAACACAGTTTGAGGCACTACATGCGTGGATAAGGGCAGCATATGATAGGAAGAAGGACAGATGCCAAGAAAGGGTGAAGAAATCGGTCAGGGCATTTCAAGATGCAAGGTGGGATGCCTTGGAGAAAAGGTGGAGAGCAGACACGATCGAAGGAGATAAGTTATACCCACTGCTGATACAAAATGGAAAGATTACAAGAATCGATGAGGACGATAGTGATCTAGATGACAGTTTGTTGGATAGGATGTTGGCGGAGAGGCCACCACCATTTAACCCAGATTCAGAAGAGGGAAAGACGACCCCAGCAGTGGCAATAGTTGATGAGAGCCAGAACCAGACTAGCATGAGAGTAGTGGGAAGAATTTCCACAGGAACGGAGGGGGCTACGGCGTCTATGATAACACAGCCTCCTGCGGGGAACACAAGATTACCGGACTCCTTGACAGTACCGGTTACCATTGGCCCTATAGTACCGGTATATGACCCAGACCGAGTGAGAGAAGGGAGCTCCGTGCCGATGAGAAGGGAAGAAGGAAACAGTGAGAGTGGGAATGGGTTTGGAGTAAGGGTGGTTCATTTCCCAAGACCAATGGAGACAAGTACGCCGTTACCGGCTACTGCGGACTCTTCATGTGGGCGAGAAGAGGAGAGACCGGAAAGACCGAGGTCTTTACGGGAATCTAAGTCAGCTTTGAGGGAGTGGACACCAACAGTAACGAACCAAGAGGATAGGATGCAAAGAGATAGGGCACAAAATGTCTCGGAAGACAGAACAGGTTCCAGGAATATGGAAGGGAATAGGTCACAAGGACAGAATAGTGACTGTGATGAGCGAGATGGCTCGGGTTGTCGAGACGTACTGAGGAGTGCAGTACAGGTGAGGTTGCTAGACGTAGTGAGGCTGAAAGCAGAGGTAGACGAAATGATCAGTGGGGGTCTGCCTTTGGAAAGGATAGAAATGTATGGATCAGATGAGCTGCTGTTTGTAGCAAAAGATGTGACTCGAAAAGCTAGAATGGCACATGATAGATTGAAGGAATTGGCCAAAAGATATGAGGTGGACCTGAACAAAACTAAAGCGTTGCAGGGACCACATAGATTGCATTACAGTGATCAGGAGTTGGAGGAGAAAAGAATCACAGGATTAAAGACGCACACCAGAGACCTGATCATAGGAATGAGAATATGGATTTTGTTGGACAAATGGGAAGAAAGGTGGTCCAAAAAGAAACCAGTAAAGAGAGCAGAAGGGAAACGCCGCCGCCAGGAGGGGGGCGACGGGTGTTGGAAATTTTCCTTTACGGGAAGTACAGAATGGAGGGTACGTGCATGTGCCGTGGAATAGAGGTGATTTGGCTGCATTTACAAATGATTTTCCTCGGCTGAGGGAAAAACCGGTGGAGTGGTACAAGCAGGTTGAGCGGTTTGTGAAGATTTCAAAAGTATTGTGGATTGATTTGAACACCTTGTTTGACATAGTGGTACCAGGAGATTTGTGGACAGCATGTAAAGTCGCTATTGAGTGGCCGACTTCAGAATCGAAAAGAGAGGCGGTTACAAACGGTCCATCACCTGATGTCATGAAAAAGTATGAGCAGGTGATTACATGGTTGAAGTCGAAGATTTCACCTCAGGATATAGATTGGGTTAAGATAGATCGGACTGTACAGGAACCCAAGGAAACGGTGCATGAGTATTACGAAAGAGTTCTGCAAGTTTTTAAACAGTATAGTGGGTTAGATGTTTTGGACCCTAAGGATATGGGACAGTTTGTCTCAAAGTTTGTAACGGGTCTGAGAGGGGAAATCAGCCTCATAATACAGCACCATTTGATCTGCTGGCAGAACAAGCCACTAGATGAAATTTTGCGGTATGCGAGATACTGTAGTGATGAGGTGGAATCAAAACATCGAAAGCTAAAAGACAAATTAATGCTTGTCCAGATGCAGACAGCACAGAGTCAGCCTAGTGGAGGGACCTTGGGGAGAAAGCAAGGAAATTTCCAGGGAAACCAGAATGGGCAGGTACAGGGAAAGGGAAAACCAGTAGACCCCAAGACAGGAGTGGACGTGGCCACACTAAAGAAGACCACTGCGTGTCATCTTTGTCGCCAGGTCGGACATTGGAAACGCGAGTGTCCTTTGAACCCAGCTAATCAGGTACAGGAAGAGGAAGAGGGGGCTCAGGCACCCGCGCAAGAGGTAGTTAACACAATAACGAGACCTAGGACGATGAAAGGGGGGTTTACAATTCTCACGCTCAGATTCCCCAAGCTCCAAGGTTTTCACAAGGAACACGAACGTACCAACAGATGCCCCTGTTCGAACGCTATGATGAGGATAGCTTAGACCCTTTATCCTGACGATGCCTGAGGGGGGAGGAAGACTGCACACTTGGAGCGGTCTTAGAGGTAGACCAGAGAGGACCTTTTGTAGAGGCAGAGATTGAGGGCAATCCTGCAACACTTTTGGTTGATACTGGAGCTACCCGGTCTACTGTACGATCTGCAGTAGTCCCTAACCTACCCCTCTCGGGACAATCGATCCAGGTTGTTGGAGTAGCGAACAAGAAAATAAGCAGCCCATTGACAGAACCGATCTTAGTAAAGATAGGTACTTTCCAAACTAGACATCAGTTTGTAGTGTGTGATACGAGTCCAGTTTGTCTTTTGGGAAGAGATCTGTTCTGCAAGTTGAACTGCACGATTTATTGTACACCACGGGGAGTGGAGGTCCAGACGATAGATGACGATGCGGACTTTAAAATTACCAATCAGCTTCTGTGTATAGATCTGTACCCAATGGTGACTGTGGAAGAACTTCCACATGATCTGAGAGACGCAGTGTCGCCTGTGGTGTGGGATTTCGCAGGCGATGAAATAGGTTTAATCAGAGGGGTTGAACCAGTGCGGATTGAGGTGAAACAGAATGTTGATTTCCCAAGAACACCTCAATACAACCTGTCGACAGAAACGATTGCAGGAATAAAACCTGTGATCGAGACTTTCATTGAGAAGGGTATTTTGAAGGAGATCAGAGGTAGTCCCTGTAATTCACCTATAATGGGACTACAGAAACCGAGCGGGAAATACAGGATCGTGCAAGACCTGCGAAAGGTCAACATGATAGTTGTCCCTTGTTGTCCAGTGGTACCGAATCCTTCAGTAATACTGTTCCAGATCCCATGTGAAGCCGAGTGGTTTACGGTTATCGATTTGTGTCAAGCTTTCTTTTCAATACCGCTCCACGAGGAAAGCCAATTTCTTTTTGCGTTCAGGCTAGAAAATCGCGTGTTAACATGGTGTCGTATCCCTCAAGGGTATACGGAAAGTCCATCGATCTTTAACCAGATCCTGAAGAAGAACCTTGAGAGTCTTGTGTTGCCGCAGAACTCAGTTCTCGTGCAGTACATAGATGACTTGCTCATTGCCTCAGAAACAGAAGATGCTTGCAGAATTGACACAGTAGCATTGTTGAACCACTTAGCAGAGAATGGACATAAGGTGTCCCCGAACAAGCTGCAGTACTGTTTGAATGAGGTACAGTACTTGGGACACAGATTAGAAAAAGGCAAGAGGAAGGTGTCACCAGATCGAATTGAGGCAATAATGAGCATGGCAGTACCCACTACACAGAGGGAAGTTAGGATGTTTCTGGGAATGGTTGGCTATTGTCGACAGTGGATTCCTAGTTTCTCCTTGAGAGCAAAGCCTCTGCAGAGGCTTACACACAAGGATGTGAGTGATCCGGTACCATGGGACGAGGAGTGCTTGATATCATTCCTGAAGCTGAGAGATGATTTGTGCAGGGCTCCCGCACTGGGAATGCCTGATTACAACAAGGCCTTTTCATTGTTTTGTTACGAGAGAGGAGGATGTGCATTAGCAGTGTTAGCTCAGAACCATGGAGGTGTCCGTAGACCAGTTGCCTATTTTTCAGCTACTTTAGATCCAGTAGCTTCTGCGTTGCCCGGATGTCTAAGATCCGTTGCTGCAACAGGTGTCAGCATTGAAAGATGTGAAAGCATTGTAATGGGACATCCATTGACTGTACATGTGCCACATTCGGTTGAGTTATTAATGACCAGGACCAAGACCCAGCATCTAACGAACAATAGGTTAACGAGGTACGAGCAAGTCATACTTGCCGCAGAGAATGTGACTCTGAAAAGGTGCTCCGTCTTGAACCCTGCGACATTGATGCCTATACCGAACACAGATGATGAAGATTGTGAGGACCATGATTGTCTCGATGTGACCGAACTTTGCACCAAACCGAGACCTGACATTGTCGATGAACCACTGACCGACCCAGATGAAATTTTCTTTGTCGATGGTTCATGCTTAAGAGACAGTGTGGGGCAATTAAGAGCAGCGTTTGCTGTATGTACCATTTCAGGAGTGGTTGAGGCTGCTTGCCTAGAAGGAGTACGCTCCGCGCAGGTAGCTGAGATCATTGCCTTGACCCGTGCCTGTTTGGCCGCTGATCGAATTCGAATCACGATTTACACAGACAGCCAATACGGCTTTGGCGTGGTGCATGACTTCGGGCAGTTATGGTCTCAGAGGGGATTTTTGACATCATCTGGCTCACCCATTCGTAATGGAGAATATGTAAGACAATTGTTAGAAGCATTACAGCATCCGAAAGAAATTGCTGTTGTAAAGTGTTCAGCCCATGGGAAGGGGGAGGACTTTGTATCCTTGGGTAATAACTACGCAGATGAGGTAGCCCGCTTCTGCGCAGAACAAGGATGCATATTCACAGGAAGAGAGATAGAAGAGAGCCAAGAGGGAACCGATCTCAGCATAATGTTGACCATGGCAGACACTTGGGAAGAGCTTAAGCGATTGCAGGATGAAGTTTCTAACCAGGAGAGAGAGGGATGGATCAAAGCTGGGTGTGAGAAAGGAGACGTGGATGTTTGGGTATCAACCGATGGGAGAGCTGTGTTGCCGGAGGAATTGCTGAGTCTGATGGCAAGACTGATACATGGACAGGCACACCTTGGTAGAGACGCAATGATGAGAGTGTTCAGACAGACGTGGTATAACCCACGGTTCCGAGCAATGGCTGAGACGGTATGTCAGAGGTGTGTTACTTGTCAACAGATGAATGCCGGAAAGAAAACTGTAGTTACATTGAGTCATATTGGAAGGTCAGGAGGGCCCTTCAATAGATTACAGTTGGATTTCGTGGAGATGCCTAGGTGCAATAGCTTGAGGTACATTCTAGTGATAGTATGTGTATTCTCACGGTGGGTGGAGGCTTACCCCACACGCAGGTGTGACACTCTGACAGTGGCTAAATTATTGTTGAGGGAGCTTATCCCTAGATTCGGGATCCCGACCTCTTTGGAATCAGATAGAGGAGGGCACTTCCATAGCGAAATCATGAAGTTACTTTGTGCAGCATTGAACATTGACCAGAGACTCCATTGTAGTTACAGACCAGAGGCTTCTGGGATGGTGGAACAAGTTAATGGAACTTTGAAAGCCCGGATGGCAAAAATGTGTTCTTCGACATCCCTGCAATGGCCCGACGCCTTGCCTTTGGTGCTGATGAGCATGCGAAGTGTCCCAGACAGAAAGACTGGGTTGTCCCCACACGAAATCCTAATGGGAAGGGCAATGAGACTGCCAGCAGTACCAGCTACAGCCTTGATAAGCATCACTGATGATTTGATTCTCGATTACTGTAAAGGACTCTCTGATGTGGTCCGTTCTGTATCCCAGCAGGTGCAAGCAGCTGTGGTTCCAGCCTCGAGTGATCTGTGCCACGACTTGTGTCCCGGTGACTGGGTGCTCGTCCGGAAGCACGTGAGGAAGAGTTGTTTGGATGCCCGTTGGCGTGGTCCGTATCAGGTGATTCTGATCACGAACACAGCAGTAAAGTGTGGAGGATTGCCGAACTGGGTGCATGCTTCCCATACCCGCAGAGTTCCAGCACCCTTGGAAGAAACAGCTCCTCTCGTAAATGAAAACCCAGCGGATGTGGCAGGGCCACATGAGAGGACAAGTCAAGCTGTAAGGGTCGCTGACACAGCTGGTGGTGCACTAGAGCAAACAGAAGGGGGTTTCCACAGTTCGAACCCTGACTCAGACACCGAAGAAGGAGATGGTGCAGTGGGCGGAGAAGAGTCAAATTCAAAAGAAAGAGGAAGTAGTGCACTGGGTATAGAAGGGGAAGGCAGACAAACGAACAGACGTGCAGAAAGTTGGCCTGAGAGACAGAGGCGACTGAACTTGAGGTTAGCACCTGAGAGAGACCTTGCTCCAGTGTCTGAAGTATCTGAAACGGAAGCAAGTGACGAAGACCAAGCACAAGACAGTCGGCGAAGGTCAAAGAGAACAAGAGTGCCTTGTCGCAGATACTCTACCCCTGAGTGGACTTACACTGTGTTTGATGCAGGGGGTGGTGAGTACGGGAAGACTGAGGTCAGTGGAAGTGGTCTGTCGGAGCCCGAATGTGGTGGTGAAGGTGGTGCTGCGGATGCCAGGGCTCGAGATAGAGGGAACACTGACACTCACGGTTCCGAATCCCCGCTTCTGAGTGAAGTCCGAAACTTGCTTTTGCATCGACTCGAATTCCCGCCTTTTGGAGTTGAGCCGTTTTCACATGAAGTGCTGATTTTGCGTCTTGAACTTTTGTATCACGTTCTGGTCTTGCTCAATGAGGATCTCATTGTGGATCAGTTATGAACTGTAAATAAAAGTCTAAAAGAAGAAGATAACCTAGGTCCGAGTGGAAGAAGAATAAACTTAGGGACTTTCCACAAGAAGAGGAACGAAAAACTAGGGAAGTCTTTTTCTGGACTGTGTAAATAAGTTGTGATCGGAAAGGGAAAGCCCGGAAATTTCATGGTTGCTCGAGCTGGTTAAGCAAGTCACAAATAAAGGACAGAGACTTTTCTGAGTTCTTTGCGATAACCAAGACTTTTTGAGAACTTTCGAAACCATGGAGCCGGGAGATCCCAATCGTAGATCAAGGTGGATTGTAGGCATCCTTATAAGTAGTGTAATAATTTCTATAATCATAGTAGTTATAGTCTCATATACTGGTTCGCACGAGCCAGAAGTAGAGGCAGTGACAGGGACACCCACACCTATCACACCTAGTCAGAAGGGGGTAGACAGGGCAGCTGATAGAGCTATGATATTAGAAGAAAGTCGTAGATTACATGTAGATTTGTCTAAGGGTGATTTTAAGCTTAATGCGTATGCTAAGTTGTTGTATGAGTATGTTGACGTGATGGATGCGAAAGATTGTTATGTGTGTATGCAGTTGCCTACTTCGGTGGATGAGGGTATTAGGTATCATCATCTTCCACTGACTTATGGTATTTCATGTAGTCTTTTGCTTAGTTTGTTTTATGAGAGAGAGCAGTTCGAGTATTTCTTTTCCAATTTCGACGCAGTGCTTCCTGAAGTCCCAGCTTACAAGCATTTGAATAAGTATGACTATTATAAGACCGAGGACAGACTGAGGAAGTACTTCATACCGAGTTTGGAATTGGATACAGCATTCGCACACAGACACAATCTGACTTGTTTGATGTCGGATGTAGAGAGAAAGTTTGTAGATCAGGTTGAAGATAGGTATAGAAAGCTGACTGAATCCCGAGATTTAGGGCATCACAGGACAGATTGGACGGAGGAAGAACGGTTGCATAAGACCAGGGGAAGCTATGGCCCTATAGCGTTAGATAAGGAGCAGAGGGGTAAGTTGTGTATAAGGCGTTATCAGACTTACTACGAAAAGGTTCCAGTGGGACAGAGTACTTGTGATCACGTTTTCACCATGGCAGATGTGGCCAAAGATTTTCTCCAAGGTCCTGTACAAGTGATACCTACGGTGTATTACGTATGTGGGAAGAATGCTTATGTGAGGTTGCCTGCAAATTGGTATGGAACTTGTTATTTGTCAATAATATTTCCAAAGATTTACCATACAGAAGACTTAAATCTTCTGGAGGGTGGAGAGCATTCAAGAACGAGAAGAGCTGCAAGTGCAGGAATCGTTGTGGGGGATATCTTTGGAGCTATGATACCTAGTCTAGGAGTAGTCTTGAATGATGTGAAGATCCGGAGGTTAGCGACTGTGGTGGATGAATTTTCGATGAACACAGCAAAGTCGTTGGTGTTGGTGGAAGGAGAGATGTTGTCGATAAGGGATATGGTTTTGCAGAATCGCCTTGCTTTGGATGTCCTATTGGCAAAAGAGGGCGGAGTCTGTAAAATGCTGAAGGTTCAAGAGTGCTGCACTTATATACCAGACCGTAGCAAGGATCTGGAGAAATATATAAGTAACATCACTATGATCCACACAAAGATAGCGGATTTGACCGAAGAAGGGGCCTGGGAAAAGGTCGGAAAGGGTTTTGGTCAAGTGGGAGGTTGGTTTGCGAACCTAGGAAAGGGATTCCTTGGGTACTTCCTGAGACCACTCCTTATTTTGGTGGTTTGTGTGGCTGGCTTGTGGATTATGATCAAGGCCTACAAGTGGTATCGAGCAGGCAGAGTCAAGAGAGCTTTGAGGGAAAATGACATGAGATTGGCAAGACTGCAGGACAATCAGTATAAAAGGCTCAAGAGCATGGAGAACTTCAGATCAGGGAAGATGGGAACAAGTTCTGTTTAGGTCGGTTCCTTCTCCGAGGGAGTAGAATGAGATGTGATGACAGGAGTCATCAAAGGGGGAACTGATAGAGCGAAATGTTCTTGTGAATTGTAGGGGTGCATCATAATCATTGATAGGCCGCATCCACATGTATTCAGACATATATTCGTATATTCAGTTTCATATTCATGTATGTTTAGTAAAGAATGAATAGTTCGCTGAGACAAAGTGAACCCAGTAGTATAATGGTGCTAGGATATTGATGTAATGTAATGCTTATTAAATTGTGTGAACATAATGCATAGAGAAATTAGTTCGTGGATGTAATGTAATTGCAGTAGTTTAAACGTGCACCATATTAAAGTTGCACATGTAATTCATTGTTTGCATATGAAGTGTAATGAAAATGCTTATAGGGAAACATAAGATGTGTGTTTAAAAGTTATATGTAAAGGCCTGACTACATATATGCTTAGGGAAGGCCTGGTTAATTCTTATGTTAGCTTATTTTTGTAGGCAGTGAAAAGATTCTCTTGGTAAGGCTCTCTGGGTACAAACGGTAGATTTAATTTGCACAGTAGAAGGTTTCTGTTGAAAGTATCTTTTGTTGCAGGTGCAAGGACACATGTCTCGTTAGTAAGACTAACTCTTTGTTTTCGAAAAGCTAGAGAGAGGGAGGCATGGTACGGGGAGTGAAAAGGAATGTAGGGATGATACTTTCGGCGGAGAAGGTGCCTGGGACTCAAGGTCAACGCAACCGTCCAGGATGAAGTCACCGTTTCAGTGGAAAAGCACAAGAAAGAAGACCTGGCCAAGGAGGCGGGACAAAGGCGTGTACAATTGTATTGGGGTTTTTGTATTAGGGATAGTGCCCTGAGGGAGGAGGCCAGAGAAGAGGTAGGGGAGACCTGAGAGAAGGACAGAGCTGAGCTTAGGTACTATGTGATTGCACTTCTTAGGAAGTCTTCACAGCTGACACCTTTTATTCTTTCTTGCCTGGAAAAATCGTTATGCAGGGATGTCACTTAGCGTTAGTGTAGGGACAGCAATTGATTTTAAGCTTGTTTAGTTCAATGAAGAGCAACTTAGAAATTGGAGCAATCATAGTCTGGTTGATCCTCCTAGAACTTTCTATTCTTCTTATCCTGAGTCGGATGAGATTCTTGCGTAGATTATTATTTGTATTAGTGCCCATCTATTTCTTTAACCTCGTGTTGAGGTGCTTGCACGTTCAGTTATTCTTGGCGATAATAAATTCTCAAACTTGAATTCGGAGTCAGTGGTCCTTTCAGACAAAATGAATGCTGTTATATAACCAGATGAGATTCTCTCCTTTACACTATTCAACAGGTAAAAAGATCTTGGCGACCAGAAGGTTCTTATAGATAATTAGATAAGAATCGGCGTTATCATGGAAGGCTACCTTCAGACCATACAAGCTCTCTCAAAACAATCCCCTCCAATCCACGTACACTAGTACCTAACCCTCATCCAGTGGCATCGAATTTGCTGCCTTTTCCCCTCCTCTACTGCCCCATCACACCTCTCAACCACTTCATGCGGATTAGCTTCCTTAGACTCTCACCCCGAATCCCCTTAGCTCTCTTTGTCCCCCACCCTGGTCCAATTCTTTTACATCTGGTGAAGAAAAGGGTATCTACAGCTTCAACACTGATGGCTTTGGATGACTTTCGATATATGGTCTCTCTATTGCTAGAGGTTATCTAGCAATCACTGTGTGTTCCCAAATGTTGGTTACATGTTTCTACTCTCAATGACTAAAATTTCTATTTCACTTCTCCGCAACACACTTTGCACTTTATCAGGATTTCTAATTTATGTAAACAGCTGCAAAAACAATATCTTATTCTGTTACTGAAGAAAATGAACTTCGAAGGATCTTTATACTTGTACAGTGCTTTTTAGAAGTTGCTGTTAACTTGAGATCTTCTTTTAAGTTTATAGCACTTTTTTATGTGTAGTTTTCGTGACTAAGCTGTCAACTGATTTATCTTTGATATTGTCAATGCTACTTAATTGTCTATGTTGTGACGAATTTTACACCTGTGCTTTTTTTGATAAATTTTTCTTATTGAGTTTTAGCACAATAAGACACTCAGATGACACAAGA
This sequence comes from Calotriton arnoldi, assembly GCA_963921515.1. Lineage (NCBI taxonomy): Eukaryota > Metazoa > Chordata > Amphibia > Caudata > Salamandridae > Calotriton > Calotriton arnoldi. The sequence goes on from CAWUFW010011796.1 coordinate 432,613, forward strand.
GGGTACATACACGGTAAAGATGTATAAAGTGCCACAGGGTGAATGAATACCCAGATAGGAGACATGGTCATAAACTACAGTGAGATCTGAGGCTCATTCCAATTGACCAAGCCACTTCCTCCATATGTGGTCATGCCTCGAGGGACATGCTCTGGCCTCATAAACTGGTCTCTCCTGTTGCACACACCAGTCCACTCCCCGCCACCACTACAATAACACAGGGGGAGTAGGGTTTTGAATTGGGCTGCTATGTCACGCTTAGCCACCATGATAGCCATTCCCAGGAATGCCCGGTCTGCCCTCAAACCCCCGGAGCCCTCCTGGACCCCAAGCAGGAGCATCAAAGGTGAAGGTTGCACCTCCCAGCCCAGCACATCTGTCAGTTCTCTCACCATGGCAGTCCAGTATCCCTGAATCACCAGGCACAGCCATACCATGTGGTAGAAGTCAGCGGGCCATGCTAACAGCAAGTAAAGTTCGGATCAGGAAGAAGGCCTGCATGGTGTAGCCTGGCCAGAATGAGGTAGGCACAGCAGAGATAGTAGGTCTCAACCAGGCACAGCCTGGAGGAAAATGTTATGACTAGAGGCACCATCATAGCGTCCCGCCAGTCGTTGTTGTCAAGGGGACCCAACCATCCCTCACAACCTAAGATGGTCCAGTGTGCCGGGGACATTGATGATTAGGATACGGTAAATCCGAGAAATGCCTCCCATGCCCAGCATGCCCATGAGGAGTTTAGCCCCCAGATGGGTGAATTCGGGGAGAGACATCACATGGTATGTGGGTGTGAAGTGGGTATGGTAGTTGCAGATCTTGGAAAAATTACGAAGAGGTGAGTGCTCCTGAAAGGAGCGCATGTGGGTCCCGGACCACACGTCGCCTAGCTGTGATATCCCAAAGAGGTCCCATCTCCCAAAGTCCTCCAGCGCCACCTCATGCAGCCATGGGCCGTGCCATCAGGGGGTTTGGAGTGTGGGTTTGGTGTCCCATTTAGTATGTATGAGCACAGCCCTCCAGGTGAGGAAAACCACTGGGTCACCACAGGGATAGTGGCAGGGACTTGGGATCCATATACCATGGCCATAATCCAAGGCAACCCCAGGGATGCCAGCTCCAACTTGTAGGCGGAGTCGGACCAATCTCTGCTTTTTTATGTTCAGTATTATGATTTCATCTTTTATGGTTTTATGCTATAAAAACCGAATAAAGATTGAATGAATGACTAGGCATCCTTCTCCGCTCTGATCCCTGGGTTATCATGGGGTCATTAAAGGTTTTTGAAATGTAGGAGTTGGACCAGATCTGGGTGACAAGCACATCTGGCCCTGCTATTCCAAAATTATAGGCAAGGCTAACCAGCTATAAGGGGTGCTTGTGCTACTAAGAAATTCTGACACACATGACTTTTCTCAGTGTTTTGGCAGGTTGATATTAAAGCCATAATGTGGGATGACACTACGAGCAGTTCAGTGGTGTGATTGAATTAGAGCGCATCGGTTTAGATCCTAGTTGGCTTTCGGCTTCACAAAGTCCTCAATTGAGCGATCTGTTTTCCAGCTATCTACTAGGTACAATAATATTCACTAATGATTCTGGGGGGATTATTGTCTGCTGCTCGTATAGGGTATTTCCTTTTTATCCTCATCTTCTGCTCTCTGGAGTATTGAGAGGGAGCATAGACTCAGAAATCTAGGCTATGATGGACTAAAAAAGTGTAAGCAACACGTGGTGTTTGAAGTGGTATTGCCTGTGTGTGATGAATTTAGGATCACATTTACTATTGTACCAAGGTTATAGATGAGTTCATCTAATGTTGCAATTTTCTGTTGTACTGACATTAGATTTTTATTTAAATAAATGGAGATAAGGCCTTGTTGAAGAACGCCATTATGATAGATACCTACTAAGCCAAACATTACATTCATCCCTCCCTCTCTTCTTTCATTTTCTCCTCCTTTGCTTTTTGTTCGCTTCATAGTCTCCTACTGTTTCGCATCAAGGTCTCTCAATGCTCTTGCAGCAGTGAAATTTGCAATGCAATAGGTCTTGCATTTACGCGAGTTTAAGCTATTGGCATTGTAAATGACAATGCCTTATATTTATGTTTCAAAAACGAAAACAAAAATAAAAGGCATTGTGATTTGAAATGTCAATAGCTCAAACTCGCAGAGCGAGACCTATTGCACTTCAAATGCTTGTTTCTTTCTCAAGCACTTGAGAGCAGATTCTCAGTGATAACACAATAACAAACTGGGTACCATATTATTTGAACTGCTTGTAGGACCAATGGCTTTTTAGAAAATATTCATGGAAATTGTACTGACAAATGCTCCGCATGATAATGTGTGTTTCTTTTGGGGTGAAAGAGATGCTCATCCTGAACTTCTCTGGAAAGGATTAGACTTGTGTGGCACTCCATATAAGTAATGAAAGATGCTAGTAGGGACCATTCCAAGTTGTCTTTAAATGTGGTTTAGCAAATTTGAAAAGTATGCTGTAAATAGTGGACTGTAGTCCCATTTTATTAATGACAGGAAAACATATAGCTTTATGACCATAATGCATAATGATCCTAATATAAACAAACAAAACAGATCCCTTCACCTCCCTGTTGAGTAGTAAAGGACAGCCATAAGTGTGCAGTGGCCTGTCACGGGTCGGCTCCACCGACTGCACCTCTCACTCATTAATTCACTATTTGTGAACCTCTGTCAATCAGTATTCATGTACCAGAGGCCAAGGGGCATATCTACAAGGGCTTTATCTCCGCTTTTTGGGCTTTTAAAGCCAAAAAAGCGGAGATAAAACTATCGCCCTATTAACAAGAGGGTGCAAACATGCATACTCGCATGTTAGCACCCTTTTTCCCAACGCCTCCCTTTGCATCTCTAATGAGATGCAAAGTGGGCATCACTGGGCGTACCCCGGATGGTCTACCTTGCAAATATCGCTGATGTTCACATCGTGATATTTACAAGGCAGCCCACAGGATTTTAGCATACGTTAGATTTTTTGCGAAAACGGCCGTTTTTGCCAAATCTAACGTCTGCTAAAATCCTGACTTACCTATGTTTGACATAGGGGGTGGATTGTGCTGATACGACCACAGGGTCGTATCAGCAAGGTTATCGCCGTTTTGCAGGGAATATCGCTGAAAAACCAGAAATGTTCCCTGCAAAACGGCGATTTCCCCCGCTATCGCTGGATTTCTTATCGCCGTTGTGAAAAGCGTTGTTGATACAGCGCTATCACGGCGATGAAATCCAGCGATAGGATAAACATCGCTAAACGCGCTTAGTGATGTTTATCTCTAATCGTTGTTGAAATGCCCCCAAATTAGTAATATATCTTGCACAGGTATTTACTGTCCAGCACAAATGATATTTTGCACAGGAAATGTGCTTATTTCGCAGCATAAACTGTGCTTTTTGCTGCTTTGCTCCATGTTGCTTCCTGGAGGCGTTACTTGGGTGTTAGTTGGACAGATCTGTGCAAACACCTATATTTTTGGACGCAAGGCCTGAAGACTGATCTACTAAGATATGCAGACTGGGCTTTGCATCATAAAAATAACACCTCCTTGAAGCAGCAACTAAAAGGAGAAATGTTTTCATTTCTCCACAATTCCAAATCCTGCATGTGTATGGCAATGCGCTGTACACATGCAATGTGTGGAATGTTTCAGTTTGTTTAGGCATAGAATTTTGAGTGCATGCTTCCACTACAAATTCTATTCTAGATGGCATGCACACCTCTGTACCACTTTGCAATGGTTGTGTCTGGATCTAGGCAGCCTTTATAGCTCAAAAGCGCAGACGTCACCATCAGTAGGCCAATATTCATAATTGTCTCTACGCTGCTTTCTCCCCCTTTCGCAATGCAGTGCAACACCTTTGGTTACAGCTCTGCATTGTGCTAGAAATCAATAAATCTACCACAGAGACCTTCTTGGGCTTAAAGTATAGCTCCAAACATTTCAGTTCACCTCTGAGTGATCTAAAATACTAAACACTTTGCAATATAAACACTACCAACATACTCTTTCAGTGACTATCACAGTGTTTTGGGGAGGGTAACAGACCCTCTTTAAGTTAAAACTATCCTATGAGAGCCTCGTCCAGATTAGATTGGAAAACTGCAAAGAGAAAAGGAGATAGATTTGAACTACCACTCTTCGTAAATTCTTTGTGTAATTAGAACTTGGTAAGTACACAGTGAGTGAGTTAGAAAGTATAGTGCATGCAACGACCCAGTTAGTGCCAGATAATGATATGAAGATGCACCGAATTTAAAACCATAGAGAAAGACTGCTGGGTCAAAGGACTCAGTGGTCCTTCAAGGAGTAACAAATGAACAGTTGGGACCAAGGCGTACAATGAAAGCAATAAAAAAAAAATCAAATGAAATGTATCCACATCAGTGTGAGAGGTCACTGCCAGAGCTTCTTCGACCTTGCACTTGACCCTTGCAATGGCAACAACAGCATTATTTGAATGAAACACCACGACCATGGACCATATCTGCATGCTAAGGCTATATCGAGAAGTAAGAAAAGACACATCCTTACAAATCCTACTCTGGAAAGATTGTGCAACATTGGGGGAACAGTTCCCTTGGAGAAGGAGGGAGCAGGACACAGAAGAAATGAGAATTACTGATCACCATCATTGAGGTCAGGTTGCGGATAGGGATCGCTTGGAGAATGTCTTCAGCAAAGTCAGTTACAGCCTTTGACACTATGAAAAAAATGAATTACCATCATCAACACTTAAAGCTTGCCAAGAAACAACTCTGAGTGTGATATTTCTGTTTCCCCCAGGATCTCTGCAGTGTCAAACAATGTTAAGCATTTTGTGGAGCAAAGCAAACATCAAGGAAATAACAGATTTTAGCACTCTCATATTTAACTTTGCTAGTAGTCAGGAAGGTGCAAATATTCTCATTCTCATCTGGGTCCTGTTAATTAAGGAGATCAGTAATTATAGGTCTGGGCCATCCGAGGGGCAGGGACACAGGGCTCCTTGAGATTGTTCACTAGGAATGATATGGGCTTACTGGGCTTATCAAGGACCATATGTATTGTGATGCATCTGATATAGCATCTTCAGTGACTTTAGAGGTGACCTGCTTCTTCAGTAACCTATTCAAGCTCCAGTTTCCCAGTAAGCTGGTTGACTCTCCTATCATCATTCTCCATAGTGTTTTTCAACTCTCAGCCAGTAAATCAGGGCAGTCCAGTCTCCCAGCCTTTATTGAATACCATAGATCTGGTAGCCAGATTGTTCATTTCTGAGGCCTGGTTGTGTGGTAAGCCCTTATTTCCATAAGAATTGGCATGAGAGTGACTGCAATGTCCTACATGGGGTCTGCAGGACAATAATGGGGAGAGGTTTTTTTTTACACTGATTGATAGGATGAAGAATTTGTCAAATGTATTGTGAGCCCCTTGATGCTATGAAAATGTTTGCCCATGACAGCCAAGGGGGGTGATATCAGGAAGACGCTTTAGCTCAGATGCCCAGGGTAAACAACGTTTACCACAAAACTTTTTCCCCGCAGGGAATTACAGCGCGGTCGTTATAACGACCGCGTTGTAATTCCGCATACCATTACTCCGCAAGTCGGAACAACGACTTGCGGAGGGGGGAGAAGGTGTTGGATTTAAAATCCAACACCTTCCCTACTGTCCGCACAGACTGGATTTGGAATAGTAAATTATACTATTCCAACATCCAACGCCCCCCCTCCGCAAGTCGTGGTTACGACTTGCGGGGTAATGGTATGCGGAATTACAACGCGTTCTTTGTAACGACCGCGTTGTAATTCCCTGCGGGGAAAAAGACTGCGTGATAACGAGGTATATTTGATGCCCAGATGAAGAGCTGTCTTATCCCTTAATTTTGGCATCAAGTAATGGACATGAATATTAGCAACAATGCAGGTAGTGAAACAACATTGCAGAGTGTATGCGCACACCACAGAGCACTTGAGACACAGAGTCCACATGCCCAACATACAAAGCTCGGGAGGGCAAGTGAGAGAAATGACATATCAGGGGCCAACCTCGAGAGGGCTGAAGGATAGCATCAGCAGGACAGCAACTAGCACCAAATATACAGATTTCTCCACACCAACTGGTAGTGATCCCATGAGGAGACTCACCAATTTTAAGAGAAAGTAATAACACCAAGTTATGGTATCAGAAGAACACATCAGTAAATCTTGAGAAGTAGAACTCCAATGTCACTGCAACAAAAAGAGGAGTTGGAAGGCACCTGAGAGCAGGAGGAGAGGAACCCCACATCACAGTCCACCCAGAGGGATCCTAGTAAGGAGCTACCACAAGGGAATACACAACTTTTAATGCACAGTCTTGTTATCCCAGGGAAAAGTGCACACAGTCTGGCTGCCATGGCATAATAGGTTCTCAAGCAAATGTATCTATGCCCTCAGGATGAGCCTCAAATACCATATTGATACTGTGCTACCTTAAGGAGGGGAGGATCATGCACCCAAGCAAATTTCTACATTGTTGGGTTACCCCAGAACAACAGGCTAGACTTACCGACACAGCAGAGGTTCATCAAAGCACCACAGTTCCTGAGCTCCAAGTGCCCCACATGCATGATCCAGGACTAACACATATGGGCTGCGATGTAACGTATTTGTCAAAGTGCAAGTAGTGACTGAATACACTGGGTTTCTTGTTGTGGGGTGAGGAGATTGCTGTCCAGAGTGGCAGCATAGAGGGGGCTGCTAGCAGAGCTGCGGTCAATAACTGAACCACAAGGTTTAAGTTCTCAGACTGAAAAAGTATTAGATGAGTCCTCTAAAGGAGTGAAAATCAGAAAGGGTATCAACGCTAAAAATATTGCCAATGCTATTTAAAGGGTAGTGAGCATTGGAAGGAATATTGTTCCACAAGGATCTAAGATTACTCTAAAATTCCTGTGCATTGTATGCTGCTACTTTACATAGAAGTGCTTCGCATAGGTGTCTTATGGATAGATCTTTTCATAAAGTTGTTTACTAATGTGGTTGTGCATTTTTAAAGGAGATCATTCTTCCAAACCTGGGTTGCATGATGATGTTTTAAAAAGTTGGCATGAAAGAGGTGATGGAGCGCAAATGCCGTCAAGGATTACAATCTGTACCTATGAATACAGACATGCCTTTATACTCATACAATATTTATTTTAAAATACATGTCATCTTTATGTTTGACATTTGATATAAATCTTTCTTAATTGTCGTCTTAAAGGTTAAAGGGCACATCCTTGGGGGTCATTATTCTTTTCACCATACAGAAAGGAGTCCGCTTTGGGGTGGAAGGATAATCCAGTGGCATGGTTCTCAAGTTCAGGTATTGCCTATTAGAGAAGCTCCAGGTTCTAGACGTAGACAACGCTATATGCCAAAGGAACAATATCTTTTAATAACTACACAATGCAAGGCATTGCTGAGGTTTTGCATTTCCTGGAAAGTAAAAAAATCCATTGATAGTCACAGAAGTCTCATGAAAACTCCACAGTACAAGAACAGAAGATATAGAAACCTACCCCCCCCCACTGAGTTCTCCCTAGCAAGCAAGCCCACCACACAAAATCCTTACCAACAGTGTTTCAATGTTGTTTGGGTCAGGAAATCAACACCCTCCCACTGGAACAGTTGCTTACTAATCAGCACGTCATTGTAAAACTTAAAAAATAGGTGACCTCCAGGAAAATTAGAATTTTGATTTAGGGCCAGTTTTAGAATTTGGCGGATGGGGTACCCCATCATAACGCCAAAATATAAATTTCATATTATCCTATGGGATTTATATTTCGGCAGATGGGATATCAGTCACCATTGTGACAGTGTAACCAGTCCAACGAAATCTAAATCAGGCCCTTAGGGTCTACCCGCAGATTGAACGAGAAGGCTTAGATTTAATTTCATGGGAGCTAATATTTCAATATATCAAACCATTGTAGATTAGACTAAAGGTTGACTGGAAAGAGTTTTATTACAAAAAATGCTAAAATTTGCCATATGAACAAACTGCAATATTTAATACAGAGGGTAGAAATGCAGTGCATGTTGTCAAACAAGGGATTTATTCTCCTATAGAACCTTCACCTGACATTTTGTGGCTTATTTTTCTGCCCATCAGATGCTGCTTTGAGTTACATTCTGGTCTTAAAAGGATGATGTAACACTTAGGGAAAAATATGCATGAGACTAACGCTAGTGTTGAAGACAGAATGGCAAAAATCTCCATGGCCACCAAATATTTGCCCTTAGTGCTGAAGTAAGCTGGAACAAATGAGAGCCAAACGCTGAGAAAGGCGAGCATGCTGAAGGTGATGAATTGTGCTTCGTTGAAGCTGTCAGGCAGTTGTCTGGACAAAAAGGCCACCACAAAACTAATACTGGCCAGAAGCCCAAGGTATCCCAACATGCACCAGAAAGCAATTGAAGATCCCTCATTGCATTCTACTATGATTTTTCCTGGTTGAGCGATGACATTGTAGTCTGAGAAAGGGGGTGAAAGAATCAGCCACAAGGCACACAGAAGAGCCTGAATGACTGTACAGGCACCAATGACTGTATACGAAAGCTGGGGCCCAATCCATCGTGCCAAGTTTATGTTGGGTTTGGTAGAATTGAAGGCGATGACCACCAAGATTGTTTTGGCCAAGATGCAGGATACAGAAAGAGCAAAAGTGATCCCAAAAGCAGCTTGACGAAGTAGGCATTTCTCTGGCGTGGGGTAGCCAATGAAAGTCAATGAGCAGAGAAAGCATAAGGAGAGGGAAAGTAGTAAGAGGTAGCTCAGAGAGCGGTTGTTAGCCTTGACAATGGGGGTGTTTCTGTAATGGATGAAGAGTGCAAAAATCACAAAAGGGATGATTGAGAAACAAATGCAAATTGTTGTCAAGATTACTCCTAAAGGTTCAGAATATGAGAGGAATTCAATCTTCTTAGGAGTACAGGAGTCCCTGTTCATATTCGGCCACAAATTCCAAGGACATTTGGAACACTCAACAGAGTCTGAAAAAATAAATAGCAGACTATTTATTTTATATAATGGTATATGTCAGATTTTCAAATAACATGATACCCAATGCTGCTGCTATTCAACACTACCCACCAGTATGATTGGAAATCTCCCCTTGAGGACAAGGGGCACAAAGAAAGCAGCAGATAGGCTCTCCTTCTTTAGCCACTTTCCTGAATCCAGTGGGACAGCTGGGACTGCACACAGAGGCTGGGACCTTTCATAAAAAACAAACATTTCAAAGTTATTCAGTCTTTGAAAACAGATTTTGAATGAAAAATATGAAGAGCATTTTGAACCCATTAGGAACACATTTTGATTTCTTTATTAATGTCTTAAAAAAATCTCTTTTTGCTGTTTCTAAGTTGTAACCACCACCTAATAGCGACTAAGTTATAGTGTATGGTGAGTCCCTAATCAATTTGGTCATCCTCTACCACAACAGCATCTACTGTATTGTTATTAGTGCCTTCCATGGTGAGATGAAACTGCATGGTCAAACCCATAAGTCCACAGTAGCTTAAGAAGAAGGAATAGAAAAACAAATAAATGACAGGTGGAATGCTTAAATTAATCCAAACCACTGGTATTTACTCTCATCTGCATTCAAATTCATCATTTTCTGATCACTTTGCCACTACAGACAGAACTCAAACTCATGAAAATCAGCTATGGTTCTCTTCAATAGGAACAGACCTGCCAGAAGTTCTAGGCCGCATCACTTCAAATGCGGAACACAGGCAAAATCAGACTACGTTTGTGTCTGGTTGGGTCTTACTGGTAAGATGGAGGCTGTCCAGTTGGAAAAAAAAGCAGGGGACGCATGCCTGCACATACCTGTGTGCTCAGGTCACCTCATTAGTAGAAACATAAAAAATTGAGGGGTGGATTGCAAGAATTAATTTCAGACACTCTTAATTCCATTGAACTTCTATGGGAATGCTGTGCCATAGTTCTGAAGCTGCACAGCAGTTGTGCTCTCATTCAGAAGGGGCATGGCCTAGTAATTAAGAGTGGACTCCTTTTGGGGCCGATTTGCATACAGTTAGTCATTGTAATAGTGCAAACATACAAAACATATTATCAACTAAATACAAAGCCTAGAGAGAATATCCCTCCTTCAGATTAACTGAAAGATTCAGATTGACTGAAGGTATAAGGACTATCTGATGTTCAAAAGTCAAGCTGAGGCTTTCAGTAACTTAACTACCAGATCAAACTTCTTTGGAAAGAAAATTGCATATAGAAAAGGGTAAAGATAGGGCTTCCCCATGGCTCCTGCTCAAATGCCATGGCAGTTTCCCTTAGAAGTGAATCCCCCTTAATCTTTTTTTTAAGTACACTGTTCTTTGTGTCATGTTAGTTGCCCAATATTTGTATCCCACATTCTTACGATCCCCTTGATCTCCATAACGAAAATTGCCCTGATTGTGGCATTTCTTACCTGTGGGACTCCTGCTGCCCACCGGATGGCAGTGACATTGATGAAAAGACTTTTTTCTTGAGAGACACTCGAGTCATAGCTGCCCACCTTCACATACTTGAGAGTGCCCATGGAGCCAGGTTGCCAGTTTACAACATCATACAGGGCCGGGATGTTACCGTTCTTATCAAAAAATATCTCATTGCCAAATGTATTATGAAAATGAACATTCTTGACATAATGGAGAAGCTAATTGGTGAAAAAAAAGAGAATGATTGTGTGAAAGCATGTTAAATTGTTAGACATACGGTTATAAAAATGTAATAGCCAGAATGAGAATTACTTTAGGTGAGGGATGAATTGTACAAGACTTAAGTACATGTTTCCTGCACATATTTGGAGAATTGTCAATTGACTTCAGTCTGATGTCAGGAACACACTATTAAATATATTGCATTAAAATTCTTCTCTTCTTTATAAAATGTTATCCCTTTATGTCTTGACGTGCTTTAAACAAAGTCTAGAAGGCTGATCACTACATAAAGACTATTTGTCCCCTGTTATGAACTAGTTGTATTTGGAATGGTAAAAAGATAGATAGATTGCTTTCTGGTGAAATAAATCAGTTTGTCAACAATATAGAGTAAATGTACACTACAGGTACAGTGATGTTACTCTCATCTGTACTGATAATTATGTTAGTGTCTTATAATTATTATAACTCAGCTTGAATCCTAAAATGAAAAAGTAATACAGAGGCGGACTAAATGTACAGTTCCACCAAAGCCTTTCTGATGTCCCTCATCCCTGTCCATGATTTATCCTTGCACATTGCCACTACTTGAGGGCCTTTAGACCTTGTTCCAATTTGTCTTACTATGATTGACCAGTGCAACTAAGCTGCCACCTCTCCATCTAAACTTTTGCACCATGTTTCACCAGAACTTTCTGGTCAGCTTGTTCCAAATAGATATGACCGTCCTCCACCAACTTGGAATACCAGACTCTCATCATTCACATCATCCTGAACACAAAACTTACATTACTATTAGTGATGTGAGTAGGGTTCGCAACCACAGCTTCATAAGTGTTCTTTTAAAAACTTCTAAATGTTTACTTATTAGAAAAAGTTTTTTTTTTTTTTTAAAACAAGAAGTAGGAAAAACTTTTAGTTAAAAGTAAGGTTACAAAAGGAAAGCATCAACAGTCGAAACAAGGGTCAGTAGTTTTAATCAAAACCTGGAGGCCGTATATAGGTTTACGAAGAAGTTAGGCTCAAGACCGATTAATACAATAATTAATATCTATAAGGCTCGCTCGTGTTCTGTAATTTTGTATGGGGCGGGAGTATAGGGCTCTTGTAATCCAGTGCGTCTCCAAAGAGCTGAGAACACCTTTATGAGACGATTGTAGACAGTCCCCAATAGTCTTCCCGCCATTGTTTGTCACAGTGAACTTGGTTTGACCCCTTTGTCTTTTCGTATAAAAATTGCACCAACTTTACTGTGGCACTCAATTTGGGTGAAGGAAGAGACAGTCCTTAATCGCGCAATTATTTTAGACTGTTTTAAACTGGATCACATGTCGAAGATACCCTGGCTCAGCTACATAAAAAAACAGTTAGAGTCACTGGGGCTGGCGGATTGTTTTTATAATCCAGCTAATATTGCTAAGATTCCAAAAACTAAACTGAAAAAGGATCTCCTGACCTGTCTAAAGTCATCTAGTGAGAACTTAGAGATGGTAAAAAAGAGAGTCTCAGAACACTCGCTTCTAGTATGTTCTCCAGGTGTTGAGCCTTACCTCTCTTTTTACTTTAGTCATACTAAATTGTGTTATCTTATCAGATTCAGGTTTGGCATTTCGCACTTCTTGGTCTCTTATCCCCGCAAAGCCTATTGTGATGCCAAACTGGATCTGTGCCCTTGTGATTCCAAGTCTACACAGAGCACGCTTCACTTTTTGTTCTTCTGTCAACTGTATATCGAGCCAAGGCGTGATTTTATTATTCCTCTTTTAAAGTTTTTAAAATTAGGAAGTGTCGGCCAGCTTTATATCATCTTCAGCTTTTAAATGATGAATTCACTTGTTTAATGATTTACAGATACATCTCTGCAGCTGTTCGTCTGCGTGATATTGTTGGGAAATGATCTTCTTTGTCTTGTCTTAATGATTCATCTCTGGATTCTATGGCCTACGGGACAGGGGTTTGTCATGAAGTTCATTATATACTGCTTCTAGTTTATGCTGCTATTTTGTAGAAATTTAAATTTATTGAATTACCCCTACTGCATCGTGATTATGAATTACCACTGTTTTGAAGCATATTATCCATTGTCTGTATCATATTTTTAATTCATGTTTTAAATGTTTTTTATGATGCATTCTTTTACGGCTGTAAGTCAGCCGAATAAAGATATTTTTTGACTGACTGAGAAAAAAGTTTTTATTTTTTTTAAAACAAGAAGTAGGAAAAACTTTTAGTTAAAAGTAAGGTTACAAAAGGAAAGCATCAATATATTATATACGCCTAAATATAGGAAAAAATATAACATCACTAAAGTTGCTGAAAGAAAGATATGTCTTTTTAGAACTGGCTTGAAAGTGCAGCTTTCTGAATGATGTATTGCTACCAATTCTTTAAATATACCTAGAGTAGGCCTCAGCTCTACCCAGAGGAGTACTCCCCTCGCACCACATGCTATTGGCTGCTTGTTGTGTTATCCTGCCGCCTCTGGAGTTCCTGAATTGCAATGCATGAGGTACTATTTTACATGTCAAAAGTACTCTGAATCATCGCACACTTGATTCTTTAGCTCATAGATTAATTCTATATAGAGAACAATCATTTTTCATTTTACCTTATTATTTTAGGCTTTTTACTATTTAGTGAGGACTCAAAATACAAGCCAGAACTACTGATTTTGCAAATGCCTATTTTGCTTCAAATCTTTTCCTCCGTAAGAAGCTGGTTCAGTTATGGAAATTCTGCAAACTGTTCAAAGCTCGACATCTGGCAACTACACTGAACTTCAAAGTTAAATCTTTTGTGTGCCGCTAGTAACTATTCTAAACAGTATTTAAAAGTAGTCTATATGAAGTGCTATAATAAGTTATAGAAATAGTTTCAAATGTCCCAGACTTGTACTTTTGCTATGATTACTGCTTTTAAAACATTCACATTTCGTCACTTTAATATCCAGGGATAAATTATTTCACAAATTGTGTATCCAGCGTTGCTGTTGAACTATGGCATTTTTTCGGTTCTTCACTAGGAATTGTTTATTATTTATTTGGTAAATGGCATTGCAAATTATATGATGATGTTTTATTGTATGTACTTTAGAGATTACAAATCCATCTAAACATATGATTGATATTTTATTGAGTAAGTATTGTCTTTCTGTTGGTTTCTCAACCTGAGGAAATGTCCATCGGCGGTTGAAAAATCATGCAAGTATGCACAAAATATACATTAGGTCCTTAGTTAGCAATTGACTATGTTAGTTGCGATGGCCTCTATGTGATATCTTGTGGGACTATGTGAAGCCTCAAACAGTATATTTACTTACACGTTTAGATATTTGTTAGAAAGTGTGAATTTATTGTCTCTTTTACTGTGTTTTTCTGAGATTTCTTACTACATTTTAAACTTTGGTTAGTATATTATCTTAGTGGAAATCAATAACATATCTCCACCAAAAACATGGTGTTTGAATTTCTTGGGTTTTGTAATGATTTATGTACTTTGATCTTTGCCAGCAATGGGATCGACAGAGGCCTGGAGGTAGAAGACACAAGGCATGTGTCCTAACCCTGCTCCTACCTTTACTGCCAACACAGCAATACAAGTTACCACCTCCTGTTTATACAACACACAGGGCATCTTCTTTGAGTATGCCTTGCTTCTAGTCCCATACTTACAGTACCCTGATAACATGACATTTGTATATGCTTGTGTATGTATGGTGTATAGGATGTGGCATTTGATCTTGCCCTTTGCTAAGTAGCCTTGCAAGTAGTACGTATGGTGGCAGAGTTATACAGAAGATAGTAAAACATGTATTTTCTAATTTTTCCTGCTATCTGTCCTAGACAGAATAGTAAATAATACTTTACAGAGTCTGCCCTTGCTCATAATTAAAAGTCTTCATTGTCAATCTCAGTTGCTTGCTTTTTGTTGGTGGCTTTTCTTCTAATTATGTGCTTGTCCCTCCCTTGGAGCCCAACTTGTTTGACTTTGCTTTTGATTGGGTCTTCCACTGCTGAAGTTGTAGAGATTCATTTTTTTTCTCTAGTTTTTTAATTCCACTACTTCTTTGGCACACCATTGGAGTGCCTGTCTTGATTTTCAGAGTGTGCTGCCATTCCCCTATCTAACCCCTACCGCCATCCCTCACAATTCTCCACGATGGAGTGCCAGGCACCAGGTGGCATCCTAGGTGATTCCTGGGATGTTCATTTTATCCTCAGTCTCATCCTCATGTTTCTCTGTGGCACACCAGGTGCCAGACGCAGCTTTAGTGATGCCTTGAATGTTGTTGCATTGCACTGTCTAGTGCTGCCCCTATGGTGGTAGCCTCAATTGCCCAATGGGCGTCAAGGCGCTTCTTGCCAATTCCTTCCGAATACCTGAACCTGACTAGATGACGATCAATCACAAGAAAAAAGCCAGGTTTTTCAAGGACTTCCTAAATGGCATATGGAGCTTTATACTGGTCAGATAGGGGAGGGGGGGTAGGGTGTTCCAGAGCTTGGCCCCCACTAACAAAAAAGCTCTGCCTCCCCATCTCTTCCGGCGCACTCTTGGGGTGACCAATAAATTGTGACTTGCTGATCAAAGAAGTCTACTTGGAGAATACCACTGGAACATGGATCTGATTCCTCCCGGTCTTGCACTGTAAAGTCCTTTGTGAACAATACACATGCCCTTGAATGTGATCCCTTTCTGTACAGGGAGCCAGTGAAGTTCATGCAGTCCTTTAGAGACTGACATGAATTTAGGGATGCCTAGTGTCAGTCTGGCCACTGCATTTTTCACCAGTTGTAATTTGGCAGGAATAGTCTTGTTGGTGTTCAGATAGAGCGTTCGAGTCAATCCTAGATGTGATTAATGCCAGCTCCACCTGTTTCCACGCATGGGAAGGAATAAAAAAGAAAATCTTTTGCAGAATTCTAATGATCCAGTAGCAGGACGACATTGTACGATTAGCCTGAAGATCCAAGGAGCAGTCAACATCTAGCATGACTCCTACATTTGTGGCTGAATTGGTAGGGTTGGGCAGTGCCCCCAAACTGTTGTGTCACCATTTATGGTTCCATACAGATGCATGAGTTCCAAACATCAATACCGTTCAACTTGAGGTAGTCCATGCTCATCCATGCAGCCACCGCCTTCATGCAGTTGCTGAAGTTGGATGCTGTGGCTTCCATATCTTTAGAGATGGATACAATGATCTGTGTGTCGTGGGCATATGACAAAACCTGAAGACCATAGGAGCGGATGAGTATAGCCAGTGGCATGATGTACAAGTTGAATAACGTGGGATTCAGGGAGGATCCCTGAGTCCCACATTATTCAAATTGTGCATCATGCCACTGACTATATTGATCCACTCCTATGGTCTGCAGGCTGTGTAAAGCAACAGCAGCAACCAGCCATGTTAAAAGTATAGAAAACAATGAAAATGTTATTTTCTATACTTTCAAGATGACCGCTGCCACAACACAAATTCCACACATGAAGACGCAACCTATGTTGCATCCCTCAATTTGGTGGCCATCTTGCTATTTTTTTTTTATTGCAATCTTTACTTTTAACATGGGCAGTCAGACACTGGCAAAGCAGATTGCGTCACTCACTCAACATTGGCAAAGCAAGGCAGATTAGCTTTGCCAGTATTTGTTTTCATTGTAATTCTCGGAGAGAAGTAGTCATTTCAGCTTGAGGGAAAGTCCCTTGATAGCATGCCTGCAAACATGGTCTGCACTCAGTGACTAATGGGCGCTTTCTACCTGTTTTGGTTTTGTGTAAATTCTTTAAGCGGTGTTGAGACATTTATCAGTATGTATCAGGGTGGAAATATTTTTGAAGTCTGGGAACATATGTTGGCTTCAAATTTTAATCCAAACTTTGAATGTTATCAGCCTTCCAGCACAAAAGATTTTGCCATGTATATGGTTTTGTGATGTCCAAGGGCAGGTTCCTGAAAAGTGGTGTAAAAATTCTGTGGCTGGGTGTAAGAATGGCAAGGCAGTCGTAAAGGTCCAGTGTTCTTGTTCCTCTCGAGTCAAAACACGTATTTAAATTCAAAATCTGCTGATTTGGTAGTAAAGTGCAGAACACATTTTGAGATGTGCATTTATGTTACAATAGTTACTGTTGAAGAATTTGCATAGGCTTCAAATGCTTATTGGGCAAAAAAAAAAAATGAATTGAAAAAGAGTTCAGCTGAGTGTGTGGGAGACGCCATGGACTTTTTCCAATGGCCAATGTCAGAGGCCAGGGAAAGTCATCATCTAAGTTTGTGGTTGTGCAGTAGTCTTAGTGAAAAGGTACTTAACTGTCTTTCCTTAAACTTCACAGCATATACTATTAAGGGTGAAATTATGACCTAACATACAATGTCAGTAAATAAACCTCTAAAATGTATATGATTCTAAATGCCTACCTGCCATGTCTGGAAATTCATGCTGTCTGCACAACTCCCCAGATGGAAAGGACCCTGCCCATGCCTGCAGGATGCAAGGTTCTGTAAAGCCAACGCAATGGCATAGGCAGCATTGTAGACATTGTATGCACCTCCTAGGTTGTCGACATCATAGTAACTAGTCTTAAGATCATCCAGTTTTTCTGCTCCTGTGCATTGGTAGGCTTCATTTTTCAATGATTTAATGCTTTCTTCAATTGACCATGTGCATCCAAACGCCTTTTCCCAAAAAATTCTAATAAGGGTATCATTTGGTAATCTTGAAGGGTGCACAATGCTGAGGTGCTCTTTAAATCTGGGCATCTCCTTTTTATGGATTGCAAATCCAATAGTACCAGTAAGGATTTCTGAATACTTCTCTGCAGATATCAGAAGGGATGTTGACCATGATTCACTTGCAATCCAAATCTTACCAATCACTTTCTGTCTTACGATTTCATCAAGAACAGGGGCCAGCCCAGGGTCACTGGCAAAGAAAACAATAGCAATGGCAGAGGAGTGCTTAATCATACGAACGATGTGGAAAGCATTCTTGTCAGCCCTGCTGATGATAATGCGCTCGGAAAAGGCAACACAAGCACCAGCCTTGATAAGTTCTTCATGTAATATTTGAATACCCTGTTGGCCATAGTCATTGTCTTCAGCCACCAGGCCTACCCATGTCCAACCAAAGTGTATCAGCATTTGTGCCAACCCACGGGACTGGAAGTCATCACTGGGGATGGTCCGAAAAAAGGAAGGGAACTGGTTCCGGTCACTCAGTAGGGGACTTGATGAAAAATAACTGATCTGTGAAAGTAAAAATGAGAGAAGATGAGAAATGGCAAAGTAGTAGACCAAGTGGACTGCATGACTCTATCCTACATCATAGATCGAGTGGTTCTCACACCTCTCTGCACTGATCTTAAGGAGCTCCATGTTGGCCAGAATGGCTGTATATTGTAGCCCTTATCTCACTCTTCATACTCCTTTCCTTGTGAAATCCCTAGGCCTATGATAGCCCCTTCAAACAAGAAATGTAAATGGATGATAATAATGGACAGTTTAATTTGACTCAATCCAGAGTACCTGCAATTGCATTCAGTTATGATGCACTCAAAGGGTATTTTCACTACTTTTTATGCTATTTAGAATTTGGCAGAGTGGTAGCCTTGTTTAGGAGTGGCAGATACATTAGGTTACAAACAGTGGAGTCTCATCTGGTTCAGGAGCAGGGAGCCTATGATCCAGTGGCACATATGTCTGAAGTCCTGCCCTAGTTAGGCCTCCTATATTTACACCAAATCTTCCAAAGTATACTTTTCCTGGACAAATTGCTGTGACGCATGAAGAAACGATTGTCAATGGAATCTATTCTTAGATGCTTAGGGAGAACTCCCCGTGGTTGAGGATCTTAAGTATTTTTGGCTTCAGAATCAAACTTGTGCTTTAAGGCATTGTTCCTAAAATAGAACAAAAATGGCCACCAAGACATGGTGTCTGGTTTCTATTACTGTTTTGACAAATGTGCCCACATTGGCTGTGGGATACTTTTTTCCAAAATGATTCAAGCCACACAGCAGGGATCTCTAAACTGGGCTAGATGTCCTCCACCAGGCAGGCAGAGAGGAGGGTTTCTGCCTAACCAGAAACCTGGTAATCTCCCACCCAAATGTAATCTGCCTACAGTAGCTATTAATCACGCTCAAATTCCTTTCTTATTATTACTGTTGACTGTTATGCTTGGAAAAACAGAAATAGTTACAGGTAATCCTAAACTGTAATGCCCCTATTCACAAAGGTATGTTTACATGCAGAGATCTCTGTACATAAAAATCTTCAACTACAAATAGGTTTCCATTTTTTTTAATGATAAATGTATATTAATCACAATGTTAACCTCCCTAAACTTAAAGTATTAAGTGTTCTGAATACATTACACATGGCAGGTGGACAGCTCTACCCTTTTTGCTGTCTATACCAATCAGATGCAGAACATGTTAGGATTTGTCACAGGTAGCTTGATTTGTAACAAAGCCACCTTGATCAGAGTGGACAAATCAGAAAACAGCTTATCCAACCTATTGGCCAGTACTTTGGCAATTAGCTTGAGATCCAGATTAAGCATAGAGATAGGCCAATAGGAAGGGAAAACATCTGATCCTCGCCCAGATTAGGGAGTAATGCAATAGAAGCTTCGAACAAGATATGTGTTGCTCCTCTGTTAGTAGGTAAATCATTAAAAAAGTGTGGTTAGGGTGGGGAGAAGTTAGTGGGAAAATATATTGTAGAATGATGCGGTACACCCGTTCGGGTCCAGCGCCTTAGAGGGCTTGAGTTGGTTAGTGTACCTCAGTCACAATAATAGGTTCATCCAGTCCCGTTGCAGATGCAGCAGAGAGGCGAGGGAGAGTGAGAATCTACCAAAGCATCCTGCGAGTCCTGGGGAGTGTGTTCTGCCATGTACCGTGACTGGTAAAAGAATTGGGAGGCCTTTAGTTTACACTCAGCGGTGTTGTGTATGGTATCATTGCACTCTTTGATTTCACCACCATGTCTCTGGATGTGATGTGCCCGCATTTTATGCACTAGCATGGTGCCTGGTTTAGCTTGATCCAGTTTGAGTGTGTGGAGTCGACCTCTCACCACCAGCACTTTTCAGCAAAGCCTATTGGGGGGGAGCGGGGGGAGTGCAATTGTGTTGCAGTTCAAGGTCCGCTAGCTCTGCAGCCAGGTGAGTCCTGGTAAGTTCACACATGCACTTGAGGTGTGCAGCTTCTTGAACAAAGATTCCATGGATGACCACCTTAAGGGCATCACAGACAACCTGTTTGTTCATCACAGGAAGGGGTGGGAGCACACTGCTTCACCTCCCAGCACAGTTTGCCCCGTAGCATTATGGTAAATGCAGTTCGTAATACATGCTTACTTGAGGTTTTACTGCAGTGTTCCACCAAAGTTGGTGCAGGTTAGTGCTGTACATCTCTAGACACGTGTTTCTGTATTTCATCCGTCATCAGTAGAGATAAAAACGAATTTTATATGGAGTTGCTAAGCAGGCTGCCACAATCCTTACAGGTCTCAGTACCTCTCACAGGCGCACAGGTGCATCTCCACAAGCTCGTCAGCTCAATGGCTCAAGGGAGCCTTTACAAAACAGGAAGTGGTGGGAGCACACTGCTTCACCTCCCAGCACAGTTTGCCCCTTAGCATTATGGTAAATGCAGTTCGTAATACATGCTTACTTGAGGTTTTACTGGAGTGTTCCACCAAAGTTGGTGCAGGTTAGTGCTGTACATCTCTAGACACGTGTTTCTGTATTTCATCCGTCATCAGTAGAGATAAAAACGAATTTTATATGGGGTTGCTGAGCAGGCTGCCACAATCCTTACAGGTCTCAGTACCTCTCACAGACGCACAGGTGCATCTCCACAAGCTCGTCAGCTCAATGGCTCAAGGGAGCCTTTAGAAAACAGGAAGGGGTGGGAGCACACTGCTTCACCTCCCAGCACAGTTTGCCCCTTAGCATTATGGTAAATGCAGTTCGTAATACATGCTTACTTGAGGTTTTACTGGAGTGTTCCACCAAAGTTGGTGCAGGTTAGTGCTGTACATCTCTAGACACATGTTTCTGTATTTCATCCGTCATCAGTAGAGATAAAAACGAATTTTATATGGGGTTGCTGAGCAGGCTGCCACAATCCTTACAGGTCTCAGTACCTCTCACAGACGCACAGGTGCATCTCCACAAGCTCGTCAGCTCAATGGCTCAAGGGAGCCTTTACAAAACAGGAAGGGGTGGGAGCACACTGCTTCACCTCCCAGCACAGTTTGCCCCTTAGCATTATGGTAAATGCAGTTCGTAATACATGCTTATTTGAGGTTTTACTGGAGTGTTCCACCAAAGTTGGTGCAGGTTAGTGCTGTACATCTCTAGACACATGTTTCTGTATTTCATCCGTCATCAGTAGAGATAAAAACGAATTTTATATTGGGTTGCTGAGCAGGCTGCCACAATCCTTACAGGTCTCAGTACCTCTCACAGGTGCACAGGTGCATCTCCACAAGCTCGTCAGCTCAATGGCTCAAGGGAGCCTTTACAAAACAGGAAGGGGTGGGAGCACACTGCTTCACCTCCCAGCACAGTTTGCCCCTTAGCATTATGGTAAATGCAGTTCGTAATACATGCTTACTTGAGGTTTTACTGGCGTGTTCCACCAAAGTTGGTGCAGGTTAGTGCTGTACATCTCTAGACACGTGTTTCTGTATTTCATCCGTCATCAGTAGAGATAAAAACGAATTTTATATGGGGTTGCTGAGCAGGCTGCCACAATCCTTACAGGTCTCAGTACCTCTCACAGGCGCACAGGTGCATCTCCACAAGCTCGTCAGCTCAATGGCTCAAGGAGCCTTTACAAAACAGGAAGGGGTAGGAGCACACTGCTTCACCTCCCAGCACAGTTTGCCCCTTAGCATTATGATAAATGCAGTTCGTAATACATGCTTACTTGAGGTTTTACTGGAGTGTTCCACCAAAGTTGGTGCAGGTTAGTGCTGTACATCTCTAGACACGTGTTTCTGTATTTCATCCGTCATCAGTAGAGATAAAAACAGAAATTTATATGGGGTTGCTGAGCAGGCTGCCACAATCCTTACAGGTCTCAGTACCTCTCAAAGGCGCACAAGTGCATCTCCACAAGCTCGTCAGCTCAATGGCTCAATGGAGCCTTTACAAAACAGGAAGGGGTGGGAGCACACTGCTTCACCTCCCAGCACAGTTTGCCCCTTAGCATTATGGTAAATGCAGTTCGTAATACATGCTTACTTGAGGTTTTACTGGAGTGTTCCACCAAAGTTGGTGCAGGTTAGTGCTGTACATCTCTAGACACGTGTTTCTGTATTTCATCCGTCATCAGTAGAGATAAAAACGAATTTTATATCGGGTTGCTGAGCAGTCTGCCACAATCCTTACAGGTCTCAGAACCTCTCACAGGTGCACAGGTGCATCTCCATAAGCTCGTCAGCTCAATGGCTCAAGGGAGCCTTTTCAAAACAGGAAGGGGTGGGAGCACACTGCTTCACCTCCCAGCACAGTTCACCCCTTAGCATTATGGTAAATGCAGTTCGTAATACATGCTTAACTGAGATTTTACTGGAGTGTTCCACCAAAGTTGGTGCAGGTTAGTGCTGTGCATCTCTAGACACGTGTTTCTGTATTTCATCCGTCATCAGTAGAGATAAAAACGAATTTTATATGGAGTTGCTAAGCAGGCTGCCACAATCCTTACAGGTCTCAGTACCTCTCACAGGCGCACAGGTGCATCTCCACAAGCTCGTCAGCTCAATGGCTCAAGGGAGCCTTTACAAAACAGGAAGTGGTGGGAGCACACTGCTTCACCTCCCAGCACAGTTTGCCCCTTAGCATTATGGTAAATGCAGTTCGTAATACATGCTTACTTGAGGTTTTACTGGAGTGTTCCACCAAAGTTGGTGCAGGTTAGTGCTGTACATCTCTAGACACGTGTTTCTGTATTTCATCCGTCATCAGTAGAGATAAAAACGA
Source organism: Calotriton arnoldi (assembly GCA_963921515.1). Lineage (NCBI taxonomy): Eukaryota > Metazoa > Chordata > Amphibia > Caudata > Salamandridae > Calotriton > Calotriton arnoldi. Next base: position 455,334 of record CAWUFW010011796.1, read on the forward strand.
ATTTTATATGGGGTTGCTGAGCAGGCTGCCACAATCCTTACAGGTCTCAGTACCTCTCACAGACGCACAGGTGCATCTCCACAAGCTCGTCAGCTCAATGGCTCAAGGGAGCCTTTAGAAAACAGGAAGGGGTGGGAGCACACTGCTTCACCTCCCAGCACAGTTTGCCCCTTAGCATTATGGTAAATGCAGTTCGTAATACATGCTTACTTGAGGTTTTACTGGAGTGTTCCACCAAAGTTGGTGCAGGTTAGTGCTGTACATCTCTAGACACATGTTTCTGTATTTCATCCGTCATCAGTAGAGATAAAAACGAATTTTATATGGGGTTGCTGAGCAGGCTGCCACAATCCTTACAGGTCTCAGTACCTCTCACAGACGCACAGGTGCATCTCCACAAGCTCGTCAGCTCAATGGCTCAAGGGAGCCTTTACAAAACAGGAAGGGGTGGGAGCACACTGCTTCACCTCCCAGCACAGTTTGCCCCTTAGCATTATGGTAAATGCAGTTCGTAATACATGCTTATTTGAGGTTTTACTGGAGTGTTCCACCAAAGTTGGTGCAGGTTAGTGCTGTACATCTCTAGACACATGTTTCTGTATTTCATCCGTCATCAGTAGAGATAAAAACGAATTTTATATTGGGTTGCTGAGCAGGCTGCCACAATCCTTACAGGTCTCAGTACCTCTCACAGGCGCACAGGTGCATCTCCACAAGCTCGTCAGCTCAATGGCTCAAGGGAGCCTTTACAAAACAGGAAGGGGTGGGAGCACACTGCTTCACCTCCCAGCACAGTTTGCCCCTTAGCATTATGGTAAATGCAGTTCGTAATACATGCTTACTTGAGGTTTTACTGGCGTGTTCCACCAAAGTTGGTGCAGGTTAGTGCTGTACATCTCTAGACACGTGTTTCTGTATTTCATCCGTCATCAGTAGAGATAAAAACGAATTTTATATGGGGTTGCTGAGCAGGCTGCCACAATCCTTACAGGTCTCAGTACCTCTCACAGGCGCACAGGTGCATCTCCACAAGCTCGTCAGCTCAATGGCTCAAGGGAGCCTTTACAAAACAGGAAGGGGTAGGAGCACACTGCTTCACCTCCCAGCACAGTTTGCCCCTTAGCATTATGATAAATGCAGTTCGTAATACATGCTTACTTGAGGTTTTACTGGAGTGTTCCACCAAAGTTGGTGCAGGTTAGTGCTGTACATCTCTAGACACGTGTTTCTGTATTTCATCCGTCATCAGTAGAGATAAAAACGAAATTTATATGGGGTTGCTGAGCAGGCTGCCACAATCCTTACAGGTCTCAGTACCTCTCAAAGGCGCACAAGTGCATCTCCACAAGCTCGTCAGCTCAATGGCTCAATGGAGCCTTTACAAAACAGGAAGGGGTGGGAGCACACTGCTTCACCTCCCAGCACAGTTTGCCCCTTAGCATTATGGTAAATGCAGTTCGTAATACATGCTTACTTGAGGTTTTACTGGAGTGTTCCACCAAAGTTGGTGCAGGTTAGTGCTGTACATCTCTAGACACGTGTTTCTGTATTTCATCCGTCATCAGTAGAGATAAAAACGAATTTTATATCGGGTTGCTGAGCAGTCTGCCACAATCCTTACAGGTCTCAGAACCTCTCACAGGTGCACAGGTGCATCTCCACAAGCTCGTCAGCTCAATGGCTCAAGGGAGCCTTTTCAAAACAGGAAGGGGTGGGAGCACACTGCTTCACCTCCCAGCACAGTTCACCCCTTAGCATTATGGTAAATGCAGTTCGTAATACATGCTTAACTGAGATTTTACTGGAGTGTTCCACCAAAGTTGGTGCAGGTTAGTGCTGTGCATCTCTAGACACGTGTTTCTGGATTTCATCCGTCAACAGTAGAGATAAAAACGAATTTTATATGGGGTTGCTGAGCAGGCTGCCACAATCCTTACAGGTCTCAGTACCCGCGCGCCAGTGAGAGGTACTTGACCTGATGTAATGTTTGGCAGCCTACTCAGCAAACCCCAAATCTGAAGTCTGTAATCTCTACTGATGACGGTTAAAGGACCAGAAACACGTGTCTAGAGATCAGCACTATCTGCGCCAACTCTGGCGAAACACTCGTAATACTATAGAAAAGTAAGCAACATGAGACTGCATTTACCAGAATGCCAGGGGCGAACCTTGCTGGAGGGTGAAGCGGTGTGCTCCCACCCCTGTTCCTGTTTAAAAGTACTCCCGTGAGTCATTGAGCTGACGAGCTCGTGGAAGAAGCACCCGCGCGCCAGTGAGAGGTACTTGACCTGATGTAATGTTTGGCAGCCTACTCAGCAAACCCCAAATCTGAAGTCTGTAATCTCTACTGATGACGGTTAAAGAACCAGAAACACGTGTCTAGAGATCAGCACTATCTGCGCAAACTCTGGCGAAACACTCGTAATACTAAAGAAAAGTAAGCAACATGAGACTGCATTTACAAGAATGCAAGGGGCGAACCTTGCTGGAGGGTGAAGCGGTGTGCTCCCACCCCTGAACCTGTTTGTTCATGTTCCCGTGTAATTAGGGAAAAATATTCAGCAAGCCTCTCCCGGACCTTAGCCAGAACCACTGGGTCCCAGATGAGGGAGTCATTCAACTGCCACGAGCTCACTGATCGCCAGAATGGAATTGTCCCATCAAAGGGCAACAGGCACGGGGCTGAAGTCTGAAAGAGGCTGGAGAGGTTGGTCAGCTTTTAAAAAAGAGTGCTTGAGTCTTTTGACTGGAAACATTAGGTAGATTCTGGCATATGTGCGATGTGCCTCTGAGTAATGACATTAATCGATTGTCTATTCCCCAGGATATAATGTGGGGCCCCCAATAAAGCTACTCTGATCTGTCTTAAGGCGAAGTAAGAATCATATTAAAGTCTTCTTCAATTATTAAAGGGCCCTCTGCAAAGGCTGTCATGATCTGTAATGTGTCTCTCAGGAATGATTCTTGGCTGCAGTTGGAGGCATAGATGGAGGCAATGCAGATCTGTTAAGTATCCCATAGGCCATTAACAAACAACCAACTGCCATTTGTATCCAATTTGTAGTTGTGTTTGGTGAAATGCATGCATTTAGCAGTAAGGATCACCAGTCCTGCCTTTTTGGAAGATAAATGAGTGGGGCCCCACGTATCCGCCCTCAAGCGATGTGTCTCTGATTAGGCACATAGTGGCACCCTTCGAGTTAAGTGCTCCTAAGATACAGAGTCTTTTGGAGGGGTTAATAAGGCCCCAAACATTATGTCTCACAACCACTATCATTGCAGGGTTAGTGGTCATTGTGGAGTCTTGGCATACAAAACCGCAATGTGGTCTCCTCAGTCTCAGACCAAGGAGGATTTCATCATAGAGAATGGTCACCATTGCCTACCCTCTCTCCCCATGGCCCCCCACAATGCTCAAACTTGTAAAACTTTGAATTATGTGTAAAATCAGAAAGACAAATGAAACAGAATAATATCAAACAATGGAGTCCACCCTTATTATGGACCAATATTATCACATTGGGGATGTTCGAAGGAGGGTTAACGGCTGTGTAGACATTGATCTAATTCCAGGTCCCCACCTGGCCCTGGGTGAAGAGGGAAAAGCTGATTTAAGCCCATCCCCGCAACAGAGTGGGCCCATGGAGAGAAAAGAAGTAATGGTGCTGGGAAGATTATTTACCTAGTCATTGCCCTGTGAGTGGTCATTGGTGGAGCAGCATAGAAGTTGCAAAGGCAGGACCTTGCTGGTTTTGATTTACGTGGGACTAGGCCGGTGTCACCCTGTTCATCAGAGAAAAATTTGCCATTTGCACTTCTGGGTCTGTGGCACCAACCACATCTCAGGGGCTCCATCCTGCACAATGTCCAGGGAAGACACAAGATTTTCTTTGCCTCTCTGAGTAAGGCCATGGCATACATTTGCCCATCCCATGAAAAGAGGACACGGAATGTGCCTCACAGTGGTGGCTGGTGACATTTGAAAGCGGTGAGGCGTAAAATAATTGTCTTACTGTACTGTGGCAAGCGAGCGATCTCGAACACCCTACGGATGGTTCGGGGGGGGTTCTCCCCCGAGAAAATTTGAAAAACGCGTGGACAAATGGTGCATTTTCAAGCAAATTTGAGAAATTAAGATAATAATAATACATTTAAATGACCTAACACATGAAGTACAGTTGCTATTTTCTTTGCTGTCGTTCGTTGTGATCCTTTTGAGACAGGATCTTAAAACGTTCTGTTCCCTTTGAAACATAACGCAAGCCTTGCAAAACTTGTTGGAGGACAGAAGTGCGCTTAGATAAGATGAAAAGTGCATGAAGCATATTTTGGTGCCTCTGCTCGCAAGTTGTTTTTCTTCTGTTCGGCTGCATTTTTAGACGGCTGAGATAAAGGTTTGTGAAGCATTCCCCAGAAAAAAAGTCGAAATTAGCAATATAAATATGTCGTGCTTTTGCTGGCTAAGGGTGCCCACGGCCTCGGATTTCCTTCCTGCTCCACTGCCCAGTGCTTCATTTAAAAATTGCATGAATGCCAACCGAACCGTTCGGCCAACCAGGTGTCCCCGATTTGTTGCCGCCTGGGTACACATTACTGAGCAAATATACCATCCATGCATAGCTTCATGTTATATGAGCCAGGGAGAGCGGGAAGCCATCTTCACTGGCATCGGCACTCTCCCTCAGCGTGCCTTGAGTCCTTCCACTCAGACTGAAATGCTAATCTATGCATTCAGGGGTTGTCCAATTACAAGGAAAGAACTCCTCTGGCATGTATTCCAAGACTATATTTTCAGCAACTGTGTATGTGGCTAGAGGCTACTCTCCCCGACCCCTTCCCCGCTGCAGGTGAAGGCAGAATTGCAGAGAAGTGGAGCGATTTGGCGTGCACATGCTGCAGGTAAAGTAAGATCATAGAAGGCCTTGTGCATACACGGACTTCCGCTGCATGCAGCATGTAAAGACAAACTGTGGCAGTAACTCAGACAATAAGCATGCATGTGTTGCATGGCGAAGGCAACTTTGAACTGAGAGAACGAGTCTATATGCACTTCCTGCAGCAAAGTCAGATTGGTAGAAAAGAGACAATCTCCAGCAGGCCACAAGTGGCCCAGATCAGGAGGCTGTCGCCGGAGCTTCCCATGTGGCGCAGTACCCACTCGGGGGACATGAAGATCCCGGAGCCGATCATCGTTCCGGCAATTAGCGAGACTGCGCTGACCAGACCCACCTCGCGCTTCAGCCTTATTAGCTTCTCCGTTTCATGGCAGGTGTCTGGTGGTGAACACGCAGGCTCTGCTGCTCTCTTTTTCCTCATCATGGAGAGTGTATGTTTGGGTTGCTGTAGAATTGTTTTAAGTGGCCCCAAAGGACTTCGTGCACTTTCAAAACATTATTTCTCAATCAATATGCAGGTTAATAATTCAGTGTTGAGAAGGGCATGTACACTCACTTTGAGATGTAAAAAGTGCAGGTAGTCAATAGTACCTGCTGATTAAAGCACTGATTGGAGCCTAAGAAGAGATGTCATTCTCATACCCTGGTACTCTACCGGTTTAGGGTGATGCCCTTTAGTTTATAAAACGTTTCCTCCCGGGTCTGTGCTCTGGGGGGGTGGTTTACTTCCTGACCACGAACTTAAGCAGGTCTACTGATAAGAATCAGGTAGCGATTGGGGGAGTTTTTTAGGTCTCGCCTAGGCAGCGCATGCGCTGTCTCGTCGAGAGATAGTGTATACAGTATAGTGGGGGAAGCTCCGCCCACTTCCCGCCTATCTTTTTGATTGGCCGAATTCCTAAATGCTGCAATCTGATTGGTTTTCCTCAACTTAATCCCGCCTCCTGACGCCATGTCGTCATTTTTCTCCTTCCATAGCTATCGGCCCCTTTACTTTTAAAACTGTTTTGTTCCCCTGCCTCCCCGCGTTCCCTCCCGCAGTCCGTCACTTCTCTGCCCACCACAACCCCCCACCCACTTCCGTTCCTGCCTTCTTGGACGACCGCAGTTTTATTTACAATGCAATTGGGCTCACGTAAATATGAGTCCTATTGCATTTGTAAATGCTTTTTTTCCCCTCTGATTGGCTGGCTGCATTCGCGCTCTATTTTGCCTGACCTAGACTCTCGCATGCGCGCAATGCTATACATCGCACGCATGCGCGCCAAAAGTCTGCCTCTGCCTCTTGTTATAAAGATTTCACTTTTGCCTATGTTTGTTTGGTGCGCACGTTTTTCTTTTTAGTTTCCTGCATCTCCTTAGACTTTGCATACACAACGCGCCCATCCATATCTAGTTGTTTTGATTTAGCGAAGATTGTGCGCGATGTGTTCTACGGATTTTTCTCTTTCTTTTTCCCGAAGTGGTGTGTTTGTTGTTTTATACATTTGCCTCGCCTGCAGCTTACACCTTCATCCGGTCGCCATCCTGTACGACGTGGCTGGCGGCATTATCCCCGGTCCCGGCGGGAACAATAAATTCCGCATATATGTTGGGAACTTGATTTCAAATGTTCACATTTCTTTTTGCTGAGAGGGAGGCAGACGCGTGATTACTTCCCCACTTAGCCATGCTGGTTTCCAGTCCTTCGGTGCACGCCCCGGCTTCAAAAGAGTTCACCAAGCGGCCCAACTGCATACCAAGCACTTGCACTCTTGCACTCTTGCACTCTCTTGGCACCCTGACGCCCTTTCCCTCCGGATTTATGTGAGTAAACAACCCCTTTCTTAATAATAGTATCGCGTCTTGAATTCCTGCACGGTGCTTCTAAATCCTGTCTTTAAAACACTTTATGAATACATCTCTGTTTTGTAAAGTGTGGCCCGTTCTGTGTAAAGTGTATAATATTTGCAATTGCTTTCTGTACTGAGGTGGTAACTCCAGTCTATTGGAGATTAGCACCACACACTTTTAAGATGGGGATATTTGTATACACCAATTCCACCTTTGGAGTCTTTAATTGTATTTATTAACTAGAATTCCAAATCAATAGTTACGGAATAGGATCCTATTTATGTTATTTCTTATGTTTTCTATCGTCATTATAATGTCATCCAGTCCAAAGAAGAGTACAGGGTATCCTTAGTCTGAGAGTTATATACCAACAGGTGTTTCCCACAGGATGAAGATACCCATGAGCTTTGTAAAGCCAACTCGAATAAATGCATTATAAATCATTAGAACTATGTAAGTCTATTAGTCAACGGATGCAATCGATCCAACGCTTGGTCTGTGGACAATTGAGTCAGACCACTATTAGGAAGATATCGTTTTAGTTTCTTCCTTTGTCATTTGACTAAATTAAAATTGGAATTCTCTCATGAAACACATAAGCCTGTGACTACACTGGGGAGTTCTGTAAGGTTGCTAGGCCTCATAAAAGGTCAACTTAACCCCTATACCATGCTCTATCAGGCCTTGGCCAACACTGCACACCCTTACCCGTCCCAAACCGTCCCTTGAAGAAAGACAAAAGCTGTTCTTTAGATACTGTCTAACTTGGACCGTGGTGAGCGGTGCAATGTTTAAATATCTGGATGAGTTTTTATCACTATACAAAGTGAAAGTTCGCATTTGAATGACTGTATATTCTGTATTTGTTTTATGCACATGCATGTGCTATTTCGAAAGTGATGGTCGTGTTCTTCTCATACTCTGCCACGAAAGAATATACTGTACATCTTTCTGGGTTTTGCAGAGATAGGGGTTTTCCCACTGTCAGAACTCCCAATGTGATGAAAGAGAGGGAGTGGCTGTGTCCACATCTGTTTTTGGGATGCAGCATCCTAATTCCCATTTTTAACAGCAATAACGTTATTCAATTATCTTAATTCCGAGATTTTAACATTTTTGTTGGTTGTTTATGTGCACTGAACATTTTTAGGTTATTCTGACAGCCTTTATGTGGAAGGTTTGAACAGCAGTGCTCTATAGAAACCACTGCTCCTCTCTGCCCTGTTCTATCCACCAGCGTCCCTCTTTTGCGCTGTCTCCCCATCAAAACCTCTCTCCATTCACTGCCATTCTGTCTGTCTCTTTCCCTCTGTTCCTGTCTGTACTTTGCCTGGTCTCACTCTGCCTGTCTATAACCCCTTCGCTATTAGCATGTGCGTGTGTCTCTCTAACTTTATGCCTTTCTCTTTGCCTTTGTATAATACGCCTCTAAATAAACCCTCTCACTCTCTGTGCGCACGTCTCTCCGTCCCTGTCTACTGCATCTATGCCTGTTAGTGTTCAGCCTCTGCCTCCCATGGGCATGCCATTCCCTTTCTCCTCTTCTGGCTCACTCCCTCACTTTATCTCACCCCCAACCCCGGATCCCTCACGCCTCTCCTTTAATCTGTCCATTGCTTTTCTGTGAGTGTTGTGGCTCACCTCCCCGTCTGTCCTTCCTTTCCTCCCCTGCCTCCCAGGCTTTCCCTCAATCTAGGCTTGCACGGCTCCCTCCCTGCCTATCTGCCCGTGCATCTTCTTTCATGCCACCCCTTTCTGTATATTTAGCTAGCCCCTCACCCCGCAAGCCTGTCACCTTTACTGCCCATTTTGTTTTTTTTTGCTTAATGGTTTCATGACCTCTTTCTCTCTTCTTATTTGCCTTGGTCTTGCCAATCTCAGTCCCCACTCTCTCTTTTCTGGCAACTGCCTCTATTTAACTTTCTTGATAGAAATCGACCAGCAGAGGTCAGTAAAATACCAGAATCATTTTAGCATTCTCTAGATTCCCTTTCATAGAAATTGTCTTCCACGAGCACCAATAAACAATAATATTTTTTTCAAAACTTGTATTTTCAGTGATATGACCACCGAAGGCTCTGATTTTATATTAAAAACAGAGCGTTGGACTATACCATTTCCGGCTGAAAGGCAATATTTCTCTCCATGTGTTCCCATACCTGGTGTGTCACGCAGTTTGGTGCTTACTTTCCCTCCATGTTAAAGAACAGTAGATGTTTCAGCACCCAGGCTAATGTGCTGCATAGCTAAATACATATAAGGTCCCAAAGGCGAGACCGATTACATTGCAAATGCTTGTTTAAAGCTCTGTACCCTACAGACACAATATGCTAAACAGTTCTGCCTCCGGCGGCAATATGGACCGGTTCTAGAGCGACCTGACCACCCGTTTAATACCCATCCAAGTAAAACCAATGTCGGGTTCTAGGAAGTTCTCTACCCGTCTAAATTATCGCGAGGATATCTCTGCTGTCGTATTATATAGTCTGGATTGGAATGTTATCTCTCTAAACTGCTGACCATTTTGAGCGCTTCCCTCCCGGACAGCAACACTGCCGGGGTTTGGGGCGCTTCACCTCGCAATACCAATCATGTCGGCTCTTTCATGGCAGTTTCCCCTCCATACCCAGACAGTGGGTCCAGGCCAGACCCTTGTCCACCGGGGGTGCTGGGAATCCGGCCAGGACTCACTGTCTTCCTTTTGGACACCATCTTGTCCAGTTTCTTGGCGATGCGCAACACCTCGTCCTCCTTCACCATCATCGTCCCGTCAGAAAGGGCGAAAAACTCTGTGAGGAGGTGCTGCGCCGTGGATGGCGGGAACACTAAACCTCAGCTGCCTCTCTGATGCCGTTGAACGAGCACTATTTTCCACAAATACTGGTCACCTGGGGGCATATCTAGAAGGGCTTTATCTCTGCTTTTTTAGCTTTTAAAGCCAAAAAAGCGGAGATAAAACTATCGCCCTATTAACAAGAGGGTGCAAACATGCATAATCGCATGTTAGCACCCTTTTTCCCAACGCCTCCCTTTGCATCTCTAATGAGATGCAAAGTGGGCGTCACTGGGCGTACCCCGGATGGTCTACCTTGCAAATATCGCTGATGTTCACATCGCGATATTTACAAGGCAGCCCACAGGATTTTAGCATACGTTAGATTTTGGCGAAAACGGCCGTTTTCGCCAAAATCTAACGTCTGCTAAAATCCTGACTTACCTATGTTTGACATAGGGGGTGGATTATGCTGATACGACCACAGGGTCGTATCAGAAAGGTTATCGCCGTTTTGCAGGGAACAACGCTGGAAAACCAGCGATGTTCCATGCAACACAGCGATTTCCCCTGCTATCGCTGGATTTCTTATCGCCGTTGTGAAAAGCGTTGTTGATACAGCGCTATCACGGCGATGAAATCCAGCGATAGGATAAACATCGCTAAACGCGCTTAGCGATGTTTATCTCTAATCGTTGTTGATATGCCCCCCAGTCCGCTCTACACAATGCGGGGCTGCGAGCTTCCTTGGTGGATTCTCAGAAGCTCCCCTTAAGCCCTCTGAAGGTACACAAAAGGTTTAGAATAGGAGCAAACATCACCACATAAGGTGCACAGCGCGGGATCCCAATCCCAGCGCCCACCACACCCCGGCTCAAGCCGTGCAAAAGTACACAGTTAAATAGATAGTAAAGGTAAAATTACGCCGTTTTCCCTGCGAGCATTCTCACACTGCACGTCCACCCTCACTGTCCCGCCACATAAACTGAAAACTCCCTCACACCGTGACTGCGAAGGGCAGATTCCACGATGCTTATCAGGGCATGATTTACAGGCAGGCGGCCTGTTTGGAGCTCAGTCCCTCCTCCGTGCCTCAGCTGAGACCACCTTACGCAACCCATGGCCATAGCGAGTCCTGTCCAGATCACAAGCACGGGCCCGGCGCGCCTCGTCGGCCTCATAAAGCCTGCCATTAAAACATTTGTTTTAATCATGACCTCGAAGTCACAGCTAATAAACAAGAAAGGCACTGAGAAATTGAAACACAAACTGGATGCAGCTGCTAGAGGGGGCGTTTCTGCGCAATGTTTAACAGCATCCTTTAATTTTGAGGCTATATGAATAGAGTCCACACCACAGGGGCCGACCAAACAATCAGGGTCCAAAACATTGGGCAAGCCACTCCCCCCCTGTCCTTGAGCAGGACAGCCCACCCGCCCGCCCCCAACCAGGCACTTCAGCTTTCTCGCAATGCGAGAAGCAGAAACATAAAATGGTAGTATTACCATTTCATGTTTCTGCTTCTCGCACTGCGAGAAAGCAGTAGGGCGACGCCCCCATGCCCCAATGGAGGAGCCGCCACTGGTACCTCAAGGTACTTAGTATCATGAGAGATAATAAAGTCCATAACTGGTTTGAAGCTGCGGCCCTTTGCAAGCGTGGCCACAAATAGGTCCTGAAAGAGAAGAATGTGTGCGCCGTTGATAGAGATGAGCCCCATGCCTCACCTTGACCATCATTTTTTCATTGTACATGAAACAGTGGATGAGGGTGAGAAGATCTGGAGTGCATTCTGCAGCTCTGTGAAGGGGGATAACTCTGTGGGATTTATTTTATGTTATAGTATTTTTTGTAGCACGCACAGCTACTCAGAAGAGCATCCCGGCGCGAGCCCAGTGTGAGGTGAAGGGAAAGGAAAGACAGCTTAATTAAAAAGGAAAGTCTTGATTCACTTCCTAAATATTTTTGGATCCTGAAGGCGGCGTAGGTCGAGAGGGAGTTGGTTCCAGGCCATTGCCGCCATGTATGAAAGGGAATTTCAACCTACCCTTTTTAGGCGGAACCTGGGAGTACAGGCCATCAGCAGTGTGGCAGCGCGAAGCTGCCTAATGGGAGGATAGAGCTGAAATTGCTTCCTCAGGTACACCGGGCCCAGCCCATGGAGGGCAGCATGTGTCATTACCAGGGCCTTAAATTTCACCTGAGATTTTACCGGTAGCCAGTGCAGGTTACGAAAGTGCTGGCTAACGCTGACCCTTTTAGGGAGATTGAGAAGAGTTCTGGCCGTGGCATTTTGAACTACCTGGATCTTGTTCAGTAGATAGCCGGGCAGACCAATATACAGTGCATTGGCATAGTCAATCCACTCCGGGGAGAGGATGTAGCCTTATGGCTGGAGCGGTCGACGTTGACGCTGGGGAACCGGGTTCGAGTCTCGGCAATGACTCTCAACATCCTGTGATTCTGGGCAAATCACTTAATCTTCCCGTGCCTAACAAAAATGAATGTGTCCATGTGTAACGAAACTGGTGCTATGTAAAGCGCTCTGATACCTGATATCTTTGGGTCTAGTTTGCGCTTTATAAAACTCTATTAAAAAAAATGCGTAAGGTAATGAGTGCTTGAGTAACCGTTTCCCTAGCGGAGAGAGAGTGTAATGGCAAAAATCTTTTTAGAGCTTTCAAGATGCCAAAGCACATTCCAGTCAACTTGTTGATCTGAGGGCCAAAGCTCAGCTTTTCGTCAAACCATATCCCTAGGTTCTTAGCAGGGTGACCCTGTGGAGTAGGCTGAGGTGACTCATCTGGCCAAAAAGAGTGCCAGAGGTGAGGAGGGACATTGCCAAAGAAAAGAATCTCTGTTTTGTCCTCATTACATTTTAGCTGGGCCACAGTAAGCCAGTGGAACACTGATGTCAAACAAGTTTTGACATGGGAAGAGGACGACTCATTTTCATTTCAAGTGAAGAGCAGCTGAGTGTCGTCAGCGTATGCGATGAGTTTAGCGCCCAAGTATTCTGCCATCTGAATGAGGGGAGACATATAGATATTGAACAGCAGGGGGCTCAAGACTGACCCTTGTGGCACCCCGGTAATCAGGTGCTGGGGGTTGGCCGTAAAAGGAGGGATCTAGACTTGCTGGGTTCTACCTGTGCATAGGGTCAACTCTGCTCCTTTTAAAGATAGCATCGAAGAGCTCAGAGAGGTATTTTGGTAAAAAAGCATTCACTCCTCTAATACAAACTTTGTTACCATGAGAAATGTTCTCAAGGCCCTCAAACATCTCCTGAAAGAGAATATGTTGATCTTCCATCCTCTCCCCTATATCTTGCACATGCTGGAGGGCATGAATACGCTGTTAATTGTTATTTTTTACCCCTTTGATGTTGTCTTGAATTCCTGAAGCAGGTCTTTGGTAATAGGTTGTGGCTGGTCCTCCTGAGAGTCACTAGGTTCTTCTGATTCAGTTAATGGTCATTTATCATCTTTTGACTTGCAGTGAGAGGACTGTGGGAGGAAAGCCTTTATTTTAAAATCCTTCTTGCCCCACCCTCCTTTCATTATTGAAGTGAAGCTGGGGGACAATTGCAGAGTCGAGGTCCAGCAGGAAGTTTGTGGGCACTTGGTGATGGTACGTATGTGAACCATGCAGTGTGGGCCACCAAATCTAGAGTTCTATTAGCTCTACATGTGATCTTGGGGCAATTCATATGACAGAGCACAAACACAGGCACTCCAGGGGTGTGGGGAAGGTAATTCCAACAGTCAGCACATCAGTCAGTATACCATGCCTGTGAGAGAGCGCAGATTCAAAGGACAGACACAACAGTGAATAGTGTACAGAAAGTCAAAAAGGGTGGACAAAGTCAGATCACAAAGATTTTGCAGGGTTAGGTCCAAAGTGGCCTCCATCCAAGCACCAGGGTGTCAGATGTTGGTATCCCAGTGTTAGGGGGCCAGTGCAGGAAGCAAGAATGTTCTGATGAAGACCAAAAATGAGTATAGGGCCACTTTCATGACAATAAAGCTAGTGAAATCCCGCTGGGGGACCTAAGCACCAGGAGCAGTCCATCATGGCGGGGCAGCAGAATAAGTGAGTTCCACATGCACCACCATCTTGAGCTCTGGTGGCCAGAAACTGACAAGGGTATGAGATGATCACATTGGGTCTAGGTCACAGCGGGTGTTCATACTATGGGTTTTAGTCATGCCCCAGGGCTCTGGTACGAATGGTGGCAAGTTTCGGCAAAGCAGGTCAATCAGGGGTAGAGAAAAGATGGTGCTTCACTCACTGCAAAACATCTGCCTCCCAATCCCCGCTCACCTCGTCAGAGCGGTGACAGTAGAGAGGGGTGTCAATAGCAGTGTGCCCCAATCTCCAGGCCCTGCAGCCCCATAGTTGCTCAATAGGCACAGGGTCTGTAGTGCAACCCTCGCACAGTTTGAGGGCCATCCGCAACACACCAAGGGGCACTAGACATCAGTCGTAGGCAGTCCAGGCCACGCAGTCTCCACTATGCTCCACTCACTGCTCAGGTCAAGGTGCCTTAACTGCCATTAATGTGTTCGTGCTCCAGCAAACACATTCGCAGATCTGGCAGTCACTCCATAACACAACAGACAAGTTTGCAGGTGAGAGATAAGCCTCTACAGGAACAGAGAGCTTGAAATTGATGGACCGGGCAGGGAGCTCAAGCATTTTGCATACGTCATCTTGTAGGACTTGGCTACACCCCCCCTTACAATGTTTAGACTTACAACAATCGTTTCCATTTTCAGCATCAGATTGACGCTCCAACTGGAGACACTGTAATGATGTAGCTTAAGAAAGAGGGAATGAAGAAAGTGAGGGGCTGAGGTTTTCCTCAAACAAAGCCATTTGTGACTATGAGGACGGCCTGTGCAAATGTATAATTGCCACCAGCAATGGTGCCTGGTGTACTTGTCTACTTTGTGACAGCGGAGGTGGCTACAGCCATCCTCTTGATTGTGCACTGCCAGAGACACAGAGTTTGACTATGCATGGTAAATCAGTAGCTGGCATTGATTCTGCCCCAATTTGTCCATTCAGAGCCTGTAGCGCAGACAGAAAATTGCACTATTTAGCTCATGAGCATTTGCAAGAGAAAATTCCATGCGCCCAATGTGCAAAGGCACATTGTAGTTGCTAAGCTTTTGAACCACAAAATACATTTTAACAATTTACCAAAGCTAGTTTGTGACTTGCAAAAGTCTTCCTACTCAAAGAAGGGTATTTGCTACGTCCTATAAAAAGGCTGGCTGCTTCTAACACAATGTTGACTTCCAGGGATGGCAATGAAAATGAGAACGCTCTGGGCAATTTTGTCCAATTTAACCATGGTCAATAGACATTTTTAGTAGCCTGAGAGGAAAAGTGGTTAACAACAATTTAATTCTTAAGGTACAATGTGATCATCAGGACCACACAATAAAAATCTGAGTCAATGACTTGAAGTTAAAAGGTTTATCACAAACTCAAAACCAGACTGATATATATCAGTCTCAAGAACATAGTATAAAAATAAATGATTATTATAGGAAGATCAAAGCGTTGTACAATATAGAGTTTTTGTAGCTGCAATGCAAAAGATAAGAAAAATGATTTGATGACTAGACGAATGGTTTCGATCCTTCTCCCCATACATGGAAAAGATTTGCAACATCTAATAAACCCTACACTAAACTAAGAATAGGGGAAATTCTATTAATCTAAGGAAGCAAGAAAGGTGTCAGCATCAGAACCTCTTTAGAAGTTCTATAGGTAAGGAGTCATGTATGGCATAAAGCCACACAATCAGAAATGACAAGTGAGGTCTGTACCTCTCCAAATCTAAAGGGAATCTGACTAACCCCAAGGTGGGTTCACTAATTAAAGGGCACAAAGAACATTCGAGAAATATGATCTCATATGCATAACAATACTTTGCCAGCTCTCAGAAAAAAAACTTGTTGTCTTGATCCCTACTCCCATGTTCCAGTCTCCACTTCCAAAGTGTCCTTGGATTCCTCCTATTGTCTGATAGTACCAACGGGTAACACTCTCTTAGTTCGTTAAAGTTTTTTGACTTTGCCAGTTGTTCCTCGCCACACTATCTCTGAAATACAATGTGCTTTTCACTAACTAATGACTGCCTTTGGTCTGCACCTGCAGAGGAGAAACATGCAGAAAAACAGCCTTCACATTAATACTCAGGGGCCGATTCCGATCTCGGCCGGTAGTGCTCCGAATCGGATTCGGATTTACCGGATCCGATTCGGAGCCCTGTTTCCCGACCGAATCGTACGCGGGTCCGGCCGAGCGAGTACGATGCAGGCACCCGCGAAATCTCTGACCGACTCGAACGCGGCTTCAACACGCTCCGACCGACTCGCATGGACACAACTCGCACCGCGCTATGGAGACGTATCCCAGCCGGGTAAGTACGATGCGCGCCGCGAGCAGTCCGACCGACTCGCGCCGTTCGGCTCGAAAAAGCTGTCGGAGCCGGACTTTGGGGTCCGCGTCGGACCCCCTGTACGCGTAGGCGCGCGAGTCGCACACAGGGGGGACCCATGGGTCCCCCCTACCTGTGCATGTACGCCGCGATGTGCATCGACGCGTACCTGCTGTAGGGGGCGCCCTTGTCCGCCTCGCACCCATTGAGTCAATGGGAGCCTGCGTACGCGTTGTACGACAGGCTCCCATTGACTTCAATGGGAGTCCGACCGACTCGAGTCCGATGGCATGCGTGCGCATCGTACTCGTTCGGTCGGACTGCCAGAGTCCGATTCGGTCGGAAATCTCTCCGGGTCCGGCTCGGTCGGAGAGATTTCCGGCCGGAATCGGAATCGGCCCCTCAATGTCTCAACTGTAAGCTGACGGCCCGCAATCATGTTAATTTAACAGTTTTCTTTAATTGCACATTAGTTCTGCAACCCACATATAACCCAAAAAGTGAAATCTTTAATAAAGAATCCAACTATATTATACTGTACATAATGTATGTGGCCCAATAAACTAGTACACGTATTATGCAGCAAAATGAGAACTAGTCACACTATAACGAAAGCATTGAACATACATATGATTCATCCTCACTAATCCCTGGCGAACGCACTGCATTAAATGTATTTTAGCACAGCGCCTTACAATCCAAACCTATAGAAGGTTAATATCAGCAATCCAGATGTTTCTGGAAAGGAAAAACGTTAATATACAGACACATATATTTCAAAACACACAATAAATGCACTTTACATACCTTTGGTGCACCATATCTCATTGGTATTATTACAACGATGAGTACATAAGGCCAAATATAATTATATATGTGGCCTAACCAAATGTAAAAGGATGGAGCCAAAATTATGCTTATCCACAAACGCAGGGACACATGTCTGCTCTCGGCCACAGGCATCCATCTTTGTGTTTGCAGATGCTCATAGGGCTCTCTTATAGGGTCTTTTCTAATTAATACTAATGGGGTAGGATGCTTTAGACCCTCCTGCAAAAAAACATTCGTGATTTGGATCATTAGTAGAAGAGTAACATAAAAAAACATGATGGACAGCTAACAGATGATTAGGTGTGACATTTCCATATGCTGTATTGTGAAATACTATTAGTACACCAAGACCCTGGTTGCTAATTTTCTGTGTGATTATAACAAATTAGTGGGGCTGTGTGGTGGAGCATCATGACTTTAGTTAAGAACATTTTTTTTAAAGAGTAAGAGACGTTTTTCAAAAATGGGATATATTACATGAAGAGAAGCAACAATGGAGAAAACAAAGGTGAAGATGCTCCATGTTTGTTGAAATCTGAATTCCCATCTCCATGGAAAAAATATATTTTGAAATATTTATAGTAATAAAATCAGCTTTTGCTGCCTTGCATAACCCTGAATCCCAACCACATTATTACATAGATTCACTATTCTCTTTTATAGTGTTTGCTCTTTCGGACTATCAGTCAAGATTTTTAACAAATATCAACTATCACAGAGCACTTAACGGTATGTTGGAGCACATTTTCACTTTATTGCAATAGTTTGCTCAACATTTTATTGTAACATCCCCAGTAACTGATTGGGCCATTTTTAAGAGCCAAAGGTTTTTAATAGGTTGGTGACAAAGGATCTGGGCTTCAAATCAAATGTCTGGAACAGAGGTATCAAAATGTCCAAATTCAGGCCAAGGACTGAAGAATCGTAACACATTTCAGATGCCCACGAGGTATTGAAATGTATTTAATTTAGTACATGTGTATTATATAAATATCCTAATATATGGCCTGGATTCAACCCACGTCAGTTTACATCACAGTGGAGTTTGCATGTGACACAGTAAATGACGTTTTTCTAGCTCCTTCCTTACCAATTGTGGTTGTGTTGAAGTCTTAAGAGGTAGTTCCCTGACAAAAAATGTAAATAGTAAAAGCCTACATTATTTTCCGTACTCGGATCTACACGAGGAGCGACGTCCACAGACCGGTGATTACGCATCACGAATCTGATACTGTGTGGCACATTTGGACCACTTGGATATATGCACGACTTTAGTGGACGTCGCAAGAAACAGAAACCCCTTTGTGGGTTGGAATTGTCACCACAATATAAGGATATACGTAAAGAGAACATAGCCTTGATAAAGTTGCGGGACAATTTCCCATGTAAGCGACGAAACACGTGTCGGCTGTTTGGGCTGTTTGAAGATCCAAGGAATAAAGGAAAAGAACAAGAATTTACTTTCCTGTGTTGAATTTTGTGCTCACACTCCGCACTTTGATAACCATTGTGACATTACTATTGTGTGCTGAGGATTTTCTTTTGTATGTTTATTTGGCTTAGGCCACCGGTTTTGGGGAGATCGGTGGTTCTCCTCACCTTACAACACCGGGATAAAGATAGGCTTTTTCAGACCACTATCGGTGCTATTCTCCTGAGTGGCGCCCTTTTCCTAAAAAACAATACCACTGTCCAATAGCGTTTGCTTAATCCCTGTATAAAAGCCTGTCTCTAATCTCCTTATTACAGCTGACTTGTGACACAGGTGACTGCCTGTAATAAAGAAATGACATAGCCGCTCAACTGTAATGATTTATTACAGTTGAGGTCTGACATTTAATTACCTTCTGCCAGAGCTGAGAGGAAAGGCAGTTCATATAACAAATGTTAAGCTTCAGTTTCACAAACAACAATGAAACATGATTTTTCCTTCTTCTGTCCAGTTTCTCTAGCTGAGCAGTGATAAGCAGAAAGGAGGATTTTATGGCAACATGTTTCTTTAGGAAATGTTAGGAAACAGAACATCTCTTCATGTTTCTACACATTCTGATCTATGGTGTTTTTGTTTAAAAAACAGATTTGAATGCAACTAATTCTAATATCTCTTTGCAACAAATACCTAACTGCTTTGTAGTATGTTTGACTTTGCACTAAAGATTTACCTTATATTCATTTTTACAAATATCCTATCTCTTTTATTTGAAAGAGCAACACCCAAGAATGTAAGTGGTTTGCAGGAAGAGTGATGGTGTAACCATGTATTATAAGGAATTCAGTACTCCTTGCAATATATCACAAGGATATTGCAAGTCAGCTCGGAGACCCATGAGCTTATAAAGGAACTCAGCCTTTGGCCTTGTTCCCCATTTAGGGTCATGGACTCCTCGGTGACCTGCAGTGTAAGGCAGAGATTGCTTTGTCCTATATATATATATATATATGTCACTTTCACGTATTGCTTTTCCTGAATTATTTACAATTTTGTTCTTCACATGGATGGTTAATATGATCTGGTAATAAAAGATTAGGGCTGCAATCAAGCTTCTTTAAGGTAAGGGTCCGGGTCTTTTTCATAAATCTTGACTTGGGCATTTGTAAAGTCCCACTGGCAGCATTTTAGGAGAGTTCTGGGTCTCTGACTACTCTTATAAGAATTCCTAGACTTTAGGTAAGATAATTCCTTTGCTTTATGTATCATTTAGTTTTGTATTTATTCACCATCTGGCCTTGGTTTCAATCACTTTGAATATGTGCCAGTGACATGTTTAGTGTTACATCATAGGTTCTCCCATTCGTGTCTATCTCACACATCACTCATTGATGTCCCATCAATTGGACTGATGTGAGATACACCTTCTTTAAGAGATCCCTACTTATTCATACCTGGGGGAGCCTATAAAGACCCAAGACCCGGGCTATGGCAATGGAACACGTTGATCCTCCATCTCCAACCACTCCTGCGATGTCACGATTCCGATGACACTTGTAGTTTGGAACCGGCCTCCATGACCCTGTTAGTGCCCAGAATGTCCCTTCCACAGCCCGTTGCCTTGTCAAGCAGGAGTCATAGATATGGAATCCGAGGGTAATATTGGGCAAGATGTTAGGGTCTCTATTTATCTCTTCGACAGCAAACACCAGGGCCTGCAGCCACTGATAATTTAGCAAACCAAACCTGGGAAAGTACACATCACACTTGAGTACACATACAGACCAATCTGTTGAAAAGCATGTGAAAAAGTCATGAGAATGTGTCACTTGAATGTAGATTTTACAATAGTCAGTGATGCCTGCTAGAATTCTCCCCTAGCATCCACCATGATTTGAAGTGTTTAAGTTGAATTTAATTATAAAAATTAATTGTAATAATATTTATGCAACAAAATGCATGTTCATGATCAAGGATAGAAGCATTGGTCATGTCTGTGAGTTGCTATGAAAGAATTAGGGAGTGCATAAATTGCGATGATTTCTTTTTTTTTTTTATTATATACCCATAAAATCAGTTACAGTACATTGATTCATTATTACATACAGAGTAAGGCAGTGCATTAAATTTATCGAGGGTACAAACACAAAGGCTCTTATAAATATTAAGAACAGGCTTAAAAAGGAGCTTAGCATAAATATTATAAACATTATAAATACCGTACAGATCCTACACTGGGTAAGAACAATTAAATAGGTAGGGCTAAGTGATATCAGATCCTGAGTATATATATTCCCTTGGTAGATCATAGTTTATGACACATCCCAGGTTCCTTCACTTCTTCTCCTAACAGGGCATCCCAAATTCTTTCTCCATCTTGCAATGGGTGACCAAATTGCCCGCCCCAGTTTCCTAGTCTCTCTGCCCCCGCACGCGTAAAGTGCAGTCTCTTGGTTATAAACCCACAGGAGACGTGCTAACCACATTTGAAAGGTGGGGGGATCCACATCCTTCCATCTTGCTGCTATCAGTATCCTAAAGACATCTGTACAAATAAATATAAAATATTTCTCCGTGGTATCCAGACCAATGCAGCTATCATAGCCCATAAGCATCAGGGTAGGGGATAGGTTAACCCTGCGTCCTAGCAGCCCCTCCCAGAAGCTTACCACCTCATTCTTTACAGAAAGCAGCCTAACACAGTCATTGAACATGTGCACTATCATTGCGGGTCCTTCCCTGCATCTTGGGCAGCTATCATCAACTGTCTTGCCCCAGCTAAAGAGTTTAGCAGGGGTAAAGTACAGGCTGAACAGAGTCTTATAATGTTGTGCCTTAAGATTTGTTGAGCGAAAGGTTTTACCCGCTAATAGGAGAGCCATGTATACATCCACGTCAGGATCATTCAGTTTCCCAGCCCACTTAGTTTCGTTTTTCTCCAGATCGTCCTGGATACTTCTTAGCAATATGCTATAGATATTCTTAATTCTGTTACCTCTCCCTGCAATTAGCTCCAGTAGCAGTATTCTGCCCCCCGGGGATTCTACTGGTCTTCGACTAGCAAGAGATTCTCGAATTTGTACATATTTAAAATATTGTCTGGTCGATATCCCATACTCCTGTTGTAGGGCACCGAAGGGGCGTAGCTGGCCTGACTCATATATATCTCCTATCGTTGTTAAGCCGAGTTGTTCCCAGTGCTTTCCCATGGTATCATAAAAGGGGTGCGGTAAAGCATGTGATCGCCACTATGGGGTATAGTATCTATTTGTCTGTTGTAGGAAGAGTAAACATTCTTAAAATGACAATGCTGCCAACAATTCTATATCTGTTTCGCTCTATTCCGCTCAAGATAGATGCAGAAATTTTGAAAACGTTGGAAGCCATATTTTCAAAGTTTACTTGGCAATATGGAAAAGTTAGACGCTCTTTAAAATATCTGACACTCCCGCAGGCACAGGGCCGGCTTGCATTCCCTAATATTATATTTAATCATTGGGCGAGTCTTTTACACCAGATGTCGATTTTATTTTGCTTGGCTATAAGTGAAGAGATAGAGGAGGTAAGAAATGGCAGGATCCCAACAATATATTAACTTATTGTAGGGAGGGAGGCTTTGGGGCTGCTATTACGACAGGCGGAATCAAGCTATTACAGTAAGGTACGATCTAAGGTCATGCATAGTGCCTTGGAAGTATGGACCAAGGTGCGTAAAGCTATGACAATCCCAAAAATGAATTGCGATGATTTCAGTGAGCATCCATGCTTCTCTCTCAACTTTACAGGTACAAGCCTCAAACCCATGGATGTAGAAACCTCCATGTTTCTAGTGATGATCCCATATTAACAGGGTAGGACAACCGACACTGTGACCTGATGGTCTTGTGGTGGAACAGGTGTGAGGTCAGAGATTTCCAAAAGCAAAGTCAGCTGAGGCCACACCATCAGCAACCCAGAATTTCCCCGATACTAATTTGAGGGAGGGGAAGTGCAAATGTGATGGGGCAGGAGCATCAAGATTTTACAGTGGTGCTACCGCTCTGCTAAACTCTAAATTAGCCCCAAAATGTATTTTCTTAAGAAATTTCAGTGATGATAGATATGGATAAAAGGGGCATATTGTAAATGCCATAAAATCTATAAAACACAGGAAATACATTTATAATACTTAATAAAATCTTGCATGACCAGATTTTCAGTTTATTCATTGATATTAAAGTGTGGGACCTATCATAATATAATAACAATGTTTCTTTCATGCCCACTCCATTTCTGCAGTTTCTTTTTAGTTAGAAAGGGATGGACCAGGAGGTATGAGAGGCACAAGGTGACCTTGGAAGACTTGCCTATCTGAAATGGTCATGCCCTCATGCTTCCATTTCCAGATTATTTAAGGAGGAAACAACTAAACCCTTCCTGACTTCTAGTCCATCTGCATGCATACTTTATGTATATGTAATGTCACATATGATGTAAGCATGCAAAAACAAAATAGCCTAAGATTCTGAAATGAATCTGTTTCCACCTCAAAAACAATCTGACACTTTTAATTTTTCTTTCAGCACTGCCCCACATTATAAGGGGCATGATTTAGAGTTAGGCAGACAGTGTCTTTCACTGAAAACGTGATGGAGTATCTTGCCTACCAAACCCTTGATTTCCCTGCCTCATTTAGAGATGGGTGGACCTTAATTATTCCATCGACAGTGAGTATCACTTCACAATTAAAAGTAACTATATTAACCTGCTTTGTTTTGCAATGGGAAGGTTAACTCACTAGAACCAAAGGGACCACTACTTGTGCCAGGCAAAACATTAGAAAAAACAACCTTGATCCATTTTCTTTGCCTGGAAGTATGTTCAGGCCTACTGTTCTTAAAGCATGTTTATGAGGAAAAAAATCACCATATTACCCTGGCATTCTGGAGAATAGTCTTATTCAAACAGTATCAGAGGAGAGTCACAGTGTTGATTACAACACCTTTTGATATTCCTACTTGCACAATCTCAATTCTGCACTGAATTTGAGTTATATGTAAGGAGACCAAATAGTCTTCAGTGCTGGGTTGCTATATACAAATATTACTTAAATAATATGCTACTTTGCTTGGAACAGAAGCTGCACCACCATTCTAGGACTGCAACACTGCTATCTTCTCCCCAATACACATGCATATATACTGCTTTGGTAAATGTCCTCCTGTTATAGGGACAGCATGGGGCCTCCAGTCATAAATCACATACCTGTTGCACCTTTCCATTTTTCCTAATTTGAATGTTTTCTATGTGGCTATTGCAATTGAGGTGTACCTCATATACCTTTCTGCTTAGAACTAGCTGTAGACTATCACACCACTCCTAAACTCAGGATATGCATTTCTAGACCTGACCCCGAGTCCACATCATTCCCTTGCAATTCTTTATCAGCAACTAAAACGTGGATACAAAATGATAATCAGGCTGGTCAAAGAGCGAGTTGAACACATGTTAATTTTGGATTGTTAGGAAGATGTTAAAGGATTGATCAAGTAGAATTAGCCATATGTGAATGACTGCAAGTCAGAGCTGCTGCTCTCCTGCCATGAAGGCGGAATCCCCCTTTTCATTTGTGTGGCACCCATCCATGGGCATTCCTCCAGCTTTATCTAAATAAATCCTAAATCTACGCGTAATCGTGGGCTTCAATCTATACCAGCTCCCCAGAGTAACAGTATCATGAAGGCGATATTTGCCTTCGAAGCATCTTCTGTGAAATCCTGAACCCACTATGCCACAGTGAATCTCCCACATCTTTGCATTGGCTGTTTCCCATATGGACTACTTTAATTGAGATTTACATAAGTCACCTTGTCAAAGTGGTTACCAAACCTCAGGGAGTTCCAATCAATGCATGTTGATCATTACTTGGCTCAAAGCTCAAGAATAAAATTTCTTGACAGTTAATGACCCTCCGTTGGCTCCCAATAAAGTAAAGGATTGAATAACGATACTATGCCTTATTCACACAATATTATACCATTGAAGATAACTTCATCTCACTACATTAATTGCACCATACTACTCCGCCATACATCAAAATTGGACTACTACAACAGAGCCCTTCTACAATTTGCAAAGACTCAAGCCTTTTGGTTTCTAAACCTTGCAAGTTTACAGGATCATCATTGTGGCAACCTCCACCCATAACTCTTTCACAGAAAGCAGACAGCAGGACACTCAGGAAATAAATCAATATCATCTGTTCAGAAAGACTTCAGATCTTTCTCAAGGTATATATTAGGCCTGGGCGTTAAATTCCGTTCCGCTCGCGGAATTTGCGGAGTTTGGGTAATTTCGCGTTACGCAGAGAACGCGAAATTGCCAAAAATTCCGCGATCCGCGGCTTTGCGGAATTTTTTGCTTCTTCGCGCTTTCATAATGCGTGTTCGCGAGATATTTCTCCCCGAGCACGCAAACAGCGTTCGCGAACAGGAGAAAAGCATCGCGAACGAGCGGAACAAGCAATTCCGCGTGTTCGCGGAACTTTTGCGTGCTCGCGGAGATTTTTTACCGTTTCGCGGAGCTTTGCGTAGCGCGACTACGCAAATTCCGTCCAAATATCATCTACTGAATTATAGGCCGGTACAAATATTGTCTCCTAAGTATCACTTACAGCATTCTTGCCCCACAGGGTGCAGATTTTCTTTTATTAACTCCAATGGGCAATATTTTTGTAAACAATTTTTAGGACTGAATATTAATGTCAGAAAATATTCTGACAACTATATTCTTTTTCCATACCCTTCATCATCATTTTAATGTCTTCACCTGACAATGATTGTCCAAAGCATCTAGAGTTAAACAGATTAGGGGGTTATTCGGTTGGTGGGCAGACTTTAGTCCGCCCGCCACCCTAGCGGTGCTGGGACCGGCTGCCAGACGTGCGGCAGTCCCGCACCGCTGATTAGGATGCGACCGCCACCCTAGCGGTCGCATTCCGCATGTTTGACATTGCGGCGGGTACTGCTGTAAGCAGCACCCACCGCAATGCCAAATTGGCATGTTGTGCATTGCCATGCACAACGTGGCAGGCACTGCGTGGTGCCTGCCACCTTGTGCATGGCAAAAGTGCAGCCCCCCCACCCCACCCCCCCGGGGGCCCGCAACGGGCCCCCAAAGCAATTCCCTGCCAGCCTTTCCATGGCGACATCGCCGCCATGGAAAGTGTAGTAGTTTCTCCTTAAGCTTACTGTCTGTCTGCATTGCATTACTTATGATGTCACTGCCATGGTAATGGAATGATATGGTTTGAATTCCAGGATCTTGGAGTTCCTGGAAGCTGTGGAGACGAACAGTCAATAAAGTATGTGCTCTTACACTTACCTGTTTGGTGTAATCACTTCAAATTTGGCGACCAGTATGACTGTTCCTCTCTCCATCCACGTGTGCTGTGGCCGTCTCCTGTGAGTCCAGTCTTCGTGAGCTGATTTTCAAAGCTGGTTTCTGAAGTGTCATCTCATTGGCACCTTGAGACAGAAGTGGATTGATTGAAGGTGCCCCACTCTCATCGGTTTGTTCTCACTCTTCATGCTGTTTGAGAGGAAAGGTTCCTGATCGCCACACTCTCATCGGTTTGCTCTCACTCTTCATGCTGCTTGAGAGGAAAGGTTCCTGATATCCTTTCCAGTTTTATGGCTGTCTATTGCTGGGAATCTTCAATTTGGAAAACACTAGTGCAGCTCTTTCACGTGTTTCACCTCCCGATGCGAAGAGCAGTCTTCATTTGTGAGCAGGTGAGAAGTTTTGCCCTGTGATGCCTTTCCGATGTGTGAGGAATCCCCCCGAGTGACTGCTGCCGTTGATGAGTTTACCGATCCTTCTGTGGCACTGCCTTTTCCCCTCTGATGACGCAGTGGAATCTCTGTGTGTGCTAGTGGAGACGGAGCGTGTCTAGTGCTCCACGTTCTGTGCGTCTGTACGTGCCTCCTGCGTTATTGGAATCTAGTCAGAGCGTGTCTTCTCTTGCGCGTCTTTGACTGGTTACCCCGGTTACCGAGACGCTTGCTGCCGTGATTGGAAGTTAAATCACGCCCCACACATCGTATTTCTGAGTGGCCGATAGTCAGAAGAGGTTTGGTGCAATCCTGTTGTTTCTCCACCTTCGTTTAAAAGTATTTGCAGGGTGAAAAGCGGATTATTCATTGTCTTAAGGTATGCGATCCTTCACCATTCATTTTCCTTTGAGTATTCTGCTACAGCAGTAGAGGCAGCGATATCGAGTGTCTGCCTCTGGATTTACAACTCCCGCTTTTATATACAAGTAAAGCTCTGCATTTCAAGTTCTTGATTTACATTTTTTATTCTGGAGGCAACAATTTTTACCATCATTGTGGTGCAGTGTCTGTTCATCTTGCTGTCTGTTAAGGAGCAGGTTTGCAGGGAGTGAACATTGACTTCCATGGCTCAGCAGTAAGTGCGGGCACAACTACAACCTGCATAGAGACAACAACGTCCATCTCCAGAGTCTACAATTTTCTACGTGGTGGTGTTCGGATTATTTTTAATAACAATTTTTTTTTTCTCTCAAACTTATGAACTATTTTTGTTCCCTAATGTGGACAGAGTTGTATTAGTATTAACTTATTTTTCTTGCAGGTTTTTGCTCATTCTTCACTGTTCACTGGAAATCAGTTTAATTGTTTTGTGTTCACCATGCAGAATGTGCAACCACCACCCCCTTTTTTACAGCTTCTAGGTGACCCTCCTGCTAAATGGAAAATATAGTACAGGGCGTTTGTAAAATATTTAGGCGCAATGGGGGGTTCTAGATTTAGTGCTGAGAGGAAGCGTTTCATCTTAGAACATAATCTAGGTTTCGAAGGTCAAGCTGTTTTGGAACATCTGCCTCCTCTTGTTGTAGTTGCGGGAGAGGAAGAATTAAATGTTTATGATCAAGCTGTGGGCATGCTGGAGAAACAGTTTGATGTGGAAAGCAGCCTTGTTGTCGCTAGGCACAAGTTTTTTACTAGAGAAAAGGAGAGTGATGAAAGCATTGTATCTTATGTAGCGGCTTTACGTATTCTGGCTTCAGAGTGTGAGTTTGAGAACTTTACTTCTCAACTCATTAGGGATCAGATCGTTGTACATTGTAGGGACAGGAAAGTCCAAAAGAAATTACTCACCTTAAAGAATCCTTCCTTGGAGGAAACTATTAGTATCGTCAAGAGTATAGAATTATCTCAGAAATCCTCGAAAGAACTCAAACCTGAGAAGAATGTTGTGGGTGCAGTTAAAGAGCAAAAGGATACTAATGAGAAAACACAGGGAGACAAAATCAACCCTATTTCCGAGCAAAGGGGGAATAGATTTGTTTCCATCAAAACAGAGAAAAAAGGTTCTTATTCCAAAAATCTTTGTACCAAGTGTGGTTTCCCATCACATTATCCCTACTCGCGGGTGTGTCCGGCGAAGAATGTGGCGTGTCGTAAGTGTTGGAAACAAGGACATTTCGCGAATATGTGTGGTTTTCGAGGGAGTGTCAATGTTGTGTACTCTGAGGAGCTTAAGCATGATCCTATGTGTGAAGTTGTTAGCTCTCTCACCGACTTTGTAGTGGTTGTCAAGGATGATTCTGATGACTGTGTCAATCCTGTAGTTGATGTCTGGGTGGATGGAAAATGTCTGAAACTGTTGGTGGATTCGGGGGCAAAGAGGACTATGGTTACTGAGGAATTGTTTGAAAGTATCTGGGGGAATAGACCTCTCAATCCTCCTGATAGAAGTCCAGTTTCTTATGAAGGGAGGAGAATTGATTTAACGGGATATTTTGAAACCTCTCTAGTTTTTAAGGATAGGCACATCCGAGGGAAGGTTTATGTGGCCAAAAAGGGTCTCAACATTCTTGGTTGGTATCACCAGGGGTTGTTTGGGATGACCCTTAGGCCTGGCACGCTAGAACAAGTTTCTGTAGTGGGTGAACAACCTGTAGGAGAGAGTTTGGTTTCTTGGTCCAAGGAATTTCCTGGAGTCTTTGGTGACAAACTAGGATGCATAACAGGGTTCAAACACTTTATTAAGGTCAAGGATGGGGCTCTTCCAATCAAACACAAATTACGTAATGTACCTTTCAGTATTAGGGATGATTTGTCTTCAGAACTTAAGAAAATGTGTGAATGTGGTGTCATTGAACCTATTGAGTCATCTCTCTGGTTATCTCCTTTGGTGGTCGCGAGAAAAAAAAATGGGACTCTCAGGGTATGCATTGACTTGCACAGCCTGAATAGGGAGATCTGGGTTGACTCGCACCCTCTTCCCCGCATTGATGAAATTCTTTCTAAATTCGCAGGTGCAAAATATTTTTCAAACATTGATTTAGCCTCAGCATATCATCAGGTCGAGTTAGATCCGGTCTCCAAGCACCTGACAGCTTTTGTTTCACCTGTTGGCACCTTCCAGTTCAGAAGGATGCCGTTCGGGCTTGCTTAGGCAGCTTCAGTTTTCCAGCGAATCATGGAAAAGGTTTTGGAGGGTGTCACAGATACTGTTGTCTTCCAAGATGATATCTTGATATCTGGAAAGTGTAAGGATGAACATTACAAAAATGTTGCAAAAGTTTTAGAGCGATTGGAAAGTAGGGGGATTGTAGCTAACAAGCTCAAATGTGTTTTTGGAGTTGAGTCCATTGAGTACCTGGGTCACCGGATTTCTGGTGATGGTATCGTGCCAAGAGAGGGTCTCATCGAAGCCATTTCCAACGCTCCCTGTCCTACTTCAAAAGAACAAGTTTCCTCATTCTTGGGTTTGTGCAAATTCTACACGAAATTTATTTCTAACTTTGCTGCAAAGACAGTAAACATGAGAGATCTTCTTAAGAGGAAAACAACGTTTGTTTGGAGTAATTCCTGTCAGGAGGAATTTGTGCAGATTAAGAAAGAATTAGGGTCTTGTAAAATTCTTACCCCTTTTGACCCCTGTTTTCAATGTACTGTGTCTGTGGACGCAAGTCTGGATCGTCTTGGGGGAAGGATTTCTCAGGTCAAGCAGGTTAAGGAGTATACTGTAGGTTTCGCCTCCCGAGCTCTGCGTCTGAGTGAAAAAAACTACTCTGTTATTGAGAGAGAATTGCTTGCATGTTGCTGGGCTGTTGAGCGGTTCAAATGTTTTTTGTGGGGGAAAACATTTACTCTGCTTACTGATCCTAAGCCCCTCATTCCCATTCTTGATGGTAGAATTGTCAAAGATCATACTCCCAGAATTGCAAGGTTGCGTTCAAAATTACTGCAATACAATTTTGGAGTTGCCCACATCCCGGGTGGGAAAAACACGAGAGCTGATTATCTTTCAAGGTCTCCGTTGCCTTTAGGTAAAGATGATCATGATGTCAATACTGATGAAGAGTGCTTGATTGCTGCAGTGGATGCTTGTTGTGTGGGTTGTTTTTCTGAGCGTGATTGGTTCTGTGGAATGGAGTCCGATGCAATACTCAAGAAAGTGAAAGAGTTTATCGTGTCAGGTTGGCCTAAAGAGAAACATCTTGACAGTCATCTTCATCCTTTTGCCAAGGTTGCTGATGAACTTACTTTGGAGGGTGGAGAAATGATCAAGCGGGGGGATAAGTTTGTCCCTCCTGAGTCTCTCAGAAGTTGTATCATTGACTATGGTCACGAGGGACATCTTGGTCAGACCAACACAAAAAAAAGAATTCGTAGTGTGTATTGGTGGCCCTCCATGGACCGTCAAATAAATGATGTAGTGGAGGGGTGTGTCACATGTTGTACCAGTGATAAAGTTATCAAGATTGTTTCACCTCCAGTTCAGCACGTGGAGGCACCTGAGGGTCCCTGGTTGAAGTTAGCCATTGACTTCGTGGGACCCTTCAATGTTCTACCCAACAAATACAAGTTTGCATTAGTTGTTGCTGACTACTTCAGCAAGTGGTGGGAGGTTCATTTTATGACAGATCCCAACTCTCAAGAAGTCATCAGGTTTTTACAAAGTGTCTTTGCTAGAGAGGGTTTTCCCAAGGAGATCGTATCCGACAATGGTGTACAGTTTACGTCCAAGGAAATGTCTGATTTTCTGTACCAATGTGGCATCTCTCACCGGCGTGTGGCTCTATATCACCCACAGGCCAATGGTTTCATTGAGCACACCAACCGTATTCTCGTTGAGTGTGTTCAGTGGGCTGTTTCAGCCAGAGTTGATATTAAAGAGGCTGTCCAGAGTATGTTGTGGGCACATCGCACTACTCCAAGTGCCATCACTGGTTCTAGCCCTTTCGCTCTACTTAGAGGTAGACAAGCTTCATTTCACATGTGTCCTGCTTGGATGAAGAAATGGGGTCTGTTGTCAAGGTGTTGAGAGACAAAGGGAAAAAATGATGTACAATCTTGTCCTGATCTTCCGTCACAAAACGATTGTGGCGTGCGTCCACAATCTGCTGTCTCTGATGAGATTTGTTCCAAGTCCGTGATTTCTGTGGGGGATTGGGTGAGAATTAAGTCCCCTCATAATGTTCCTAAGGGGCTGTCAAAGTTTGGTCCTCCTGTTAAAGTGGATGCTACATCACGTTTTGCTGTGAGAGTCAATGGAAAAAATTGGTGGAACCTGTCTAGAATGTACAAGATTCCTATGAGGGTTGTGATACACATGGGTCTTGAATCGGAGAAAATAGTTCAGCCCCAATCAGGTCTAAGAAAACCATCTGTTAAGGAGATTGTGCAGAGACCTTCCCAGGTTGTGAAAACCTCATTGAAATATGTTCCTCCACTAAGGAGTAGTAGGACGAGTGTCCCGCCAATTCGTTTAAATCTGTAGTCTGCTGTGTTGTTTTATACTAATGAACTTACATGTTGTTTTACTTATAATGAAACTTTTATCTTCCTCTGTAATCTTTGTTATTTTTCTTTGTTCTCCTTCTTCTTTCTCTTTGCCTATCTTCCTTTGTCTTCTTTTTTCATTTTCTTTTGTGTCAATGGAAAGAGAGGAGATGTTGTAGTAGTTTCTCCTTAAGCTTACTGTCTGTCTGCATTGCATTACTTATGATGTCACTACCATGGTAATGGAATGCTATGGCTTGAATCCCAGGATCTTGGAGTTATTGGAAGCTGTGGAGACGAACAGTCAATAAAGTACGTGCTCTTACACTTACCTGTTTGGTGTAATCACTTCAGAAAGGCTTTCAAATGCACACATCCTAATATGGATGGCAATGCCTGGTAGGCACCGCCACCATATTAGGCCCCAGCTCTGCCAGGCCGGCAATCGAAACGATTGCCAGCCGGCGGAAAAGCGGCGGACGCACTTTGCGTCCGCCGCGGTACCCCGCCATTATAATATGTCGGGGGTAAATCGGGTGGAGATGGAGGGTGGATCACCACCGCCTGGCTGGCGATGGCGATCCGCCCGCCATCCTAATCGCCCCCTAAGTGTTTACCTATTTAATTGTGATAAACCCCTCCTATCTAGTCACAAAATAATGGAAAACTGGAATAGGATGCATTGTGTCGGTTCAGTGAAACCGGGGGTTGGACCTACCATGCTTCAATTTGGATGACTTTATTGAAGATAAAGACAAATTAAGAATATCTTACCTTTGGCATGTGATTGGGGGAGGATTTTCTGTGAAGTAGATTTCTTGGTAAAGCATGTCAGTATGAACATTGAAGATCCCACCAATGAGAATATCTCCATCTTGTGAGAGTCCTGTCACTTCAGATCCTTGCAGATGACACATGAGGGTTGTAGTCTGGTCAACACACTCTGGCCTCAGAGAGGTTATTATTAAGCAGAGGAAGAAGTTTGTGCTCGAAGGAAGTTTCACAAAACATTTCAAATCCATGCTCTTCCTCGCTCGTAGAAAAAAGTCTTCAGACCAAATCTACCTTCCCTTTTTTCAAATATCTATTGTTAGAGGAGCAGATTCAAGAGAAAAAGCAGTTAAGAGGCAGCTAAAAAATGTGGGTCATTGTTTTACCATAGTAAAAGTGGCACATTTACTTTAAACTCCAAAACCTAATCTAAAGATTAACAGTATTACAAAGACTCTGAGTATCTCAAAACGTGATAAATTATACTTTTCTAAACCTTGCAAGTTCTAGAATCATCCTTCTGGCACCCTCTAACCATAACTGTTTGACAGAAAGCACAGAGCGTATTAGCACCAACTTTGTTCACCCTATATATTAACAGGCTGATTGAGACTCTAGCTGACTGCCATGGTGATCCACCTAAGATTGCAGAGGTTAAGGACTCATCTTTATTTGCTGACAACACTTTATTAGTATCCAGGACCCCTATGGGACTAGAAAATTTACTTGACTGGTTTCCAGCTGCATGTGGGAAATATTGACTGGAAGTCAACATAGCCAAAACAACATTTTTGACTTTTAACCCGCATAGGTCATTTGGAGGCCAGGTCAAATTAAGGGATACTTTTTTGGAGCAAGTAAAGCAATTGGATTACTTGGGGGTTAGGTTCTCAAATGCACTTTCACGGACCACGCAAATTTGCAAGAGTCTGCTTTCTCTACAAAATGTAAGCACTGCCATATATAAAAAATTGAAAACCTCTACTTTTAGGCCTGTTATCCTGGCAAATGAAATCTATTGGGCAAAGGATATTGGTGCAGCGCTTTATGGTGCAGATCTATGGTGCACATACAGAATAATCGAGTTTTAAATGTCGACATACACAACTATCGAGTTGGAAATATTGTGATGCAGAAATATCGACAGCAAGAATATCGTGGTCAAGAATATCGACTTGGAGGTAAGAAATATCATTTTTGAAAATATCGAAGTCATTTATATCGTTTGCAAAAATATAGGGGCCCATTACGATGTCGGGCGGAAGCACTACCGCCGTGCTGGCGGATGCAAAAACCACCAGTTACCGTCCGCACGCAGCAGTCCACACGCCCGCCCGATTACGATGCGAAAAGTCAGCCAAACACCGCCGGCAAGCCAGCGACACCGTCCGCCATCAAAGTGCGCCCGTACACGTAGCGGCGCAGCCCAATTGACACACACCGTCCGACGAAACACGTACCGCCCGGCGTACAAATTACGATGCCGCAAACAAACGGATCCCACGGCTAAGAGACACCGTACGTCAAACCGAAGCGGTAACACGAACGCCGAGCACGGACACCGAAGAAGCGGCTCCCCCGAGCATGAATCCAGCACTGCAGGCCCTCCCTATGCTCTATCTGATGCACCACCAAGGACGCAACGTACCGCGAAGACGCAGGTAGGCACACACACAACAAGTGCACGCAAACAGCGCACACAGTGCAAGGGCGGAAAAAGCGGACAACCCCCACCCCCGCGTGTACACGACACATCCACCATTGCATCCACATATGACACACAGGCCAAATTGTAACATCTCGTAACACATGTGTACACACCACCTGGGACTAGGAACCAACGACCCCGTCACGGCCCCAAAGCGGCGATGACGCTGCCACACATGCGCACAACGCAGAGGCCAACCGCAGCGCCATGCATGCGTCGCACACAGACACAGGGACACAACCAAGCAGCACACACACCAGCCCCACCCCGAACGCACATGACACGTGACAGGCCTGCCACAGACATGTCCCCAACGCCCAATTCACGGTCAACACCCAACGTCACACAACCGACGCACACATGTCAGTGAAGTCACGCAACAGCAGGACACACCCCAGTGTAACAAACATGGCGAAGCACACAGCGGCGGCAACACCAACCAGGAGAAGCAGGGCCCCTTCGGGAAGAGGAACGCCAGTACCACACTGAAACACCCATACCACCCTGCACACATGAACAAGACATACAAAACGGAACACCAAAGAGCCCGGGGACCGACAACAGGTGGCCCAAGAATAACATCCACACACAAGGCCCAACGCAGAGCGGAAAGGCAGCCTGCCGCCCACACAAGGGAGAGCAGACAGCACTGAATGACCTTCCATTCCAACTCCGAAACCACAGCCCTACGAAA
This sequence comes from Calotriton arnoldi, assembly GCA_963921515.1. NCBI lineage: Eukaryota > Metazoa > Chordata > Amphibia > Caudata > Salamandridae > Calotriton > Calotriton arnoldi. The sequence goes on from CAWUFW010011796.1 coordinate 489,519, forward strand.
GAAGCCGGTGAATACAGCCATTGTCCAAAAAAAGACCAACACAGGCATGCAGAGGAGACCGACCACAGGGCAGATAGCGCATATCACCGAAGAACACTACGGACGGGAAAGAAAAAGAAAACACTCCCCCATGTCGGCCCCATGCAAGTTATCTGGAAGGAGTCACACATCACTGACCTTGAACAGTCTGAGAAGCATGTGGGATGAGGGCCCGTGTCCTCCGCACAAGCCAACAGAACACAAGTCCTGTCTCCCTACGACTACACAGAGCTCACAGCAACCTCGGAGCGTGCACATTGCAGACTGCACACACAGCCGGAGCACGCCACCACAACGCACCGCTGCAAAATGGCACTCTCAACACACCTACCCAACTACGCCGGACAGGTCAAGCTGTACAAACACAACCTGATACAGATATTGGGATGCGAACCCCTGTCCCTGCTGAACGTAAGTTACCGACTGACTTACCGCATCACATTGTTCAGCTGCGTCATACCCGTCTTCTACTGTCGGAGGTGTCCCTTCCACCATCCTGTGGAGTTGTGTCTCTCCAACGCGGCATGTCTAAAGGCGGACCTGCTACAACTATTCCTCCCTCTGGACGCACACGACAGGGTCTGCTCTGCCTATGGGGGCATGGCGTATGTGGCCAACATCGCACCCGCACTGCAATGGGACCACTGTGCCTCCACACGACGGATCATCGAGCACAGCTACATCGAATGTCACCCAGCATGCCCCATCATGCTCCTCCAAGGGACAACTTACGAACAACACCTTGACAGCCACCATCCGCTACATTGGCTGGCAAACATGTATACCACCAATGACATGGAAGCCCTGCTGGACGGCATCGCATACCTGACAACCTGTCAATTCGTCGGACCCCGACGCAAGTCCCCCAATTGACCTATGATGTCCAACCCCGCACCCATGCTTAGCTTCCGCACGGACTGGCCAGTCACCACCACAACAGCCATACCAAACGACCGGCAACTGTTACCACACCATCAACGACATCGCCATGACATCGGATATGACCGGGACATGCACACTGTTCCCCATCACATCCAGGAACACCGCATGCATCGTGGGAGGCAGTGGCATGGGGTCTGTGTATCGCACCCACATGGACGGAACTGCACGAACAACCAGGACACGACATGGATCCAGCGCCCATGGACACACACACCGCTCAGTGGACATGAATAGGTCGCCTGGAGTCTGTGGGTGCTGCACCCCTCCCACCCCCGCCCCGGGAATCCCATACCAGGACCTTTGCATGGACGACAAGTGCATACAACAACAACACGACCCCAGTGACTGTGACATGTCCAGTAACCACCACATTGCAACAACAAGTGGCACGCCGCTGCATGCACGCAAGCCCATGCCCTGATGTCATCTCACATGCACGCGTGCATGAGGAACAACCGCAGCAAACCTGTCACATGGAACTGAGATGGACTGTGCCCATGATGCCAAGCGGTCTGGTAGGCTACTTGTATACCGTCTGTGTCAAAGTCCGCAGCTCCGCAGCTATACGTAAATGTACATTAGCACAGCCTTGGCCAAGCAGATGTAACTCTGAAGCCCACATCCCACATGCAACAGCTAATCACATGTAACCCTACACCCTATCCCATTTGTAATCATGCTCAGTATATCCTCAACATGTATTCCGCTGCCAGTAGTGTCCACTATACTGCATCACAGAGGACAGAAGACTCAATATAATGTTTGAAACCAAAACTGTCTCCGCTGATTCAATACACAAGTACGAATGAGAGAGGATGAGAGTATGTGAAGTACACGGCAGTCGTGACATGACCATGTAGTCCACTGGCATTGGATGTCAACGCAAATGAGTAGCACAACTGTGGAAGACACACATGTGTCGTGTGAAGTCGTATGGACGCAGTGCTCAGGTGGGTGGGTGTGACGGGTAGATGCGCACATGCCAAGTTGGAGCACGCCGTGTTGGGAGGGGTCATGAACAGTACACCACCGCTTCCCTGGGCATTGTGAGAGGACACCTGTCGGGGGGAAGTGAACACGTGTGTGCACAGCAGCCGGGCACACGAACAATGCGGTACCAGGCGCACACGTCAGCCCACCCTCTGTGGACAAGCTGGATCCTGTTGTGCGCCCGCCATGCCCCTTGACAAGGCACACACAGCCCCAGTCGACCAGGTGTAACCCCAACATAGTCAATCCGCACAGGCGATACAGGGCACGGGATGGCAGTGGAGCATGGTGTGTGAGAGGTCTCCTCGCGCTCCTCCTGGTCATATCACGCAGGCAATAGAACCTCAACGTGTAGCATGGCACAAGTCAAATGGAAGTGTAGGGGGACGCACCACAGCACGAGCAGCACTGACGTCACGGGAGGTGGCTCGCACCATCCCATCCATTGCCCATTATTCCAACCACGCCACATGCCATTGCGACAAAGTGCAAGCGCGTGCGCCACCACCCCCGAGCCCTCCCCAGAGAGGCCAAAGAGTGAATGTGTGGGCCATCAGCTACAGACGGACGCGGCCTGGCCGCAAGGGCAGCCACAGCCTCTGGGTGTCGCAGGTGGCGGATCCGGAAGGCGAAGACTGTGATGCATAGTCCATGCAGGCCGGGTCTCCATTTGGGGCACCACGCAGGTGGACGGCGTCCCGCCACACATCATACCCTGAGACAGCCCACTCGTGCAACTGGACCCACACATACACTCCTTGCCCTCTCTGGTGCGAGCTTGGGGCTGCCTGTGCAAGCGCTAGCCTCGCAGGTGCACATGCATATTGGGGGAGCGAGGGGAGGACATGAGGGCTGGGGCGAAGATGACTGTATCACTGTCAGTGAGTACAAGGGATGACCCAGATGTGGACAGGAAGAGACGTGTCCCGTGTGTACTGCAACTAGTCGCCAATCCAACTACCCCCCATGTCCGGAATGTAAGCCCGCACCTAGGCCCGCCCATCCGCCACATCGAATATACCACCAGCACAACAACCTTCCCATTCGAAACACTGACTGGGGGTGGCGACCAGTGAACAATCATGTGTAGCCTACCCACGCGTACATGTGGGCCCTCCATGATCCATGTCACCTGCGGCAAAGTCATGACATGCGCAATGAGGGAAGTGAGGAGAGCTGTCCGCCCCACGCACAGAAGGTGCATCAGCTCCACAGACCCAGCAGCGAGTCCAGCAGGGGTCACATGTGCAGGGGCAGCTGTGCCTGGTGTGAAGGCACATGCATATAGACAGCACATCGACCAATGTGTAGTCTGCCCACATCTACAGTCCATCATCATGCGGACATAGGAATTGAACACAGGGCAACACATCTGAGTGGGTGCACCCACCGTGACCAACAATGCGCAATCATCGACGTACCCGCCCTGTGCATGGCCCCCCACCCAACGGAGGCACATCCAGTGCCACCATCCCACACACACAAGCCTTCCACGAAACATGCTGTGTCCAATGGTCAGTACAGAGTCAGCGCCCATCTGGTGGATCCTGAACAGGAGACACATGCACACACATGCCAGCTCCCACTATGTACGTCTGCCACCTGGCACGTGCAATGTAACCTCTCACCTGTGACGTGTGTCTGCAAGCACACAGCCGTTTTGGCATGGGGCTGTCAATGTGGACACCTGTCAATGTTTCGGGAGGTGTGATCCGTACAGTGCTGTACATAGGGTGCAGTGCTGACACCTACTACTGTCTCATATCCCCTCGTGCCACAGGTCCCACTTGTTTTGGCCGCTCAGCCTGTGCCCACATCGTCGTCGTCGTGTGCCATACTCATCCAGCCTCGGAAGCAGTGCCATGCTCAGCAGACATTCATGTTGCCGTGGCGTTGCCGCTTGACGAATATGCAGTCAGTCCCCATCAGCACGCCCCGCAAGTCATTGGGGCCTAGATCCCCATGTGCATGCTCATGGCAGTGGTTTGTATCACTAGCCATTGCCATTGGTGGGAGACCTGTGTAAGTGTATTGTGGCCGTGCCGTCCCTGCTTGACAGCTGGGCTGTGACTCATGTGCTTGCTCAGTCATGTCAGTGATGTGAATGCGAAATTGCTATGTGTTGTGTTGCTTTGACATGTGTCCACTGCCATCTTCCCTAGGCGGAGACCGAACATTGACCGCCCATACCAATTGCTGGCGGACATGGACGATACTGAGGTCATAAGGAAGTTTCGGCTGGACAGGCCAACCCTGCATCGACTGTGTGCCATGTTGGAACCCCATCTCCGTCCCCGCAGGGTGTATCCGACAGCATTCACCCCCACGGCTAAGGTGATGGCCGCCATGCATTTCTTCGCCACTGGGTCATTCCAGCACACAGTGGGCAGTGGAGGAGGGATGTCCCAGCCCATGTTCAGCAAGGTGCTGAGGGATGTACTGGCAGCCATGATGCTGTACCGAAACAGGTACATCAGATTCCCCAGGGCTCGTGAATTGGCGGCAGTGAAGGGTGCATTCTATGCCCTTGGCAGGATCCCACACGTCGTTGGTGCCATTGATTGCACACATGTTGGCCTTGTTCCACCACAGGCCACTGAGCACCTGTACCGCAACAGGAAGCACACGCACTCCCTGAATGTGCAAGTGGTGTGCCTTGCGGACATGGTGATAACCCACGTGTGTGCAAAGTTCCCAGGCTCGGCCCATGACGCACACATAATGCGCAACAGCATCTTGCCACGACTGATGTCCAATCTGCAACAGGATCGTGGCTGTATTGTCGGTGAGTATGTGGAGTGGTGTAGCGTGCTGGCTGTGCGATGCTGTCCCCTGTCCAGTTGGAATAGCAACGGTTCTCTGTGTCCCTCACACCCAGGTGACTCTGCGTACCCGAATGGGGCATGGCTGCTCAGTCCATTGAGAAATCCTCGCACCCCAGCAGACGTTCGCTACAATGAGGCACATGGGAGGACCAGACGTGTGGTCGAGCGTACCTTTGGCCTCCTCAAGTCCAGGTTCAGGTGCCTGGACCGCACCGGGGGTGCGCTGGCGTACTCCCCACAGAAGGTGTGCCAGATAGTGGTGGCGTGCTGCATGCTGCACAATCTGGCCATTCGGAAGCAGATCCCCCTCATCGTGGATGACGGAGATCAACCAGGGCCCCAGCCCGCAGACCAGGACAGCTCGAGTGAGGAGGACAGCGGAGAGGATGAAGCTGGGAATGTGCGTCAGCAGCTCATCGCCCGCTACTTCACTTGACGGTGAGTGTCCATGTACGACGGCTGATGTGGCTGTATCTGTGCAGGTGTGTGTGTGCTGTGTCAGGGTGGCCTTTTGTTCACTGCGTGCTGTGTGTCAACGCTCCATGGCCAGGTTAGTATGCCACTGTTGGTGGCTGTGGCATTGTGCCCTATTGCTCTGTGCGATGTGTGTACATTGCTTGTAGTTGTTGACATGTACTGTGTGATGGGTGTGTGACACACTCATTGAATGTGCTCCTGTTCTGTCTCCCACCCCTAGGTCCCTACAGGCCCTCCGGTTCCATTGCCATGCCACGCATCAGGTGCCGTTCCGCTCAAGGTGGCCGTTGTATTCCGTACAATTAAAACACAGGGCACAGACAGCAGTTTGTGGAAGAGGTGCATTTATTTCAAACTGTGACATGTGATTGTGTGTAAGGTGATGACAAAAGTGGTGCGTGCAGTGACAATGAGCTGTCGGTCATGGCTGCGTGATGCTCAGGGTGTACCCACTGGTTCTATGTCCATAGTCCAACACACACATGCCATCCAGATGGCTGTGTGGAGTGGGATCGTAGTCCAAGTCAATGCAGTGGGTGGTCAAGGAAGGCTGGCTGGCTGCCTCACTTGCGTCTGGAGCGTGCGAAGTCCTCCCGGGAGATCTGTTTCCACTTCGGACGGCCCCTTCCACGTTTGCGAGGGGGGTGCCTGCTTGCGACCTGCTGGTGGTTGAGGTGTGCTCACTGGCTGTGGACGCAGGGGAACTGGACACTGCTGCTCGACCCTGCGCCCCGGCAGGTGGTGGCGGAGGGGGAGCTGCTGTCCCTGGCTGTGACCTCACCGCCACCACCAGCTGGCCCATGAGGTCCACGAGTTGGCCCATACGGGCGTCCATGGACCTCAGCACCCCCAGCACCTCACGCGTGTCTGTAGCAGACCTGGCCCATTGTCCTTGGGCCTCTTCATAGGCCCCAAGGACCCTGGCAATTTGAGGCAGGGCATGGTTCCCAGGGGAGACTGGCGTTTCCCTGACCCTGCTCCTCCTACCAGTCCTGCTGCCACCGGCCTGCCCACTATCCACATTGCTCACCACGGTCCTCGCCCTGGCTCCCAGGGTGGATCCAGTGGGCCGGGCCACCACCTGCGCTGGTGCTGGGGCCAGCGAAGACGTGGTAGCGGTTGCGGCAGTGGTAGTGGCCGCAATGACCGTGGGTGTGGCCGCAATGACCGTGGGTGTGTCCGCAATGACCGTGGGTGTGTCCGCAATGACCGTGGGTGTGGCCGCAACGACAGTGGCTGCAGGGGGCTGTGAATGTACAACAGCCCTGGATGATGGGTTGGTGGGTAGGTGGGGGCCTGGGGAGCGGCTGGGCCCTGCCACACCGGATGGGCCTGCTGGGTGGTCCGTGTCCGAGGAGGAGGACAGATCCTCCACATCCGTGTGTCCTTGTTGGGGGCTTGCAGGCTGGCTGTGCTGGCTGCTGTCTCCATCCCCAGCATCCAGCAGTTCGTCACCTGTGGGGAGAATGAGATTTGTTAATGTGTTGCACCTGGCGAAGTATGTATTTGTCGTCTGACATTCACAGTTCGTGCAATCTCGTACATGGGTTTCCCGGAGGCGTGTGTGTGGCTGTACCATTTGTAGTTGTGTGTGCTTGGCAATGGGACTGTGTGCTGTGCACATGTGGCATGGGACGGATTGGCCATGCCGATGGGTGTGTTGCTGTGCTCCTACTTATTGTGACTCTGGTGTATGCGGGCTCCTGGCCCATCCTGGGTCTGGTTTGTACTTTGCTTTTGGGGTTCAAATGGGACGCTTAGGAACGCATATGGCAACATGGGGGCCATGCCCCAGAAACGCATTTGGGATGGAATATGCTTTTGGGCTACATGCTGTGAGCCATGGGTGCCGAACGTGACATGTGTTGTGGCAGCATGACAGTGCATGGTCTGAGGTGTGTGCATGCCTGACATACCCTGCATATTTGCTGTCTGTTGTGATTACTGGACATGGCATTGGACGCATCGTTATGAGTGTGTGATGGTTGTGTGCCACCCGACGTATTGCAGTTGTCCCATCTCCTTGGTGTGCGTGCTGCCCTGTGCCATGTGCATCACTGCAGTGCTCGGGGGGTGTGGCCCATGTTGTGTGTTGTTGCTCACAGTGTGGCGTGCGCTTCATTGACTTCTGGCACATGGTTGGTCATGGGCATGTATCTTAGCGTGACTGCTGTATGTGTGGCAGCTGTTCGGATGACATGCCTTTCATGAGACTGGGGCTGACGGATGGGATGGATGGTATGTTGTATGTGCATGGTGTGTCTGTGTGTTTGATGGGTTCAGTGGTGTTCGTGTGCATTTATGTTGTTCCGCTCTGTTGCGTCTAGTGTTGTTTGTCTTACATAGGCGTAGTTGTGGGGTGTGTGGTTGACAGGCAGTAGGGGCTACATGGACAGGACTTCAATGGTGTTTCGGTTGTGTGTGATGGGTTGCACAGTGGCTGCCGTGTGGTACTATATTCAGTGTGGCTTGTGCATGCAGACGTGGCTCCTTGGGTGTTGCTGTGTCTGTGATGGGTCATGTGGGGTGTGAGTCTGTGGTTCATGTCCGTGTGCACATTGTTCACTTGTTCGTGACAGTGGGCGGTGCTGCGTGTTCGTCTGCTACGTGACATGTCCCATGTGTTGGTCGTGTTACGGTCCTCATGCCTCCAGTAATCCAGCCCTGTCCAGTTTCCCACCTGCAGGTTGTTCGGGCGTGCACTGTACTGGATGCCACATGGTTCTAAGCGGGGGTGCTCCATGTTGCAGGTCTGTGGGGGTGGGGGCGGTGTTGTGGGTCGTGGTGATGGCTGGACACCCACTGACACCGATTGTTGTGGACCGTGATGTCTACCTTTCGGCTGTCGGTGTGCACTGCGGTGGCTGACACGTGGCTGTGGGGTGTGGGGGATGCTCCTCCTTGCTGTGCTGTGGGACTAGGGGCCTGGTGTGTGTTGTACTTGAGCTGTCCACCCTCCCACCCACTGCACTTTGTGTTCCTGCCACTTACCTGTTACTTGTCGGTTAGTGCAGCTATGGCGGACACATGGGTGTGGTGGGTGCTCGTTGTGGCGCTTCTGGCATACTTGGGGACCTGTTGGTGGTTACGTGGCTGGCTGAGTGTACACATGCCCCCACGTATCTTTCAGTTGTTAGGTTTGGGCTGTGTGTGGTGGTGTCTGTTGCATGTGTGTGTGATGTGTTGTGTATTGTGTGCTGGACATGGGGGTGTTTGTCCCTGGGAGCTGTGGCATGGTGGTAGGGAATGTGAGTACATAGCGGTGTGCTGGTATACATTAGTTTGTACTTACCAGCCTCCAGTCCCCCTGCTACTCCGGTGTGGATCTCCGGATGGATGATGACTCGCACCTTCTCCTCCCACGCTTTGAAGGTCTTGAAAAGCGCGGGATTCCCTCCGCCAGTGACGGCAGCCAGCTCTCTGTTTTTGCTCTCCTTCTTCTTGACCAGGCTTTTGACGTCATTCCACCGTTTGTTTATTTCTCCTCTGTTCCTGGGCAGGGTCCCGACTGCATTGACCTGGTCTACGATCCGGTTCCACATTCTGTTTCTGGTGGCTAGTGGTGTGTGCTGGACCAGGTTTCCATAGATTTGTGGGTGCACCTTGATGATCTCGTCGACCATGACCGTCAGCTCAATGGGCGTGAACTTGGGCATTCTTTGTGGTGCCATGGTGTTTGTGGTGCTGGTGCGGTGTGTGTTGTGTAATGTGCAGGGGGTTTGTGGTGCCGGTGTTTGGTGGTGGTGGTGGTGGTGGTGGTTGTGATGTGTGCGTTTCTGTGGTGTGCTGCTGTCCTTGCTGTGTCACTGTGTCCTCTCCTCTCCTCTCTGGTTTGCAATGTTGCAAGGGGTTGTGGTCTGTGGGAGTGCTGCTTTTGTACTTACCTATGTGGGTGTGTCCTCATGGTCTGTTGTTTTCAGGTGTGTTGTGTCTGGTGTTCTGGCCTTTGTAGTTTTTGTTTGTCCAGGGGGGTGTTTTCGGGATGTGTACTGTGCTTGTGTATTTGTGCGTGCCTTGCTGTGTGGACTTGTTGGCCATGTTGTGTGCGATTGTTTTTGTCAGCGGATGGTTTCTGTGCAGGGACGTGGCCGCCATGGCTTCTGCCGTGTCAATTTTCATCGGCGTTGTTTGCGCTGGCGGGCGGTATATTTGTAGTTTTCCCGCGCTCATGGCGGTGCGATCGTAATTTCACGTGCGGTGTGTCGGCCGTGAGGGCGGGCGGTTTTGTGTTGTCGTGCGTGTTTCCGTCCGTGGCGGGCGGTTTGACTCCGACTCGGACGAGGGCGGGCGGTATCTTGTGTGATTTTTCCGCCGATGGCGGTTTTCGGTTTGTGTCATCGTAATGGCGTGGTCGGTGTTCAGACGGTGTGTGCGGGCGGATTTTTGCCGCTTTCATGCGTGGCGGATTTTTTTACGCCGGGTATCGTAATGGGCCTTATAGTTATTTAAAATATCGATGTTTTAATTAGTGTTATGTATTTTAGTATGTATTTTAAAAGTATGTGAACTATTTTTTTGTAGAAGTATTGCGTTTGTTTTTTAATATATGTGTTAAATTTTTAGTAGTTATTAATTTTATTTTAATTAAATTTTGCGTTTTTTAGTTCCGTAGCGGGTTGTGTGTTTATAGGGGAATAGGGTGGGAAGTAATTTAATTATAATACATGTATTAATATGTTTTATTTATTATTATTTAATTTATATTTTATAGTGTTAATTGTGGGAATTAATTTATTATTAATTATGTATTAATTGCTTGTTAATTACTATTAATTAATTAATTGGTAATTAATTATGTTAATTGTGTTATTTTTTTAGGAGTTGGTGGTGGGGTTTATAGGGGAATAGGGTGGGAAGTAATTTATTTATAATTAATTAATCATTATTTCTTAATTAATGCTAATTAATTAAAAGTTAAATATGGCAATTGTGTAATTAATTTTAGATGCGAGTTGTGGGGTTTATAGTGGGAAAGGCTGGGAAGTAATATCTTTTAAATTAATTAATGAGTTGTTAATTGATATTAATTTATTACTATTAAGTTAGGTATGGAAATTGTGTAATGAGTTTTAGGTGTGGGTTGTGGTATTTATTGGGGTAGAGGGTGGAAATGTATTTATGTTTAATTAATAATTAGTTAATTATTAAAATTAATTCATCAATTCATAAATATTTATAGTAATTGTTTATTTTTATTTTGTGTGTGGGTTTCGGTTATACAGGGGTAACGTTTGGGGAGTAAATTAATTTTTATCTGTCTTAATTTGTTTTTTAATTAATTATATTTCTTTAATTGCTAATTAATTATATTAATTATGGAGGTACGTTTTTTTTTTTTAATTTAGATGTGTGTTATGAATTGTGTGGTGTTATAGGGTAGGAAATAAAAAAAATTACATTTATGTAATAATTAATGTTTTTGATTATAAATAATTTCTATTGAAAAATATTTGTTTATAAATTATTTTTACATTTAAAAAAAAAAAAATCTTTCTAGTTATTTGTTAGATCTTAACATTATAATATGTTTTTCTCTTTTGTAAATTTTTTATATTTTCATATATGTTTTCTTTTTTTCTTTTTTTAAATCTTTTGTGTTGTAGTTGATATTTTGTTTGTTTTTAATTTTGAACTGACTCCAATGGGATTATTAATTTTTATACCCTCTGCTATCCAACACTTTCCCTACTGTTGCACTCACTGGAGTGGGAATAGTAATTTTTACCCCTCCACTATCCAACACTTTCCCTACTGTTGCACTCACTGGTGTGGGAATAGTAATTTGTACTCTTCCGCTATCCAACACTTTCCCTACTGTTGCAGTCACTGGAGTGGGAATAGTAATTTTTACCCCTCCACTATCCAACAGTTTCTCTACTGTTGAACTCACTGGTGTGGGAATAGTAATTTTTACCCCTCCGCTATCCAACACTTTCCCTACTGTTGCACTCACTGGAGTGGGAATAGTAATTTTTACCCCTCCGCTATCCAACACTTTCTGCAATGTTGCACTCACTGGAGCGGGAATAGTAATTTGTACCACTCCGCTATCCAACACTTTCCCTACTGTTGCACTCACTGGAGTGGGAATAGTCATTTTTACCCCTTCGCTATACAACACTTTCTGCAATGTTGCACTCACTGGAGTGGGAATAGTAATTTTTACCCCTCCGCTATCCAACACTTTCCCTACTGTTGCACTTAATGGAGTGCAAAATTTAAGTTTAAAGACTATTAAATATTTTTATGTTTTAATTCATAATATAATGTTTTTTATTAGACTTTATGTTATAGGTGTGTGTATATATATATTTATTTGTAAATTATATATTTTTGAAATTTACAAATAAATTAAAATTAATAGTTTATTTGTTTTAAAGTAAATATATATATATTACATTTCATAAATGTATGTTTCAATTTTTTGAAATTACATTTATTTCTTATATTTGTTAAAATGTATATTAAATCCAAATAATTTTTTAAGTTAATTTAATTATTTAATATATTTAAAATTATTTTTTACATATATAAAAATAAAAAAATCGATATTTTGTGCATTGATATTTTTACATCGATATTTTTTTGCGATATTTTTATACTTACCACTATACATATAGGATGTCGATATTTTTGACATCGATATTTATGACTCGATATTTGTGTATGGGGACATTTTGGGCGTTGATATTCTATCAGTGAACCGCAGATCTATGGGGCCGGAATAATGTAGGGGCCCTTGAAAAAACTGAGAGCACCTTTATGAGATCAATCCTCGAACGTCCCCGGAATGCATCATTAACCCCTATCCATCTGGAAATAGGTCGAAAAAACATAGTTCATGTAGCGCATTTAGACAGCTAACTTATTGGATCAGAATACAGATGAATTATTCAACACTACCCCGGAGACAATCATTTTGTGATGTAATCGTACTTGATACCAATGGGAGTATACCCTGGTTGAAATACATAAAGAAGTGGTTGATCAGACTAGGATTCAGCAAACTTTGGTCCAATCCAGTACACATACAGAGAAACACCTTAATGTGCCTTTAAAAGAGATACTGGATCCATATTAATGGTCTATGCCTGAGTCATAGTTATGTCGAGGAGTTAACAGGGAGGTTCCTGGATTTTAAAGACAATATAAAATGTGAGGAATTTTTAAACCAAATTGAATCACAGCATGTAAAAATATTGTATTTGGATTCCTGGTATGGTATCCTTCCAGTAAACGGGTTCTGCAGCAGATGGAACAGTTGTGACACCACCAACTTGCCCCTTTTGCTTGGCTTGCTCTGAATCAATTGAACATTTTCTTTGTTGTGTCCCAGATATACTGATATTAGTAGGACTTGGCTAATCCCATCTGTTGCATTTTCTCTATGAGATCCTTACAGGGCACTAGTAGAATCCTCAAAAGTGATAGTACAGAGTGGTTTGTCTTCACATTATCTATATACCTGTCATATGCATGGTGGATGAGATGTAAGAACAGAAAATAATCAGTTAGGACATGTATCTGATTCTCCTCTCCAAATGAACTGCATTTTTGCTATTTTCTTGGAAAATTTGATGTTTTCCCTTTAAATATGTGATGTTCCCCCAATATGAGAGCAAGAATTTTAAGAAGGTTTGCTGTTAAAATTGTATGCACAACCACTTTTTGGTTTACTATGAAATTGACTATCTAATGACGTGTCATCTCTTCTAAGGCTGCTATGCCAAAGATAAGAGTGTGGTCTATAACTATTGCAACAGCACTATAGTTAACTACAATTTTATTGTTATTTTATTGTTGCTATTTATGGACTGTTTTATTTGGAGAGCATTTAGCATATAGGTCATCTCCTCAATTTGAAGAGGGTGGCGAATTTAAACTAATGAGCTATTATAAATCTTTTTTTTTTCTTTTTTTTTTATGTTTAAAAGCTTTATTTGAATAAGAACAAGAGATACAGAAGACCAGCAATATAGATTAAGGCATATTAAAATAGAAACATAACGAAAAAATGGCTAGTACAGGAACAAAAGAGAAAGCTGTTTAAATTTTATAAGGAATAAGGGGAGGAAGGGGGAAAGGAGGGGAGAGAAAGGGGGGGAGGGAAGGGGAAACTCTTACAAATTGATAGAATACGATATTGCATATTTACAAAGGAATGTGAATATACTCCTAAAATATTTAATAAATACAATAAGCCAACAAAGGTAAAAAGCAAGGAATAGAGAAGATAAACACTCAAGGAGGTTTAACATTTTCAGAATTTAAACGAGAGTTATCTGTTAACGCTAGTTTGTCTAAATAAGTAGTAAGAGGCAACCAAAAGAGATCTCGATTAACCATTGGCCTGCAGGAGGAGGCAAAAGCAATATCAAGTCGATGAAAATGGCAAAGACTATTCTACCAGTGTTGGATAGAAAGTTTTGTAAGCGTTTTCCAGTTGAGAGTGATGTGTTGAAAAGCTAAGGCAAGCATAAGGTCAAAGAGGCCATGGTTGTGGGAGGAAAGATCTAAGGAATCGGACAGACTCCCAGAGAAAAGAAGAGGAATGGAATAGGGAATGGAAATATTAAACAGGTGAGAAATATAGGACCAGATTTTCCACCAAAAGTTAGAAACCGAAGGGCAAAGGAAGAGAAGGTGTAGAAGATCAGCATTAGAAGAGCCAACAGTTGGTATCAGTAGAATGGAAAAATCGAGCTATAGAGGTAGGGGTAAGGTAAAGTCTATGGTAAAGGAAAAACATAGATTGGGTGAGAGAAGCAGAACAAGAGATTTTTGAGAGAACGGGACCAAAGTTTGTCCCAGAAGATGATGGTCCATTCACATCCCAGGTCAGATTCCCATGAAAGTTCCAATTTAGTTTTAGTGCGCTCTTAGCAGCTGAAAAGTATTTATAGATGAGAGAAGCTTTGGGTAGAGAGAGAAGAATCTTGAGAAGAGAATTTTGAACAGAGGGAAGAGAGTAGTAATTATCAAGAATGACCGCCATTAGAATAGTGAATTTCTGTAGGAAGGATCGGGGACAATGAAATGAGGTTTGAAATTGGGGAAAGGAACATGGGGACAAGCCATCAAAAAGATTTTTAACCCAAACTACACCCCTTAATCTCCAAGATTTCTAAAATATTGTTCTTTTATTGATAGTAATAAGGGAATTATGCCAAATTGGAGAATCTAAAAGGATTCTCTAGAAATAGATTTTGGTTGCGTCAAAGGTTTCAATAAGGAACACGTGTGTTTAAACCAGGGAAGAGAGGAATGAGGGGTTTTGGCAGAAAAGGCTAGAACTTCCTTTAAAGAGAAGGGTAATAATAAGGCTCGTTAAATGGAAAGCCAAAGGGGAGTGAAAGGGGAAGGCTCAGAAAGGAGCCATTTCGAGGCCTGACGAAGGCAGAATGATTTATGATATAGGCAAAAATCAGGAAAGTTCACACCCCGTTAGATTTTGTCTTACTGAAGAAAAGATAAAGAAATCCTAGCTTTTTGTTCTTCCAAAGAAATTTAGAGAGGCAACAATCAATTCGTTTAAAATAACAAGCAGGAATATGGACGGGAAGCATGGAAAGAGCATAAATCAAAATAGGGGTAATCATCATCTTAATTGAGTCTAACCAACCCCACCACGATAGAAAGAGAGAATTCAAGGAGGAAAATAGTTTGTCAATCCGAGAAAGAACCGCCGTCATATTTAATTTAACAGAAGAGGCGATGGAGTTGGAGAACCACATACCTAAATATTTGATTTTAGAACCATTCCATGCAAAACCAGTGGAAGAAAAGGAATGGGGAAGACAAAATTTAGTGAGAGGGAAAATTTCTGTTTTATCTGAATTGATTTTATAACCAGATACAAGGAGAAGGAAGTGAATTCATGTAATAAAGGGGGAATAGAGATTTCGGGAGCAGAAATAAAAAGTAGGATGTCATCCGCATAAGCGGAGAGTTTTAAGTGTTGGTCACCATAAGAAAAACCAGATATAGAATCATTATTGCGGATGGAGGATAAGAAGGGTTCAAGGGCTAAAATAAAGAGAAGAGGAGAAAGAGGGCAGCCTTGACAGACTCCGCGCTGAAGAGGAAAGTAGGATGAGACACAGCCATTGACTAGAACCGAGGCTCTGGGGGCAGAGTATAATAAAGAAATAAGTGAAATCAATTTGGGATCAAAACCATGCCACTTCAAAGATGCAAATAAAAAGGACCAATCAACTCTATCAAATGCTTTTTCAGCATCAACAGAGATGGCCGCCAAGGATGTGGAAAGGGAAGGGATTTTGTTTAAAACGTTAAGAAAGAGACGAGAATTATCTGAAGTCAATCTACCCTTAACAAAGCCACACTGTTCCTTACCAACCAAATGAGGCATAAGGGGGTCTAAAAGTAAAGCAAGCGTTTTGGCAAATAGCTTGTAGTCGACATTGACCAGGGAAATCGGGCGATAGTTTTTACAAAACATAGGATCTCGGCCTTCTTTATGTATGAGGCAAATTGTGGCTTCCTGAAAAGTACCCTCTGTTTTACCGGAGAGAAAAAATGAATGGAAAAGATTTAAGAGTCTAGGGAGTAATAAGTTATAAAAATGCAAATAAAATTCAACTGAAAAACCATCCGGGCCAGGAGTTTTCCCTTTCTTTAAAGCGTTTAAAGCAGTGGATAATTCATTAAGGGATAGGTCTGTTTCAAGATCAGAAAGATTAAGGTGAGAATTAGAAGGGGTTGGGAGTTTATTAAGATAAGATTGGATAAGGGAGCTGGAAGGAGGAGATTCTGGGGTGTAAAGGTCTTTGTAAAAAAGTTTAAATTCATTGAGAATGTCCTGATCTTTGTGAATGAGAGAGCCATCTGAAGAATAAATAGAATCAAAGTACGGTCTTTACGGGTTTTGAGGTAGTTCGCTAAAAGTTTACCTACTTTAGATCGACCTCCGTAGTAGCGAGCACTACTCCGGAGAAGTATGGAAGACGCATTGTCCGTCGTAGTTTTATTAAATGCTAATTTGGCACGTATCAGAGCTGGTAAGACCGAGTCTGCCGACGAAGTATAGAACTTGTGTTCTAAGGCCTTAATTTGTGCCAGGGTAGCTTTATGTTGTTGAAGGAAGCGTTTCTTCTTTTTTGAAACAAAATCAATAATGAAACCTCTTGCAGTAGCTTTAAAGGAGTCCCATAATATAGGGGGGGGGGGGACAAGGATCGCTGTTTAGGTCAAAATATTCATTAGCAAAAGTGCTGAAAGAGGAAGAGAAAAAAGGGTCAAGAAGAAGAGAATTATTAAAACGCCAACGGGAGGACCTGGGATGTGGAGGGAGCAAGTCAAGGTCAGTTACAATTGGGGAATGGTCAGAGATGACGATAGGTTCAATAGAAGAGGATAACAAATTTTGAGATAAAGATTGAGAGAGAAAAATATAATCTAAACGGGAGAGGGAGTTGTGAGGAGGAGAGAAAAAAGAAAAGTCAAGAGTATCGGGGTGGGAAAGTCTCCAAGAATCAACGAGGTGTGTTTGGGAGATAGTGAGGAGTGAGGAGTGAAGCGTACCTGAGATTTGCGGTCGAGAAAGGGTTCAACAACTTGATTGCAATCACCTCCTAATATAAAGAGATCATCCCTAAACTGAACACATTTCTGTGTAATCAGAGGGCCAAAAGGAACAATCAGGATTAGTAGGGCCATAAACATTGAAAACAGTCAAAGAAATGTTATTAATTAACAATTTAGCTAACAACCATCTTCCTTCTGTATCAATTTCTTGCGATATAACTTTACAATTCAACTTCTTGTGACATAAAATTAACACCATTTTTTTATTGGAAGTAGGAGAGAATAAAACTGAGCCCACCCAGCCTTTTTTCAATTTTAACGCCTCAGCCTCTGTGAGATGGGTCTCTTGTAAAAGAACCAAATCAGGGTTATAAGAGGCAAGATGGGATAATATTCTCTGTCTTTTAATTGGATTAATAAAATCTTTCACATTCCAGGAAATAAATGAAGTAAGAGATAAAGAAAAGGGAAAGATAATAAAGAGTCGCATTAGAAAGAAAACATATAAGAAGAATGCAAAACAATCAAGAAAAGAGAGGGGAGAGATACAGAGAAGAGGAAAGAGAGGAAAGGGAGAAAGAGTAAGAATAGGAGGAGACAGTACATGTCAAAGGACAACTGTAATACGTACCTTACGAAGAACAAAAGGGAAGGATGAGAGGCGGCAACAGACAACGGAAACAGCACACCCAACAAAGGGCAACACACCACACCAGGACATCAATTAAACATGAACAGGAGCGGGAGCATGGAGAGGAACACAATAACATTTTCAATGAACCTGTAAAGGGAAACAAAGAGTTATGTATATAAAAAACAAAAAGAATAATAGAGTCAAAATAGCATAAGCTGTAACAACAAAATTCACTGCAGATTCAACGGAGTAGCATAACAAAAGGAGCACTAAAGTCAAGATCCAGAAGGAGGAGGAGCCATTTCCATTGAGGCAGTAGAGTGAGAATGAATAAATCTTCTGAGGTCAGCCGGATCCGCAAAGGTGGAACTCTTGTTTAAGAAGGTAACCTTAAACAGGCATGGATGGAACAGACCATATCTTGCACCCAAGGAGCGAAGAGCCGGGCGAAGATCTAGGAATTCTTTTCGTCGTTTGGCAGTTGTCGAAGAAACATCCTGAGAAATAAATACTTTTGTACCATGCCAAGTTAGTCGCTTTTTAGATTTAGCGGCGTTCAACACCTGCAGAAAGTCAGTGAATTGTAGAAATAAAAGAATTATTCCACGAGGCTTAGATGGAGCAGCGGAGAAAGATAGACGTGGACCGAGTCTATGTGCTCTTTGTATATTCAGTTTGGTTGCAGGAGGAAGACCCAAAAATTGAGGCAGGAAGGAAGTAAAGTACGCAACAGGGTTGTCCCCTTCAAGGCCTTCAGGAAGACCGTAAATGCCTAAATTGTTACGGCGATTTCTATTTTCCAAGTCTTCAGCCAATCTTCTCAATTGTAACACTTCCTTCTCCAAAGAGGAAATTCTAGAAGATGAATCCTGTACCTCATTTAGCTGCTGTTCCACCACATTGATACAGGACTCCATAGATGACCATTTATTGTCCAAGGTTTGAAGACGGGAGTTAGTTTCCTCAATGAAGGGTCGGAGAGCACAGATTTCTTCCAGAACAATGTCCAAAGAAACCGGTGAGACAGACTTGGGAGGAGAGGGAGGATCTTGTTTAAGTCTCTTGCCTGTAGTTGAAGGTAATTGAGATTTATAGGGTAGGAAGAAAGTGGTCCTGTTTGTTGGCCTTGTTGACTTCTGGACACTAATGACCACGAGGTATGCGTGCCACTTGAGAATCAGACATTCAGAACCATGTGGGAGTGACGCAATAACTTACGGGTGGCCAACATTACACAATTGGGATTTTTTGCGTTTATCAGAAGAAACTGAAATCCTAACCGTGTGCACAGACCACGTGTGAAGCGAGGAAATCACACACATGCCACATGTGAAATCTTAGACTTAGTGGTAGTGACACAATCACTTAAGGAAAATACCCAATGATCATGTGGAATTAATGTGTTAACTAAAAGAAAAGGGAGTCACGCAAAGCAGAAAAATATACCATGCAAATGCAGAATTAATGCAATAGTCTCCAAGAGAAACAACCATTGCAAACAAGTTTGTGATGTAATAAATCGCAAGCCGCAATAAAATGAAACAAGGGCAAAGTGAGGCTATCCTACCAAGTTTTAGTGATAGTGAACAATATGTTTGAAGCTGTACATTGGGATACAAGTGTCACAACATCAACATTGTTTATTTTCCTTGGACCATCACATGTGGCACTTGCACCTCATGGTGATGTTGGAAAATGGCCAAAAACAAGGCATATCGTGGTAATTGGTGCATCATACACCACAGGCTTGGCCTCATGGTTCCATGGAGTGTGGCAGCAACAAATGATGGACGGAGTGCTGAATCAATCAAACATTCACCCCCAGTCAAGAGATCTGGGTTGTCGACCAAGCTATTCGCCAAGCACTAGAGGAGAAATTGAAAACTCTAAAAGAACTGCTAGAGAATATTATTCAGTCCAGGATTTCTAAACGATGGGAAGCCAGTAAGCTTGCCCATTTTGAATATGGTGAGGGGGCCGGCAAATTATTGGCATGGAAGGCTAAAACCGATAGGGTTCGTAACCTTATTAAACAAATTGATGATGTGCATACTAACTCGTCGATAACTAACGATGAAGAGATATGAGAAGCCTTTTTCACTTTTTTTAAAGATCTATATAACGAAGATAATGATGTAGACAGCACATGTGCACGCGAATGGCTAAACCAGATCAATCTCACCCCCTTAGATGCCGCTCAGCGAGAGAACTTAGAGCTTGAGATTTCACAACAGGAGGTCAGGAAGGCTTTTTCAGCCTGTAAGACAGGTAAGGCTGCCGGGCCGGATGGCCTTCCTATGGAATTATATAGAAGTCTAGGAGAGGCGATAATTCCATTCATGACAACTCTTTTCAACAAAATTAGACCCCCCCACCTCATGGGGTGAAGCCAATATAACACTGATTTTAAAACCAGGTAAATCTTCAACTAAATGCGGGTCATACAGACCCATTTCACTTTTAAACAACAATTATAAGATTTTTTCTACAATATTGGCAGACAGGTTGGGTGCGGTAGCGGGAGGTTTGTTACATGCAGACCAAAAGGGTTTTTGAGAGGCAGGAATCTCTATGACCTTACCCATGATTTTATAGGTGCCATTGACTTTGCCTCCACTTTTCACTCCCTTTGGCAGCAATGACACTGGATGCCACTAAGGCATTCGATAGGGTCAATTGGAACTATCTAGCGGCCGTGCTTGAGGAGTTTAATTTTGGGCCAAAATTCTGCCGCACTATTAGTCTTATATATAGTGACCCCTCAGCGACGCTCGTGGTCAATGGAAAATTAACCAGACCCTTTAAAATCAAAAGAGGAACCAGACAGGGCTGCCCCCTCTCCCCCCTCCTATTCGACATGTATATAGAACCATTTGCTCAACGTCTCAGGGAGGAGACAGATATTACACCATTTAAAAGTGGAGTATGGGAGAGGAAGGTAGCCCTGTATGCGGATGATATATTAATTCTATCATTGGATCTGGAGTCATCTTTTCCTCATGTCATCCGTCTAGCGCAGGATTTTGGTCGGGTCTCGGGGTACGAAATCAATGCAGAAAAAAACGAAATTATGACATGGAATCTACCGGGGTGTTGACATCAAGTTAAGAATGAGATGCGATATCTGGGAGTGAAGATTGTCCAGGATATAGATAAGATTGTGGAGACCAATCTCTTGAACATCTTAAGAGAGTGTCAAAAACTCATGAAATCCTGGGCCCATCTTCCTTTGACCATCTTAGGTAGAACCAATCTGATTAAGATGGTAATTTTACCAAAAGCCACCTTTCTTTTCAATACCATCCCTTTACACTTTGAGAAGCAGGTAATAGATAAATTTCAGCAATCTATTAACTCATTTGTGTGGGCCTATAAAGCGACAAGGATAGCGTGGAAAAAGCTGAGACGCAGGAGAGACAAAGGTGGTCTTGCACTCCCAGATATACAGTATTACGCTTGGGCCTTTCAATTAACATATTCAAGAATGCTGCTAAAATCTCCGGATTCATCAGAAAGGGGGAAAATGTTTTCAGCTATGTTAGATCAAGTAGGTTTATCTCATGAGAGCTTTCTTTTTAAATATGGAGACCAGAAGTTCTTCAAGAAAGTAAGGCTGAAGGTATTATTGTGCGCTGCTCGAATATGGGCCAGAATTAAAAAAATCAATGGGCCTAGAGTATTACTCAAGTCTGGCTCCATTGTGGGATAGCCCGGGGGCACCAAGTTGTTTAAAGGATAAATTGGCAGCCCCTCTTAAAACAGCTGGGTTCCTGGTATGGGGAGATCTGGTCACTGAGGGATCACTCTTGCCTTGGGCATCATTTGACGATAAATTGGAGGGGGGCATGTCTAGATTTAAATATCTACAACTAAAGAGTTGGTCCCAGAGCCTTAAAAAACCTATAGGTATGGGGAACATTTTGGAAGAACACTTGCTACGGAAGTCAGTAGGAAAGAAAGAAGTATCGTTCTTCTATTGGTCTATTGAAGAGACCATAGATGGAGATTTCAGATTAGCCGAAGAATTATGGGGAGATTCTATTCCGGATATAGACTGGGTAGACCTGTGGCAAACCTCCTTTAACACTTTGTTTACAGTTGTGAAACCAGCCTGATTTAGAAGAAACCATTATTTCACCACACATAGGGCCTACTTATCCCCGGCGAGACTTTCCAAAATGTCCAAGAGCCCCCCTGTCAGCTGCAAAAAATGCCATATGGAAAATGCCCCAGACACACATAAGTTTTGGGACTGCCCAGCTAATGCTGAATTCTGGGAGAGGGTAGGGAACACTCTTACGGACATTGTAGGGTGCCCAGTAGGTATTTCCCTCAGACTCATCATCTTTGGCATACTAAGTGAAACTACAGGCTCGAGCAGAGGCTTCTTATTCTATGCCATTCTGCTGGCTAGATGAGAAATATGTAAGAGATGGGCTGAGGCCATACACCCCACGCATTCAGACTGGCTGTCCTCCTTGTATAAAACCTCTAGAATTGATTTGGTCAGATTGGGAAATAGTAGGAAGAAAGCCATTTGGGATTGCCTGATAAATTGGTCTCCTGGTTAAACAGCAACTACTTGTCTTGTGTTGATAAGATCATCCACATAATCTTTGATCCTATGATTAAGCCTCACGGGAAGCTCTCAGACTGTGCTGGGCTGTGCTGCTTCTTTTGGTCCTCAGGTTCGATTTTGAAAGGGCTCACAGCAACAGTCGCCGGTTTCAAGTAATCAGAAGAGAGCACGACCACCCTCTCCTTGACAACGAGAGGTCAGCAACAGGAAGGGGGTTTGTCTGCCACTGGTAGGCGTGCGACAGTGATGCGGGGTTTGTACCTCGTGGGCCTACGTCTCATAACTGAGTAACAGTGGCGGCCTCCCAGTTTCCTAGTTGTCTGGGGTTGGAGGAGAATGAGGAGAAAAAAAAAAGAAAAAAAAAAGAGATCTGGGTTAAATTCATCGCTTTTTGGCTCACTACTCCACCCCAGTTTGGACAAAGCCATATTCAAATCAGTCTTGACCCTGCTTCCCATGGGAACAGTCCAGCCCGAACTGCCAAGCTAGATCCTCCCTGGACCGGAAACAAGCATCCTGGGCCCGGGTTTTGGGTATTTCCCTCTCATCAGCAGAGGCTCACTTGAATTCAGTGTCACAGCAGGCAGGGGACCCAAGTCTGGGCATACCCATTCCACTTAGATCAAAAAGTGCTGCGGAAACAAATGATGGACAGAATGCTGAATCAAACAGTCACCCCAGTCGAGAGATCTGGGTTAAATCCATTGTTATTTTTCTCACTGCACCACACCAGTTTGGACCCAGCCATATGCTAACCAGTCTTGACCCTGCCCCCCATGGGAACAGTCAAGCCCGAACTGCCAAGCCAGATCCTCTCTGGACCGTAAAAAAGCATCCTGGGACTGGTTTCAGGGTATTACCCCTCATCAGCCAGGCTAGCAGGAATGCAGTGGCATGGAGAGCATGGGAGCCATGGGAGCCATGGGAGCCATGGTCGAGAGTGTCTGTCATTGAAGTGTATTTTGATCATGCAAATCTTATGTTCATATTTGTCCACCAGTATTGTCCTCTTTTACAGTCAAGGTGAACCATGATGAAGGGTTTCCCGAAAAGCATTGGGCATTACTTGAAGTTCTGGATACTTATGGACCTGGATTTACAAAAATGACAGGGGTAGCGGACAATGGCGTAGCTAGCAGGGGGCAGTCCGCTCCAGGCGGCACCTTTTTTTAGGAGTGGCGGCGAGTGCAAGGTAAGTTTTACTTTTTTTGTTTTTATTTTATTCATCGCCTGTCGACTCTCCCACCACCCTGCCCCCCATTCTGCACTACCTTGCTGCACCGGCTGTCACTGGGCGGCAAACTCAGGGACCGCCCCGGGCAGCAAAAACTCTAGCTATGCCACTGGTAGTGGAAGTGACATCCATTTTTTCATCTCAATGTCATCATGGGAAGTGAGGTTATATGACCTCTAAACCCAACGTTAAGAACCTCATAATAAGTGCACAATTAATACAGTAAATGGAAGTTATTAGCATCCTGGATTTTATTTATGATGTTGACATGATATGAACGCGAAACCTTGTGTATTTCTTTTCATTTGAAGTGGCGTATATATTACTACAAAGCAGAGAACAATACTAGGAGCCAAAGCAAACAGTCATCATGTAAAAGTTCCCCTTGCGTACACCAAAAATGGAAAATGTATTGATACTAATCCTGGGCGTAGTACTACGCTACGCTCACGGAGCATACGTAGTTTGCACTACTACGCACTACGCAAATTGCACGTAGCACAGTGCAAAAACTGTGCTAAAACACATAGCGTAGCAGCAAAATCATCAACACCTACAAATGCTTTGATAAAGCAATTTTACATGCTAAAAAGTATGTAACCAATTCACAAAAGTGAACTTTGAGAATGAAAATATTAGGCAATGAGAGAGGTGATGATTTTGGGGACCCCCCTAACCTAGGGGGAGGACCAAGCAGATGCCTTGAACACAAAGAGCATATCATGCTGAACGATTCAGTGGTGGTCCCTTCCTCCTAGGACCACCCCAAGCACAGTTATGGGCAAAAATACAATCCCAACCAAAGGCCCTGCAAAGCATTATGGGACGAGATTAGCAGTGGGCAGTGAATATTATAGTGTCCAATATCAAAATAATTCTACAAAGAGCTGCAGTTCAACTAGTCGTTACTAGATGTCCCTCACGAAGTCAAATGCAAAAGCATGGAAATTATTATTACATCAAGCTGCAGTTCCACTAGTCGTTACTAGATGTCCCTCACGAGTCAAATGCAAAAGCATTGAAACCCTTTCATGAAGCTTTTGCATTTGACTCGTGAGGGACATCTAGTAACGACTAGTGGAACTGCAGCTTGATGTAATAATATATTCAATGCTTTTGCATTTGACTCGTGAGGGACATCTAGTAACGACTAGTTGAACTGCAGCTCTTTGTAGAATTATTTTGATATTGGATATTATAATATTCACTGCCCACTGCTAATCTCGTCCCATAATGCTTTGCAGGGCCTTTGGTTGGGATTGTATTTTTGCCAATAACTGTGCTTGGGGTGGTCCTAAGAGGATGGGACCACCACCGAATCATTCAACAAGATGTGCTTTTTGTTTTCAAGGCATCTACTTATTCTCTCCCTAGGTTAGGGAGGATCCCAAAATCATCACCTCTCTCACTGCTTGTTAATTTAGCGTTTTCACTTTTGTGAAATGACTATATGCATTTTAGCATTTAAAGACAGAGATACTTATTTTATCATAACTTGCACTGTGCAAGATGCTGTTTGCAATTATTGCACAGTGCAGACAAGCACACAGCTATGTAATTTGCGTAGTTCAAAGTGTACTTCGCGTAGCTACGTGTAGTGCTACTGCGCAAACTACGCCCAGGGTTAATTGATACATCACAGGAAAACGGTAAAAAAGATTAAAAAAACAACTGTGGTTGCATCCTCCTCTATTCATTCAAATAGACCATGTATTGACTATGAACTATGTTATTAGCTAACTATATTTCTTATTGTTGGTAAAACATTTTGATTTATGATCACTTAAAAGTCACTGTCAATCTTGCTAACAATGTAATTTTTATTTCACTTTTTGTTCATTCAAAAGACTTAACATTGCTCTGCTGAATTTCAGTATTTTGCAATACTGGATCCGGATTTGTGTCGCTGAAAGTAGTAATACCTTTATTTCGTTTGTAAAAAAAAAAAACGTAAAGGCACAAGCATATATACAATAGACAATCATGACTTCCTCTGGCCTCTAAAATAAACCTATATGTCAAAACAATCTACTGGATGTTGGCAATTTGAACAGAGGTGTGCAGTTCCTATTGAAAGAGAAGATAAAGGGGACGCATGGTCGGAAGTGTCAGATGAATCAAGTCAGGGCATCTGATCCATCAGGAGCAAGAGCCCTCACACACCTGAGGAGTGTCATGCTTCATCATTGGGCAGCTCCTCATTGGGCCGGCACTACAATGCCTAACGCCTGAGTTCTTTTTAAGCTGCCGTCGTGAAGTGTGAGGTGCTATGTAAAAGTGCTGTGCGTGAGTAGAATGGTGCATTGTGAATCTAAAAATAACTCTAGGAAATCACAGAGCAGTAATTTAATGTTTGGATCCCTCGGTTATACTTAAAGCAGGTAAATGCCAAAAAGTGGATGTAATGGTCCAAGTTGGCTCTAAATACAGGTGAAGGTCAACATGTTTCTTGCCATTTATGTGTCGTAAAGACGATCGTGGCAATTCATCAGGACCGTGAAAGGTGAAAACTAAGGGGCATATCATCAACAACCAGCGATAATCATCGCTAAGCGCTAGGATAATTATCGCCGGCTATCGCTTGTTTTTATCGCGGAGATAACGCGCTATCAGCGACGCTTATCTCCAGAGCGATAAAAATAACAGAGTTAGCTGCCAAATGTGCAATTATCGCTGGGTTTCCAGCGATAATCGCACAACGTTTGGCGCTACGTTGTTGATAGGGCAGGGCATACTTAACCATGATATCCACCTTCCATTGGATATCATGGCTAAGTCTAACTAAAAGCAGGTGTAAGGAAACTAGCGATAACCGCGGTTAGCGCTACTTTTCTTATCGCTATGCTTGTTAGCGTGCCCATTGATAATTGGAGAAATGTCGGTTAGCGACATTTCTCCAGTTATTTTGGGAAGGAACGCCCACTTTGCATCTCATTAGAGATGCAAAGGGAGGCGTAGGGAAAAAGGGTGCTAACATGCGATTATGCATGTTAGCACCCTCTTGTTAATAGGGTGAAAACATTATCTCCGCTTTTCTGGCTTTTAAAGCCAAAAAGCAGAGATAAGGCCCTTGATGATATGCCCCTAAATTACTCAAGGGTAGGTTGGTCAGAAGTACATATGTTTCCTAAAGCCGTACCTTACCCCAGCTCATTAACAGTATATAGTATACCTTGAGACAATCGATGTATGAACTGACCTGGATGGGACAAAAAGGGAAAAAGAACAACGTTAACATCTAGCGGCAACTCTTAGTTGGTGAATATGTATAAGCATGCAGTGCATATTTCTAGCTTCATGCAGAGGGTACTACTCATCTAGCCAAAAGGTAAAGGCCAGGATGTACCATGAAGTCTATGTGCTCCCTCATGCGCAGTTCTGGGATACAACATAGGTTAGTATCATGGATATTCTCAATAATCATGTGCTCTTACCACTGATAAAGTGGGCTGGAGCTCCACAGACAGTAGCGGAGTCGCGCTTCAGAAGCGTCGTACTGCCTGGGAGAGAGAGGAATAAATGAGAAGAGACATTTTTAAAAAAACCTGAGTGCCCAGATAGTGGCTTCCCGGCAAACCCAAGATGAAGAGTTCAATCAGGTAAAGCGTATATGCAGAGCCAACTTTGACCATTACATCCACCTTTTGGCCTATACCTGCTTTTAGTATAACCATGGGATCCATACATTAACTTACCGCTCTGTGATTTCCTCGAGTTATTTTTAGATTCACAATACACCATTCTACTGACTCACAGCACTTTCACATAGCACCTCACACTTCATGACAGCAGCTTAAAAATAACTCCGGCAAATAGCCCCCCTCCCTGCAGGGCCCATGGGCATTTCAGCACTGGCTCAATGAGGAGCTGCCCAATGATGAAGCATGACAGTGCTCGGGGTGTGTGAGGGTTCTTGCTCCTGATAGATCAGATCCCCTGACTTGATTCATCAGACACTTCCTACCTTGCGTCCCCTTTATCTTCTCTTTCAATAGGAACGGCACACCTCTGTGTATACATCTATATCTCTGGGGGCTTGTGAGCTGGACCTCTATCAGCCCTTTGTCTCCCCCTTTTGTATATAGGCAATTTGAACAGGACATAAAATTCATTAACTGATCAACACAATGTCTTACAATAAAACAGCAATAAATTGCTCTTAATTCATTGTATATCCAAAAGTGCTAGTGCATTGATTAATGGCTGGACTCTAAGGGGTCGATTCCGATTCGGGCCGGAAATCTCTCCGACCGAGCCGGACCCGGAGAGATTTCCGACCGAATCGGACCCGTGCAGTCCGACCGAACGAGTCCGATGCATTCGTATGCCACCGGACACGAGTCGGTCGGACTCCCATTGAACTCAATGGGAGCCGGTCGTACAACGCGTACGCGGGCTCCCATTGCCTCAATGGGTGCGAGGCGGGCAAGGCGCCCTCTACAGCGAGTACGCCGCGAGCGCTTCGCGGCGTACACGCACAGGTAGGGGGACCCATGGGTCCCCCTGTGTGCGCCTCGCACGGGTACGCGTACAGGGGGTCCGACACGGACCCCCAAAGTACGGCTCCGACAGCGAGTTCGAGTCGGACGGCGCGAGTCGGTCGGAGCGGTCGAGGTGCGCATCGTACTTACCCGGCCGGAAAACGTCTCCATTGCGCGGTGCGAATCGTGTCCGACCGAGTCGGTCGGAGCGGTACGATCCGGGTACGAGTCGGTCGGAGCGGTCGGGTCGCCCGGACGAGTCGGTCGGCGCATTCGCATCGTACTCGCTCGGCCGGACCCGCGTACGGTTCGGTCGGGAAACAGGGCTCCGAATCGGATCCGGTAAAGCCGAATCCTATTCGGAGCCCTACCGGCCGAGATCGGAATCGGCCCCTAACTGTATCTTACATGCCCTTGCAGAAGCAGACCATTTACAGTCTAATGTGTACTTAAACCTATAAACATTTAACAAGATTTGTAATAGCTCACTAGTTTAAATTCGCCACCCTCTACAAATTGAAGAGATGACCTATATGCTGAATGCTCTCCAAATAAAACAGTTAAAAACACTCTATAAATAGCACCAATAAAATGACAATAAAAATGCAGTTCCCGAAAGTGGTGTTGGATTAGTTATAGACTGCACTCTTGTTAGGTTTCAAATTCCCATCCCTGCAACTCACTCTTTTTATGCTATATTAGGTAAGCAATGTGTGGCTAAATACATGCCATTTGTATTCACGTTATGCAACCCACTGAGTTATCCCCGTAGTGCGCAGGTTTCAGTTAGCGAGTGTGACTCCATTTTGTTTTTCGTAATTCCTATTAGGCTGCTTAGGCTGAGCCCGAGTTAGGCCTCGTTGCTCATGTTGCTTGCCTCAGCAGAACACTGCATTTCGTTATTATTTTCTCTAATGCTGAAGGCTGTTTTCTGACTTGCTAATGAATAGGCCATTCTGCCCTGGCATGCTGATCTGAATGTGTAGTTTCTGCTCCCACGTTAAGAGATGCTGAGACCCAGCGCCGTGGCCTTGAGGCCTTGATAACGTGTACCCATCTGGCAGGTGATAGCACATCTCCCTGTGCCTCCTTTGTTCATGTTCGGCCGAGGCTGGTACTTTTCCATGGTGGGCAGGGTTGGAGGTTCTTGGGGAAGAATGATTACTCACTGTAGACTGTTGGGGGGGCCAGTCCCTCGGCAGACATCTTAGGGTGCAGGTCTGATTGGACTCCTCTGCAGAGTATTGCAAATAAACATGTAAGATTGTATTCTCTACTGTCTGACCGACTCTTCATTCTTGCGAAGGCATAGCAGGTGGTTGTAAGTAGCCTGCATGGCCCCTAAGGGCCACGTCGTTCAGATGACGCCCAAACAGGGACCCCGCAAGGTGATTTGCAGGGTCGGGGGGTGCGTTTGGTCGGTCGGGCGGATCGGGGTACCCCACACAAGACCGAGCTTGGTTCTCGCAGCTGCCCCGCCCGGCTGATCGGGCAGCTCCTCGTCTGGTGGTCACCGGCTGGGGTCCTGAGAAGGTGAAACCTTGGAGTTGACCGTTTGGTCCGAAGAGTCGGCAGTGGAGAATAATTTGACTCGACCTGTGTGCACCAGGTGAGTGATTCGATTCTTGGAAAAATGGTGCCATTCTCGAACGGCACGAGCCTACGGGCTGTGTCTTGATATGGTCTCCGGACTGTCTTGTCTTGAACTTGGTGGGTTTGCGGACCCTTGAAAAGGCACAGTGTTTGCGAGCAGCCTACCGGACCAACTGGAAATTTGGCCCGCGCTTGAAAAGGTCCGGGACTGTTCGCAAACAATCTGCCAGACCAACTGGTAATTTGGTCAATGCTTGAAAAGGTCTTGGGCTAGAGCCTGTCTTCTTGAACTTGGTACAGTCTCTGGACTGTCTTTTTGAACTTGGTACAGTCTCTGGACTGTCTTTTTGAACTTGGTACAGTCTCTGGACTGTCTTCTTGAACATGATGCAGTCTCCGGGCTGACTTGTGGTTTGATTGTTGTGTTTGGGTGTTATGAGGTTTGTGGACCGACGTCGGTGGTGGTGCTTGTGTAATGCTTGTTTGAGTGAGTAGCTACTGTGCTCTTCGTGTGGAGGTAAGGATGCCCTGCCTCAGCAAGCTGTGTTGTGTGGGGGTTTTGTTTGACACGATCTGAGGAACGTCTTTGGGAAAAGTACTTGCAATTCCTTTGCCAGGCAAAATGAGTGTGGCCCCTTCTTGAAAATGTCTGGAATGAGCTTAATTTGGTCTCTTGTTGCCATTGTGCTCTGCAGATGTCCATTAAAAGGAGGTTAGCTGGCGCCTCAATCAATAAATACAAATATGGTTTGATCAGAAATACTAGCAAGAATGTACATTTGTTTTGACATAGGAAGAGTACAACATGAGAAAAATGTAAGGAAGGGATGCGCATTTAAATTGAAAACAGTGTTGGGACGATTCAAGGTAATGTATATTTATGCTGAACAGGCACACATTTTAAAGGTGGAGTAAGG
The DNA here is from genome assembly GCA_963921515.1 of Calotriton arnoldi. NCBI lineage: Eukaryota > Metazoa > Chordata > Amphibia > Caudata > Salamandridae > Calotriton > Calotriton arnoldi. The sequence goes on from CAWUFW010011796.1 coordinate 519,777, forward strand.
AGAGGTGAAATACACGCTCGTAATTCAGTAGCGCTGAATGTGCTCTGTCTCTCTATGAAAGGGGGAGGGGAGGCAGGAATTACGGAAAGGGAGCAGTGTGTTGGTATTTAGAGCTTTCCGGCTTCAGACACGGACCGCATTTTGAAAACTGGCATGTAGGAATTCGATGCAATGCTCAGAAGGTAATTTATGACTGATTTGAGTGGGTGTGTTCATTTGGATTTGCTCACAATAGAACGTGTATTTAATTTGGAAAAAGTGTTTCAAGCATTACTCCAGGCAGTGTGTCTTGAGGCTGAATAAAAGGATTTTCAGAGTTGAAAAACGTAGCTTGTGAATTCAGTGTGTGGCAGGCTTGCTATTACCTTCGGTGAGACATGGGAGGAATTCCCAAGGAGGGGGCTCACGCTGGGGAGAGAGTTCCATGCGCAGCGCGGACCTTCCTAGGGAAGAGTGCCAGCAAAGGATGTTAATTGGGTACAGATTCTAAGAACAACACAGGAGCTAAGAATCGGTTCATGAGTTTTGTGAAAGTGTGTATCTAGAGTTTCCACAATGTTGTGGGATAGAATGTCCGGGAGCCTGTGGCATGAGATTCTTTGTGATTCAGTTGGTTATTGGATTGCTGTTCTCTGATCAGATTAAGGTGCACGTACAGTAAATATTGGTTAGTTTTCAAGGAAAGCTGATAGCTTGGCTTGCTCAGGAAAATTGTTTGCAGGGAATGAAAAGTGAGTTAAAATGTGTATGTACAGTTTGGAGAGGCCCAGCAGGAGACAGCCGTAGCATTGTTTTCAGAAATGTCAATCTGCAAATGCTGTCCTTTTTCTTTCTGCTGTTTCTATTCCTGCTGTGATGTTCAGGATGTTCTGGTTGTTGCGGTCAGAGGAAAGATGAGAGAACGAAGGTGTTATTTATCTTTTAGTGAACAGGATTTGTGTCTTAAAAGAGGAATATGATTGTTTATTTGCAGAATTCGTTTTTTTTTATTTATTGTGTTTTTGCAATAGCAACTTGGTTGTAGATATTGGGAAGTAATTGGTCTATACTGTTTCTTCCTGTTATGTATTTAACATAGTACAGTGCCATGCGTGTAATGGTGGGTGTGTCAGACACATTAGTTAATGTTCGCTCTCTCTTGCCCCGATTATTGGTCCTTTTTTTATTGTGAACCTTCATTTCGGTTAATGCCTAGTTGCAGCGAGCATGTAATGGGTTTGGCATCCAATTATCACTGCTCTCAGGCAGGTGAATGTCTGATGATGGGCCTTAATGTAAGTAGAGAGTGGTGTTTGTTTTTCCCCCGAGTTTTGCGGATGTGCCACCCACTTTGTGGGCAACAGGCGATGTAGAGCTGGGATTCCTGCAGATTTCACGAACTTTGTTGTGTATGATCCCGGATTTGGTTGAGAAAGGTGTTGGGGAGGAGAAGGCTGGTACATTGTAATAGTCCCACTATTTCGATTGTGTTAAAAATTTGTGGCTGACCTGTGTGCAGTTCAAAGGACAAATAAAAATGTGGCCCTCCAGTTGTCTGCTGCTCTGGCTATTATTATGCTTTTTCTGCTGCTCAATATTTTTTTTGTCGTTGATCTAAAGAGCATTCTTTGGCAGTATTGCTCATAGAATATATATGATAGGCATGTGTTTGGAATAACATTGGCTGGTAAGCTGCGCCTTTTAGGAACATGCAGAAAGACAGGGCATCTATACAAAGTTTAAAAATACAAGGTAGTTACTTGCTCATCGTTTTAGACACAGCAAAGTTGCAGGGCGGTACAGTTGCATGGTGTTAGACATGACATCCTTCGCGTGGTTTCCCCTGACCTTTTTGCCTCTACCCCCTATGTTTTGATGCTGTGCTGGTTTTCGTTTTTGCTAGCTTAGATGCTTAGGGTATTTTGCCACTGCAGATCAATGTCACAGTGCGAGTGCTTTCTGTGTAAATTGATATTGTGCTTGGTTCTCCCTGATTGGCATATTGGTTTTACTAGTAGATTCCTAGTGCAGTGCACTGATTGTGCCAGGGCTGGTAAATAAATAGCTACTAGTAGGCTTGCAGCGTTGATTGTGCCACCCACATGGGTGGCCCGGAAAAGATGCCTCAGGCCTGCCACTGCAGTGCCTGCGTGCAGTTTGTACATAGGGCACACCTATGGTAGGCCCAGGGTACACCCCTGGGCAGGGTGCAGTGTATGTGCAATGCCGATGTGTGCTGGTGTGTGTGGCGTGTCCTGGTGGTGACAAGATACCATTTTCCCTTTTCACTATAGAAGGGCTGTCCTGCTGATAGGCCAGAATGGGGAATTTTTGAAACATTTAGCGAGTATATCCTTCATAGGGATAAGATAGAGAATAGGAATGAGTTCAGAATTTGATAATACATCTTTAAGTAAGTATGGTTTTTAAAGTCTGTGTTTGATTTTTTTTTGTCCAACTTTTCCGTGTGTTTCTGTCTTCTTGGGGATTAATTGTCTTGTTTCAGTGTGACAGAGGAAGAGGATGTGCATTTGGTGCAGTTTCCTTTTTTGGTGTCTTCACTGTGTTATTGTGAGTGTTGGTACAATGCTTTGTATATTGCCTTTTGGATGAGCTTGTCTGCTCGTGCCAAGCTACTAAGGGGGTGAGTAAGGGTTATCTAAAGTGTGTATTCCCCTTACGCTGACTGGAGGGAAGGGTCCCTATTTGGACAAAGGTACCTACCTCTGCCAACTAGAGACACTCGTTTTTCAACAAATTGTTCTTATCTTTAGTTTTGACTGACCAGGGAGTTTGTTTTTGAAAGGGGTAAGTATTGTCAATAGGAGGTTTCCTTCCCAGGTCACCTACTGTCGAAGGGGGGTAGGAGATCAGCTCCTTGGGTAACTAACACATTAAATGAGGTGCATGGGGTGCATGACCCTTAATTCTGAATGCCTAACACCTCTGAATGCCTAACACTTTAAACTGCGTTTTTCTTCTTTGGCTTCTGTGCTTGGTACATATATTGTTGTATGCGGTTGTGTTGTAAGTACGCAAGACGGCTTGTTGTGCGCTTTCTGTCTTTTGCGCTCGCCCGAGCTGTCTAGGAACGGTCATGACGGTGGCCATTTCCATAAGACAATCGGTTGGGCTCGCTTTAGCCACTTATTTCACAGGATGCTGTGAACACGCTTTTGAATAAACAGAGACACACCACCTCACCAGTGCACGTCTAATAGGCTATAGAATAACACTGTCTGAAAAATTGTCATGATTAGAAAAGTGTGTCACCTTGAAGTACGCCATGTTACTGCCCCTCCTTTCTGTAAATTGATGGAACTGGAATTGAGATGGAGATGAAAGGATGGGTAGACTAGACTGATGTTCCCTGAATCTGATCCTTAAGGGGCACTATATGTTGGTGGTTTTCGTTTGAATACCCAGGTGGCACCACCATTATTGCTTATGATACTGCAACACTTCATACAGTTGGAGAGACATTACAAATACTTCATTAGCAGGCCCTGCTGGGTGGGTACTGAAGTAAAGATGTCTAAGTTGAAAGTAAGGCACATTGTCAGGATGAGGCATTGCTCAGCCCGTGTACCGTATGGTGCACATGATGCACATTACTAGGAAGGGTACCTGTATGCCCCCAATAATTCCGTATTGCACATTTTCTTTTTGAGGTTCTTCAGATGATTCATACAGGAATGGACAGATGCAATGATCCCAAGTATGTCCGAATTGTTCTTTCAGAACTTAATGAATTAATTAAGGCTTACCCCATTATTTGGTGTTGGGAGAGAAAAAGAAGTTATATAAAGTTTTATCCTTGCCAGTTAACTACAAGTTCACATTATATCCATTAATAGGTCCGGGACGCCCTGCAGTCACAAAAAGAGAGAGGGGCCCGGACACGATGTACAGCCTGGCTGCTTGTTATGGAACATCCATGAATACGATTGAGGCGGAGCTGCAGAGCAAAGAAGTGCTGGACGAGGCAGTACCACCAAAAAATAACACAGAGAGACGGGCTATCCAGGAGCCCCAGCCTGTTGGTCTACTTGTGCCTGAGTCCCAGCCATTGAGCCTAGTCTGTGGGCTCGCCTGTGTTTGAGCCTCTGCCCCTTGGTTCCCCTTGAGTCTGACCCCCTTTCTCCTTTGACCCCTTTGTGTAAGGTACAATGTATGCCCGACGGAGGAACAGTGCACCTAGGTAAATTTGGATTAGTAGGGATGGACTTCATGGATGAAGAATAAGGTGTGGGTACCCTATCTAAGGTACCAGCGATAGAGTAGAGGAAGAGAGTTTGGTGCATTGTTTGGACAGTCAACGAACGGGACAAAGGGACTGTGATTCTAGAGAGAGAAATACCTTGCCCTGCAACGTGGGATCTGGATCCGAGCTAGACGCACAGCTCCACCGCCGGTGTAGTTCCTATTTCTCTAATAGGCTCTGCGCATTGGAATAATATACCCTATAGGTTTGGCATAGGACTAAGGTCAGTATGCCCCTATCTAGTATATTAAACTTAATTACTTTTGTGCCAGCTAACTCAGAGGCCACTAGAAACTCCTTGTAAACAAGAAGGGAGTAGTTTCTGGCAACCGCATAAACATGACAACTTTGTTTCCCTTTAGAATCCGAATACTTCTCAGAATCGTGGAAACAATAGATAACAGTTTCACTCAGCTTAGTTTCCTCAGAGTTACACAGAAAGAATAGACGGGCGTTTCAATAAAAAGGATTTATTGAACAGTCTTGTTTCTCGTGTAAGAGATATGAGCTGTTATGATCGCAAGACAGTATGCAATATATATAATGTACAGCGTAAGCAGTAGGAAGAAATAATACTGCGCTAGAATTATCTTTTAGCATATATTCACGTACATAAATAACATGAGCTAAAAATGCGAGTACTCATACGATGCTTCTCTAAGCTAGTTCTACCCCAATGTACCTAACCTAGTCTAGGTGTAGGGCAAGGTAAGAAGTAGGTGAAGTATTCTCTAGTATGGTATACTAAGAGTATGTTAAGTCTAGTATGCCAAGAGTCCCTCTAGGTTCTAGTCAGCTCCATACCTTGAGAATGAGCGAGGTGGGAATCTCCTGCCGAATCTCAAACTCTAACACCCCGCGAAGGGAGTCAGAACACTGGAAGCTGGATTCTTCTGCGAGCAGGAATGACAGCGTCTTCTCAGTGCGTCAGGCCGGGATACGGGCTCCTCTGAAGTCGAGGTCTCCTCTACCTTGCTTGGGCAAGGGAAGGTATATTTATACCTGGTAGGTGCCTTGGAATGTTAGCATTGACGTGAAGTCGGACAGAGGAAGACATCAGGAATGAACCCTTAAGGTATAGCGGTTCATGCATAATAGATGAGTTCTTGGAGAAATCAATAATCCTGTGCTAGGGGAACTCCCAAGAGCTTAAGGGTCTGGTTTCTAAGAACTCGTTGTTATGTTAGGGTGGACGGATGTCGGTGACCATGCCTGTATTTGGAGTGCATGGCTAATGCCTAAATAAGGACTCAGAGTTACACAGAAAGAATAGACGGGCGTTTCAATAAAAAGGATTTATTGAACAGTCTTGTTTCTCGTGTAAGAGATATGAGCTGTTATGATCGCAAGACAGTATGCAATATATATAATGTACAGCGTAAGCAGTAGGAAGAAATAATACTGCGCTAGAATTATCTTTTAGCATATATTCACGTACATAAATAACATGAGCTAAAAATGCGAGTACTCATACGATGCTTCTCTAAGCTAGTTCTACCCCAATGTACCTAACCTAGTCTAGGTGTAGGGCAAGGTAAGAAGTAGGTGAAGTATTCTCTAGTATGGTATACTAAGAGTATGTTAAGTCTAGTATGCCAAGAGTCCCTCTAGGTTCTAGTCAGCTCCATACCTTGAGAATGAGCGAGGTGGGAATCTCCTGCCGAATCTCAAACTCTAACACCCCGCGAAGGGAGTCAGAACACTGGAAGCTGGATTCTTCTGCGAGCAGGAATGACAGCGTCTTCTCAGTGCGTCAGGCCGGGATACGGGCTCCTCTGAAGTCGAGGTCTCCTCTACCTTGCTTGGGCAAGGGAAGGTATATATATACCTGGTAGGTGCCTTGGAATGTTAGCATTGACGTGAAGTCGGACAGAGGAAGACATCAGGAATGAACCCTTAAGGTATAGCGGTTCATGCATAATAGATGAGTTCTTGGAGAAATCAATAATCCTGTGCTAGGGGAACTCCCAAGAGCTTAAGGGTCTGGTTTCTAAGAACTCGTTGTGACGTTAGGGTGGACGGATGTCGGTGACCATGCCTGTATTTGGAGTGCATGGCTAATGCCTAAATAAGGACTGGGATTTTATGTCTATATAAGGGCAATGCGAATTGTGCCTATATAAGGACATGTTTCGGGAAAACCTATATACGGACACCTAAAGCGGAATACAACACCCAGTACACTTTCGAATGACCGATAATACTAAATGCTAAACATTAAATGCTAAACATTAAACTGAGTACCACATGTTGCTAAAAACATTTCCAAAAGCATATTAAAAGAAGTTTAAAATAATACTGTTGAATGCAATAGGTACTGTACATTTTTAAAGCATTTTTTTCATTCTAGGCACATATCATAAATAAAAGGGAACATGAATGAATAAACAGAAATATATACATATGACGAAATGGTTGATAAATTTTCAAAAATCAAAAGCCATTTCATAACATGATGCTAAAATGAAATTATAGTAAAATAAGGTGACAATGTGTCCTCGGAAGTATTCAAAGAAGTCCGGTTTATATGTATAGTTCTACTGTAAGCAGATTGAGTTTGCCATGTATTTTCAAAAAATAAAGAGAAAAAGAAAAAGCTCAATTTTAGGAAGAGTTCAAAGCTTTGTTCTGTTTTGAAAATACGGAGGCCAAATTTCATTGCGTCCCTGGTACACTGTGAGCCGAATCAAAGTCAGTGTATGGGTCTGGTGTAAACATGAAATCATCTATTTTTGTAGCCAAAATATCGTCTACCGATGTTGGTGACATTTGGAACACCTCGTTCAGAAGGTCAATTGCACAGAGATGAGAAACATCGCCTTCAGCAGAAGATGCTGCAGCAATGTTCACGTCCGTTGTTACCTGTGTGCCTGTTGATCCATCTCGTACCTCAGCAGCAGCAGGAAGCGTCTGTGAGATCTCAATGAATGCCGTCATCAGGATTGGTAGCCTCTGGGGACAACACAGAGCATTGGTCGTTACCGGGTCCAGCAGAGTATCGATATCCGTTGGCATGACTGATGGGAGTGTTAGACAGGTGTCTAGCACGCATTCTTCACCGCAAAGCAGGCAGCGTAGAACAGGTAAGATGCAATATTGCCAGATTGGTCTGAATGACAGGAACCATGTTGTATTAAGTTCCCGTAGACGAGGCATGCCCAAAAGCTGCACTATGAGCTCACGGCACTTCCGTTCTAGGAGAGCTTTCTCCACATCGCTCTGAGTGATGTCGGTGGATAGGCTTGCCATAGCGTAATAGTAGGAACAGAAATAGGATTCCTGCAACAAGTGCTAGAATTAATGGCACAGCACCAAACACCGAATGTGCGAAGTTTGGGATGATTCCGAGGACTGCCTGGAAGGGTGCTAACAGTCCTGAACAGATGGTCTTAAATACATGTACAATACCGCTCGTATCAGACATGTTAAAGATACGTCCCATCATTTCTGCGAAATGTATAGGGCAGTTTGTACGAATTAAAGCCTGTATCTCAGCCGAAGTCCTTGCAATTTGTAAATCATAGATTTCTTTGGCCGAGGTCAGAGGCACGGTCTGTTGCAAAAGCATGGCTTTCATTCTGCTTAAAGTATCAAAACGTATAAAAAAAACATTCAATGAAGGGCATAGAGGCGACTCCCTGACTGTCTATTGGGGGGAACAATACTTGCATACAGCAAGTAACCCTAGAGTTCACCGTTACCAGATATGGGATGCCTGGCAACATGCCACAGCAAGTCTGATCATTCAACATGAGGTAACTCCCGTTAGAAAGTTGGCCAAACGTTGGATTAATCACAGTAGCTGGTGTACCTTGCTGGTGGCAGGACAAATTTGCCACAGAACCATTACAAGCCCTGTGTAAAGAAATGTCCTGACATATGTGTGAACCGCTTAGTGCATTTTCACAGTGTATACCGCTTAGAAACACTTCACGATCCCCACTCCAACATCTGTATTCGTAAGGTAAATCCCAGGATGTCTTAATGTATTCTTTACCCAACCTTTCATATTTGCCTGCTTGCATTTGTTTGAGGCAATACTGAAAATGAAAAGTAGAGACAGGCAGAGTTATTTTGCCATGGATAAGCCATTCTGTAGCTGGTTTTTCTGCTACCGTAAATGGTAATTTTTCCAGTTTTTCAATGCTCAGCACTGTATACTTTGCTCCCCTTTGTGCCAGTTCGATCTGTTTATCAGTTAGATTGTATTCTGCAAACAGAGACGACGTGTTGATATAACGTCAAGGCACATAGCCCGCATGCAAAGATTGCAGCGACCAGCCTAATAACATAATAGAACGTAGCTGAGATTGGCTTTGTTGTAACATGGCTAAATCTTGTTCCAGTATGTCTATAGCAGAGGATACAATGTTGTCCAATGAATAAATTCTGGATGACAAAGTTGTTAACCCATTGTTGACCACAGAGAGAGTTTTCTCTAAGTTAATACGATCAAGTTCACGTATTCGTTCTGCGGCCTCTGCCTGTGAAACCTTCCATACTTCATTATAAGCAGCATAAATGCCGGCATATATGAAACGTTTTTGACGCGGTGTTCTTGGTCCTAGCAAGAATTCCCTAAGGTCTGCGTCTTCTTTAAGTAAAGATAAGTGTTGTTTCACATCCTCAAGTGTAGATTTTTGTAGCCAGTCGAGGCACAATTTTCCTACACTGTATGTTGTTACTACCCCCGGATGTTGTCTTTGAACGTATCGTGGGTCTGGCCTATGGATAGTAAAGCCCTGTCTTCTATTCATGAATCTTTCTTGACAGATGTTTGTGTCTGAAGGCCAGAGTAACCATTTTTTCCAATCAGGATCTGTTCTGTTGGTTTGTAGTATTGTGGCAATTGTAACCGCTCCCTGTGTAGTGTTATTACTTGCAGGTGTTGGCACAGAAGGCGTTTTCATGTCTTTGATCTTGGCTAAACCAAGGCAAGACGTTTGTTGCACAGTGTCATTCAAAAACATTATTTGCTGAGGGATGATACATGCTCTAAACAAAGCTTCTTTCCCCTGCACTTGCCAATCTTTAGAACCCCAGACAGATTTCGTGTCTATTGTGTCTTTCCAAAAGTCAAATCCATGTCTAGACAGTTGGGTAATAAAGGCTGCAGAGTAAATCTGTTTTGTATTAGTTAACATAATTTTCTGTCCCGTTTTGTTTACATTTTTATAGTAAAATGATTCTGGATCAGATGTATTGTACCCTGAAAAATAGGGAAACTTTTTAGCAAACATTTTTGAACTACCTTTTGGTGGTTAAGGACAATGTTCCCATTGGTAAAACAAACACATTTCTAGGTGTTGCAGATTTATGCAAGAAATGATGACCATAGTGGTTATAGCAATAAAGCTGTTCGTAGTCTGATGAACCCTCTAAATATTCATTGTTAGAGAATGCAGCAGACCTTTCTAGATCAGACATCATATCATTTATAGTCTCAAAGTCCCAGTCATCAGAATAGGTACTGGAGGTAATAAAATCACTTAATGAAATTTTAAATAAATGTGGAATGTTCAAAAGTTCCGTAGGGCCGAAGATATCGAAATCAATTTTGTCCCACACTATACCATCCTGTATAGGAACGGCTGTGATGTTCACTGCTGACAAGTCTCTTTCTTCACGATGGGATGATTTGTGTGGTTTCAAAAGTAAGTTCACATTTTTACTTTCAGTGTTCATATGGATGTATCTGCCATTTATAAGCACGCTGATAGTCATAACCAAAGCTAGCCAACGCAGAAAGAAAAATATTCCAGAAATAATCCATAGTTCAATCCATGGTGAAACCAGATAAGTCTCTTTCAGGAGATGAAAAAGGTCTTGTACTTGCTGTTTGAAAGTTTTTAATGCTGGCGTTGTTTCAGGTTCACTCGAATCCTCAGAAAACGTATCAAAGTTAATGAAATAGCCAGAAGCAGTTCTGTCAATTGTAGGAATTGCATCAGGATTTGTAGAGATCGCTGGAACCAGTTGATCACTTGTTACGTTGGTGTAGACAGGTGTATCTGGACGAACTGTTACTTAAGTTTCAAGAGCGATGAGTTCCATAGCATTGTTGCTTAGTCCTTCATCTGTTACTGCTGAATTCTCGATGGTTATGAGTCTTTCAGTCTGAACCTCTTGGATAGTAGCGAGAGGAGTGCGTCTGCTACTAGGTCGGAGTCCACGAGGCCTACTATTTAGTATTGGCCACATACTGTGGATTGATGAGGTCGATTGACACAAATCTTTTCTCCTTTTTTCCAGCAAGGGGCGGCAGAAGTACCGTTCTTGGTCCGTGAATGGCTAGGACAGGTACTGGTTGTCTGTATGAAGGTCCAAATTCCTTCTTGTCCGCAGTCTTCTCTCTGACTAGATCCCCAACTTTTGGGATCCAAACAGGCCTTGCTGGGACTGCCGGTTTCTCCCCAGTGCTGGTTGGCTTCAGGAACACGTTGCTTTGTTTCGATCTTAGTTCATTTAGATCCTGTAAAACAGCCAAACGATCTTTGATAGCAAAGGGTTTATTTTCCACCACTGTGCCTTTACATTCGAGATCAGGAACCCACATTCTTGTCCCAAATAGGACCTCATATGGAGTGACCCCCCCTAGAGAACTTCTTGGCAAATTATTTAATGAGCGTTGGACCCCATAAAGATGTTTGACCCACCCATCACCCGAGCCTAATACTCTAGCTGTTATAGACTGCTTTATGTCCCGGTTTTTCCTTTCCACAACAAAATTTCCCTCAGGATGAAACGGAGAGGAGTACTGCAATGCTACGCCCAAACTGGCCATGGCTTCTTTGTAAGCCCGAGAGCTAAACACAGGGCCCTGGTCAGAATGTAGTGTGCCAATTGCGTATGTGCCGATAAAGACTCGCAAATCTTTTATAACAGTTCGAGCGTCAGCCGAGCGCTGAGGCCATATCCATAGGAACCTTGACTTAGTATTTGTGGGATTGCATTTGTCCATAAGGACCCCTGCGCATAGATAGTCTAATGCTGTCTAACAATGGTGTCTGTACTGGGCAGGCTACTTCGTAGCATGGTGTCTGGTGGCGTTCTGCATCACGCTGTTTATTGCAGTCTATGCAGTCATCGATGAAGATGTGAATCTGTGTATTCATTCCAGGCCACCAGTACATCTCTTTTAATGTTAATATTGTTTTAGAGATCCCTTGATGTGACAGACCCTCCCCCAAATGTGCTTCATAAATCAAAGCTGCTCTAAGTTCCATGTTTGGTATTACCCTATCCCCCACTCTAGGGATTCGAGCAAAAGGAACTTTGTTCGCATCAATTACATAAGAGTACTTGAGTGGAAATTTTTTTGGGTAACGCTGCACTACTGCCTTTGCTTGAAGCATTGACAGCCAACAATATCTCACTGTCTATTCTCGCTTTTGAACGAGTGATCGCAGCTACGGAAGCCATCTGAACAGCCCCCTTTGCGGCTTCGTCAGCCAATGAATTCCCTGCAACGTGAACGCCATCACGTTGATGACTCAGCGTGTATCACGTGAGCCTTTGGTAGTTCGTTTTTTAACTGAACTACTTGTTCCCAAAGCGTTTTATGCTTTATTGTGCCACCCTTTGCATCTTTGAACCCGTTTTCAAGATAATTCTGTATATATTCATTATACGACTGAACACAGTAAAAAGAATCGCACACTATGAGTGTGGGGAATTTGCGATCTGTATTCTCAAGTGCCAGTTTGAATGCTTGTAGTTCAGCTCGCTGAGCTGTACAATCTCCTAGAGATTGAGTTTTAGTGACCATTGGTCTGAAGTTACCATCTTGCATGCAACCTTTAACGATTGCGCACGCTGCACTGTAAACTTGCTTACTCCCTGTAGCGGGTAGTGCGGATCCGTCAGTGTAAATTATGAATTCATACTGATCGAGAGGCAGAATTTTAGTGGGCAGAGGACATTCATGTTCATATTGCAGGAACGCTTGTGTTTTTAGATCAGGATCAAAAACATATTCAACATCTGTTGCAGCAAGAGAATTAACCCATTGTATCCATCTAGGATGTAAAGCTTTTGCATTTGGAATGCTCGCTTTTGTAACCGCCTCTAAGGCCGGTACTGGAGTTACGACAATAATGCGTTTCCCTTGGGCTAGAGCTCTTTCTTTGCTACAGCGGTTTGAACTGCTGTCAGTATTTTTTCTGTTGAAGTGAAGCGCATTTCTGCTTGTGTATACAAATGTGATTTGTATGCTATTGGTACTTTTTCACCCTCATTAAATGTTAAATAGGTGAATCCGCATTGTCCCGAAATTATTCGGATCACTAAATTGCGTTGATTTACGCGTGTTTGTAAGTGATTTGTTGCTAACATGTTAGCTTGGAGTGAACGCAAGATTTCTGTGTGTTCTGTGTCCAATTTTTGAGTGAAAAATCAGGTTTGATTAATTTGTAGAGAGGTTTAACCCTTTCTACGTAATTTAGAATGTAAGTTCTTCCAAAATTTAGGAAACCCGAGATGGATTGTAAGTTTTTCAGCGTTTTGGAGGTTGGAGCAGCGCACACTTTTCTAAAAGTTGGCTGCCAGGCTCTTGCCTTCACTTGAAAGCTCATATCCTAGGAAAAGGACATTGAGATGGGCAATTCTGGATTTTTTAAAGTTGAATTTATAGCCCTCAGAGGCGAAGCCCAATATAATGGTACTCACCCTGTTCAAGTGCCTATCTAGGTCATCGTCTGTCAGATAGATGTCATCAACATATGACAATGCCTCATTATCATAGATTTGTAGTAACTCTATTACTCTTGCTGAGAATAACCCCAGGCTGTTCTTGAACCCTTGTGGGAGTCTACAAAATTGACGCTGGGTCCCCATTATTGAGAAAGCTGTTAAGTACCTGCTTTCAGGTGCTATGTTTTGACAAAAGAAACCATTTGAAATGTCCAATGTGGTTTTATATTTTTTACACACAATGTTATTCATTAATGCTGTACTATGTGCATTTTGCACTGCAAATGTTTTAGAACAAGTGTTCAAGTGTCTGTAATCCAAAACTAGACGATATGTATTGTCTGGTTTAGATACAGGAAACAAAGGATTGTTCATTGAGGAGGTGCATGTTTCAATCACCCCTTGTATTCAAGTTGATCTAAGATCTCCCTGACCTGTTTTTTAGCTTCTTGCCTTATTGGATACTGCCTTTGTGCAGTAGGTTCATTTTTAGATGTATTTTGTGGTGAGGTGAGTCCTCATCCCATCCTACATGATTTTTATATAATGCTGGGGCCTGGGCAACTGCCCATTTCCTGGCATAAGTATGTTTTAGGTGAATTGGAATATGGTTGGAGAAGGCAGGCATAATGATGTCCTCACCATGTGGGCACTCCCTGACAAATTGTGATGGCCAGTCTTTTTCTGCTAGAAGTATATCATAACCCCTTGAAAGTTTCTCCCAAAAGAGTATTTTCACTTTTCTTGGTATGTCTCCCTCCATTTGGAGTGTTATTTCATATAACTTTTGTGGAGTACTAACCCTGGTGTCTACAGTTTCTACTGTGATGTACTCATTCAAGTCCACTATCTCCAGAAGTTCCTTCAGGTTCTGGCGAGCTATTGTGACTTCTGCTGCACTGTCCAGCATTGTCTGAGCCCATTCTCCGTCTTGAGTTGTGTTCTCAGTATTCTCGGCATGTCTGATCTTCAGACCTGCTACCTTCTTTTTCGAGAATTGAGGTTTTGTTTTATTTTTCTGAACGTGTTTGTCGTCTTTGGATTTCACGCGTTCTTCTCTTTGTTCTGACCGTCCTCTTCTTTCCGATGTCTGTGACGATATCTGAAAGGTACGAGAGGAACGTGTATCAGTGTCTTGATACCTGTCAGGTTTTCTTAAATTATCCATATTCCTGAGGTTATACCTCCTTTCAGAGGGCTCCTTTTGAGGAGACCTACCTCGGGATTGAGAACGTGTCTCTTTTGAATTTTGTTTATTAGTTTCCCACTTCTCTTTAGAAGATGTAGGAGTTTGTTTAATAGAGTCCTTTTCAGGACTTTCAGATAGTTTTGGCTTCAAAGGTTTGCCACCCAAACTATCTCTGCCTAATTCTGCATAAGATTGTTCTATTATTCTGGGTAGTTCAGTTTGATGTTCTGTAACATTAAATTCCCTTAAGCGTTGGCGGATCGCCACTGATGCTGCCTCCCCTTTAATATTTGATAATATTATTGTTGAGTCCTGGTCGAAGATTTTCAGTAATTTCATACCTAAATTCAGAGCAGGCTCTGCCCCGTATTCGTTTTGAATTTGTTTCAGGACATCTGGTATTACTGCAATTGACGGAACACCATGTGTTTTAGTATAGATGGCAGCAAAGACTGCGCCCCAAGTGGTGCAATCTTCCAGTTGTGGTGTGATCTCCATTGGTAAACAGATTGTTAGGATTCTGTGTTTCTCATAAGGGCTAGTATTTGGAAATACTGCTTCAATTTGAGTAATATTTTGAGCTATCCAGAATGGAATTTGCTCACGTTTTGTGGGCATTTTACCCATGACTGCGTATAAAGTCTGTGGAGTAATTTTTAGTGTATTCCCCTGATGAGGGGTTTGAATTGGAATGGTCATTGGTGGTTGGACAGTGAATGTCCGCATGACATATTGGACCAATTGTCTGTAAATTTTTATTAACTCTGTAAGCTAAGTAAGTAATTCCTCGTCTGACATTATATCGAGGTCAGGATGAGGAGTGTAGCCGGCTAGAATCGGCCATGTTGCTCCTGGTCTACCTAGTGGACCGAACCTGGTAATGTTTCTGTGATGTTTTAGGGCGCCTTTAAACAAGAGATGATGCTCCTGGTATGTGAGTGGAATTTCAATATCCTCTAAAGGAATATATTCCTCTGGTGGTTCATCTTCTTTGTAGAAGTGAAACACTCTTGTTACTGGATTCGATTCTGGGAACACTATCCATGAATAGAATACCTCGGTCTGAAAGGATTTGTGTGCCTCTATCACGAAAACTGTTCTACCACCTCTTGGTGATAGGCCGTGTTTTATAAGTTTTAGAGTGATGGCTCTCCTTAAGTTTGGAGCGATGTCTATAACACCCTCATCGGCTTCATTTAAACCTGTAAAGTTAAAAGCTGTTACGACTGGTTGAGCCGCAGCTACACCGTTCCCGGTGTCATTGTCCCCGTGTAGGGACATTTGTTTTTTGAAAAATGTAGATCAATTTCAAGGAAACAAAAGATAAGGTGCACAATATTTTGGAACACTGTATCCTTCAACGTTGATTAAACCAAAATAGCTAATCTATAGGTTTTTTGTCCAATTTTAGCTTTGGCGGATATTTAACCCTACCCACTCCAGACGTCTTATGGAGTATGTGAGTAGGGGTCTCTGAGGGAAAAACCTGACTGAGTTACTCAGTATCTTGCGTTAAATTACTGCCTTACCAAACGGTTGGGCGCCATGTAGTGTAGTTCCTATTTCCCTAGTAGGCTCTGCTCATTGGAATAATATACCCTATAGGTTTGGCATAGGACTGAGGTCAGTATGCCCCTATCGAGTATATTAAACTTAATTACTTTTGTGCCAGCTAACTCAGAGGCCACTAGAAACTCCTTGTAAACAAGAAGGGAGTAGTTTCTGGCAACCGAATAAACTTGACAACTTTGTTTCCCTTTAGAATCGGAATACTTCTCACAATCGTGGCAACAATAGATAACAGTTTCACTCGGCTAATCGTGCATGCTTAGTTTCCTCAGAGTTACACAGAAAGAATAGACGGGCGTTTCAATAAAAAGGATTTATTGAACAGTCTTGTTTCTCGTGTAAGAGATATGAGCTGTTATGATCACAAGACAGTAAGCAATATATATAATGTACAGCGTAAGCAGTAGGAAGAAATAATACTGTGCTAGCATTATCTTTTAGCATATATTCACGTACATAAATAACATGAGCTAAAAATGCGAGTACTCATACGATGCTTCTCTAAGCTAGTTCTACCTCAATGTACCTAACCTAGTCTAGGTGTAGGGCAAGGTAAGAAGTAGGTGAAATATTCTCTAGTATGGTATACTAAGAGTATGTTAAGTCTAGTATGCCAAGAGTCCCTCTAGGTTCTAGTCAGCTCCATACCTTGAGAATGAGCGAGGTGGGAATCTCCTGCCGGATCTCAAACTCTAACACCCCGCGAAGGGAGTCAGAACACTGGAAGCTGGATTCTTCTGCGAGCAGGAATGACAGCGTCTTCTCAGTGTGTCAGGCCGGGATACGGGTTCCTCTGAAGTCGAGGTCTCCTCTAACTTGCTTGGGCATGGGAAGGTATATTTATACCTGGTAGGTGCCTTGGAATGTTAGCATTGATGTGAAGTCGGACAGAGGAAGACGTCAGGAATGAACCCTTAAGGTATAGCGGTTCATCCATAATAGATGAGTTCTTGGAGAAATCAATAATCCTGTGCTAGGGGAACTCCCAAGAGCTTAAGGGTCTGGTTTCTAAGAACTCGTTGTTATGTTAGAGTGGACGGATGTCGGTGACCATGCCTGTATTTGGAGTGCATGGCTAATGCCTAAATAAGGACTGGGATTTTATGCCTATATAAGGGCAATGCGAATTGTGCGTATATAAGGACATGTTTCGGGAAAACCTATATACGGACACCTAAGGCGGAATACAACACTACCAGTGATGGCTCTCTGAAAAGACACTGGAAAGAAGAGTTTTGCCCATCCTCTTGATCCCTGGCCACCAATTCCATTGTGTTGTATTTCTCTCCCAATCACCATGTATCCGTTTGGTCACCCAATTGATGAGGAAAATAGCTCTTTTGCACCTCCCTGGTCAGAGCGGCGTCAGTACATAGAAAGTACAAGATGCATCCATAGTTGTTATTGTGCTAATAATAGTGTTAGGAACATCCTACTCCCTGACTGAGATGTATCCTGTGCATTCCCAAGTTCATACCGCACCAGTTTCTCTAGTGAACATGTTTGTTACTTTAGCTCCTCGCACAGGGGAGCACCGGAGGACATAAAGAGATAATACAAGTGCTCAGATTGGCGTACCTTCAATTCTGTTCTCCAGTCCTACGTAATACATTTAGTGATTCACGCCCTACAAAAGAAGGTGTACATTAGGCAGAGGCCTGTCCTGACAGTTAATATGACAGTTCGTTTGTGTATCCAGGGGGGGGGAGATTAAGATGGGTGAAAACATATGACTTAATTTACAGACTGAACGTGACAATAGGCCAGTCCTAGATCCTGCCTCATAATGTTTGCTTTGCCTGTGGATCACAAGTTTATGCTTAGCATCCGAGTGGACGGTTTGCAAATGCTGTTTTTCTTTTCTCTTTTCCCCACTGTATTTGTTGAACCATGTACGTATTGCACCTATCCTCAGGTACAATGTAAAACTATGTGACACGACAAAAAAAGGCCCTTGTATACACTGTTCCCCAGTTTGTTGCATCTACTGCGCAAGTACATTAACTGCAAAGGAAAGGACATCCATGCAATACAAATGCTAAGACCATGTTTCAGAAGGAGATAAAAGGGCCGATGAGCGTTGATGTGGATACCTTTTAGGTCAACATGTCTCTTATAGCTTCCCTGCTTAATAAAGAACTTTTGAATAGTTCTGATACAGTCCGATTATGCAGTGTTGGAGTATATAGTAGTAAACCAGGGGTATGCACCTAGATCAGATGGAAAGGAGGGTACCCTACATCCAGAAGTTTGTCTACTATGATGGTGCAAAAGATACGGGCTATGATGCTCATTAACGTTGAATATTAAGTAGATTTTGATATTCATGTGTTGCTATGCTCCCCCTTGTAATTTGAGTGACTATGCAATCTCTTCCTCCCCCTTAGAATTGTAAAGACCCTACTGGATAGCGAATAAAGCATTTAGCCACCCATGCTAAAAGGAGGGTCTCTTAGGTTTCAAATTCCCATCCCTGCAACACACTCTTTTCACGCTATATTAGGTTAGCAATGTGTGGCTAAATACATGCCATTTGTATTCACGTTATGCAACCCACTGAGTTATCCCCGTAGTGCGCAGGTTTCAGTTAGCGAGTGTGACTCCATTTTGTTTTTTGTAATTCCTATTAGGCTGCTTAGACTGGGCCCGAATTAGGCCTCGTTGCTCATGTTGCTTGCCTCAGCAGAACACTGCATTTCGTTATTATTTTCTCTGCTGCTCAAGACTGCTTTCTGACTTACTAATGAATAGGCCATTCTGCCCTGGCATGCTTATCTGAATGTGTAGTTTCTGCTCCCACGTTAGGAGATGCTGAGACCCAGCGCCGTGGCCTTGAGGCCTTGATAACGTGTACCCATCTGGCAGGTGGTAGCTCATCTCCCTGTGCCTCCTTTGTTCATGCTCGGCCCAGGCTGGTACTTTTCCATGGTGGGCGGGGTTGGAGGTTCTTGGGGAAGAATGATTACTCACTGTAGACTGTTGGGGGGCCAGTCCCTCGGCAGACATCTTAGGGTGCAGGTCTGATTGGACTCCTCTGCAGAGTATTGCAAATAAACATGTAAGATTGTATTCTCTACTGTCTGACCGACTCTTCATTCTTGGGAAGGCATAGCAGGTGGTTGTAAGTAGCCCGCGTGGCACCTAAGGGCCACGTCGTTCACTCTATCTTTGGGAAGCAGCCTTAGAAGAGATGACACATCATTAAATAGTCAATTACACTGTAAACCAAAAAGTGCTTGTGTATTCAATTTTAAGAGCAAACCTTCTTAAAATTCTTGATCTCATATGGGGGAACATCACATATTTAAAGGGAATACATAGAGCTTTCCAGGAAAATAGAAAAAATGCAGTTCGTTTGGAGAGAAGAATCAGAAGCATGTCCTAACAGATTATTTCCTGTTCTTACATCTCATCCACCATGCATATAACAGGTATTTAGACAATGTGAAGACTAACCACTCTGTGCTATCACTTTTGAGGACTTTAATAGTGCCCTTTGAGGATCTCACAGATAAAATGTGACAGATTGGGGTTAGCCAACTCCTACTAATATCACTATATCTGGGACAAAAGAAAAGACAATGTTTAATTGTTTCAGAGCAAGACAAGCAAGAGTGGCAAGTTGGTGATGTGTCACAACTGTTCCATCTGCTGCAGAACCCCTTTTTGGAAGGATACCATACTGCAATTCCAAATACAATATTTTTACATGAGGTGGTTCAATTTGGTTTAAAAATTCCTCACATTTCATATTGTCTTTAAAATCCAGGAACCTCCCTGTTAACTCCCCGACAGAACTGTGACTCAATTCACTGAATCCCAGTCTGATTAACCACTTCTTTATATATTTCAACCAGGGTATACTCCAATTGGTATCTAGTGTGATTACATCACAAAATGATATTCTCCAGGGGAGTGTGAATTATTCGTTCATATTCTGATCTAATAAGCTAGCCGTCTAAATGTGGCCACATGCACTATGTTTTTTCGACCTAGATCCAAACACATAGGGGTAACGGTGCATTCCGAGGAAGTTCGAAGGCTGATCTCATGAAGGTGTTCTCAGCATTTTCAAGGCCCCTTAGGTTATTCAGGCCCCATAACTCTGCACCATAAAGCCCTGCCTCAATACCGATAGATTTCAGTTGCCAGGACAACTGACCTAAAAGTGGAGGTTTTCAATTTTTTTAGATATGGCTGTGTTTACATTCTGCAGAAATAGCGGACTCCTGGAAATTTGCGGGGCCCGTGAAATTTGAGAACCTAACCCCCAAGTAATCTAATTGCTTTACTTGCTCCAAAAATGTATCCCCTAATTTGACCTTGCCTCTGAATGACCTATGTGGGTTAAAAGTCATACATTTTGTTTTCGCACATTGACTTCCAGCCCGTATTTTCCACATGCAGTTAGAAACTGGTTGAGTAAATTTTGTAGCCCAATAGGGATCCTGGAAACTAATAAAGGGTCATCAGCAAATAAATACAAGACCTTATGCTAGAGTCTCAATAAGCCTGTTAGTATATAGGATGAACAGAGTTGGTGCTAATACACACCCCTCTGTTCATCTGAATATATTCTGTCAGTTTTCCCTTTCTCCCCCATTTAACTTGGGAGAAGTTATTTATTGTAGCCTTATTATGATTTGTAGTAAGTACCTCTGGACCCCCATCTGCTCAAATACTAGCCACTTTCTTTCTCCAGGAATGAGATCAAATGTGGCACGCAAGTCCAGAAACACTACAAATATGTGTTCTTTTGATGAGTACATATTTCCAAAGAATTATAAGGAATCTTAACAGTTGGTCGATGGCGCTTGTATTCTCTCTGAATCCAGCCTGTAATGGTGATGAGATCTGTACCTCACACATCCAGGCTGGATGTATGACGGAACCACAAAAGCCATTCCAACGCATGGCTTTATAACGCGGTCTTTACAACGACCCGTATTTATCACTGTATTCCTTTATCATGCAAGTCTTTACAATGCACATCCACTTTGCCTTAGGGGAAAGGGCTGAACTTTGAAGAGGTATGAACTACTATTCCAACCCCTGTCTGTGCAACAGTAGGGAAAGCGTTGGACTTTGAAGTCCAACACTGCTTCCCCTATGGCAAGTAGTTGTAAAGACCTGAGTGGTAAAGGTATGCAGTGGTAAATATGGGTCATTGTACAGACCACGTTATAAAGGTAGTGTGTGGTTTATACTTCATGGTAAATGATGTTTTCCCCATCCAGGCTTGAACCCTCTCTAACAAATGCCTGAAGAATAATTTCTGTGAGATGTAAATTAGGCTGAAAGGCCTGTAATTCGCTGGATCACTTTTGTCACCCTTCTTAAATATTGGCACTACCTCCACTCACAGCAAAGAATCAGAAACCCTACTCCCTTTAAAATTGCATTAAAACTTTGATTAAGAATAGCACTCCATCCTATTGGTTCTGAAAGAAAGAGGTCACCTAGGATTCTTCAAGGCCCGGTGTTTTGTCCTTTTGTAATGAAGTAAGGGCCACCTGCATCCTGCAACTCACTATTTGTATCTATCCCGGCTGTGCCAGTTGCCCCCATCCTAGAATCCCCAGTTTCTCATATAGGGCCATATGTATGAAGCTGTTTTGCGATCGCAAACACTGCGAATCGCAAAAAAACAGTGTTTGCGATCGCTAAACAGAGTGTTCCAATGTAAGAAGGGCATCCTGTGCGCAAAACTGCTAATCGCAAAATTTGCGATTAGCAATTTTGCGAGACAGCGAATCTGCGAATAAATATGCAAATTCGCAATCTGCGACACGTTATTTGCGATAATCGCTAATAACCAGTTCGCAAATTGCGAATTCGCAAAACGAGATGCAGGTAAAAATCGCAAATTGCGATTTTACGAAATTCGTAAAATTGCACATCGCAATTACCACCAACTCTGAGCAGGTGGTAACCAGGTGCAACCAATATAAACTGACCCACAATGCTACAGGGGGTTTCACAATGGCTGGGCTTTATGTGATAGCCAGGAGGCTGCGAATCAGAGCTGCTGCACAGAGAAGGAGACGCCAGGAAAGGATCTTCAGAGCGCGCATCACCCTGTTCCAGCAGACCGAGGAGGAGATCCATGTGAACTACAGGCTGGACGCAGACAGCATCCTGGACCTAATAGAGGAGCTCAAACCCATATTAGAACACCCCACACGCAGGCCACACACCATTCCCACCCATATACAGGTCCTGTGCTCACTGCACTTGCTGGCATCAGCGAGTTTTCAGGGGGTGATAGCCACAGCAGGAGGGGTCTCGCAGAGTGCACTTTTGAGCTTCTTCCATGCTTTCCTTGATGCAATGGTACAGAGGCTGCATCACCACATACAATTCCCCAGCACACAACAGGCACTAGATCAGACCAAGCATGATTTCTACCAGATCGCCCAATTCCCCCACGTAATTGGCTGCATAGATGGGACCCATGTCGCACTCTCCCCCCTCACAGAATGAGTATGTGTTCAGGAACCGCAAGTCCTATCATTCCCTGAACATACAGGTAGTGTGCAATGCAAACCATGTAATCACTGACATTGTTGCAAAATACCCTGGCAGCACACACAACTCATTCATCTTTCGCCACAGTGGAATACACCGCCGACTCACAGATGGCGAATTTGGGGAGGGCTACCTGCTTGGTAAATGCATGGCTTACAAACACACATTCAGTAAAGGCCTGAAGTGGCTGGTCAGTGTTTAACCTAATTCTTGTCACCCTGCAGGTTACAGTGCGTATGCTGTACGTGACTACATCCTGACTCCGTACCTGAATCCAGCCACTGCAGGGGAGCGGAGGTATAACAGCGCCCACAGAGCCACACGCTGTGCCATTGAGAGGACCTTTGGAATCCATAAGAGCCATTTCCGCTGCCTTCATAAGAGTGGAGGAGCGCTACAGTACAGCCCCGAGACATGCTGCAAAATCGTCGTCACATGTGCCATGCTACACAACATCGCAACGAGGAAAGGCACCCCAGTGGAGTTCACTGATTCCGAGTCATCAGATGAGGAGGGCCCAGCTCCACGGTTCAGACCAGCAGGTGGGGTTGGTGCGGCTGCCGGGCACCAGAGACGAGATGAGATCACACAGAACTATTTCTAGGTGAGTAATGAGGACACAATGCTACAGATTGGTGCACAACTGTGTTTTTTATTTCCTTAGGGGCAGGAACATATCTTTCACACAGCCTGACTTACACGCATTTGCATGCACATGTTAGAGTCACAGTGCAAGGATGTCCTTTATACATGAGTAATAGGTAATGTGTTGCCTCACACATTGCCATGTGCCACTGATCAGACCTGCAGGGACGGCCTGTTGCCCCTCGCTCAGGGTGCCCACTGTCCTCCCTTGAGTCCTCGGCTGTTCTCCCCTGCCGCGCACTCCGCCGTCTGTCCTGGGGAATTGGTGGAGTGATGCTGCTCCTGCTGGATTGATCCTCACTCTCCAATGAGCTCAGGGGTCCTGTACCACCTGTGGCAGCTGCCCGCAGCTGGTCCACGGCATGTGTGACCTGCACCAGGCCCCTAGCAACATCCTGGCAGCAGTGAGCTATTTCATGCTGCAGGCTAACACACCGACGTGCCAGCAGGGACGTGGCAGTCGACAGGCGGTTCACAGCTTTTGTATGCATGTCCAACCGGCTGTGGAGACGTTGTCTCTCCCTACGCCTGTCTGCCCGGTCTCTCCTCATCTCTATACACAGTCCTTCTAGAGCACCTGTCATGGCCATGAAGCCATCCCTCATCTCGGTCATGTTGTGATTGTGTGTGGCAAACTGGCGCTGGATTGATCTTAATGCTTTCGCTTGCAGGCACTGAACTCGGACCATGGTGCCTTCAAGCCCGGAAAACACTGTGTCTTCACCTACAGCAGCAGCGCTGGTGGACGGCCGTGCCCTGCGTCTGGACCCACTCCCTTCACTAGGATGGACAGGGGACTGTGCTGTGTGCTGTCCTGCACGCTGGCTCTGTACTGGCTGGGCTTCGCCGCTTGTGTCATGCAGTCCTGCTTCCAGCAGTGGGAGAGGTGGCACTATGAGGTGCCGTCTGCATGGCACAGGGATTGCTGGTCTGCCTTCATCCTGCTGCTCCTGCCCTGCCTGGTCTTCATTGGTGGATGCATCCTCACCCTCTGCAATTAATTCCTGTGTTTCTGGTGGTGCTGTGAATGTAAATGCACACATTAATTTTGTCTCCTGCCTCGCATTGCTAATGCAATACAGTTCTCAGTTTTTGAATTACATGTGTACTGTCTGTCTGTTTTGAGCCTTTCATGATTTACTCATCCTTATTCTACCTTGCTGTGTCTCACAGCTCCACTGTTTGGTGCATGTGCACTACATCTCCCAAAATGCATTGCTGGGTGTGCTTGTTAACATGTACAGGATTTGCATTCATGTTTGGTGTCTAGGGGTTTCCGGAGTGTGTGAGTGAGGTGGTGATGTATCAGGGGAGTTAGGGCATGCATCTTACCTTGTCTGGTGTTCGGGGTATCAGAGCTGTCCAGGTCAGCCACGCCACTGACAATCTCGGGCTGCAGGGTGCTCTCCACCAACTCCTCAAGGGGCGTGGACTCAGTTGCTGTGGATGTCCCCCCACCGGTCTTCTTTGCCTCCGCCAGCCTTGTCGCAACCTTTTCCTTTGATCTTTTGCGCATGTCGTACCACCTTTTGCGTAGGTCTTCAACAGTGCGGTGGGTCACGCCGATGGCATTCACCTTCTCTTGGATTTCACACCAAATTCTCCTTTTACGTGCCTCTGGCACACGTAGGGATTTCTGTAGCTCATGGCTGACTGCCATTTCCTGTATGAGCACCTCCTGCTCCCTCTCACTAAATTTTTGCTTCCTTTTTCTAACATTCTCCTCCTGCTGCTTCTCTTGGGGATCCATTTCTCCTTCTCTCACTTGCAGTGCAAATTCTCTCACTCTCCTCCCAGCCTCTCACTCAGCTTCTGGCAATCAGGTGCAGCATGGGCAGTCACACTTCCTGGTTGTGATGTCATCAGGCTGCACCTGAATTGCCGATTCTCTATTTTGCGATTCCTTATTTGCGAAATTCGCAATTAAGGATTCGCAAAATAGGTATTCGCTTTATATTCTGCGAATTTCTGGGAATCGCTAAAAGTTTGCGATCTTTTATTTACATCGGGTTTTGCGATTCTCAAAATGCGATTCGCCAAAATTCACATTTTGAGAATCGCAAAAAGCAATTTCGATACATATGGCCCATAGTGAGCTAAAATGGATTGACCAAGACTGTGGCTGAATATGGTAGTCTTCTTCTTTAATTTGGTTCTTTGTCCCTTTTCCTATTGTGTGCCAAAACCGTTTGCTGTCCTTAGATATTGCCACGATAATTAGGTCTCTCCAGAGACCCTCTTTCCATTTCCTTTTAGCCTTGTTTTGGACAGCTTTATATTTGTTTCCGCTTCTCAGCTGTGGTGCTCCTGCCACCAGTTTTAATGGCCTCCATAAGTTCTACCCTTGTCTTCTTACAGTGCTCATCAAAGCATTCTACTTTGTTGTTACTTATCATCGAGATCTTTTCCACCTTATGGAAAAAGTTTAAGTTTCCCAAGTAGTCTACTGAATACCTGTAAAGTTAATTGTGACTGCTCTTCATACTTAGTAAAGTCATGTGGAGACTGCAATACAGGACTGTAGATTTGTGCTAGGACAACTTTGTTCCTCTCGATCGAGGGCCACCTAACCTTTCTTATATTGCTACGAAGTACAATTGTGTTTGATTACTTTACCTGAAGGTTGGTCCTGGGGAAGAAAGACATAGATTCCAATTCTGATATCAGGGCATTGTGATCACTGTCAAACCTTTCAGTTACCCTCATATCAATTAAATGGTGCCAAAGAAGTATATGCAATAAAAAATAATCTATTCTAGTTCTACAATTAGCCCTTTTGAAAGTGTGTCTAGGTTTTTGTCAGAAATTGAACATCTGTTACATGCCTGAAGGCCGTACTTGAGGGCAAAGGAAGTTACTTGGAATGCTACTTTAGTGTTACTGACATATCCAGTGTGGCTCCGTTTAGGAATCCCCCTTTGCTCATCTTCCTCCTCAATGAGATTTGATATCACTTCTAAGTGTTCATAGGTGGTGTTCAAGTCCTCTACCATTAATAAATAGCTAATGACCTCGACCCATTCTATTAAATTATCCAGGGCTATAATAGTGGGAGATTCCTGATTCTGTGAGGTTAATCTATTATAAATGTTCACCAGGAGAATAGACTGGTTCCCCTTGGTACTTTAAAATCTCAGAGCCAGTAAATCTTTGGATCCGGTGTTTAGTTTTTTAATAGAACAACTTAGGTGTTTTTTGGCCCAAATGATGAGACCCCTTGATGTGCGGCCTGCTGGTGAGGGAGATGCTTCAATACTAAAATTCGAGAAGGCCACCCAAAAGACCGTGTCAGTAGACCATGTCTCCTGAAGGAGGCATATATCAAAATTATCAATTAAATTGCTCCATTCCTCACTATTAAGATTGGACTTCAGGCCCGCTATATTCCAAGACAATATCTTCAAGTTTTTAATGTTCACTGGGGTTTGTTGCTGTATGGGAACTATGGATTGCCTCCCTTCATCACTAGATTTGCTAAGATTAATCTGTGGTTCCACCCCTTCAGATTCACATACGTAGAAATCTACCCCCACCATGCTAGAATTTGAGTTGGGGTGACAATTAGGCATTGGCAGAGTTCTTGGAGTTGCGCGTAGTGGAACTCCGCAAAGTGACCAAAAAACTCTGCTGTGCTACGCGGAGTTCGGCAAGCAGCAGAGTGTGCTAGGTCACACCGTTCGTGCTGATTTTTAGCGACAGGTGTTTGTCCCATGCTGGAAAATCAGCACGAATGGCACCATGCTCAGCGCAAGAGGGCGCTGCTTCTTTCTGCCGCTCGAGTAGATTTTCTACACTAGTGGCAGCTTTCTCAACGTGAAAGGATGGTTTCTCAACGCGAGCGCTCGCGACCATCCGATTCACCCACTTTGAGAAATCTCGCTGGGAGGTAGTCTAGCATTGGATTTTCCTCGCTCACCAACTTAACGTTGGCGACCGAGAAAAAAACTCCACTCTGCACATCTTTCAGAACTCAGCGTGCTCCGTGGAGCACGAAAAACTCCGCAAACTCCACGAACAGAGCGGAGTTCACCACCCAGGCCTAGTGACAATTCCTCTGCCCATCATGCCCTACCATTTCCCAATTGGGATTCTGCTTTGTGGAACTCCCCTGGGTATTTTCAGCTTGGCTGGACATGAGCCTATTGCTCCTGATGCTATGCTCATCCCTCCTTGCTGGAAGAATAAACTTGAACTGAATCTTGGATCCATTGGGGGTAAGGTACTATGGTCAAGGTTCACTAGACCAACTCCAAGGTAGGCAT
The DNA here is from genome assembly GCA_963921515.1 of Calotriton arnoldi. NCBI lineage: Eukaryota > Metazoa > Chordata > Amphibia > Caudata > Salamandridae > Calotriton > Calotriton arnoldi. The sequence goes on from CAWUFW010011796.1 coordinate 546,904, forward strand.
TGGCTTGTTCAAGAGTGATAGGATCCAATTCGTTATCATAGGGGCATTAATTCACAGCGACAACATCGGATCTTATGATTTAGTGGCACTGTCTCACCTGCTTAATCCAATGAGTGACTTTATTGGTTAACACCTCACTATTTTCCCTAGACCTTGGCAATATTTTAGGTACATTTACCATGTATATTTTATTTCTACTCCTTCCCTGATGGACAAGGGGCCTGTACCATGGTTTCCTAATGTATAGCTGTTATTTACCCTTGTGGGTTCCGTTACCCATGGAAATTCTGTTAGCATTCTCCCACCTTCTGTATTCTGTGAATGCAATATGGACCTATCTACCCCGCAAGCAGGACTCTTGCTGGGAGTTTTGAAAGAGATATGTGAGCTAGGGTCTTCGGGAACTTGAGGATTTGCCCAAGGTGGAGCCCCCTACTTCTAGACCAAGTGTAATTATTGCTTATAGGTGAAGTGACTGATCTTGGCTTATACTGGGTCCCTCCGCTAGGGCTGGCTGATGTGATGTGTGTTTGCCAATATTTTCAAAACCACTATCAGTAAATCAAAATGCTTTATTTCGATCACACAGATCAACAAAGTAAAAATGATATAAAACAGTGTACAAGATACAAAAACAGATAAACAGTCCAGCTGTTATAATAAAACAAGATACAGTATTGAAACAGAATGTACCATAGCATGAGCAGCTCCCATTTACAATTTAAAAAGAAAAAAAGAAACAGAAAGAACGATAGGATCCGAACTTTAATTCCACTAATCTCTTCCTTATGTTATTTACTCAGGGGACGAGGGTGAAGGCCACCCCACAACTACCACATTTTATTAACACTTTAAGCGACTTATCCAGATTGCATAAGAAATGTTGCCACACTGAAGACATGGAGCCTGTGTGTACTAGTGCTCAGAATTTTAAAAGCGAGCTGGTGACTCCTAGTACCTACAATATTTCGAAGTGGAACAATCCCTTTTGCCCAAAATCTACTGTACTGGGGGTAAAAGAGCAATATGTGTTCCAATGATTCTTTTCCTCCACCACATGCATGGCATTGATCATCACCCTCTCTCTGTACAGACCAATTAGAGGTAAAAGATTTGACCAGGAGGATTCCATATTTAAACTGCAGATATAATTTAAGCGCCAGAGGGGGTTCAATTTCATCAATGGTTACCTCATAACTCATACTTGGTTTAAAATCAATAAAAGACAATGTAAGACTACGTGTTATGTTATGTTAAAAGAATTTGTATAGCACACGTACACCAATTGGTTTCATGGCGCTTAAAGAGGAAGTGAACTACCGCTCATGGTATCAATCATTCGTAGGCCTGAAAGAACAGCCAGGTTTGCAATTGTCTCCTAAAATACGAGTAACATGGAGACAATCTAATATTGAGAGGGAGTTCCTTCCAGAAAGAGGATGCTAATACTGCAAAGCGGGATCCACCAATTCTTTTCCTCTTAAAAGAGGGGGTGCTAATAGGGACAGGTTAGAGGACAGAAGGGCTTGGGCAGGAACATACCGTTGGATAAGATTGGAGATAAATTCCGGGCATGTGCCATGGAGTGATTTGAATATCAGGCATCCGACCTTGAATGCTCAGTGTTGGGTTACTGGAAGCCAGTGCAGTTCCCTCATGAGGGGGGTGACATGATGCCATCTTGGCTGGTGATAGATAAGTCTTGCTGCCTGATTCTGTACTAGTTGCATTCTTCTCATCAAGTACCCAGGAGGGTCAAAGTAAGTGGAGTTGGCGTAATCAAGGTGTGAGATTACCAGAGACAGGATGACTTGGATAACTGATTTTCCTAATTTTGCAAAGTTGGAAAAAGCAGGTGGAGACCACTGTTCCGATCGATAGTGATGGCAAAGCTCTTGGCTGAGGGGGAAGGAAGAGGGGGCGCTCCCAACTCTGCAGGCCAGAAATTCGAAGTCCAGGGTTTTCGAGAGCCGCTGGTTAGGATCAACTCTGTTTTGTCAGGATTTAGTTTTAGGTGGTTGTATTTCATCCAATTGCGGATGTATAACATAGTGGTCTGAAAATTCAAAATAGATGCGGGGGTATTGTCAATGGTAAAAATCAGTTGCAGATCATCTGCATAGTTAAAAATGCGCATCTTGCCTTCCCCAAGGACTGAATAAGGGAAGGAGATACAAATTAAACAGGTATGGTGACAAGGAGGAGCCTTGCGGGACCCCGCACGTTAGTTTAACTCTTGGGGCCGTGTATTGGGAAAGACAGACAGACTGTGAGCAAACGTCCAAAAAGGACGTCAGCCATTGAAGGGCGGCTCCCTGAACCCCTGCCACAGTCCACCAAAATTGCTTGGGTGGTACAATTATCAGCCTCCTTCTTTATTTCATCCAGTACACTCAAAATTACTATCTCAGTAGAGTGAAAGGGCCGAAAGCCTGCTTGGCAGGAATGTAAGAAGTGAGATTGTTCTATGAAGGAGCAAAGGCTGTTGGCCACGTGGGCTTCTAGTACTTTGGCCAGGTAAGGAAGTAATGAAATGGGACAGTAATTCGAGGGGACTGAGAGATCTGTGCCAGTTTTCTTAATTAAAGGGACTATCACAGCTTCCTTAAAGAATCTGGGGACCAAGCACTGGTTAAGTGAGCCATTTAGAAGGGATATGGCTGGCTCGGGACATGCTAAAAAGATTTCTCTTAAAATATGTGGGGGGCAACTGTCAGCAGGAGAGCCTGATTTCACTTTGGTTAACAGGTCCGAAAAGGATTCCTTGCTAATAGCAGGAAACTGGTGTAACGAGTATGGATTCCTGGGTGTTAAATCCTGTTTATCAGAGGATGGGTTCTCCAGAATACTAGCTTTGATGGAGCTGATATTATCGATGAAAAAAGTATTTAGGGAATCACACAGTGCCCGAGTAGGGGCTAGTTTAGCTGTGATTCTGACAGGGTTGGACAGCTCATTCACAATCGCAAATATATCTTTAGATTTATTTGTAGAATTCAGAATCTTATTCGAGAAATAAGCTGCTTTAGTTTGAAGAATAGATTTTTTATATTGTTTAAGTTGAGTTTGAAAAATATCTTTTTTATCAGGATTGTAATTCCGTCTCCAAGTGCGTTCTGCCTTGCGTAAAGCCGATTTTTGAATTTTCAAGTCATCAGAGAACCACCTCTGTGCATCATGACTCCTAGCCATGTTAACTTTCCTCAGGGGGGCAAAGGTGTTGCTGGCATCTGTCAACCAGGATCTAAGGTTTTCTTCACTTATATTAATAGACGTCTGATGAATAGGTGTGGTGGATTGCAACGAGTTACAGAAGGCACTGATATTAATATGGTTCCAAGACCGTGTCGTCAGAATCGTTTTAACAGAGATTTTAGTTCTGATAAAATTGTTAAGGGAGAAGTTCAAGAAGAAATGATCGGACCAAGTACAGAGGGATACTGTCAGATTGGACACTAAGATTGGTGGTCCAAATTTGGTCGAGAATATGACCTTTTATATGAGTAGGCGTAATCACATGTTGTGTGAAGTTTAGCCCATTAAGAAGGTCGGTCATTTCTGTTGAGTGTGGGCCACCCGATTCGTTATTGGCCCAATAGTTAAAGTCCCAAATTAACAGTATTTTGGCGTGATGGATTACCAGGTGGGACATTTGTTCCGCCAAAGACTGGGGGAAAAGAGGCATATTATGAGGGGGTCTGTACAGCAATACACAAATCAAGGGGGTGGAAGGGGAATCAAGTTTGAGGACTAAACAGTCCACCAAGGCAATGTCTATTGCAGTTAGGGTAGTGAACTTCAACTCATGGCGAATTATGCCCACTACTCCCACCCCCCAATTTTCCCTAAAGGCCGATTGGCCTGGATAATAAAATAGTTGCTGGGAAGAGCAGCAAGGATGTCTGAGATGGACTCCTGGGTGAGCCATGTTTCAGTAAGCAGAAGTATATCTGGTTTGATGGAGTCTAAAAAGTAAAATATTTCCAATTGATGTTTCACAATGGACCGAGTGTTTAGATATATCAGAATAAGTCTTGGGCCCTGTGTTCATGAGTGTATTTCTTCCGTGTGGTGTTACTCATATGGAGAGGTACCTGAACTCTTCTTCACTATATCCATTGCAGCAGCCTCCCGATAGAGATTTTTAATCTTTGTTCTAGACAGCTGGCACAATTGCTCTGGGGAAGACCAATAAATATCTAAATTCAGCCTCTGCAATATTGTTTTAATAGCATAGAGCCTTGAGGTCTCTTAACACCTTCGCCGCAATCGGAATTCCGCCCAGGTGCTGGACATTCCGATCGCGGGCGTGGTCGTGACGAGCTCAGCTCGTCATGCGCACACGCCCACCGCACAGCATGACGAGCTGAGCTCGTCATGAGCATCGAAGGGGTTAAACCTTCTCGATAAGATTCCAATTCAACTGTTAACCACAGACAATACCAAAATAATAACATTCTGCATTCAATTTTGTGCAGAATCTTCCTCTGGGCGAGGTCTAAGTATAAGGGTACAAGAGGCGTGCTCATTGGGAGTGAAAACATAGACCCCATAAACCTATGCTCAGCCAAGGCAAGGCTATTAGTATTTGAAGAACCCCATATTTCAGCACTGTACAACACAGGCCCAATAAATTTAACATTATAAATCTCCAGAACAGGAGCCACCCACCTGGAAGAGGTCTTTCGGTGAACTTTCACCTGGTTTATAGACAGTTGGATAAGCATTGAGCGGGCCTTTTCAATCTGAGGGGTCCAGCTCATATTAGGTGTCATGCCCTGGGCCCTCCTGTCTGCCTGACACCCGATTCCCTGTTTGCTTTTATCAAGAAGATGTAAAATATCAATTTTATCTGTGAGCCTTTCCATATGCGCTCTAATCAAGGAAACTTTATTGCCTAACATTTTAATAACTTCTTTGAGACGACTTAGCTCACTCAGGCAGGAGAAACTGGTACACACTTTACTGCCCCAACCTCCCTCGTGCCCCCAGTTTAGCAGATCTGCATATATCATCATTCTCCTTGTTAGCTATACCTGCGCTGCAGGATGCCGCTAGTGCTTTTCAGCATGAGGATAAGCTCTGCCTCTCCTGGGCATGAAGAGCTGGGGGGCGGGGTCCCACCCCTGCCAGGTATGGCAAGTTAGTGTCAGTAGATGTGGGCATGGACCCACGACTTCAGAGACCTAAGCTGTGGGATGCTGCTAGCTCTTTTCAGCACAATGATTAAGCTCCGCCCCTCCTGAGCGTGAAAAGCAGGGGGACGTGGTCCCACCCCAGTCAGGTGCGGCAAAGTAAGTATCAGTTGATGTGAACAGGGAACAGCACTTTCAGAGACTCGTGCTGCAGGATGCTGCTAGTGCTTTTCAGTGCAATGATTAAGCCACACCCCTCCTGGGCATGAATAGCTGGAGGACGGAGTCCCACTCTAGGCAGGTGCGACAAGTTAGTGTCAGTAGATGCGGGCATGAAACAGCGCTTTCAGAGATCCCAGAAAGTAAGCTGTTTACCTTCTGTCCTTGGGACTGCTTTTGCCACCTCTGAGGCCAGTTGCTGCTAGACAGGACGTGGGGGTCTCAAAGGGCAAGGTAGGGGGTCGCAGCTGTGACCCCTGGGGAGCCCAAAGCGGCTTCCATGATCTATATTAAAATCATTTTTAGTACCCCATGCACGAAAGAGAACGATTGAGTATTTCTGAAGAAATAAGTTTTGAAAGTGTGTAAGTGATTGGCCAGAATACAGGCAACTCTAGCTCACTCTATGCATCCTGTGAAACACTGTTTCTAGAATGCGCAACACTATCTGGTGTTGTAATTACCATATACAATATTTACCCCAGAAAGCCATGTAGGCTGTGCAGTAATTTCCCCACAAGTCAAAATACTGTTTTGTTGAAATTTACTGTGCCACTTTGTGTGGTAGCTAAACATGGACTTTAAAATATTGTTCGACCATAATGACGTGATCAAAATATTGACAGCGCCAAATATTGTAGGAGAGAAGATCAAGGGAACAAATGGATTTCCTTTATCATCATATGGCTTACTAAAGTACTACGGGGTATATTATCAGAAACGGTGTTAAAATTATCGCCGCTTTAGCGGCAGAAAATTGCAGCTAAAGCGGCGATAATGGGCTTGATAATATGCCCTTGAGACTTCAATAGAAGCCCATGTTCTGGTGTCAACATGGGCTTCCTTTGAACTCTCAAAGGTATATTATCAAGCCCATTATCGCCGCTTTAGCGGCAGTTTTCTGCCGCTAAAGTGGCGATAATTTTAACGCCGTTCTTGATAATATGCTCTACGTATTTAATGGCATTTTTTATGCCAGGTGTTTCTAATTTAAATTAAATGATATGTGTAATTATTTATAAAATTATTAGTTAAGTGGTATATTGCTTTACTTTTTCAGTGTGTTAAGTCTAGTAGGCATTTGCGCGAGTAGTGCCTGTTTTTTTAACACAATGTTTTATTTTTATATTTCAGTATATTTTTAATGTATTTGCTATTAGTATATTAACGTATTATTTACATCATTTTACATAGAAAAATGTTAGCAGATTTTGAAAGATATTCTTTTTAAATAAATAAGAAGTTAACACTTAAATTATTCATTTAACTTTTCATAAAATTACAAATAGGGTTCGTCAATTTAATAATTTGAAGAACAAGGACATCATATTTTTGCCGGTTTTGTATTTTTAATTTTAATAAAAATGTTAACAACATTTTAAAGGCAGTGTTAACATTAATGGACAAATACAAATAAACTCTCATTTATATTTTTTAAAAACTATATAAGTTTTTACATTTATTTTAAAGTTACTATTAATTGAATAGTTATAGTCAGGACCAAGTTTACATAAAAGATGGGTTTTTTGGTTTGGTCATAAGTTTGATGGCGTTTGCCGAATTTTCACGAAACTCTCCACAAAAACTTCCATCCACCTCAGCTCCTTTTTGGAAACTTTCAGCTTGATTGATTAAGCAGCAGCTGAGAAAAAAGGGAGATGCCACAAAACACGTTTACCCCATGCATTTCCCATAGGAACTTTAGACAAAACTAAAGCCAAAATGACTGTAGAAAACTATACCAGATTTGGAAGATGCTAGATCTTTAACCAGTAATCGTGCATGCTTTTGTGAGTTGGTTGAAATCCGTTCAATAGTCATTGAGAAATTAAGGTTCAAACCGTAGAGATATCTAGAGACGCAGGAGTACAGTTGGACCGACAGATCAAAAGATAGTATCTGATTGGCTGACATCAACAAAGTTGTTACAGCAGCCACCTTAGGACTTGGGGACTCAGTCCCTGTTAGAAATTGGGTTTTTGGTTGGAAGAAGTATGCCCCATGTCGTAGCAGGAACCACAATCCTAGACAGGGTAAGTCAGATGCACATCCTAAATGAGCCTGTGCTCACTCTCTGGTAGCCTGGCACAGAGCAGTCAGGCTTAACTTAGGAGACAATGCATAAAGTATTTGTGCAACACTTAATACAGTAAAACAGTGAAAACACCATGCAAAAATAATCCATACCAGGGTAGAAAAATAGAGTCCTTCCTCCCTCTACTCCTCCAATTGGCCTTCTGTACCCTCCTCTTGGGAGTGGTATGCCCAGATGGCTGAGCTTTGAGGGTCCCCTGGGCGGTCGCCCCTCCCAGCTCTTCAAAAACCGGTGGCAACTTATTCCCAGAATGCAGTCAATGGGCATCTGGGAACTAACTATGACCCTCCTCTGGGTCATCTCCCACCCCAATCCAGGGATACCAGGGCCATGGGGCAGACAAAGTCCTTCCCCTTGGGCCTGAGTTACCCTACACACCTTACCGGTGTACTGTTCTAAGGAAACCAGCCTTTCCACTGCCATGGTCTGGCTGGCCACAGAGTCCCTCAGAGCAGTGACAGGGACCCCATTCACCTTCACCTGATGGAAATGACGACTCCAACCCTCTGGGATCACCAGCTCACCCTCTGAGTCTATCTCCCAGCTGAGGTAGATCATGATATGGTCTATCTCCTGCCCCTGGGGACTACTTGCCCCGAAGGCCACATTGGCCACTCCTGTGGAGTTCCAACCCGTGGGTGGCTTCATTGGACAGAGAGAGTCTTCCTGCTTGTGTCCTAGCTGTGAACAATCAAAGCAGCGGGGTTGGTAATGTTGTGCTCTGGGCCACTGCCCACCAGAACCTCCCTCCTCCTTCTCAGAAGGTACATGGGAACCCACTTCCTTCCCCATTAACCTGAGACTTGTTAGGGTCTTCCTTGTCCTCCCCCTCACTCTGCTGGGGGGAACCTGACACCCTTCTTGGGGTCACTCCAAAGTACCTTTTTGGACATTCTGATGCTGAACCATAGGTCCGCCTCGTCAGCGAGCTTCCTGGGTCAGTCAGCTTGCTTTCAACCAGGTGTTGGTAAAGCTCTGTAAAATAAATATCAAGCATGTGCTCTCTCAAAATGAGATTGTAAAGCTCAGTGAAAATAGCTACCTTGCTGCCCCTCACCCAGCCCTTCAGTGCCTTGCTGGAGTGGTCTTGGAAATCCACCCAGGTCTGTGTAGGGAGTTTGTGATACCCCTGAACATCTGCCTATACTTTTCAGAGCTCAACCCAACTTTCTTGACTACAATGGCCTTCATTGGGGTGCACTGTGTTTGATCTTCCACCTCTAGTGTAAGAAGTTTGTCCTTCCCCACTGTGGGTATATACCGCCACAAGTTACCGCCCCAGTATTCCTCAGGAACCCTGTGTACACTTATTGCCACCTAGTAAGTGAAGAACAATTGGTCAATGTCCTCTCCCACTACATAGTTGGACTCCAAGTCTTTTGGTATGCGGACCCTTCCCTCTCCATGGGACACTGCAGGTATGCTCCCACCACTACTATTGGATTCTGCCTTCTTGGCTTTAATGCCCAAGCTTACTCCTTAAGCTTAATCTCATGTACCATCTTTAGTTTGGCCAGTTCCAATTTGAGTTTCCTCTCCTCCTTCATTCTCCAGCTCCCGGGGGGACAGGCCCCCGGCAGACACAATCCTCCCTGCTCAAACCTGAACATCAGGAACACCATCTCATCTGCTGGGACAAAAGTGGAATCTCCTTGGATGCCAAGACCCTGGTCTGGAGTCTCCTTCTCCTCATCCTCAGAGTGCTTCTCCTTCCTGACTAACTCCACCACATCCTCTACTGAAGTAGCCTGCTATCTTTGTACCTCTTCAAAGGCCCTGAGGGCTACCTCCAGTTCCAACTGGATAGCTTTCTTGTCTGCCTTCAGCCCCTTCTGGGTGCAAAGCTTCAGCAGCTCATACCTGCTGAGGGTATTCAAATTACAGGCATACATGGTTCAACAATTGAAGGTTTAGGGCACTTAAATTTGGAAAAGAGGGAAAAAGCCAATTAAAAGCTAAGGAAGAATTTAAAAAAATTGTAATGGTCTTTAGGTATAGATTGGTAGTGTACACCAAATTACTGTAAGATACTGCATGAACACAAGTCCTATCTCACTACTGATTACAAGTGTTAGAAACGGAGTTTCTGGTTGGTAAAGGTATGCCCTCTATCCAAGCAGAAACCACAATCCTTCTTAGGGTATGTCAGATACACACCCTAAATTAACCTAGTGTTTGTGCAACACTTAATACAGTAAAACAGTGAAAACACCACACAAAAGTAATCCACACCAGGTTAGCAAAACATAGCCTAATTTAATGAACAAAACAAAACCAAAATGACAAAATCCAATAAGGAACCAGAGTTATGATTTTTTCAAAAAAATCTGCAAATATAGTGCTTAAAAGCATAAAGCGCCAACCAGTGTTATCTAGTCGCAATTGACCAGGCTAAATCTGAAAGTTCAAGCCGACCGTGATGGAGAGCGGGTTGTATACAGGAACCAACCTTGTACCGCTGAAAAAGTACATTGGCTGGAGGATGCGTCGAGGTCGAGTGCAAGATGCGGGGAGCAGGGAGGCGATGCGTCAGTTCCAATCCTTAGGATTCTTGGGCAAAGTGTCTTCATTAAGCCACACACTTGGAGATGTGTTGTTGTAGAGCAGGTCTGGATGTCGGCGATTCGTCGTCATCGAGCCGCACAGCTGGCAATGCAATGTTCTTGAAGGAGGCGATGCATCAACACTGAAGGACATGTGTCGGTTTCAACCAGAGCACAGATGTCAATGCATGGGTTTTGAAGTTAAAGCACATAAAGACCACTTCAAATGCACCAGGACTGGATTGGCACCACTTAGCAGGGCAAGACTCTCAGATGCCAGAGTCCAGGTGCTGTTGCAAGGTTGCTAGAAGTTTTTGATGTCCCTTAGACTCCAGAACAGGAGGCAAGCAAACAAGCCCTTGGAGTCACATGGGTTCAAGTGGTGTAGGTCCAGTCCTTCTCACCCAGGAAGAGAGGGCAGCACAGCAGAAAAGCATTTCTTCTAAAGCAGCAGTCCAGCAGAGTGACAGTCCATCAGCAGCAGAGCAGTCCTTCTTCTTGGCAGAGTAGCCACAGGTCCAGAAGTATCCTGAAGTGGTAGGGTCAGAAGTCCAGTTCTTATCCCAGTGGTGCCTTTGTGATGGGGGAGACTTCAAAGTGGGGTTTTGAAGTGCACAGAGGGCCTTCCTTTCCTTCCCTGGCTCCAGACTCACTACAGGGGGTTAAGCAGTCCTTTGTGTGGGGACAGGACGCAGCCCATTGAGGTGTAAGTGAGGCAGTGCTCAGCTAAGCAGCTCATCGAGCCAATAAATGGCCCATTAAGGCTCATCAAGTCACACCTAAGCTCCCATTATGTGTGGCTGTCTAGAGGGAATGCACAAGGCCCAGCTGTCACCCACCCCAGACATGTATTTTTCCATTTTTAAAATTATAATGATAAATTTGAGTTTACCATTAAAGAGGATTTGTCATTAGAATTCCATAGGTACTAAACATAATAGCTCTACCTCCTTTCACTTGGGAATTACACCTATTAGATGTAACAAGGAATCCCCAATGTTACCCTATGGGAGGGGTAGGCCTCACAGTAGTAAAAATGAATTTGTTATTTTTTTCACTACCAAGACATTTTCTACCTTTTAATCACAAAGCACCATGCCCTATGGGCTACCTAGGGCCTACCTTAGAGGTGACATATATACTAAAGGGGAGTTTAAGGTTTTGCAAAGGGTTTTAAATGCCAAGTTGAAATGGCAGAGTAAACTGCACACACAGGCTCTGCAGTGGCAGGCATGAGACATGTTCTAAAGGGCTACTTAAGTGGGTGGCACAATCAGTGCTGCAGGTCCACTAGTGCAAAAGAAACAATTGATGGACGGAATGCTGGACAATGCAAACATTCACCCCCAGTCACAAGGATCTGGGTTTAATCCATCATTCTTTTGCTCACCACACTACCCCAGTTTGGACCCAGCCATATGCAAATCAGTCTTGACCCTGTTCCTTGTGGGAACAGTCCAGCCCGAACTGCCAAGTCAGGTCCTCCCTGGACTGGAAACAAGCATCCTGGGACCGGTTTCATGGCATCACCCTTCATCAGCCAGGCTAGCTTGAATCCAGTGGTGTAGTGAGCACGGGACCCACGTCTGGGCATACCCTTCCCACTTAGGGCAACATATGCAAAAGAAACAATTGATGGACGGAATGCTGGACAATGCAAACATTTACCCCCAGTCACAAGGATCTGGGTTTAATCCATCATTATTTTGCTCAGCACACCACCCCAGTTTGGACCCAGCCATATGCAAATCAGTCTTGACCCTGTTCCTTGTGGGAACAGTCCAGCCCGAACTGCCAAGCCAGGTCCTCCCTGGACCAGAAACAAGCATCCTGTGACTGGTTTCAGGGCATCACCCTTCATCAGCCAGGCTAGCATGAATCCAGTGGTGTAGTGAGCACGGGACCCACGTCTGGGCATACCCTTCCCACTTAGGGCGACATATGCAAAAGTAGCATTTAATTTACAGGACCTGGGCACATGTGCACTTTACAAGGGACTTATAAATAATTAAATATGCCAATTGTGGTTATAACAATGTTACCATGTTTTAGTGCTAGGGCACATGCACTTTAACACTGGTTAACAGTGGTAAAGTGCCCAGAGTCCTAAAGCCAACAAAAACAAGGTCAGAAAAAAAGGAGTAGGAAGGTAAAAAGTTTCAGGTTACCTTGCAGAAAGGGCCATTGCCAACAGTTCCCTTGTCCTTTTCCCAGGCAAAAAGTTTTTAAAAAAGCTTTTTTTTGTACATAGGGTACTCTGGTACAGTGAAGAAAAATGTCGGCCCCTCCCTTAGTATATAAAACCACCTGGGGTGGGCCAAGGCCCGGGCGTCGACGCATCCATTTTTTCAAAACAAATTATGGGGAGGAGGTGGGTATGTGCCCTCCAAGCCACAACAGGACAACATCCGCCCGGCCTGCCACACATTATGGGGAGGAGTTGGGTATGTGCCCTCCAAGCCACAAAAGGACCACATGCGCCTGGCCTGCCACACATTAAATATATTTGAAGAGGAGGATGTGGGCTCCCATTTACTGAGCCATTTGGTGGCCCAGGCCCCATCACCTGGGGCCTGCCACATATTAATTGTTTGGGGAGGGGGGCATGGCATCTCCTCCCAAAACCATTTAGTGGCCATGGGGACCCCATCCCCTAGGGCCCTCCGCATAACAGTGTCACAGTGACTCGATCCCTCAGGACACTGTATTGTTCTCATCTGGTGGGAGGAAAAAGGCTCCTGCCAGATGGGAGCAGAAATGTTTTTTGCTGCCCGTGGTTTTTCGGGCAGACAACAAACAATTGCTCTTGTCTGGCAGGAGCAAACCAGTCAGGCTGTCTTGACAACAGTGGTTATATCCTCCTCTAATAATTCAAATAGACCATGCATTGCCTATGAATTATGTTATTAGCTTACTATAGGTTTTGATTTATGATAACTTGAAAAAGACACTGTCACTCTTGCTAGGAATGTGTGTTGTTTATTTCACTTTTATTTATTCAAAAGACTTAACATTGTTCTGCTGAATGTAATTAATTTACAAAACTGGATCCGAATTTGTGGAGCAGAAAGTAAACTGTTTACCTTCTGTTCCTGGAACTACTTTTGCCACCTCTGAGGCCAGGTGTTGTAAAGACAGGATGAGGGGGGTGTCAAAGGTCAAGATCGGGGTTGCAGCTGCGACCCCTAGGGAGTCCTAAGTGATTTCCATGATCTATATTAAAAGAATCTTTATTATTCCATACACAAAAGTGTACAATTGGGTATTTCTGAAGAAATAAGTTTTGAAAGTGTAGAAGTGCATTGGCCTGAATACAGGCACCTCTAACTCACTCTATGCATCCTGTGACACACTTCGTTTCTAGCAAACCAGTCAACTTGACTTCCCGCTAGCAATTGAGGATGGGTGCTGGCAGGTGAACTGGCGGGGGCTGTGGGCCTCCCCCTATAGTCTCCAACATCTAGCAATGGTGTAGGTGGATCAGGTGGAACCTGGTCGCTCACCAAACAAAATGAATGGCCAACTCCCGCCCCAACCAGGATGGGCACTGGTAGGGAAGATGGCAGGTTCGTGGAGGCTATGGGTCTGCCCCTGCAGCCCCTTCAACATTAAAATTATTGTTGAATGCTGTTGGGCTTGGCCCTCTCTGCAGGGTCATCCCTTAACTTTTTGCCTTTACTCTCCTGTTTTCTGAACCAGTGTGTGTTGGCTTTTAAGACTGTGAATTTTACCTTCGCAAACCAGTGCTAAAGTGCTTGTGCTCAGTGCAGTGGCTGGGATCATGACACAAGATACTTAAATAAGCAGACTGAACTCAGTCTTATATCCGGCCTGTGCTCCTTCACAGTCGGCCTGAACTTGTGACTTGGACCCAGTCCACCATGACCAGGAAGTGTAATTGGTGCTTCTTGCTTCTAAGTGCTACTTTAAAACTGAATCTCTCTTGTTCTACTAATTGGATTTATTTTAATATCAAATAAATTATTACATTTTACTCTATTTTTCTACATCGATGTGTGATTTTTCTTGTGTTGTGTTTTTACTTTGTTGCTGTTTAAGCACTTCATAAATACTTTACACATTGCCTCCAAGTTAAGCCTGACTGGCTTTGTGCCAAGTTACCAGAGCGTTAAGCACAGGTTAATTTAGTGACGTTTTGTACTTCAGCCTGACAAGTTCCGATCTTGCTTCAATAGGGGTTCACCCCCATCAACTAACAACCCAGTTTCTCATAAGTGCCAAAGGTGAGACCAGGGTACCAATTATAAAAAAATAAAACAATAACCAAAAAGGTGTGGACAGTTCCGGTGCAGCCCCACGGAATAGGGGCTGTGTGAAGGGAGTGGCAGGGAGCTTCCAAAAAACAAAGCTGTAGGTGTGACAGGCAGGACCAGGATACACAAAATAAATTAACAAAAAAGAAAGGGAAAACAATAATAAATGAGGGCCAGGAGCTGCTCATTTATTTTTCACTGCTCGTAGCAAGGAGCACTCAATAATGCCCTTCATGGGGTAATTTATATATATTTTGCTCCATGGTGTAGCCCTAATCTGGACAGGGGCACCACCAGAATGTTTTTTTAAGTACTGTAGTAGGCTGCAGGGAATGCAACAGCCCTCCAAAAGTAATAAAAAAAAACTAACCCTAGGTTTCCGGGGGACTATAAAACATTGAACCCTAAGAAAAGTTCATGATGTTTTCAAGCATTGCCAGCATTTCAAGCACTGCCAGAGTTTGTGTCTGTCCAATTGAGGCAAAAACTCTTAGACTGGCCATAAAAAATGACTTTCAGCTTGATTGTTGGACCAACCCTACTTGGACACCTGCTTTCTTGCTTGAGTATAACAAGGTTTTAAATTCTTTACATTGCCATGCCCTCGTCAACAGCATGTCGGAGAAAATCTTAAATGAGTAGTTGTCCAAAGTTTGAAAAACATTTACTTATATTGCTTTTGCTAATATCTGTTCTTTAGGTGAACGTCCCCAAAGTTGAAAAGAATGGTACAGGAATATTTTGCATTAGGAATCTGATGGTTGGGAACTTGGTGGGCTTACATAATTGTGAGATCTGTGTCTTTATTGATCTGTTCTGGAACAGCATACATTTTAATCACATGTATTCTGAGCAGAGCTTGGTTGCATCTTCGCTGTTCTCACGACCGACGTGTTAATATTGATGTACGCAATGATACGTGGATGTACAAAAACGAAATTGAATCACTGTTGTCGAAATCCCCCGATATGACCTCTCCATCAACCCCAAGTAATAAATACATGGTCAGGCATGCCCTGCACCCTAGGCCTGAGGTTAATGATTGACAGATCACAGGTGGGGTGGCACGTAACCAGCAGGACAAAAGTGCAAACAGGGAAAAAAAGATTAGTTCCACAGATAGGCAGCGACACCACAATGGTCCTGGGAGATTGGCCCCAATAAAATGTACATAGCTGGAGGGGCACGCATTCCCAGAGCACAATAAATTTAGATACCACATGAAGTTAAGAACACTCAGCCTATCTTGACACAGCACACACTACACATGCATTGATCACGCGCCCCCCCATGCCGAACATCTGGAAACGTTACCCACTGGCCCTCACTGTGTCCGCGCATGGTCGAGACCTACCTGTATTTGTCATCAGGTGGCAGGGTATGCCCAGACGTGGGTCCCTTGCTCACTTTGCCACTGGATTCAAGCTATCCTGGCTGATGAGGGCTGTTAGCCCGAAACCGGTCCCAGGATGCTTATTTCCGGTTCAGGGAAGACCTGGCTTAGCAGTTCGGGCTGGACTGTTCCCATGAGGCACAGGGTCAAGACTGATTTGCATATGGCTGGGTCTGAACTGAGGTGGCAAAGTGAGCTAAAGAACGATGATGGATTCAACCCAGATCTGTGACTGGGGGTGAGTGTCTGAAAGGTTTCAGCGCTCCGTCCATCATCTCCTTGTGTAAACTAGGAAGAAGCACAAAAAAATGAACCTGAGTGCCCTGCCCCAGACGAAATCTAACATAATGCCTACTGTATGTGTCCAAACCGAGTAGTCGCAAGGTGGCCTCGGAGGCAATCCCTGAGAGGTTATCTTTCTTCGATAATCAGCAGGCAAGGAAAGGTGAATACTGGTTGTCACTTGGACCACTGGGCATGATACAGATGGTACGCTGTCCCTAGGTGTGATACAGGGTTGAGGCCTCATCGCTTGGACCACTGGGCACGATACAGATGGAACGCATAGGCCCTGGGTGTGATATAGGGCCAGCACCTTGATCTTATTTTTTAGTCTAAAAGAGTTTTCCCAGTGCTACTGGTTTCTTAACACTGCATCTGAAAGAAGTGAGAGGGATTATTTGCTTGGACTGCTGGGCGTGATACAGATGGTGCGCATGACTCCTGGGTGTGATATAGGGTGTAGTTCGGACATTAGGGAAAATTAGGACCTTGGAGATTAGGTGTAGCATGTGCTTGGCTAAGGGGGTCCCATGGTTGTCAAGCTCTTCCTCGTTTCCACATAAACTTTTTGTTATCTTTGTTTCAGAGCCGATATTGACAGAATATCGGGCTCACTTAGTCCCATGTAACACACAAAGCCTCCCCTCGTCATCGGGTAGCATGCGCTAAGGAGCAGGCTAAGGTATTTTTTGACAAAGTCATCATTTTTTCTGTGTCAGCTTTTTCTCTTTCTTTAGTTTGGTTATTAATTGATACATTCTTGATGTTGTGGTGCT
This sequence comes from Calotriton arnoldi, assembly GCA_963921515.1. Taxonomy (NCBI): domain Eukaryota; kingdom Metazoa; phylum Chordata; class Amphibia; order Caudata; family Salamandridae; genus Calotriton; species Calotriton arnoldi. Next base: position 563,621 of record CAWUFW010011796.1, read on the forward strand.
GGCAAGTTGTTTCAACTACACATCTTATCTTGAGTGTTGTGTTTTGTTAATGACATAATGTGCTTATGAAGGCGCCACTAATTCTTACGATCATTATTCCATATCTGCTGTTTTTCTGCTGAATTCACATGTTTTTAACTAAACATTGCACTTTCTCTCAGGTTGTGATCCTTTATATGCATGTTTTGTGTTTAATGTCTGTCCTAATGCAGCTGTGTAAATAGTATTGAGCTCACAGAAGTAGATGAAACCAGTAATCCCCATGTATTTATTTCCCCAATGACCAGAGTATAATCTAATATAAATTTATCCCAAGAAGCTAGTGTGCATCAGTCCCTTAAAAAGTTACCAGCTATCATGAAGTCGCTGCTAAAACACATGCAAACTAGATTCCCCACACAGATCAAAAATCTTAGCAAGTATTGCCGTGAATGACACGCACACACCAAGGCACACGTGTTCCCCTAGCCAGATTGGGAACCTTCCATAGCAACATAATCGAACACATGAGAACACACATTTGGACCAAATATGTAGGACAAAAGAAGACCAGAAGAGAGGCACTGCTAGAATTATGGGCCGTCTTTGAGGAGGCCGAGACCAACAATCCAATCCTAAAACCAACAAGCAAGACGTCCGTGCTTCCCCATCTTAAATAGGAATGGAGGTTTTCTCTCTGATGCCTACCATCCCCACATTAGGTTATACCATTCCACTGGCTGAGAGAGTCAGGAGGCCCCCCACCGAACCACGAACTACCAGATCTAGAAGAGGGAGGCCAACAGGTCCCCAGGCCCAGGCAATCCCAGCATCACCCCAGTCCAGTGCAATAACTCCCAGTCTGTCACGCTTGACCTATGAATCCCCAGCAATACAGAGAATATGCACTCCCACTCACCCAGGTGAATGCACTCGGGTGACTGGGAGATTCATAGCAGTACTGGACAGGGATACAACCAATGGGGGCAATGAGAGGGGCTCCAGTCTTCCTGGATTAGGCGAAGTGGGAGACACAGGGAATGCTCAGGCAGCCGTAGGTACAACAGAAAGCGAGTTTTAGGGCAAATTCCTACCCAGGTAAACAGCGCCTAGCTCAGAACAAAGTCGACAACCCAGGTAGGAGTTAGAGGAGAGGTGCGAATTAAGGAATGAGAGAGAGAGAGAGAGAGCTTTCACCCTGGGAACTCAATAAGATAACAGAGCAGCTTGCACTCTACCTGAGGAGGGCAGGTGTAGGTATAGAGCATTACTCAGAGAGGAGTCCAAGGCAAAAGGAAGGCTTCTGCCTGGGGCCCCAAGCCTCATCAGATCATCAGCGTACGAGAGGGGCCGACCAGATGATATGAGATCAAGGTAGCCTGGCACAGACTCAATTAAGATGTAGAAGAAGCGACATTGCACCTTTACGTGTGCACAAAGAAAGCAGCAACAAGACGCCTGCCTCTCTCCCCAATGGGGGGTATAGACAAATTGACCTCAAGGGAGATAGTGAACAGAGAGGAAGGCGAGACCTTTGTGCAACCATTTTGCCACCTGCTGGCCTGCTGGACCGAAAGGGAGGGTCAGTATGATGGACCATGACCGAAGGAAGGATCCTTTGAACCATAGGACATGGCTATTGTGGAGGACTGTATCTGGCACGGAGGGGGAGATCCCAAGTGGAACTTCCCCTACATGCAGGATTGCCTAAGGAAATGGGAATGCTATGTTAGAGAGAAACCCACAGCGCTGCCACAATGTGCCCGCTACTGCAGAAGGGCACGTCAAGGACCATCTATGTGCCTTGGAACCAGATGGAAAAGTAAGGGATCAGAACCGAACTGCTGCCATTGATGGGTAGGGCGGGAAAGTAGTTCTCATGTTTCGAGAAGAACATCGTGGGGATAAACCTAGCAATAGGCAATGTCAAAAGTCTGCTAAGCAGTCTCATCGGAGAGCAGACTAACAGAGTGTTCGCCTGAGCCCACATCCCAGCAGACACGCTGACAAACACTGAGTCTGACAGCGATGCATAGAGACACCAAATATGGATGGCCCTGAGGGAAATATTCCCTGATCACCCAGATGTAGGAGGATTAATGTCAGAAGTATGGAGACCAGAACGGACTTTCTAGACAGAATAAGGGAACAATGGGGACAAGAGACAGGCCAGCCTTGGATGCAATACGTCACATTTTTCTACAACATCCTCAAAAGGGGCTGCCCACCAAAATACAAAGTGGATTGGACAACGTAGGAGGGTTAGACACCAAACCCTGGCAGGAAATACAGGCCCACATATTACAATATTATAGAAAGAAAGAGGGAAAAGCAAGAGCAATCCCAGAGAAACACCACCAAATTTGTGCAATCAAATTGAAAAAGACTACCCTCGAGGGGGCCATATAGGCCGCTAGCGTACAAATGGCACCAGTCTTGAAGGGGGTTCTATCACAAAACCCCAGAGGGATTCTATCCGGTTATATGGGCAGAGGTCAGGGACGTTGGTAGTAACCTGACTTCAGAGAGTGTTATTATTGCCACCAAATGAGCCACATGGCTGACCAATGCTGCTTAAAAGCTTATCACGAGCAGAGCAGAGATCGATAAATCCGCGTCAGTCTCAGCAGAATCCCCAGCCACAAAACCAAGCCCAAGGTAACACGAATGCACCATACGTTCAGCCGCAGGGAGGTCAGACAGCCACTGCACCACTGCAGCAGGGAGCAGGTGGTTGGTAAAAAACATGGCAATAGCAGCAACAGACAGGGACCCCAGCACAACAAGGACCACAGCAGGGAGGGGTAATGGTCTGAGGAGGCAATGCCTTTACACAATCACAAAACCCACCTACTCAGTAGAATCAAACCCCCATGCAGAACATGTTATGTTATGTTATGTTATGTTAACTGATTTTGTAATGCGCGTAGCTACCCAAAAAGGGTTTCCCAGCGCAGACCGAGAGGAACCAACAAATAAAAAAAGAGTAAGTACTATTGATTAAACAGCCAAGCTTTCACTAATTTACGAAATTTTAAGTGAAGTGTTTCTTTGCGGATCGCTATGGGAAGAGAGTTCCACAAGAGAGGACCAAGATAGGAAAAAGAACGGCCCCCATTCTTGTGAGTTTGGTCCTGGGAACCATGAATAATTCCTGTGTCGTAGAGCGTAACAGTCGAGAGGGCTGATAATGGCGGACCAGATTTTGCAGGTATTGAGGGGCAGTCCCAATCTTAATCTTAAACATATAGTCCAGGGCTGTAAACTTAGTCCGACTTTCCACTTTCAGCCAATGTAAATCTCTCAAAGCATTGGAGATTGAGGTCATTCTAGGGATTTTATAAAGTAACCTAGCGGCAGAGTTCTGCAACACTTGGAGCTTACGTAGCACATCTTTGTTTGCTCCCAAAAGAAGAATATTCCCATAGTCCAGTCTAGATGTAACAAGTGCCTGGACTACCGTCCTTTGAGTAGCATTGGGGAGCATCCAAATGATTTTCTTCAACCATTTTAAAATGGTGAAGCAGGTGGCTGCAGTTTTTACCGCATGTTGTTTCATGGATAATTTATTATCCATAATGAATCCCAAATTACGGGCTTGAGTGGTGGGCGAGGGTAAGGGTCCCATTTCGCTGGGCTAATGTTAGGGGTTCCAAAGGTCCTCATTTTTTCCAAAATTGAGGACCTCCGTTTTTTCACCATTGAGCTTGAGTAAATTGGTTTTCATCCAAGATGCAATGTTGCTCAAGCCCATTTGGAGAGTTGAGGGGCCTTGCACATTTCCCGCAGATAGGGAAAAATTATTTGGGTGTCGTCAGCATAAGAAAAAAGAGACAACCCAGCCTCCTCTGCAATCGCAGCCAAAGGTTGTAAATAGATATTGAACAGAAGGGGACTTAAAATTGATCCCTGAGGTACCCCATAAGGAGAAAAAGAATTTTAGAAGAAGCTCTCGATGAAAAAACTTGAAAGGTCCGTTTAGATAAAAATGAAGTCAGCCAGCCAAGTGCAGTCCCTGTAATGCCAAGTGACTGCAAGGATTTGATTAGCACGGTATGAGAAACCGTGTCAAATGCGGCGCTCAAATCCAACAAAATGAGGGCCACCGTGTTACCAGTATCTAAATGTTGACGCAGCATTTCGGTAACGCCAAGGAGAGTCGTCTCAGTCGAAAAGCCCGCTCTGAAACCAGACTGAGAGGGGTGTAAAAAGTTCGAAGATTCAATAAATTTGGATAGTTGCAAATTTACATGTTTTTCCAAAATCTTGGAAAAAATAGGAAGTAGGAAATGGGCCTGAAATTAGATGACTGATCAGGGTCAGCATTGGCCTTCTTCAGCAATGGAAGGACCATAGCATGTTTCCAATCGGACGGAACCGAAGCCTCTTGAAGTGAGGCATTGAGTAGTTCCATAACAATTTCCAATGAGGGCTGCTCAAGTTGTAAAAGTATAGGAGCAGGAAGAGGATCACAAGGAGATCCTGATTTGATACTGCCTAAAATTTTTTTGAAAGAATTAATATCAAGAGGCGCCCATTTTTCCAATTTCATCGGAGGTTCCACTATAAAAATGGATTTAAAAGGGGAAGCTAACTGAATCGGCACCAAAGGCCCAATTTTATCCAATGTCTGATATATTTGCTCCACTTTACTTACAAAAAAATTGGCAAGAGTGTTGCATTGAAATTCATTTAGAATAGGAGAAGTGGGCTGCGTATCCGAGCCTGCCAATTTTTTCACCATTGCAAACAAAGTGCGAGAGCAATTTTGTGCATTGGAGATAGAAGAGGAGACATATTCCGCTCGAGCCAGTTTACATAGAACATGATATTTTTTTAGAGCAGTTTTATATGTGATTTTAGAATCAGGGAGTAGTCTCTCCTCCAAGATCTTTCCAATGCTTTACATTTACTTTTTTCGATTTTTAATTGTTCAGTAAACCAGGGAGCAGGGGGACGATGATTAGACAGTTTTTTGGCAGAAAGTGGAAGGCAGTGATTAACTGCATTAGAAATCCAACTGTAGATAGTATCCAGAGACGATAGTGATAATGAACCAATATTTGGAATATTGTTGGACAAAATTTGATTAAAAATTTCCAAATCCAGTTTTCCCCAATTTCTAAATTGCGATTGTACTTCAGTTGCAGGTATGAACAAGTTAGGTGGAACTGTACATTGAAACTTAATCGCAAAGTGATCTGACCAGCATAATGGAAGAGCAGAAAAGCTTTGAATATAAGATAGATTAGAAAAAATTGGATCTAGTAAGTGTCCAGCCGTATGCGTCGGGCCACTGTTGCAAAGTGATAAATTCATTGCAGAGAGGTCCGAAATTAATGTGCTGCTAATAGTACATTCCGTATTATCAAGATGGAGATTTAAATCACCCAAGATGGTAAAATTAGCCATTTTGAGTAAGAGTGGGGCAATCAAATCTGGCAATGACGACGCCCAGGAGCCAGCAGGTCCTGGGGGCCAATAAATCAGCATACCAGAGAGAGTAAATTGCGAAGTCAAAGTAAGTTTGAATAAAGCTGCTTCACAACCAACAAAAGGCAGGTCTTCAAACTTGCAAGAGTAACATTTTTTAAATATTAATGCAATGCCTCCTCCTACTTTTAAATTTCTATCTTTTCTAACTATGGCATAATTGGCAGGTAAGGCCATAGCCACATCTGGTCCTGAACTAGCGTGTAACCAGGTTTCCGTTAAAAAAATTGCATAAGGCTCTTCATTACTCAACAGATTAAAGATATCCTCCTTGTGTTTAGGGAGGGATCGGCAATTAATACTCCAAAAATTAAAAGATTTGTTAGAAGAAAGACAATGATTTTGATGAGGTGGAGCGTTAACTGTAATTGTGCTATTAGATTCATTTAAGAAGTTAGTACGAAAAGTAAAATTACAACCCGGACAAATAATCGTGTCTTTTAAAGGACAAAGAACGCTACAATCTAAGTGGTGTTTACCATTGAGATTCATCAGTTGTTCAGAGGAATATAGAATCCTCTGTCCTGAAGATGCTACACTCTGAGCATAGTTTATGGCCCCTGGTCCCGTTCGGTCTCGGACGGGCGCAGACTTCATGCACACCTCACACATTTAAAAAATAAAGACTAAGACAACATTAGGAATTCCAAGCCTTTACTTGCGTTAGGGAAATTCAGGGCTGCTGTACATTGTGTTGATCAGGAATCTGCACTAGAGTCTGCCATTTGGGTGCTCGCAGGTGCTTAGTCCCCATTCTGCTGCTGATCCCCCAGGACGAAAGGGCAGTTTGACGAGGAGGCAGGGCGGCTTCCCATCCAATACATAAAAAGCACCCAGGTCCCCTCACCCAAGTCCAATTGGGATGGGTTCTTATGACCAGATCAAACGGACCCCATTCTCGGGCCTATGCCAACTGCAGCCAACAACCTCCAGGCCAATGGAGGCCCAGCTCCAAAATGGGGCAATGTTCCAGTGTCAGGAAACAGGTCTCCCGCACACTTTGGATGATGAAGAACCCATAACCTCCATAGCACGCACAAAACTCCGACCATTCACAAACCACCGCATGGTGCTGAGTCAGTAGGGGGTTCACCAGACAATCGATCATCCCAGTCTATTACCCACATCAGGTGAAATTTGACAAGTTTTGGTCTTGCACCGGACTCTCCAGTGAGCCACATTCTGCCTCCTCCTTTCCCTCAAAGCACTCCAAACACCCAGAGCCTGCTTGGGGGGACATGTCCCTCCAAAACATCAAAAGTAGCTTGTCACCGGAAGGAGGTCTCTGGCCACAGCCGGGGAATGTAGGCCCAAATATCTCGGGTAGGATGTAGTCGAAGGAAAAGGGGGTGCCGGGAAGAGGAGAGTCTGCAAAAATCCATCACAGCTCCATGCGAGGTACTCAGAAATAGGCAATTCACCGTATCTGGCCAAGCGATCGAGCTGACAACACACAAGGCCTTACACATGCCGACTAGGGGAGCAAATAAGCTCAATCCCGAACATCACCACATCAGAAACACATGGGGGCCGTGGGATAGCTCTTCAACCATATAACTCACAAAAAAGAGGGGTAGAAGGATAAAGTCCCACTTCGACCTCCGACAACAACTATGAAACCACTACATAGAAGAGGGACTGTGTATAAATTGAATGCTGAATTAAAAAGTTCGGGGAATCACACATAGATGTTAAAACTGCCCTCACACACAGAAATCTGTGTCATGCTTCATCATAGGGCTGCTAACACACCCCCGCGCCGACCAACGCTGGGGGTGGAGCAATAGGGAAGGGGAAGACAATACAACACAAAATAAGAGGTGGCAGAATAAAGTGGGGATCGTAAGTGAAAATAAAAGCATAAGCAGTGAATTTAAAACTGGCTACAGGGAATCCCTAATCTCATTTTAATATCAGGTACCCTGTCCAGAATACAAAAGCGGTCACACCTGGACCTGTAGATGGTGGTATGGTAAACCTGTAATGAGTTACCACCCCCTCCACTCTGCAAAAGATGTCGACATGTTTCAGCCGGAAAAGTCAAATTGCCCGGCTTTCATCAGGACTTCACTATTGAATGAGCCCAAAGGTACTCACCCTACCACCTTTAGTCAGGGATGGAGGGAAAACAACCTTGCTGAGTAACTTACTCCGAACACTGTAAGGGGGAGCGCCTTGCTCTCCAACATGGAACCGAGTTCATATAAAATCTAAACTTGAACTGGCGGGGGAGCGAGGACAGCTCCCTATAGTCACACTTTCGTCAAGGTGAGCTGTGTCCACATCGATCATCTCTCCCTGCGCCGTGTAGGTTGCAATAGTGAAGTCCTGATGAAAACCGGGCAATTTGACTTTTCCGGCTGAAACATGTCGACATCTTTTGCAGAGTGGAGGGGGTGGTAACTCATTGCAGGTTTACCATACCACCATCTACAGGTCCAGGTGTGACCGCTTTTGTATTCTGGACAGGGTACCCGATATTAAAATGAGATTAGGGATTCCCTGTAGCCAGTTTTAAATTCACTGCTTATGCTTTTATTTTCACTTACGATCCCCACTTTTTTTGCCACCTCTTATTTTGTGTTGTATTGTCTTCCCCTTCCCTATTGCTCCACCCCATCGTTGGTCGGTGCGGGGTGTGTTAGCAGCCCTATGATGAAGCATGACACAGATTTCTGTGTGTGAGGGCAGTTTTAACATCTATGTGTGATTCCCCGAACTTTTTAATTCAGCATTCAATTTATACACAGTCCCTCTTCTATGTAGTGGTTTCATAGCTCTTCAACCCCCACTGGTAAACGACAATGGAAATAACCAAAATCACATGAGAACCTAATGAAACGCTTAAGATACCAGCAAAAAGAAGCCCAAAACTAGCCCAAAAAGAAACCTCTAGAAAAAGGGCATAGTCAAAACAGCTGACACCATTAGGGAGGGTCCTTCTACATGTCGCATTCTGAGAATAGAGGGGTATACACATGACCCCAGGGCATGCTGCAATCACCCGCGATACCCATATTTCAGCACGCTCCCTCTTTACCCATCACACTGCGCACGTTTAGGTCAAAAGGTACGCCCGCACTCCCTCACTAGGGAAGGCAGGATATTAGACATCCAGCAGCACCCATAAAACATTAGTTAAAGAACCCAGGCCAACAACAGGCTCATGAAAACCACCCCTTAGAAAAATGTATCCTTTCCTATCTTGGTCAGGGGGGTGGACTGACAACCCGCAAGCAAGAATTAAGGTGACCCATGAATAAACACGCGCTGTCTCCAAAAAGTAGACACCCTGATCGGGACCACCTTGCGGTGGCCACCAAAAATAAGACTTATGAATGTAAAAGCACACTCCTAAAAATGAAAGGCACAAGAATCCCCAAGAATGACTAAAAATGGTACAAAAGGATGCTAATGTTTTCTAAAAACTTAAGCAACAATCAACAGCTCTTCTCTAGCAGCCTGCTATCGAGCCACAAAAGTGCACCACCTTTACAGCGGCCCACCATCTCTTCAGCAACCTTTTCCATAATCCTAACAAAGACCCATGAGAGCAAGTCCAAGACTTAGAACTTTTATAAAACTGTTGGACACTGAATTCTTTCATACTTTTCCAAAGTAAAGAAATCTCTCAATCACTGGAGGACCACAGACGTCTTTCCTGGATCCATCCCCAAAATCTACAAAGTTCCACAAGTTATGTATTGTTGTACAATTGTAGACCCTCTGTTTACTGTGGGGGAGGCCACATCCACATGTTGCCAAAGATATGCCTAGTCAAATGAAGTCGACCCCACATTTGCACAGTCCTTGCATAGGGACCTCTCCCATGTCACCTATAATTATACTGAACACAGCACTAATATTCCACATGCACTACACATCGCACTCTTACACAACACATGGTATCAGCACATGACCACCGTGGGCGCCCAGACATCAGCCGGGACATGGTTTGTTTGTTTGTTGATACCACATGCAGTAGGTGCAGGCAGGATTTACTTGTCCCAAGAGGTATCCCCTGAAAATGAAAAATGCCTTCTCCACCTGTACCTATGTAGGATTAGGGCCAAGATACAACCCAACAGAGTAGAACCACATAGATTAGTAGTAAACGTGACCCATTATGAAACCAATTCCACAGTACTGTACTTCTTCACTGATCCTAACGAGATTCATTCGGGGCCAACTAGCCCTTCTGTTACCTCCAGTTTGGCCCACACAGCTGGATTGCTGGGAGTTGGTCAGAGGCCACGCCCCCTTTCTCCACCACTCTGCAAATACACCTTCAAGCATACTGCTGCTTGGGGGACGAAGTCTACTTTAGCCCTGATACCCTCGGGAGGCAAGGGGACATCATCCCTGCCACCAGCAGTGCACCGATAGGTGCATTTGCAGGGTGGTAGAGAAAGGGGTGTGGCATCTGACCACCTCTGAGCAATCCTGCTGTTTGGGGCTTACTGGAGGTAACAGGAGGTCTTCTTGGCCTCTAATGACCCTCAGCATCTAAGGGGACTTCATCCCCCAACCAGGAACATGCCAGGAGGCTTATTTGCAGAGTAGTGGAGAAAGGGAGCGGGCCTCGCGCAAGCTGCAGCTTCTTTTTTTTTTTAATATTATTTATGAAGAAGGGGCTGCATGGCCCCCCTTCCCTAGACCATTTTGGGGCCCAATCCCCAGGGCCTGTTCCTTTTTTTCATTTTTGTATTTGCAGAATGAGATTTCGGCCCCGGAGTCCCCATCCCCCAGGAAACGCTGTGGCCCGGCATTTATTTATTTTTTTATTTCAAAGGGAGTGGGGACAAGGAGCCCCCCTTCCGGGCAAGTTTCGGCCCGGGGACCCCGTCCCCCAGGAAACGCTCATTTTTAAAAAAAAAAAAAAATAGGAGGGGGCAATTTCAGCCCCGGGACCCCATCCCCCGGGGTCAGGCCTTGATTTTTTTTTTTACATTGGAAGGAGGGCGATGCGAACCCCCTCTTAGGCCTATTTTGGCCCCTGTTACCCCATCCCCCGGGGTCAGGCCTTGATTTTATTTTTACATGGGAAGGATGGCCGTGCGCCCCCCCCCCAGGCCTTTTTCAGCCCCTGGGACCCTATCCCCCGGGGCAGGCCTGCAACAATTCTGTTTTTAAATGGGGGGCCAGCACGGTCCCCCTCCCCAGGTCGATATTGCCCCGGGTACCCCATTCCCTGGGGCATGGCCAGCTAGTTGGGGACTGCGTGGGGAGCCTCAAGGCCCCTGCGGTCCCTGCCGGCTCCCCGCCTCCTGTGGGAGACAGCATTGCTTTTGGACAGAGGGAGCTGCAAACATGCAGCTCCCTCTGTCTCAAAGCAATTCTGCTCCGCTTCGTGGAAGCAAGAGCATTTTTACTGCTCTCGCTTCCATCAAGCGGACCAGAGTTTGCAATGGCTTGGTGGGAGCAGTGCTCCCACCAAGCCATAGCAAACTGCAATGTCCGGTGGGTGGGTACTGCAGGACATTGCTGGAGCCGGCCCAGGGGGGGTGGCGGTCCCCAGGGCCATTTACAGCTCCATGAGGGGGGCCGCGTGGCCCCCCTCCAACAAAACTTAAGCCCTGGGGAGGTAGTGGTTCCCGGTGCTGCAGACTCCATATCTAATTTAGTATACAGTTGCCCTGGGAGGTGGTGGTCCCCAGGGCTGCGTGGGGGGGCTGGAGCCCCCACACATTATTTGTAAATCTAGCCCCAGGGAGGTGTCAGTCCACAGGGCTGTGAGGGGGGGACGCGTGGCCCCCCGCATTTCAGTGCTTTAGCCCCGGGACGTGGCCGTTGCTAGGGCTGCGTGCGGGGGCTGGAGCCCCTCCATGCATTATGATTTAATATAGCCCTGGGGAGGTTCGGTCCCCAGGGCAGCGGGGGGCCACGTGCCCCCCACATTTCAATTAATCAGTCCCGGGTAGGTGGGGGCCCGCAATGGCCCCCTATCATTATTTGTATTGCCCCCGGGACATGGCCCACAAGGGGGCCTAAATAAAACGCTTCATTTTTTTTTCTGCCGGATTCGCGGATCCACAGATAGTTCTGCAAATTCTTTTTATTTTTTTTATGCTTTTTTGGCCCTGGTGGTCCTTGTGGGACAGGCCTAGGGGTCAGGGTGTTTCTACCCTGCCCCCTTTTCTTTAAAAAAAAAAAAAAATTCTTGTGACTTGGTTCAACTGAGTCACAAGATGGCTGCCAACAGTTCCTGGTTTGAAATGTTAGCAGCCAATCAGATCTTAGGCATGAGATCGGGAGGGTTTGCGGATCCTTCGCATCCCTAGATATACAACTGGGAATTTCTCTACATGTCTCTGCAACTACTGAACCGATTTACGCCATTTAACAAAAATAGTACTTTCTGGACCAAGAAGCACCTTTTTGCCAAATTTGGTGTAATTCCGTTCAGCATTTCTGGAAGTAGCCCTGTCTAAAGTTTCCTACAGAAATTAACATGGAGAAAAAGAGTTTTGGGACCCCCCTTTTTCTCTGCCCCCGCTTGAAGGATCACACGGAATCTTTCAAGACAGCAGCTAAAGTGACTGGCATATTAGTTTTGAAAAGTTCGCGAGGATTCGTCAAACGACGCCAAAGTTATTGTCAAATGAAAAAACTCTTCCTATGGAAACTAGGTCCTAACTATAACTACCTACTGGCAGCCGCCAGTAGGATATGGATATATATATATATATATATATATATATATATATATATATATATATATATATATATATATATATATATATATATTCCAATCGCAAACACTCAATATTGGAAAGCCTCACGCAGCGTGTCATATACTCCTTTATTGGCAGACTGTAGATAACGCACTCAGCAGTTCCAGCGTCTTTTATGCCTCTATCGCCATACGCGTTTCTGGATAACAATCCCTTGTTCACTGGCTGGGCAATGGTGAAGACAGGGAGGCGAAAAGTAACGATGCACTCGCAGCGTGATTTGAAGTCTGCCACAGTGGGCGTGTTCTAGGGGGCATTCTGGTCATTAGAGTCCTGTGTTCAAACCCATAGTGGGAGCTTCCCCTGAAGTTCCTCAATGTGTATTTTACCTCTAGTGGGTTCCCTGGAAACTTGCCGGGTGAGTGAACCACCTTCTGTAAATCCGCCAATTGCAACACGTTGCTCTTTGGGCAACAAATAAAGCATTGATCAGAACCGAGAGTGCTCCATGGTCTCCCTGGTGGGGGCCTTTGGTGGTGGAAATATTTACTGGACATCCACGGTCACGGAGGAGGCACTCCCCCAAAAGGTTGTTTGGCAGTTCAGTGGCATTTGGTGGGAAAAGAATTTAGCTAACAGAACCGCCGCTGACCCTTTCATTTGCAGGTCAGAGCACAGCAGGGCAAGGGATCAGCCCACATTTTGCGATGGAACTTACCTGGTCTATAATTTCTTTTGCCACCATTAAATGTCTCTACCAAAATTCATTTGAAAATTAAGATGCACGATTTAGCAGCGAGAACCTACTTAAGGACTAAATAAAGGACAGGTCAAGATGGCAGTCACTGGCACGAACAACAGAGAATTTGACCCGTAGTCCGCTTTCCATCACAACAGTTTGACTGTCCAATGAAAAAGGACAGTGATGTTTTTTAAATGTGGAGTTAAAGAAATAATAATTATGATGGCATTGATGAAGAAGGAATCGCCGAAACGCATTTGCCAACAAATAAAGCATTGATCAGAACCGAGTGTGCTCCATGGTCTCCCTGGTGGGGGCCTTTTTTTGTGGAAATATTTACGTGACAGCCACGGTCATGGAGGAGGCACCTGCCCAAAAAGTTGTTCTGCAGTTCAGTGGCATTTGGCGGGAATAGTATTTAGCTGCCAGAACCGCCGCTGACCCTTTGATTTCAGCGCTCGTCGATACAAGGTCGTCACTGCAAAGTGGATGGGTATGTGGATAGTAATCCCGCCCCAATGAATGCGGCTCAATGGTAGGTCAGAGCACGGCAGGGCAAGGGATCAGCCCACATTTTGCGATGGAACTTACCTGGTCTATTATTTCTTTTGCCAGCATTGAATGTCTCTACCAGGATTCGTTTGAAAATTAAGATGCACGATTTGGCAGAGAGAACCTACTTAAGGGCTAAATAAAGGACAGGTCAAGATGGTGGACACGGGCACGAACAACAGAGAATTTGACCCGTAGTCCGCTAACCATCATGACAGTTTGACTGTCCAATGAAAAAGGACAGTGATGTTTTTTAAATGTGGAGCTAAAGAAATAATAATCATGATGGCATTGATGAAGGCGGAATCGCTGAAACGCATTTGCCAACAAATAAAGCATTGATCAGAACCGAGTGTGCTCCATGGTCTCCCTGGTAGGGGCCTTTGGTGGTGAATTATCTACTGGCGGTCGCCAGTAGATAGTTATAGTTAGGACCTATTTTCCATAGGAAATCCGTGACATTCTATTTGAAATAACTCTCTTGCCGGTTGACGAATGTTCGTGAAATTTTCACACTTTATGGCCCTCTCCGGTCCGCTCCTACCCTGAAAGTCTCGGGGTGATTCATCAAGCGGGGGCCGAGAAAAAGGGGGTCCCAAAACGTGTTTTCCCCATTCATTTTCCCATAGGAAACTTTAGACACGGCTACAGCCTGAATTGCTGAACGGAATTACACCAAATTTGGCAAAGAGGTAGTTCTTGGTTCAGAAAGAACCCTTTTTGTTAAATGGTGTAAATCCGTTCAGTAGTTGCGGAGAAATTAAAAAATAAGAGTCAAAAAATCAATTTCCCATAGGAAACTTTATGCAAGGCTACAGCCCGAACTGCTGAATGGAATTACACCAAATTTGGCAAAGAGGTAGTTCTTGGTTCAGAAAGAACCCTTTTTGTTAAATGGTGTAAATCCGTTCAGTAGTTGCTGAGAAAATCAAAAGTAAAAACACATATATATCTGGGCGGAGCCTAACCACAAATGTCATCGTGAGATCTGATTGGCTGTCAGCACTTCATCCTGGAATTGCTGGCAGCCATCTTGAGACCAATATACATGATAGTACCCCATTGAAATGCCTTGTAGTGAATCAAAGATTTTGAGGGTTACCAAAAGGAGAACTATTAAGGGTGATAACAGACTTTAGTTACATTAGAATTCATTTGTTGATGGTACCATACTAATTTCAGGAATTGTGGTGTGTTCTAAGGTGATTTTACCCTGTGAAAAACCTTCTGCTGGGATATCATGAATCATGTTTGAGAGAAAACTATTTTCACATGCTTGTCCCATACAGTTTTGGAAGGTGCTCCAGAAGCTAAAATGAGAGCATATTTTCTGTAAATTCACATTATCTTTCTCAGTCATGTGAGAATGAAGTCTGACATTCTCAGTAAAACATGTACATCCAACAAGGGCAGAGACTGTCAGTTGATTCCTTTGTGTTCTACTGCAGCTTCCCAGAGTGTTCTAAAGAACAACTAGAGTGCTAACAGCCTTACTTATGACAAAAGTATGGCACACCTGAAGCCATCTTGATTGGAATAAACTGGTAACACTTAAAACATTTAATTTAAAAAGGAACAAAATGATGGGGTTCATTTTGTCATAGAAATTATGGTTAGTGCTATAGAAAGAAAAATTAGGACATGTTTCAAGTGAGATCTCAAATATCTTCCTGTTATATTTCAACAGGAGCAGCCTGTCAGTTGATGCCTTTGTGTTCTACTGCAGCTTCCCAGAGTGTTCTAAAGAACAACTAGAGTGCTAACAGCCTAACTTATGACAAAAGTATGGCACACCTGAAGCCATCTTGATTGGAATAAACTGGAAACACTTAAAACATTTAATTTAAAAAGGAACAAAATGAGGGGTTCTTTTTTAAATAGAAATTATGGTTAGTGCTGCAGAAAGAAAAATGAGGGCATGTTTTAAGTGAGATCTCAAATCCTCTTCTATTTCATTAGAAAATTCTGACATGCAGACTGAAACAATCACTTTCAATACCAGCAGCAGACTTCCAGTTAACTCCCTGGTGAGCAGTAGCTTTAGTACAGTGATCTAATGAGCAACTTGAGAGCTAACATTCTGAATTTATGGCAAATGTGAGACACATCTGAATGCCTTCTTGATGGAATCAAAGTAAAAAACTGAAAGCATTTCCTACTGAGGAGACTGCAGTAAATGAGGAAATTAGGAAACTTCATAACAAAGAAGTCTTCCAAGATGGCCACCAGAGAAAAAAGAGCCCAAATGTAGCACAAATATTACCCAGATGTAGCCCACATATAGCCCAATGACAAAAGTGTGCAAAACACTTTTTATTTTTAGTTTTTTTGCAGTTTTATGTAGTGCAGACTGGTCAGGTATTGGAGCGTTGCATCTTAAAACATGACCCCTACACTACAAAAACACTACTGCACTACTCTAAACCCTAAAACACTACCCCAGCACGACTCCCTACACTACACAAGCACCACTGCACTATCCTAAACCCTAAAACACTACCCCCAGCATGACCCCCTACACTACACAAACACCACTGCACTACCCTAAACCCTAAAACACTACCCCCAGCACGACCCCCTACACTACACAAGCACCACTGCACTACCCTAAACCCTAAAACACTACCCCCAGAACGACCCCCTACACTGCCCGAACACCACTGCACTGCCCTAAACCTTGAAACACCAGCCCCTGCACGACCCCCTACACTGTTCGAACACCACTGCACTGCCCTAAACCCTGAAACACCACCCCCAGCACGACCCCCTACACTGCCCGAACACCACTGCATTGCCCTAAACCCTGAAACACCAACCCCTTCACGACCCCCTACACTGCCCGAACACCACTGCACTGCCCTAAACCCTGAAACACCACCCCCAGCACGGCCCCTACACTGCCCAAACACTACTGCACTGCCCTAAACCCTGAAACACTATCCCCAGCAAGACCCCCTACACTGCCCAAACACCACTCCACTGCCCTAAACCCTGAAACATCACCCCCAGCAAGACCCCCTACACTGCCCGAACACCACTGCCCTAAACCCTGAAACACCACCCCCAGCACGACCCCCTACACTGCCCGAACACCACTGCACTGCCCTAAACCCTGAAACACCACCCCCAGCACGACCCCCTACACTGCACGAACACCACTGCTATGCCCAAAACCCTGAAACACCAGCCCCAGCACGACCCCCTACACTGCCCGAACACCACTGCACTGCCCTAAACCCTGAAACACCAGCACGACCCCCTACACTGCCCGAACACCACTGCACTACCCTAAACCCAGAAACACCACCCCCAGCACGACCCCCTACACTGCCTGAGCACCACTGCACTGCCCTAAACCCTGAAACACCAGCCCCAGCACGACCCCCTACACTGCCCGAACACCACTGCACTGCCCTAAACCCTGAAACACCACCCCCAGCACGACCCCCTACACTGCACGAACATCACTGCTCTGCCCAAAACCCTGAAACACCAGCCCCAGCACGACCCCCTACACTGCCCGAACACCACTGCACTGCCCTAAACCCTGAAACACCAGCACGACCCCCTACACTGCCCGAACACCACTGCACTACCCTAAACCCAGAAACACCACCCCCAGCACGACCCCCTACACTGCCTGAGCACCACTGCACTGCCCTAAACCCTGAAACACCAGCCCCAGCATGACCCCCTACACTGCCCAAACACCACTGCACTGCCCTAAACCCTGAAACACCAGCCCCAGCACGACCACCTACACTGCACGAACACCACTGCACTGCCCTAAACCCCGAAACACCAGCCCCAGCATGACCCCCTACACTGCCCGAACACCACTGCACTGCCCTAAACCGTGAAACACTAGCCCCAGCACGACCCCCTACACTGCCAGAACACCATTGCACTGCCCTAAACCCTGAACCACCAGCCCCAGCACAACCCCCTACACTGCCCGAACACTACTGCACTGCCCTAAACCCTGAAACACCACCCCGTGCACGACCCCCTACACTGCCCGAACACCACTGCACTGCCCTAAACCCTGAAACACCAACCCCAGCACGACACCCTACACTGCCCGAACACCACTGCACTGCCCTAAACCCTGACACACCATTCCCCCTGCACGACCCCCTACACTGCCCGAACACTACTGCACTGCCCTAAACCCTGAAACACCATCCCCAGCACGACCCCCTACACTGCACGAACACCCCTGCACTGCCCTAAACCCTGAAACACTACCCCCAGCAAGACCCCCTACACTGCCCGAACACCACTGCACTGCCCTATACCCTGAAACATCACCCCCAGCAAGACCCCCTACACTGCCCGAACACCACTGCCCTAAACCCTGAAACACCACCCCCAGCAAGACCCCCTACACTGCCCGAACACCACTGCACTACCCTAAACCCTACAACACTACCCCCAGCATGACCCCCTATACTACACAAGCACCACTGCACTACCCTAAACCCTAAAACACTACCCCCAGAACGACCCCCTACACTGCCCGAACACCACTGCACTGCCCTAAACCTTGAAACACCAGCCCCTGCACGACCCCCTACACTGTTCGAACACCACTGCACTGCCCTAAACCCTGAAACACCACCCCCAGCATGACCCCCTACACTGCCCGAACACCACTGCACTGCCCTAAACCCTGAAACACCACCCCCTTCACGACCCCCTACACTGCCCGAACACCACTGCACTGCCCTAAACCCTGAAACACCACCCCCAGGACCGCCCCTACACTGCCCAAACACCACTGCACTGCCCTAAACCCTGAAACACTATCCCCAGCAAGACCCCCTACACTGCCCAAACACCACTCCACTGCCCTAAACCCTGAAACATCACCCCCAGCAAGACCCCCTACACTGCCCGAACACCACTGCCCTAAACCCTGAAACACCACCCCCAGCACGACCCCCTACACTGCCCGAACACCACTGCTCTGCCCAAAACCCTGAAACACAAGCCCCAGCACGACCCCCTACACTGCCCGAACACCACTGCACTGCCCTAAACCCTGAAACACCAGCCCCAGCACGACCCCTACACTGCCCGAACACCACTGCACTACCCTAAACCCATAAACACCACCCCCAGCACAACCCCCTACACTGCCCGAGCACCACTGCACTGCCGTAATCCCTGAAACACCAGCCCCAGCATGACCCCCTACACTGCCCGAACACCACTGCACTGCCCTAAGCCCTGAAACACCAGCCCCAGTACGACCCCTACACTGCACGAACACCACTGCACTGCCCTAAACCCTGAAACACCAGCCCCAGCATGACCCCCTACACTGCCCGAACACCACTGCACTGCCCTAAACCGTGAAACACTAGCCCCAGCACGACCCCCTACACTGCCAGAACACCATTGCACTGCCCTAAACCCTGAAACACCAGCCCCAGCACAACCCCCTACACTGCCCGAACACCACTGCACTGCCCTAAACCCTGAAACACCACCCCATGCACGACCCCCTACACTGCCCGAACACCACTGCACTGCCATAAACCCTGAAACACCATCACCAGCACGACAACCTACACTGCCCGAACACCACTGCACTGCCCTAAACCCTGAAACATCACCCCCAGCAAGACCCCCTACACTGCCCGAACACCACTGCCCTAAACCCTGAAACACCACCCCCAGCAAGACCCCCTACACTGCCCGAAACCCACTGCACTGCCCTAAACCCTGAAACACCAGCCCCAGCACGACCCCCTACATTGCCCGAACACCACTGCACTGCCCTAAACCCTGAAACACCACCCCCTGTGTAGGAGAGTAGGATCTGCTTCACATGGGTACCCCCACTTTTTGCTGATGCTTCACTGTTTTTCGACATTAGTCTGGCTGGGGCCCTGCTAATCAGAACCCCAGCCTAGCTGCTTCCTCTCTAAAATGGTTTCCATGTGCCTTAGGCACATCACTGATTGGGATCTGGAGTGCCCTTATAAGTCCCTAGTATATGGTATACTATGTACCAAGGGCATAGGTACCTCAGAGGCCTGCCAGGGGCTGCAGCATGTATTATGCCACCCCTGGAAGGCCATCCAAACTGACACCACAGGTCCGCTACTGCAGCCTGGGTAAGGTGGTGCAGGCACCCCTTACTGTGATATAGGTTACCTATATCACTAAATACATACACACATATAAACCTATAAGTCACTCCTAAGGCAGGCCTTATCAATCCTAAAGGCAGAGTGCATGGTTCCTATGTGAGAGGGTGCCCCTGCATGAGCAGGGCCCCTCTGCAGTGTTCGGAGACCATCTCTGATGCTGTTTGTAGTGCAGCCTGACCATATACTCTTAAGCGCATTATATCCTCGCGGTAAAATGCTAACTTTGGAATGGCTGCACCTAAACATGTCGTGTTTGGTGTCAAACATCTTGGAATACTACCCCCCGCCAATCCTGGCGGCGGGGGTAGCATTCCACCCTTCTAGAGGGAAAGACATGTTAACTCTGACTAGTCCGGTAACTTCTTTCCAGAGCCCTGGCATCACAAAATGGATGCTGCTGCCACAGACACGAGTCTGGCCTCCTGCTGCTGGACGAAACTCCGGCAGGGGAGGCCTGGACAATAGGTTTCCTGTCCCAGGGAGGTGTGACCACCTCCCCAGACAGGATAATGTGTATTGGGGCTGGGCGGGAGCACTTTCGGGTGCTTTGAAGTCCTGCACTGGGGGCACATTTGGTGTCCCTGTGCATACCCCAGTTCAAACCGGATCAGGGGCTTGCAGCCCCTGCTTTGGCGCGAACTGGACAAAGGGAAAGGGGTGTAGCCACCCCTCTGCCCTGACCCACCCATAGGTGGGGCCACAGAGTAGTCCAACCCCTATCTTTGGTATAAAGGTAGGAACCCAGTCCTTAGGACTTTAGATTATCCCTGGACGAAACTCTGAAACTGAATCCTGGACCTTCGACGCTCTACTCACGATTAGAGGACAGAAGAATCTCCCTTGGGGTCAAGGAGTGACTCCCCTGCTTCGCAGGCACCAAAGAAGCATCTGTCCGGTTCGCATTTCTGAAGCTCCCGTCGGACGCCGAAGTCATCGCATCACCAGAGGTAGATTCTCAGACTTCCCGGAGGCTACCCTGAGTCCCCAGCAAAGTTGAGGCCCGTGGCTATCGTGCGTGACTTGAGACCGTGACCCCTGGACACCGAGCACATTTGCAAGTGCATCCTCTTCTGGGTCTCCCAAGAAGTCGTGCTTTGGGCTCCGAGTAGGCCTAGCCTCCAGCACCACCTGCACCGAAGATCACTGGCCCCCACTCCACGAGTGTCCTGTAAGCCAGATCCACGTGCGGCGTCACGAGGCTCCTTCGCGGTCGCTAGCCCGTTGGCTAGTAGCCCTTAACGAAGGCCAATCCTTTTCTAACTTGGCATCCTGGTTGCTCCAGGCCTGCCCTCACTTACCCTTGCTGGGTGAGTTCCACAGACCTTGCTGGTCTGCACCATCGACGATCAACATCTTCACCGAGACTTGCCGTTGCCAAGGCTTGTTGGGTCCAATCCAGTCGCCGACACCTCAGCACTCGACAGACATTGTGTACCAGCCCAAATACTGCTCCTGGTTGCCGACAACGCCTCCTGGACCTCGTGGCTGAAGAGTCAAGACGACCATCAACGCACCTGAAGCACTCGACATCGGTGGGCATCTGTCCATCGCCTTCCTGGTCACTGGCTAGTGACCCAGACTCTGTCCCCTCTGCTTTCAGGTTCTTCAGAACTCCGATCCACTCTTGGATCCACCCGGACACTTTTCTCTTGGCCGCCAGCAGCACTTTGCAGCAGATCGCCATTCGAATCGACGACGAAACCCGACCCCGAAAGGCACCTATGCACCCGGCTTCCCTGGGTGAGGTAACACGAGTACTCCGGTGCTCCCGAGGGTAGAGACTCTTCAAAGTCCTAGATCTCAAAGGGTTTTGTCCTAGTCCTCTTTTAAGTGTCCCTTTTCTCTAATTTCCCGATCCCGACTTTCTCCATAGAAGTCAACGGCGTATCGCGGTTGTGTATTTACACTGCACGCGTCTCCCGTGGGTCCCCTGTGTCACTACCTTGGGTGGTTCCTTGTGGTCCAAGCACTTCTAGAGGCTCTAGGCCTAGTGTCTAGTTCAGTCGTGGTTCGCATACCACTTTATTGGTATATGGTTTGGTACGCCCCTAGGGCCCAAACGTGTATTTGTTCTATTACTGTGATTTAATAACTTCTAACTTATGTACTTCGAACTCTAACCTCATAAAGAGACTAGAGGGGTGTCTTTAGCAATAAATACATATATTTTGAATATATACCTGGTGTGGTGCTCTTTCATTTGATCACTCAAGAGATTATAGACTGGTAAAACAAGCTGCTTTACATTCCTTCAAGACTTAGCCTGAAGGCTGCTCTCCATAGCTACCACTAGGACAGCTTTCAATAAGGTTGTCTTTCACCTATCTCCAATAAGGGGTTGTTTGGACTGGTGCAAGGTGCCCACTATAATTAGTGGACAGCATATGCCAGGCCAACTTCTCACATTGGTGGGCAGCGTGTGGGATTCCAGCTTGCTATTGTTTTACCAGATAATCTCAATTGAATTGATCAACTGAAAACCACTAAAGGTACCTAAGGTACATATAATTTAAGCTTAGAATACAGTAAGTTCTACTGAACTTAGAGTTGTGTGTTAAGGGATAGCACAACCCTTTCTACAACTCAAGAGAGTTTAGTAGGCCACACTAGAGTAGGTAGTGCATACACCACACCACACTAGTAATGTCTTTAAGGGTAGGATCTAAAGAATCCTTGCAGGAAGCCATTGAGCTTCCACCCTCCAAGTATGATACACTCCCATTCTTGGAATTGAGAGCTTTATGCAACTTGAGAAAAATAAGGACAGGCCAAAGCCCCACCACCCAACACCTCAAGGAGTTGTTGGTGGCTTATGACCTTAGTAAGCCCTTGGGGACTGAAGGGGTAGGAGCTGAGGGTGGGGCAGAGGAAGAGGAGCGAGGCCAGGGGTACCAATACCCCCAGCCCCCTCTGAAACTGGCCAGGAGGGTGACAATGACCCTGACCTGGATAACCCAATACCTCCTGTGGAAGATGATGAGGATGATCAGAATGGTGCCCTCTTTGTCCCCCCAGGAAGGATTAAGAGTGTGCCCAGAAGGTCTAGATCTTCTTCTCAGGAGTCTAACCACTCTGGCACCTCCATAGGGAGCTCTATCTCCTCTCACAGGAGGGAATCCTCTCATGAGAGAAGAGACAGACTGGTCCAGTATGAGGAAACTCAGCTGGAAATCAGAAAAAAGCAATTGGCTTTAGATAGGGAATCCCTAGATCTCCTTAGAGAGAGAAGAAAGTTGGGACTAGAGTCCCATGGTGGCAGCCATGTCCCTAGAGACAGGGAAAGGTCCTATGACCATAGGAACCTGAGCAAGATTGTCCCTCCCTACCAGAGTGGGGATGACATCCACAAATGGATAACTGCATTAGAGAGGGCCTGTAAGGTACAGAAGGTCCCTCAGGAGCAGTGGGCAGCAATCTTGTGGCTCTCGTTTGCTGACAAAGGTAGAGATAAGCTCCTCACTGTTAGAGAGGAGGATGCTGATAATTACAAGGTCTTGAAGAGTGCTCTTATTGATGGGTTTGGCCTAACCACTGAACAGTACAGGTTGAAGTTCAGAGACAACCAAAAAGCACAGACTCAAGACTGGGTAGACTATGTGGATTGTTCTGCCAAGGCTCTGGAAGGCTGGTTGATGGGCAGTAAGGTGTGTGACTTCTCAGGATTGTACAATCTGATAATGAGGGAGCAGATTCTTAATAACTGTCAAAATCAGCTGTTGCATCAATACCTGGTAGACTCTGATCTGACCTCTCCCCAAGAATTGGGAAAGAAGGCAGACAAATGGGTCAGAACCAGGGTGAAGCAGAAGGTACAGAACCAAGGTGGGGAAACCAAGAAGCAAGATGCTAAGAACTCTGAAAAGGGTGGGGAGAAGGGTAAAGATCAAAAGTCTTCATCAGGCCCCCAAAAATCTTCTTCTGGTGGGGATTCACAGTCTACCAAAGGGAAAGGCCAAAGAAAACCATGGTGCAAGGTCTGTAAGCAAAAGACCCACTGGACCAGTGATTGCACCAAGTCCAAAGACTCCAGTCCAGCACCCACCAATGCCCCTAAGGCACCTGTTCCCCCTAGTACAGTTGGTGGGAGTGCTCCAGCCAAGGGTTTAGTAGGGTTCACCCTGGGAACTGAGTTGGGCTCTGACCTAGTCAGAGAACTGACTCAGGCTGTGTTAGTCTGTGATGGAGGCATGGATGTGACCTCCACTGTGAGTCCCAGTAATCTGGGCAAGTACAGACAACAGCCTTTAATTAATGGACGTGAGGCTTTGGCATTTAGGGACACAGGGGCAAGTGTCACAATGGTGACACAAGACCTTGTGAATCCTGGGCAAGTTATACTTGGTGAGATGTACCAAGTGACCAATGCTAGCAATGTCAGAACAGACCATACTCTGGCAGTTGTTAACTTCTCCTGGGGAGGGGTAACTGGCCTTAAGAAGGTTGTGGTAAGTGCAAACCTACCAGTCGAATGCTTGCTTGGCAATGACTTAGAGACTTCTGCTTGGGCAGAAGTGGAGCTCAGGACCCATGCAGAAATGCTGGGGATCCCTGCAGATGTGTTTGCTGTGACCAGGTCACAAGCCAAAATGTCTAGCACTGAACAGGCCTTGGATTCTGGAAGAAAGGACCAAGTGCCTTCCAAGAGGAGGAGTAGTAGGGTAAAGGCAGTGCCTTCCCCCTTGGCTCAGGAGGAAGATCAGTCCCTTGAGGGGGATGATCTTAGCCCTGAAGAAGGAACTGTCCCAGAGGAACTTGAACCTGACCAGGTTGAGTTCTTGGGAACAGGGGGACCTTCTAGGGCAGATCTGAGCGAGGAGCAGCAGAGCTGCCCCTCCCTTGAACCCCTCAGACAGCAAGCTGCTGCTGAGGCTGCTGGGAAAGCTAGTGGTCCCCATACAGTGTATTGGGATGATGGACTCCTGTACTCAGAGAGTAGAGACCCCAAGCCTGGTGCTACCAGGAGGTTGGTTATACCTCTGAAGTTCAGGGGCTTCCTATTCACCCTAGCCCATGATATTCCCCTAGCAGGTCACCTGGGCCAGAACAAGACTTGGGACAGAATTGTCCCTCACTTTCACTGGCCCCACATGTCTGAAGACAGTAAGGAGTTTTGTCGCTCCTGTGTAACCTGCCAAGCCAGTGGCAAGGCAGGTGGCACTACAAAGGCCCCCTGATACCACTACCTGTGGTGGGGGTGCCCTTTGAAAGGGTAGGGATTGACATTGTTGGTCCCATGGATCCCCAAACAGCCTCTGGGCACAGGTTTATCCTGGTGGTAGTGGATCATGCCACCAGGTACCCAGAAGCTATTCCCCTCAGGACCACTACAGCACCTGTGGTGGCAAGGGCCCTCCTGGGAATTTTCTCAAGAGTGGGCTTTCCTAAGGAG